>OZ014489.1:5867181-6467181 GCA_963965965.1 Trididemnum nubilum | reverse complement strand
GTTTCCTGACAGCAACCAACATAAAATAAAAAGCAAGATTAATTTGCTTATGGTTGCAAGCATGAGTGATCGATAAACAAAAAAAAAAATTAATCATGAACTAAGTAGAGTAAAGTGAGAGCGTTAAGCGGAAATTGGAAAAGATTGATTTCACCGCTACTCATTCGGATGAGGTTGAATATGATCTTGCAAAAAAGTTAAAAGATGTAACATGTTATGAAAACGGAAAGAAAACTAATGCACTAGCCTCTGCTCTGTTGTAGCACGAATGCGGGCAAAATTTCCAAAAAAGTAGCCCTGATATCTTTAATTTGATTTGAAGTGCAAAAGTATATGCGAATAATTATGCTTCATCAGTGTTTTCAACAAAGTGTTTAGCAGCTAATCGTCTGTTGAAAAATAGCGTTAATTCGATCCATAAGCGTAGCCAGACCTTCCTACCCCTCGCCCATTGAAATGCCAACATTGATAAAAACGTGGCAAAAAAGCCTGTTTTTTTTTTCAGTTTCAGCTTTTTTTGGCCTTTTTTGCGTACAACAGTAATTAACAATACTATTGAAAGCCAGGGCGGCCGAGCCTCTCAACCAATTTAAATGTATAACCCTCATGAAATTAAGAAGTTTTGCCAACCAATTTAAATGTATAACCCTCATGAAATTAAGAAGTTTTGTCATTAAAGTTGCAACCTCCAGCTGTCATCTAACCTTTTTCTGAGCGTAATGCAATAACCAAGGCCGGATTCACTACACGGCACAGTGCCAGGAACTCCACTCTCAGATGGAAAGACATTTTTTGGGCTTTACCTATATTTGGCAGGAAGATGTTGCTCAAATCTTTAAATTGCGAGCGGCTCCGCAATGTAAATCCAGCCCAATATTAACATGGTTACACAGTTAATTAGAGGTAACCATCTATTATACAATTTTTCAATAACAATTCACCTCCGCATTGCCAGTCGTTACGCTACAAAATACGTCTCAAAAAAAAAACTAGCTAAAAGAAATGCTCATTGAACAAATTATTGAATTTGAATTAATAGGGTCTGGGCCTCATTTGCCGTACATGCACTCCTACAAGTGTTTATTTTCATAACAAATCAAATTTCTGTAAGAAAAATCTTCAACTGGATTACTATCGAGGCAACGTACTTTACTTCCTCCTACCTGGGCCGAGTCACTTACAAAATTTTACCCCAAAATGCAAGATTTTAAGCGTGTTTTGGACTTAAATTATACGTAAAAGGAGAATCGAACAATTTAATTTTTTTAATAATAAGTAAAAAAAAAAAAAAAATTAAAAAGTAAAAAAAAAAAAAATTAAAAAAAAAAAAAAAAAATTAATTTTTTTAATTGGCTTTTAAACCTTGAAAATTTAGATTAAAATAGCTTCTTAAAATTAAAATAGCTTAAAAATCTAGATTATAATGCAACGAGATTAAAATAGCAATTTTTTCAAAAAAATTACAAAACAACATAGCTTCCGGCGGCCGGGGGCTCCACCCCCAGGCCCCGTCTGTGTTACCTTCAAGTAGCACCAGTTTACTCAAACACGTCTTCCAGTTTAAGCACTTTTAATTTTTAACTTTTGGTTTAAGACCTCTCTCTTTAGCAAATTCCTGGTTAAGTGTCAAATCAAGCCACGGCTTCTTCCATTCTACGATACCTTTGGATATCTTTGTCTCACAAAAAGTTCATTTCTAAACATTTTCTGATGACGTCATTGCATGTGATTTGTGGTTTAAGCCCCCACTCCTCCCAATCAAAGATCCTGGCTACGCCTATAAATCGGTCGTGTGCATAGAGCAAACACTGTAGATATTGCAACATAATGTATTACTCTCGTAGCAATTTGCAGCATTGATGCTGACATCTGAGTTGATTAATTTTTATTTTGGCATTGACAATTAGCCAGGTGATAAAACTTATCTCTTCCATCGTAACAAAAATTCATGCTTTGCTTTTCTATTGCTGATTGAGCTTATATTTTTTAATTTTTAGTGTTTGAGCTCAGTTATTATGGTGCATGGTATTTTTGTTAATTTTTTATCGGGGGGGGCAGTTTGGCTATGCCAATAGTTGAAAAGATTACAATTGTAATCATTGAATCTTGTGCATACCAGTCGTTCTATCGTTTATTGATTACATGGTTGACATTTTTGAGGCGTAGAGCATTTTTGTGGTAACTTATTGTGATAGTGCTTCGAATAGGGAACGAGATGCGTTGTAGCACGAAACAACTGCGATTAGCTATCGGCTTAGTGTTATGGCTTATCTAGTGTCGCGAACAAAAAGGGTGTTTAAGACATAACTTATATACATAGAAAAAATTGGAAACTTTTGTTTTATTTCTTTTTTAACTCATTTAGGCCTTTCAGTCATGTTATGGTCTTGTACACTATATTGGCAGATACGTAGTCAGACCCGGCGCCACGGGGGACATACCGGGGCCGTGCCCCCGCAAATGATTTCTTGTGCCCCCAAACGAAAACTGTGCCCCCCCCCAAGCGAGGACTGTTCCCCGAAGTAATTAGCAGGCTTGGGGCTATTGGGGTGCAAATCGAAATTTTCATATTTTCGTAATTTACATGACATTGTTGGGATAAACACCTTTTTTTTTTTTTTTTTTTGGAGATCACCTGTTTTGGGCCGGAAAAACCGTTTGAATTTCTAATTTCGGCCGGAAAATTACTTAGAATTTTAGTTAAAACCTTTTTATTTTTTTGTGGAGATTTCTGATATCGGCCGGAAAATCCCTCTGAACCTTTGGTCTTCACCTTGTTCATTTGAACCAGACTGGGATAAATTCCTCGTGCCCCTCTCAAATTCACATAATTAAACTTCTCGTGCCCCCCCAAAATTTATTTCTGCCCCCCCAGTCACGCTATTCTGGCGCCGGGCCTGTACGTAGTAGCCTAGATAGCTTGTTAAAATGACTGCTCAATCAAAAAGACTTATAAAACACAATCGTAGCTAATTAATTGCTTTTCAAGAAGTCTTAAGATACGTTTAGAACGGAAGCATATGACGCGAAATTTGCATCTTCGCTAGGTCAGGCGCCTAAACAAGTGGTCACTTTCCTTCGAAAGCAACCACACGCAGACACGCTTAATGCTGCCAAAGTACAATACAGACTACGCTTTGCTTCCGATCTAAACGCTCCTTTAGAATGAAAGTATGAAATGAAATATAGAAGAAAATTTTAGCATGGAACAGATTTTTTTGGTTTGGAATGGTAGAAAATTTTTAGTATGGAATTTGGAAAATTCGTCTTCCGGTCCATACCATGCCCTGCCTTCAAGCACATGCGACTATCATGTACCGATTACAAAATTTTACAGCACCACCAGTTGTTTTTGGATTTTCATTAGGGATATTGTTTTCGCTTTTTTTTCGATAATCTGCAAAATATGGCCTTGATTGATTTTCCTAATGCAGCTCTTTCTATTAATGTCTGGGCGATACAAACGCGAATAAAACGAAGTGCTCAAATAGCTGATGGGAGAATTTTCACACTTAATTTTTATGCAATATTAAAAGTAAACGCTATTGCGATTTCCAAACAACATGATTATAAAACAAGTAAGTCAATATGTTTAAAAAAGCATTTATTTTATTGCTTGAGCAAAATTTTGTTATTCAGTCAGTGGCCGACAGTGGATAAAGTGGCTACAGCCAAAAGGTGGAACTTGTCTGTACATCAATAGCTGTCGAAACTCATAAAACCATACAATTGGTGATTTCTTGGAAAAATAGCAATTTCGGATGAAATGCAAAAAAGATTGCACGTCCTCAGAGTCTATAAAAACAGCAAAAAAATAGCCATTGAAAACATAAGTATTTTGCTACAATAAAAAGGCTTGGAAATTTTAGCCTCCTTCTGATGTCTTAGACAAGTTTAAAACATGTTTAAAAGCTCGCATAATGCAAACCTGAATTGAATTGTCAAAGCGACTTGTTGAAGAAAGACAAAGCATCCCTTTCTGGTCCCCAATAATTGCAGCACTGATTTCAACAGGTTTTAGAGAATAATATATTCAATTCAGCAATAGTAGTAATATAACGTAGAGACTGTTGATGCCAAAAAAATTACAAAAAGTCAGAGACAATTTCATGCTGCATCCAATATGAAACGCTAAGCAAGATTAACTTCTTCATAGCTGCAAGGATGAGCGAACAAAAACGAAAACTAAAAGTTAAAAATATTTATCATGATCTTCACAGAGAAAAATTAGTAGCAGTGACTGCCATTAAACTGAAACTACAAGGGATTGATTTGACAGATACTAATTTGGATGATGTTGAATATGATCTTGCAAACGAGTTAAAAAATGTATGTGATGAAAATGGGAAGGAAACCAATCAACCAGCCTCTGCTCTTCTGCTGCATAAACTCGGACAAATTTACCAAAAACGTAGCCCAGATATGTTTAGTTTGATTAGAAGTGCAACTCTGTACAATGCTGCACTGCTAAGAAACCCACCAAACAAACAAGTTGTTGAGGATGATCTCCGAAATCTATGCTCGCACGTATTGTGCTTGGCTAGTGCAACCGACCAAACTGCTCAACTAACCCAGCAAGCTCAAACCGTTAAGCAAGCAGTGTCGGAAATGAGAGCAAAGCAATGGTTGAAGGAAATTAAACTAATACCAGAAAATGCCAGTAGGGAAGAACTACATTCTTTGGAAAAATCCAAAATTTTGTTTGTACGAAATTTGCAGAATCAAATAACTGACAATTACTTGGAAATAATGCAAACGTTGGCTCGATTTAGTGAAGAAGTGATGGGAAAAGCACCTTGTGGATTTGCACTTGTCGGAATGGGTTCATTAGCCAGGAGAGAGATAACACCGTTTTCGGATTTTGAAAACATCATTTTACTGGATAATGCAGTGCGCAAAGACGAATCATACGAAAACACATTGAATTACTTTCGTTGGTTTTCTGTGATATTTCAAATTGTGTTAATCAACATCCAGGAAACCATTGTTCCCAGTGTTGCGATTGGTTCATTGAGCGATTGGTTTTTCGACGACATCACTCCACGTGGCATATCGTTCGATGGGCTGATGCCACACGCATGCAAATTTCCATTGGGAAGGCAACAGCTCACAGGCAAGAAACCATGGCAAACCAAACTGATTAGACCAGTGGATGAAATGTTGAAGTATCTGAGTACCGAGGAAAACTTGAAAAACGGGTATCATTTAAGTGACATTTTAACTAAAACTTGTTTTGTGTACAAAGATAAACATATATTTGATGAATTTGAAAAAAAAGTTTGCGAGATTACTGAAAAGAAATTTGAAAGTGTTTTAGAGGATATAAAAAAGCAAGTAGTTGATGACCTTGAGTCGTTTGCAACGAGATTTTCACTCTCTAAACTAAAACCTAATAAGCAATTCAATGTAAAAAGAATTGTGTACCGAAGCACGACGTTGTTTATATCCGCTTTGGGAAGGCTAAGTAGCATTCATGCTTCATCATGCTTCGATATAATCACTGAACTACATGCAAAGAATGTTATTAGCGATTATGCAAAGCACAAATTGATGTATGCAGTTACTGTGGCATGCGAAGTTAGGCTCCGATGGTACATGAAGTCCAACAAACAATGTGATACCATTGACTCTGCTCAATTGCTGGTTGATCTTGTTGGAAAGAAAAGCATCATTAGCTACTTCCAAATAGCATACGCATTGCAATGCGACATCACAAAGCGATTGAATCTAAAACGCGTTCATTTTTATTCCACTCCATTGTTAGTAAATTTATGCCTTTCTTTTTGTTTCAGAGATCAGCAAAAATCAATCAATTTAACCCACGCTCAACAGCAAGCTAATCCATCAAAAAGGTTGCGCGATTTTGATACTTGTCTAAAACTTTTAGAAAATCAAACAATTCAAAATGTCAGCGAGACTGTTTCAGCATCTACAATATACCAAAATTCAAAAAATTTAAGTGAATTGGGTGATCATCTTTCATGGATGGGATGCTTTGATGATGCAATTGATTGCTATCAAAAGTCGACACAGCTAATTCAACAAAGTGATTCAAACGGCAATAAAGAAAATCGTCCAATGGATGAAACGCAAATAAATATGCACAAACAAGTATCTAAAAACTATCGCGATATTGGAGAATCCCTTGTTTATTTCGGCAAGTATGCAGAAGCTGAAACAAATTTAAACAATTCTATGACGGTTTTGGAAAGCTTGTCGCATGGAGAAAACACCGATCATGAGTATGCCTTGACGCTGTCACAATATGGTAGCTGCTTGACTGAGATGAAAAGATATTCAGATGCAAAACAAAATTTGGAAACATCAGTGAAAATATTGGAAAGAATTTCACCAAATGTTGATTCTGATTTTAATGTTGCTGTCACACTTGATTTGCTTGGCCGCTGCTTTATGAAAATGGACGAATTTGATGAAGCAAAAACTTGTTTGGGCAGATCATTACAAATTAAACAACAAATATCATCTGATGCTGAGTCTGATCGTGAAGTTTCTGCCACACTTATTGAGCTTGGCCGCTGCCTAATGAAAATGGACAAACACGATGAAGCAAAAAGTTGTTTGGACAAATCATTGCAAATTAAACGACGAATATCATCTGATGTTGATTCTGATCGTGGCGTTGATATCACACTTCATTTGCTTGGCCGCTGCTTGATAAAAATGGACAAATTTGATGAAGCAAAACGTTGTTTGGACAGATCATTGCAAATTGCTGAAGGAATATCATCTGATATTGATTCTGATCGTGGTATTGCTATCACACTTCATGAGCTTGGCCGCTGTTTAATGGAGATGGACCAATTTGACGAAGCAAACCGTTGTTTGGACAGATCATTGCAAATTGCTGAACGAATATCATCTGATGTTGATTCTGATTATGGTGTTACTTTTACACTTCATAAGCTTGGCCGCTGCTTAATGCAAATGGACAAATACGATGAAGCAAAACGTTGTTTGGAGAGATCATTGCAAATTCAAGAACGAATATCATCTGATGTTGACTCTGATTACAACGTTTCTCTTACGCTATACGAGCTTGGTCGTTGTTTGATGAAAATTGGCAACTTTGCAGAAGCCAAGACACATTTGGAGAAATCATTAAAAATTGACATTAAAATATTGTCCGATGTTGATTCTGATTCCAACGTTGCGATTACCAGAAATGAACTTGACAAATGCCTTGCAAAATTGAAGTTGAACTGAAATACAGCACTTCGTTTGATGGAGTTGTTGGTATGTTGGTATAAAATAATTTGAAATCATACAATTCTCAACTTTTTGAGCAGTTCTTGAGGCCAAACCAATCCTTTTCCGGTTTTGAGCAAAAGTTACAAGAGTCACTTTTATAGCAGTATTAATGTTCAGAAACAAACAATGAAGTCAATAGGTCGAATTCATGCCATTTGAAAAGATAAATCTACAGGGGGATTGTCTTTTTTTCTGCTGAACGCCTTCAACTTGTCGTTACGTTTATTGAATCCTCGCAGAATTGGTTTTATCTGGCAATAATGATAGGTAATCTTTTTCCCAGTGTTTTTTAAGCATTTGGGGACGGTGGCATGGGCAGGATGTTGTAGTGGTTAGGGGAGGCTTTGTAGAAATAAATGTGAAAACCTACCAAAAAAGATATTTACTTCAGAGAAACTGCAATTTTTTCGGGTTTGCGGAGAGAAGTAAAGGCAAAAAACGATAAAAATGTCTTCATCTCTAAGGAACTGCATTTTTTTCCGGTTTTGCGCCTTATCTGAATTCCATATGTTGACACCGCGTGCATTGTTTGCCAGTCTACTTCCAAAAGGGCTTTGGGGCATTGCTAATTTTTTCTTGCAAAATGTTTTGGGTTTTTACATATCAAAAGCCATGTTACAATGCCGCCCACCAGGTCTACGCTCCTGATTAAAGACCTATCTGGACTCCATCCAGATTTTGTCGAATTCCTTATACTGTAGCAGAAATCTTGGTGCTAAACCAACGGTCAGAACATGGGTAAAAAATAAATAAACAGACTTTTCGAAATTTAATTCCAGCTTTGAGCATTAGCATGAAGGCAAGGGGTCCAGGATGGTATAAGAGTTCCAGCGTGCATTGCTAATGTTGGAAATCTGCTGAAGTTTACAAAGCTAACTTACTTTGTTTCTCAGTGAAGTGATGGAAGACATGTGTAAGGTATCACCGGAATTTTATGCCGTCCCCCCAACCCCTTGTTTTCTTGATAATCGCAGCTTTTTCACTGCTGATACTTTCTTCAGTTGTCCATATTTGCTTACCAAAACCTTCACAAAGAAGTAATCAAAGTCAGGAGATTTGGTTCAGCCATGTAGCTCATCATCCATAACAAGCAGGGGCGTATTTAGGGAGGAGGGGCATTGTGCCATGCCCCCCCTTTGGGTCGCCAGGATTGTGAAATTGCATAGAAAAGTAAGCAAAATTGAGGCATGGCCCCTCCCCCCCCTTTTGCAAGTTGGGCATAAGATTTGATCACACAAAGAGTAGGCTATGTTCTGTGCGTTTCTTCTTGGCTTTAGGCCTAAAATCGGACTAAATTTGAGTGAAGACCTTTTTTTTGCTCCTCACGTAATTTTGGGCGAGAAATCGGACTAAATTAGAGTGAAGACCTTTTTTTTGCTCTTCACCTAATTTTGCTCGAAAAATCAGACTAAATTTGAGTGGAACAATTTCCGATTTAGATCTTTGTTCTTCTCAAATTTTCTGCCCCCCCCCCCCCTTTTCAAAATCCTGCGTACGTTACTGATGACAAGTCAAAGAATGCAATCAAATACATGGTGCAGGCACCTGGTTAATATTTGTCTGTCCATTTTTTTCAAAATAATTTTTTTTAGTCCAATGTTGACCTTTGTCGTGTCGCCACCAGTGAGCATTATACTAAATAATTCCCACACGTTAGACTCATCCAAGACACCCTTGATTACTTTTTACAATGGTCAAAGCTGTACCAGCCTTCAATTGAAGGTCAGCCAACTTGATTTCCATTGTTTAAATTTTTTTTTACCAGAACTTGATGTTCGACGTCTTGTTATTGATTTATCACCGAAGAGGAAGCTCCAATTTTTGCGATGAAACGTGGTAATCAAGTTCTGTTTTATTTTAGCTGCTTTATTGAAGAGGGCGTTATGGTTTTTCTTTGCTGACTAGGGCTAGGTAATTTAATGCCATCGCCAGAAAACTGACCGGATAGCCTTGACTTTCGAAAAAAGAAAACTTGCACTAACGCTTGTCGTAAGTTAATAATATTGGTTTGTAATGTCACCATTACCCTCTTCGTAATTTCAAGAAGATGATAGTGACATCATAAACCAGTATTATTGCATTAACGCAATCACCTCATATACGTACATGGTAGGGCCTAATGGTAAATTTTTCGAAGTGATTTGCTCGCGATCTTTTTTGTTAGCTCAACAAAATGAGCATCATTCCAGGCAGTTATAAGCAAAAGTTCATCGATTGGTGCTTCGGGAAATCAGTTTTTAAAAAAAGTCAAAAAGTTGTATCCCTTTTGTGCAAACACGTTTTTCATTGAGTTTTTACTGATCTGCGGATTTTTGCGCCATCCGTTTGCCCCAATGCAACTTTGAAAATAATAATAAAATGCACATTGCAAATCGTCAGCTTAGTGAAAAAATGGCCTAAGTCATTTTTTTGCCAAAATGAGTTATCTACATAAAATTGTTCAGTAGCTCGAGCACCATCTGATGAAATACTTTTTATAAAAAATTTCCCGCTATAAAAAGAGTTATGACTGAAAACCAAAATGGCCTAAGTCAAATCGGCCATAGTTCACTGACTTAGGCTAGTTTGGTTTTTGGCGATCAGCTGTTTTTGCCATTATATAATAGTGCTACAGTAAAACTAACTTGACAACCAGCAGTTAACTTTGGTAGGCTATAAGGCGACAGCAAGATAGTTTTTAAAGTAGAGATGCTTGTTAAATGCGGAGGTGGAACAAAAAAGAAATATTTAACAAATGATGCTCTTTCGATTGTTCGTGAAGAATTTAGTGGTAAGTAACAATATGTACGATGTAGATGACTATTTACGTTATTGCTTACTATTACTGATACCAACTGGCAGCGATAGAATGTATGATACTTTAGCAGAACTATAGGCCTTGAGAAGTTAATCTGCGTTTTCAAACTGCAGAGCGTAATAAAATAACGCTGTTACACTTAAACAACTGTAGTAGGCAAGGCCTTTGAGCCAACGTATAAGTGAAGGAGACTATATAGCTTTATGTAGGTGAATCTATTTAGGCTATTTGATTCAGAATCATTCTGATTGTGTGACACACTGATAAGACTAAGCAAAACAGATGGTGACTCGGAAGAACACGTAGTGCCAGTGTCAGTCTAGTTTAGCAGTCAGCGAAACTTGTTTCAGCTGACCATACTTAAGCTACGGCTCCACCAGTGAGAATTATAAATTTTTACTGTATTTGGTGAAAAAAAAAATTAGCCAATTAAGACTGTAAAAATTTATACCGGTACTTCTTACTGTGAAGCCGTAGCCTTAGCAAACGTCTTAGCAATATAGTAGTTCAGCTTTTGCCATACTGCAGCATAATATTTAGCTTTACTGACTGTGAACGACATACAGTAGTTTGATTTACTCGATATAGCGTGGTTTACAGATGATGAATCTGAAAATTCTGATCAGGATGAAGGTAACAATGAGCATGCTGCTTGTGATAGTGATAAGAACAGAAACATACAGAGTGGCACAAGCGAAAAGTGTTATGCTGAACTGACTGCTCCTGATGTCTCATTCTGTGACAATTTTCATGAATCGGAAAATCTTGACCTTGATGATTCTGTTGTTGACCCGGATTATAATCCCCCTTTAGCAATGCCATAGGGCAACCTGGAGGGGCAACAAGAGGCAAGAGATGAAGGTTCTGATAAAAGAATTTGTGAAGCAGATGTAGCAGAATCGTCTTCTAAACAATCTAAAGTACGGTACTATAACGTAATTTCAATAAGGTTTTTTTTTGCTGTAGCTTCTCCAGTAAATCTTATCAGTAAAAAGTGCTGCATGCCCGTGCAGATTGAACTAAGCTAATTAGGTAAAACTATACTACTATACACTGTGCAGCGCGATCTTAAAAATTGCCAATTATGCACTGAGACTGTAATCTTTATTATTTTTAGAAACTTTGAGAGAAACGTCCGAACCCTCAAAACTGGAAAAAATGTCATAAGCAATAAACGATTAAAAGGTTTGCAATACAAGGGCCATAAAGGTGTCGAAAAAGAGGAGCGAAAAATGGGGCCTACTTGTGATTCAAATTTCTGCAAAAAGTCAAATTTTCGCAAGTGTCAAGATAGAATGGATGATAGTCAAGCGATGGATGCGGCTACCAAAACCGAAACTCAAAAGTCTCGAATGCTTACAGACAGTTAGCAATTAAACACAATATTGCTGTTTCGCAAAAGTTTTTGGTTGCTGGTCACACTCAAATGGAGTGTGACAGCATGCACAGTGTCATCGAACGCAAGCTGGTGGTCGACGTTTTTACTGACAGAGATTATGCTATGCTTGCAAAAACTATGCTATGCTTGCAAGAATCAATCCAAGACCTATGTATTCCGAGAATTAACTTACGAAGATTTCAAGAAAATGGATGTTTTTCCTGTTGGTAGCATTAGACCAGGAAGAAAAACAAGAGACTCTACAGTGCATGATTTGCGAGGTTTAAAATATTTACCAAATGGAAAGATAAAATTTAAATTAAGGTTGAACAATGATGTTATATGGGAGGTACTACCACAGTATATTAACTCCCAAGCTGAGGTAAAATGGGTGCAGATGTTTCCGAATCCAACTACTATTAAAAAGAGAAAGTTTGATGATTTACAGGCTATGAAGCTCGTCATACCCAAAAGCTGCCATTATTTTTACGATGCTCTTCCGTTTGCAGAGTACTAACAATTTTCTTTCCATGATTAATTGTGTGTGTCGTTTACTCAAATGCTTTTCAAGTTTCCAAACTTAAAAAGTTTGCTTGGGTGTTCTGCAATTTACTTTTTTGATTTTAAACAAACCTGCGGAGCTATTGCAACAAGTTTTTATTACAAAATCTTATTGAACCATGACTAAAACTAAAAAAAAATTATTGCTACTCTGCTTTTGTGTCATAAAGATAAATTAGAGATGAAAATGTTGTGTAGTTTCATGCTTATCAAGAGCACAAAGCCAGGTTAAAAATGTCTCATTCTAATAAAAAAAAAGCCTAAGTCAATTTCAATCAGTGCCAAAATGGCCTAAGTCAGATTGCGTATTGATGACGTCATTTTATTGCTGCAAACTTACGTCATAACATGGGCCATCAAATTGTGTTGCCAATGTGTAAATTTTAAAAATAAACTAACTTGTAAAAAAATTTGAGAATGTTTTTTGCGTTTTTCTCAAAATGAAAAAAAATGACTTAGGCCAATTTTTCACTAACCTGACGAAATAGTGGAAGGGCAATTAGTCTCTGAAGCTTTAAAAACGCTTATATTATGTTGAATGTTTCACTACTTATTGTGGCTTAGGTGGACTTGAGCTTCGCTGTTGTTTATTTTCATTACGATTAGTTGGATTTAAAGGAAATGATCATCAACAAATTATAACAGAACAGGCAATCGCTCAACGCCAGTCTTACTTCATTGGTTCACTTCGCTGATTTTTAGCTAAAACTATAGAATCTAGTATTTTTTTCTTATTTGATTTAAAGATTTATTTCAAGTTGGTTTAAAATTTAAGATAATTTTAAGAATTGTAAAAGGTCGTATTTCACTCAGCTACATTTTTATTGGGGTTTTCAGTGAACTTGCCTTTACTGTATTTTCAAACGATGTTTATCTGCTAGTTGACAAATTTGTATACTGCAGAAATGTAGGTTTGGTTAGCTGTTCAAGTTATTTGTAATTATATTTTATTCACCACGCTTCCTTGGTCAGAAGACAGCGAAGAGACTTTTCGGTCTTCGAGTCAAACTGCTACCTGGCCATCTGTCTACCACACCCGATGGAGGCTTCACACTCTCTCTTAAATTGCTGAACGTCAATCAGGGAAGCTGTGAATATCAATTTTTATAGTCTTTGATTTGACTCGACCAGGAATACTGGTGCAAGCTGTTTGTGTCGCCAAAATTTCAAAAATAAAAGCAAAACGAGCAATGGAGTGCACATTACGATTAGCATATTTTTAAAAAGCCCTTAAATTTTGTGTTAAATGCTTTATTATTGATACCTTTTAAGTGGGTAAAGAGTCGCTAGTGCTTATTTTTAACTTTGTTCTTTCATTTTGATGTTTCAATTGGAGCTAAAGGTTTTGCAATTTTTTCATGGCGAAAAGTAAAATGTACTTGTGAAAAGCATTAATTTTTGTTCTTACAGTTGCTAAGTAAGGTTAAGGACGATATTTGTAAACAGTTGTACTAGGTGTGTTTGAAAAGTAACGGGACTGGGTCTATAAATGTTTTATTTTATTTGGCAAGTAAATTTTACAACATGTTGCCTTCAAAGTTATCTCCTTGGGCTCGAATGCACTTTTCCAATTTCCTCTGCCACGCTTCCACGCACTCCTGGAAGGATTCCTCCGGGATCACTCGGAGCTCTCTCGTCACGGTTGTATTAATGGCTTCTGAATCTTGGAAACGAGTTCCTTTGATAACTTCCTTGAGCTTGGGAAACAAATTGAAGTCACAAGCGACCAAATCTGGAGAGTAGGGTGGTTGCTCCAGTACAGCAATGTTATTTTTGGCAGGAAACTGCCGAATTCCCAAGACATTAAGAGCTGTAGCATTGTCATGATGAAGTATCTATGAACTCGTTTCCCACAGTTCTCTTTTTTTCTCCCTAACTGAGCGCATCAAACGTCGCAAGATGGTTTTGTAGACGTGCTGATTAATAGTTTGGCCTTGTGGCAAGAATTCTGCGTGGACAATTCGATGGACATCAAAAAAAGCGATCAGCATCACCTTGCTTTTGGACTGGAACACCAGGGGCGTATTCAGGGGGGGCCATTGGGCCATGGCCCCTCTCCCTTTGGGTCGCCAGGATAGTATATTTAGCATAGGATAGTAGGCAAAATTGCGGCATGGCCCTCCCCCCCCCCTTTTGTAACTTGGGCACAAGGTTTCAGCAAACAAACTGTGGGCGAAGACCTTTTTTTTTGGTCTTCACCTAATTTTGGGCAGGAAAACGGACTGATTTTGGGTGGAAAAATTTTTACAAATATTTTGATTTTCCCGCCCCCTCCCCCCCCTTTCGAAAATCCTGCGTACGCTTGTGTTGAACACCCTCGCCTTTTTGGGTCTTGGTGACAATGCGTTCTTCCATTCAAAGCTCTGCCGTTTGGTGAGTGGATCGTACTCGGAGATCCATGACTCATCACCAGTAACAATTTTTTTCAGCAAGTTGGGTTCAGTTTCGAGTTGCTCCAAAATGTCTTGACACACTTGCACTCGCCGCTCTTTTTGTCCTTCATTTAGTAACCTTGGTACCATTTTTGCACAGATCTTCCTCATCCCCAGATCTTCCGTAAGGATCCTCCATACCCTCTCACTGTTCATACCCAGCTCATCTGCTATCATTCTAATAGTAAGACAGCGATCGCTCCGCACCTTTTGTCTCACACGCTCAACATTTTCATCTGTTCTGCTTGTGGATGGCCTCCTACTCCTGTGATCATCATGCAACTCCTCTCTTCCCTCTTTGAACCTCCTTTGCCACTCAAAAAGACGAGTTCTTGACATTGTGTCATCACCATAGACTTCTCGAAGCAACTTTAGTGCTTCAGTTGGAGTTTTTCCAAGACGGACAAGAAATTTCTGGTTGATTCGTTGTTCGACGCTCATCCTTCGCACCAAAGAAAAAGAAAGCCAAAAATTCTTACAGTAATTTTATGAAATTTTCACAAAACGGTCACAAAGAAAGTGCCTTGACAGTCAAACGTGCAAAAAAAAATGCAGCTGTCACAGAATGCTGAAAATTGGTTTTCGAAACCAAAAGACATTGTGATATCATAGAAAGCAATGCTTTTTTCGCTGCGATAAAAGTTGTTCGTGCAGCGTGCACAGTCCCGTTACTTTTCAAACACACCTCGTATAATGTGTACCATAATTTATTTATCTAAAAATTGATTTTTCGCTCCCAGATGTTAGTCTTATATTGTACAAAGTTATTTTCATTGGACTTTCATAGATTTGTGGGTTTTTGCGCCCACCGTCTGCCTCCATGTAGCTTCAAAAATAAAACGAAAAAATAACAATGGAGTGCGCAAATCATCCGTGTAGCTTTAAAAGCCGCTGAGTATTGTGTTTTAATGTTTCTTTGTTTATCGCGGTTCAGATGGCCGGAGTTAAGCGTTTTTACCACAATTTTTTTGACCGTTAACACAAAATTTTGCGTAAACTTATTCAAGAAATCGACATTTTAATCCGCATTTTCTACACTGTTAGAACATGTTTATTTGTGTAATAATGTTTAGATTACATTTTCAAATTCGTTCCACTTGAAACCACAAAGATTTGTAACCAATAAACTTACTGTAATAATCAATCTTGTTCCAGCGGAAAAATTTTTTAGTAATTTTGCAATCAATTTCTTACACAGTGTACTACATATTAGGAGCAACATAGCAGATCCTCTACATAAACTTCACTCTGGAAGCACTTCACTCACTTACCTGCTTTCCCGTTAGGATAGTGTTTCATTGTCAGCATCTGAATTCACACATAGTCTATCTTGGCAGCCCACTCGAATCTTCAAACCACACACGAGCGTAATTGCTGCACTTGCCATCGTGCCCTGTTCTCAGATTACTCTGATTGAAGTCTGACAACACGGTCACAAGAACGAGACTTCTACACCAGTAATATCACACTGGCACTGCTCTTAGTTCAACCGCATCGCGCTAGCATTACTATAAATATGCATTAAAAAAAGTTTACTTCATAGTATTCTAGCAATGCTGCTGATTGGCTGGTTATTTAGTTGCTGTGATGTTTGCAAGCGTGTTTTTGCTAAGTGCAAAAGTCTCAAATATTTCTTGGATTTTAACTGTATATGGGTGAACTGTTCATTTAAGAGCGAAATGAGATCTAGAAATGTATTTGTTTAATTTCCATTTTTAATTGGCATTGTTTTGTTGATGAACATTTTCAACTTTTTGCTAATTGCATTTATCATATGGTATGTTTATTGCTTGATTGCACGTATTTTACTATTTTATAACAATTGTGCTTTAAATCTTCCTTATACTCGCTGTAATATGCCGAAACGCGTAACGAGTTTACGGGCCCATCTCTGCGTAATTGTGCCTGCAAGCAACACAGCTTCTTTCCAAGAAATGCCGCAGCGGTGGTGAGCCGTTAGCAACATCACTGTATCCGATTTGGCCGGCTCGAGATTTGAACTTCAGACCTCCCGCTTCAGAGACAAACACGTCACCTCTCGTTCAACTTTCAATTTTACAGCGCTTGAATCATAAAATGACAGGTTACGGGATTGCTTAATGTATGCAGTTGGTCAAGTAAACAAACGATATGCACGTGTTGGTCCATAATTTTTACGCCAGTGTAGGTTGGCCTGAGTATGTACTTGGCGTACGTATACAATCGTAAGCCTTCGAATCTATCCTTTGTTTATATTCGAACACGTTTTAGGTGATAAGGTAGCACATTGGGGGTTCATTTGAGTTAAATCAACCTTTAATGCCCCTTTAAATACAGAACATACTTCAGGAAAACTTTGAGATCTGAACTTTGAAATGAGGTTTTGAACATTTTGATCTCGAAACACTGAATACGCTGAAAATATTTTCGAACATCATGTTAGATTAACCTCTGACAAAAAATTCAAAATCGAGTTAGTCGAATTTTTGTTAATTGTTTGAAATTTTGGCAAGGTCAACTATGGACCAATTTTAAGATTTGGGCAAAAGACTTAACATCGAGTGCAGTTTAAATTTAAGAAAAAAAGGAGATATATTGGCTAGGTACTATTACCATGAGCAAACTTTCTAGTTTTTGCAGAAAAATCATAATCGATTAAAGTCAATTTTGCGTCAGTTTTTGAAAATTTGGCAAAGTAAATTTTGAATAAAAGTAAAAATTGAGTATATTTTCAAATTTTGAGTATACTTTTTATTTTTTTGCCCAAGTTTAAAAATTTGTTCATGGTTAATCTGTAAATTTCAAAGTGGCAGGTACAACCCACAACAGAGTATTCCAACCACTTGGGCTTTTCAGTTCATTAAGAAGTTTATTTTTGAGACTCGACAAGAAACCAATTGACACAGATATGCACAAACTTTACTTGAATACACCATTGTTACCACGCTGCGGGGATGTTGCAATAGAAGGACTTCTCTAGTGCAAGAATCCGACAATTTTTATCCTGCAAATTAAAAACCACAGTGATAAAATTTATGGAGGTTGACATCGCCCAAGCGAGTGATATCTTCGATAAGGGCTTGTGTCTAAAACATTTGTGTGCATTGGAGCATCTCAACTAGCAGTTCAAACGATTGTTGATGATGGTATGTGGGGCTTGGGGGCTTAACAGTACAAAATATCGCTGCGTTGTGTGCGTCTGCGAAAAACTTCTGTTAGCAGCTCTGTGCACTAAAGCGGTTAAAGTCGGAGGTCAAGATGGTCTTCAAATGGCACAGAAGATTTCAGTTGAAATTTCTCACCAAGTCAACAACGATTACCACTATAACTTATTCTCGTTTACTTTAGCAGTTTTCAAAAATTATCAATAAATCTGTTTCAAACAATTTCTTTTTTTTTAATTTAAAAACTAGCCTTTTAATTGATCTTAATTGTTTTTCAAAAATTGCCAAAAACCCATTTCAACAAAATTTCATTTTTTACCAAATTCAAAAAATTTGCTCATGCTTACAACCTTGCCAAAAAATTAACAATAGTCAAAATTCAATTTCACTCAGTTTTGAATTTTTCCGATATTTGAAATTGATTTTTAGCAAGGTTAAGCATGGGCAAAATTTTGAAATTTTGTTGAATGTTTTAGTTAGTTTGAAAAAAAAATTCGGTTAACTAAGCGCAAGTTTTCAAATTTAAATAAAAAAATTTCGTTTGTCAAAACTTCAACAATTGACAAAAATCAACTTCACTCGGTTTTTATAATTTTTTGTCAAAGGTTGAAAATTAGAACCTTTAAATTATCAAACACAATGTACTGACGAATTAGTGATAAGCTATAGACAGTATCCAGAGTCTTTGAGGCATAATCAAACCTTTGATCAAAAACCTAAGACATATTGTTTCAGAATCGATTTTTGTCCTTTATTCCTCATCAGTATAGTAGCTAGGACTACAAGTACCAGCATGAGCGTAAAAAGGCAAGAATCGCAATTTAACCAGACCATAACTGAATTTATACATTTATTAGACGATATATTGTTTTAACTCGACTTTGAATTTGTTTCTAAAATTTGGAAACATACTCATAAATCGCTTTTTTCAAAGTTTCAATTTAAAAAAAAACATTGACTTTATTTAATTTTAATGTTTTTGCCCAAGTTGAAAATTTTTTTCATGATTTACATTTTTTCAAAAAAGTTTAGCCTTGACATTTTTGTGAAAAAATGACCGAAAATTTCTTTTAATCAAATTTTGATTTTTTTGCCAAATTTTGAAAATTTACTTATTGTTCTTTTTACAACACTTTTTCAATCATTGATAAAAAAAACATTTTAACAAAAACTAACATAAATTTTTGCCAAATTTTGAAAATTTTCCTTTAGTTAACTTTAATATTTTTTTCAAAAATTTTTTAAAAGCCCAAAGCAAACAAATTGTGGTTTTTTGCTAAATTCAAAATCAGCACAAGATCAAGCTTGACATTTTTCTAAATTGTCATCAAAACATTTTAATCAAATTTAACTTTGCAAAAAGTTTAAAATTTGCCCGTAGCTGACTTTGACAAAATTTCAAAAACTGACGAAAAAGCCATTTTAGCTAAATTTTAATCTTGAGCAAACTTGCCTATAAAAATTTTGCGAAAATTGAAACAAAATTGACATTTTTTTCAAAAATTGACAAAACCCTTTTTGTACCAAACTTTGATTTTTGCCAAAAATAGTATTGAAGATTTGCGCGTGCATTTTTTCAAAAATTGTCAAAAAGTCCATTTCAACTAAAATTCGATTTTTTTGCAAAAATTTGATCAGCATGGTAAACTTAATCTTTAAGAATCACAAAGTTGTACAGCGCTGTTTTGCAGCACTCCGTGGCGGAATCAAGGCAGAAGTAAACTCAAAAATATAAGCCTTTAAACGTGTTTTGAACCTTAATTGTAAGGAAGGAAAACAAAAGGGGATGGGCAATTTTATTCTATCAAAAAAACTTGCGAATTTTGGCAATTAAGTTTTTTTATATGGGTTATGCGATCCAAATGACGATAAAATTGATATGCATTCTGAAAAACTAGAGAAATCTCCCAGCCGTTGGGAATTTGCTCCCACAGTCCGATCGCCTTCGGTGGCTAGGATCTCTACAACCAGATCCCCTATGTGATGCTTTTACGTTGCACCAGTTCGCTCAGCATGACGCCAAAATCAAGCATTTTTCAAACAAAAAAAAAATTCTGATTTGAGCCCGCCTTAGCAAACTTGGTTGCGAGTTTGAAACTACTAGACCCATTAAAAACTCTTAGAACTCTTATAGTGGAGGTAATCTACTTTTTTCAGCGGTAGAACTATCGTTCAACTATAGCTACTAAAACCATTTGGGATTTATAGATAATCATAAATTTTATGCTTGTGGTTTCCCATGAAGCCAGTCAACATAAATAAGCACTATTCGTCATTCACTTGAATTGACCATTATCACCACGAATTGGTGCTGTTTCATTTGCGGAATTTCTCTAGCGCAAGAATCAAAAACTAAACACGGACTTGTGTCCAACTGGACATTAAATTATCTCAGCCAACATTTCTGAGATTAAACGATGCGAGCAGCGCTGTTCAGCTATGCTGTCGCTCGTTATGACAGCTTAGGAGACAGATAGGTTATAAACTGCAACAAGGAAGTTTGTTATGGCTTCGTACTGCACTGCCACAAATAGAATGCTAATCTGTTTCCAACGCAGCAGAACAAGTAACAGAAGCTGGTTCTTGTTCACAGCGCTGTTTTGGACCTCCTAGTTTTATCAGGAACTCTCAGAAGTGCTAGCTGAATAACGTACAAACGTAATGTAGATCGAAGTCGAGAGACTCAACTACATGAGATTCACAGACCATAAACAATTTTATTTCTGTGTTTTTTTATTTACAGGATAAAATTCGCTGAACTCTTTCACAGGAGAAGTGTATCCAAAGCAACTAAAAATATTCGTTGCGACTTTCGAACAAGAACGTTGACAACGATGAGTGAGCACTAATTCACTCTCGTTGACTTTGACAGTTTTCAAAAATTGACAAAATACCCATTCAACAAAGTTTTGTTTTTTTGCTAAAATTTCTAAATTTGTCCAGGGTCGGGCAGATTTTTGAAAACTGACATAAAAACCGTTTTAACAAAACTTAATTTTTGGTCCAAATTTGATAACTGAAAATTTGTCCTCGTGAATAACCAGATGTTAAAAAAAAAAAAAAAATTAGATTTAATTCAATTTCGGATTTGGATATTTTGCCAAAATTTAAAAATTTGCTCAGAATTAACCTCGCCAAAAATTCAACACTAATAATTGGTGAGAAATCGACTTTACTTCATTTTGGATTTTTTGCCAAAATTTGCCCACATTTAATTTTACCAAATTTTCAAAAATTCACATACAAATGACTTTACTCGTTTTTGAATTTTTTCTAAAATTTAGAAATTTACCCATGGCAAACCTTGCCAAAAATTCAACAATTTACAAAAAATCGCCTTGATTCGGTTTGAATTTTTTGTAAAAATTTTTTAATTTGCCCTGGTTAACCTCAGTGCTGCTTTTGAGGGTAAGCTGGCGGCTTTGTTTACCTACTTATTTTGGCATTGCAGGGTCTCGTCCGCACAGCCACGCAATTGCTTAACTTGTCGATGATTATTGTACATGGTCCCACACTGTAAAAACCGGCCTAAAAATAGTTAGAGTAATTTCGGTTATTTTTTTGTATTTACTTTTAATTTGACTGAAAACTGGAGCTAATTTTGGTGCCTACCCACTTATTCGTTTATGACGACAGCACTGGCTAAACGTGCCAAAATTTCAAACATTTTTTCATCTTGATTTTCAAAGCAACGAAAACAGCACGGTGACGAGCGACAAGATAGCCTAAACAAAACTTGAGAATCTGCCAATGTTCATATGTTTGAACCACAGTTTCGACGTTTTTACAACCACTCCATCGCAAAGCACTTTTTGTCTTTTGTCACAACCACAATCACGACCAAACTACTCAGCTCTAATGGAAAGTAAGCGTCAATGTTTTTCCTAGACGTATGACGTCTGACCAATTGGGGAATTGAACCGGGAATCAGCAACTTTTCGACCATCATCCCAATGCTCTTCCATCGCTGTGCTTCATTTCGGAACAACAGTAAAGCTTACAACCCAGCGAGTTTCCATCAGAGGTGGCCGCCAGAAGCGCATCCATGGGAGAGGGGATTCGAGGTCCTCTTTGCCATGGCACTTAGAAAATTCAATCCAACTATGCAAGCTTTTAAACGTGGTTTTGACTCTACCAGTAAGTAAGGGCAGGACCGAGTACTGTTTAATTCTTCCAAATCTTTAGAATTTTTTTAATGACTATCAAGGCCAGTCTGCACTGGAGGTAAAAATCAAATTTCAATCAATTACAATTTGTACGCAGGTTAGTCGCCACACCAAGCTACAGAATTTTTCGATGAAAACAAAAAGAGCTCAAGGATTTATGAACATCTAGGCACGGTCTAAAATATGAAAGTCATTCAAATGACGTTAAAATGACTGAAGAAAAAATTGCCAAGCAGTAACCCAATGTTTCCCGCTCGACACATTTTTCTACACCTGCAAAACTAGGCTTTAGGCTCAAGCCGTTCCCCCATAGCAGAATTTTGCTTGAGCGCTAGGGTTATGATTTTTTTAAAAAACAAATGCCTAGTGTTGGAGGTGATGAACTTATGTTGGAATGAAAAATAAAGTGAAAAAATAATGAAAAATGAAAAATAAAAAAATGAAAAATTAGAGTGGAGTTGGAATGAAAAATAAGACACTCCACTCCAGTAGACAAGCTTTGTATATTGTCCCAATGATTTAATTGCGTACCGTTTCATCCATTTGTCATCATTTAAAGTCATAATTTTGCTGAGAAGGTGGAGTTAAAAATCTCTTAGTAAAATTCAAAATCCTAATGTACGATTTTATTTATTTATTTATTGACGGACTCAAAAAAGATCGGTCCAGCAGTACAGAGGCATAAACACAACTACACACTAATCACACCCAAACACACACAAAGCTTTAAGCAAGATAGAATCCAATAAGACGATAGAATCGTTTGTTCTTGCGTTATCAGTATATGGTCTAAGCTAGGTATTCTGGTGCAAGTTCGCAAAGTGATTATTGTATGGACCAGACCTATCTTACTAGCGCAGACAACCACACGTTGCACGAGTTAATACATCGAAGCATAAAATTTGCTGTGTGCTTTCTGATCAAAGCATGAAAAGTAGGCACATTATTTTGGACCAACGTGGTAGACATACTTGTGCGTCGAGGAAGATAAACAATATCATGTAAGCATTTTTATAACCTACTCTTAAACGATTAAATATCGATTTTCGATACATACACCAAACAGTACTTCCATAAAGACAAGACACAAAAGTACGAAACAAACAGTTTTTTACAGCTTTAGAGCAACAAACGAATTTCCTAAGTAACTTATAGGCAGAGCCATAAATAGAACGTAATTGCCTGTTCATGTCATCATCATGTTTTAAATCAGAGGTCAATACAAAACCTAAATACTATATTTTTTGACACAGTCGATTGAGTTACCGCGTAGGCAAGACTTTGGCTCAAAAGACAGGCTTAGACGATTAGTCTTAAACATCATGGTCTTAGTTTTAGTACAGTTAAAAGTAATATCATGACTATTTGCATAATCACAGCAAATATCAAGAAGTTTTTGGAGACCTTTGAAGCTCGGGGCAAGGCAGCATATGTCATCTGCATACATGATATTATTCAAGCACCGGTTACCAATAAAACATCCAATGTTAAGTTTATTCAAAGACATTGATAGCTCATTCATGTAGATGGCAAATAGAAAAGGGCTCAAGATGCTACCTTGCCTTACTCCATTGGTGGTACTAAAAGATTCAGAGTAAGCAGAATTCCATTTAACGCAAGATCGTTGGCTGGAGTACCATCTAGCTAATGGATGGACAAAAATCACTGGCACTTTAGCTTCAACTAATTTCTTGAATTACACACCGTGATTCACTTTGTCAAAAGCTATTGAAGCGTCAAAAAAAGCAACAAATTCTGGACTGCCATTATGTCATTTTCAGACTATTTTGTAGTTTTTACTGTTAGACTAATCTGAACAATTGTTTTGGTCAGAATAGGAATGTTTTGTGTTTTCCAAATGCAATGATGATGTCATGACGTCATTGTGAGAAGCTATTTAAAGTGATTCTTGGTTCACTGGCAATTACTGCGTGAGAACTCAAACAGAAGTTCTCGCATGACTGCGTTTTCAAAATACCCGATTCAAAGTTTCTTTAAAATTATTTATAGCCAGCTATTTTGTTGCTTCATATGATAGCTACCCATCAACAAAAAAAGATTGCCATATTTGTATGTCATCAGGAATTGTAAAGAGTAGCTTTTCAGGATTATGTTTAAGAATTGAATCTTTTACCCACTTGGACATTTGAAAGCGACTTACAGTATTTAGTTCAGTTGTTAAAACAATTGCAAGCGAGAGTCATAACAGAAAACGCGACATTGCGATAGAAAGTTACGTTTAAAATTAATTGGTAGGTTTTATGATAGCAGTTCATATTTTGCTAAAACTAACGTGGAAGGACGAGACTTATCAAAAGAGTTTCACCACCTGTTTTCAGGGTGGTCATATGAGGGTAAGGGTGCGGCACGATCAGATTGAAGATTTTGCGACGGAAAATGTACGGTTAAGTTTTTGAGAATTTATTGCAAAAAAGCACAAAATTTGTGGTTTAATTTAGGCGTGTAACCACAAGACTATACTGTAATGCTAAGGAAGAGACAGTGTTTGTGGGGTACAAGTTGTACAGAGTATTTTTTGGCAGTTTTAATACGATGCAAACGCGTGATACGATACCGAAGTTCCTACGGCATATTTTTTGCACAGTCTACGTCAATACGGAAATAAACGGTATTATTTTTCCGGAAATGCTGTACTCTCTCCTTTGCAAATCATTTGGACTAATCAAAAGTTATTGATGTTAAACCAGAAGTCCCTTAACTTAAAAATTCAGATTTCATAGCAGTGAATCTCTACAGATAGCGTAAAATTAAAAAGTTTGAACTAAGGTTTCTAAGTCGAAACTTTTTTAGGGAGTCTGAGTCGAATAAAAAAAAACGTTGTTGACAGAGTAGAGTCAAAAAGGTTGTTCATTGTTGACTATCTAACCAGCAAGTTTCAGTAAACAGCACACAAAAATGCAACAAGTTAAAAAATCTTATATTGTTTTAAGTCAAAAATATAAATAAACAAACACATGAAATTCACAAATTAGCGTAGTAATGACTAATGATAACGTTTAAATGAATAAGTTTTCGTTTAAGATAGTGACTGTGGTAATAATTTTTCCGTTTTGCTATAAGCTGATTCAGTGTGTTTAACCGTTAGGATACTACGTAAATGTTGATGATATCAATGAGCTTGGAACGCGTAGCCGCGCAACTTAAGTGAATGTCTGTGGTTTTGCCAAAAAGAAAACAAATTGGTTTTGATTTAACGATTTAAATTGAAACCAAAATTAAATAAAAATTTAATTAAGCACAAAAATTGCTTTTTTTTGAAATCCTATGGTGAAGTTACTATTAACAAATTTTAGTCCATTTGGAACATATCCAATAGACACATTTTTGTCATGTACAGACTCTTACTTTGAAATCATTGGCGCTATGTTTGGCTGACAACAAAATTCATGAAGCAGAAATATTGAAAAAAAAAAGAATCAATCAACCAATGAAAAACACAACAGTAAACAAAAAATAACTTGAAAATTGAAGGCGAGCCAATCAAAGCTCACAAAAGTAGCACGAAGAAGTCCCAACGCGAAGCAGAACTTTTTCATCAAACACAACAAACATAAATTCTTTTAGAACATCAGGCAAATTGATAAATACAGTATTTACATGCACTTTGAGAAATTGCAAGAGCAGGAAATCAAACTTCAATTCTAGCTAGTTTGATTTCGAATTTTTATCGCCACGCCATTTGCGAGTGCAAAACAAAAGCAGGACTTTTCTGCTCACTCATCCAAACACGTCCGCAATGCTGGCGGCTGTTACGCGGTGCATGGTGTTACTTTGATTTTTGTCAATTCTAAATTTTTCTTCAAAAAATGTTATTATTTGGTATACTTGATATGGGGCAAACTTGACCTCAAGGGCAATGCTTTTCAAAATTTTTTCTGCCTTAAAAACCTTTTCCAAATAGATTACCAAACTTTAAAACCGTTTTTAAGGATATTACTGTAGCACTATTTCTGCCTTTTGCGAAAAGTTTTTTTTTTTGTGATGAACTGCAAGGTTTCAAAGTTTTTTTTAGAAACTAAGACTAAATTATCAGAAAAGCTTGAAAACCACTCTTTGGACATTGATAGCTTTCCTTAGTTTGTTGATTTGAGTGTTCATGCTTTGTATCAAAGCAGGACTACAGTAACAATTAAAATTGGTTTTATGCAAAGTACGCGTTACTTCCAGAACAAAAAAAAAATTCAATTCTCAAAATATTTTAGTCTGATTTTCAGTCAGTTTAAACTTTTATTCTTTGTCTAGCGCAATAGTAATGTCATAAAGGCATAGCGAAAAGCTATTTGAGGAGCTTCTTGGTTCAGTGGCGATTGCGTGAGAACTCAACAGCAGCTTTTAGGATAGAATTTCTAAACATTACGGAAAGTTTCGTTTAAAAAACCAAAACAAGCTGTTTTGCTTTGCCACGTACAATGTGCAGGTACCTATGAACAAACAACGGACAGCTATATTTAAACACCATCACACTTATCTATTTCCTCATCAAGTTTAATGGAGTTTTAATAGATATTAAGTTTAATAGAATTTGATTTGATTTTTTTTCGCCACGACATTCGCGAGTGAAACACGAAGCAAGACTTTTTTGCACAGTCATCCACACGCGAGCCGCGATGCTGTCACGCGCTGCAAAGTGTTACTTTGATTTTCGCCAATTCTGGATCTTCTACGAAAAAACATTATTTTTTGGTATACTTAATCTGTTAAGTGAACGTTAGGGATTGGCAGACTTGTCCGCTAAGGCAATGGTTTTTCTTTTTTTTTTCCTTCCTTAAAAACTTCTCCAAATAGATTACCAAACGTTAAAACTATTTTAAAGGAAATTACCGTAGCGCTATGTCTGCCTTTTTGTGAAATGTTTTCATTTTTATTAAGAACTGCAAGGTTTCAAAGTTTTTATAAAAACTAAGACTAAATTATCTGAAAAGTCTGAAAACCACTTTTTGAACATTGATAGCTTTCCTTAGTTTGTCGATTTTAGAGTTCATGCTTTGCATCAAAGTAGGACTGCAGTAACAAGTAAAATTGTTTTTATGCAAAGCATGCGTTACTTTCTGTACAAAACTTAGCAAAAATTCAATTCTCGAAAAATTTAGTCTGATTTTAAATCGAGTCAGGATTTTTTGTTTGTCACGAATGCAATGGTGATGTCATGAAGTCATGGTGAAAAGCTATTTGAGGCGCTTATTCTCGGTTCACTGGCGATAGCATGAGAAATCAACAGTATTTTTTCGGAGAAAATTTTCGTTACATACAGTAATAAAAAGTTTTATCCACACAAAAAAGACAGCAATATTTACATACCGTTAGACTTATATCGATTTCCTTTGCAGAAAAACTCTGTTAAACTTTATAACCGTTTTGAGACTTGATAGAAACTTATTTTGTATTGTATTAGCGAAAGCCAGAAATCTCCGAATAATATCAAATTTCAAATCGTGCTTGAGAGACACAGCGTAAAGTGTGTTCTATGATACATAAGAGCAGTTCATATTTTGCTTAAAGCTAACGAAATAGTTAGTATCGAAATAACGCAACCAAAATTTTTCACAGTTGTATTATACAGTTAGGGTATATTTTTGGGACGGACTGGTACTCCAGAATTATGTTAAAAGAATGGTTTCAAATATTATCAAAAGTTTTTTTGCCTATCACTAATGATGTAAAAAAACGTTTGTTTTTTTTTTGGCTACTTTGTTTCGTTATTTCACGTGGTTATACCGGTATGTCTTGAGATACTTTTGATACCCACCGCTTACTTTAAGCAAAATTGCGATTTATTCTTCCAGGTCTTTGCACTCTTATTACTTTAAATGGCAAAACACTAAAATTTAATTTTGGTCTCTTTCGTTGAGCTACGAACGCAGGTTTGTCTCTTAAAATTTTGGATGACCCACCCCCCTTCCCACGGAAACCATCCTAAATTATTCTTAAACTGTTTATGTAATAAAATTAATTTTATTGCTATTAGTTGATTCTAAAGAAACAAATATTATTGCTATTATTTGGGATGTTTACCCCTTCAGAACCCCCAAATATATTTTCTTTGAAAAATTTGATATTTGGCGTAGTATAGGCCCTACTTGTGCCATTGGCATGTTGCGCACAACTGCTATCATACCAGGTTATTGATTAGCACAGAGCTTCCTCTAATCCGCATTTTATGGGCGATTTTAGGCGTTCATTTTCTGCATTTTATGCATGCTGTTCAAATAGCAGGGAGGAATGGAACAGCCTGTAACAGCCTACAGTTGGGGAAGCTCATTTTCTGCGTAGGATGCAGGCTGTTTTAATCAATAGGGTGCTCCTACGCAAGCAATAAGAGTTTGAATGCGTAAAATTTCACTAAAGCGAGCTAAAGCTTATTTAAACGAGGGGAGAGCAGCAAAAATTCCTCTTTATCTAACTTCTAAACCAAATATCATGGAAACTCCAAATTTGGCATGCTGGTTGGTTTTCTTTTTTTGTTTTTTTAAGAAAACTGGCTGTGAGTTGATAACGCAATTACAGTGACCTCACGTCCTTATTTTTGAAAAATGATGGTATTTTTGCGATGACGCCACAAACGGTTCAAATTTATTACATAGGTTTGTTTTCAAATGCTAAATCATAAAATGCTAAAATCAAAATAGTTAAGTCACAAAAATGTCTTATGACGTCATTTAAGTTAAATTTTAATTTTGAGCTATAGTTATAAAATGTTGAGATTTCGGAAAGTGATTTCTAAAAACCTCAAAATCGGGAAAATTCTTTTTACCTTAGCTAGTTTAAATCTTCAGGAATCATTTGATGTAAAACTAGACTCAAAATCAAGTTAATTTGAAACAAAAATCTTTTTGCAAAAGGATTTACCACAAATAAACTGAGAGGAGAGAGTCAAAATGCTCTTCTACTCTTCAAAAACTGGGTTATGTAGTCTTTGGCAACAAAGTTAGTCATCTTGTGTGAGAATGAGATGTCAACATAAAGTAATAGCGTAGCAAAGTTTTTTAGTTGCTTTTGTTTAAAATAAAACAATTTTTGACCAAAAATGCTTTTAATCCAAAGTCCAATTTGTGCATGGCTTTTTAATGAACAGAATCGAACTGGCAAGGAAGCGAGCAGAACACAATGAGGCGGTGTCAAACTTTTCGTACATCATTCAAGAAAATACAAGACAATTCTGTCTTTTATTTTTTTGAATGTTACCGCATTTTAATTCTCACACCTAAGCTAGAACAAGAATTGCTTCAAAACTAATCGGGTTTCGAACTTTGCATTTTTTTGTTTTTGTTGCTAAGGTCATTTCATAACCATTTGGCTACCGCGGTTCCCAGTGCGCTGAAGCAAATCTTGAACGCGAACGTCGTGACACAAAATTGAAAAATAAAAATTAATCGTTGCTATTATATTAATTAACTCCAAATTTGCTGCGCTTTCTCTGGTTTTGATAATTTTTCCAAAATGCGCTAAACATGGGTGTGAATATACACTAACATATTATAATCATGATGATGGTGTGGCTGAAGTTGATGGTAAAGATGCAGTAATAGTGATAATAATCAACAGTTAAACTGTCACTGATGTTTGATTCAAAATCTGATTTTTAAGGTATTCTCTTTGACAGCAATGGCAGTATTGCATACAGCTTTCAATTGGTCTTGATCTTGAGGCTATGCTCACATTATAGACACCAGAGATAATGTCTTCAAAAAAGTCCTTGGCTGCGAGAACACATGTTGAGGTTATAGGCCTTGGCCTCGAAGCTGACAAGTTCTCAAAAATGTCCTGTCCTTGGTTCGAGAGCAGCATTATTTTTTAATTGGTTCAAGTCATAGTAAGCCTTATTTTCAATGACATTGTATGAAATCTCGAAACGAAGAATGAGAGACACAAAGAACGTGTAGAATCGTTTTTCAATTTCTGATAATATTTTTGGTGCGGTGGTATAAGCAACAAAGCACCAAGACCACTCATAATCATAACAAGGCATCCTTGGGGCCAGACAAAAATATTATTGAGTTGTAAATGTTAAAACATGACTGTGCTTATCTGAGTGTAGATTCAAAAGCAAGTTATATGTGCGTGATGAAGAAGTGTAGTCCAATATTACCAGGGATAGTCTATTACACCATTATTATGTTAGTGCATTCCTGATGTAACTAAAAAAACGTAACTTGAGAACGCCAACTTGCCTATTACACTATTACTAAGTCAGTGTATTCCTGGTATAACTAAAAAATGTAACTTGAGAACGCCAACTTGTTCTGAAAATACTCATAGAGCAAATATGGGAAAGACTTTTTTTTTAGATAAGAAAGAACAACACACTGACAAGCGGTCTGGGGGCAAAGCCACAACCGCATAACAATTTTTGGGTTGAATATCGCCTTTAGGAATCCCAAATAAATAACTGCAATATCAGAAAAAAAAGCTGCATGAACAATTTTTCTAAAAGCGTTTGCGAAATTGAATATAACTTACATAGTGTAATAGTTCGAATGTCTGAAAAGATGCGCGCTGCACTTTTCACACAACGTTATGAAGATGAAAAGGAGAAGCTTCCGCAAAAAATTTGGGCATTTTTGATTTATAAATTACGTTGCTAAACTGTATTGGCATTTTGAAGGAGAGCACCGGACAGATGTCTTCAATGCCTTCCTCTTTATAGCGACCCTGCTGGGATTCTCAGGTTATACGTTTTGCAGTTAACTATTGCATGTTAAATTTTACAAAGTGTCATTTTGAAGCCGAACGTGGGCGGCCATCCATTAATAGGCAAATAGGCATTAGATGCGAGACTATAAAGAGACATCACATGCACAAAAACGTAAAGAAAATAATGCTCTAAATTAAAATCGGGAAAATGTGGAAAAGCTAAAGTTTGTTTAACTAAACTTTAGTTTGATTTTTTCTGTATTGACTTTTTCAACTTGCTTCGAAAATCTAATTGCGTAATCTCCTTTAAAAGTTATAAAAACTGTAATTTCTCTCAAAAAAATCACAAAATGCCATGTTAAAAATTTCTTACAGCCGTTAAATGAAACTCCATAGCATGAAATTTTTAACTGCTTTAAACTAGATGACCAAAATTCCCAAAATCATTTCTGAATACAGAAAAGTCAGAGTCAAACTTGGACCAAATTGGACTATTTCTCTCAAAACGAACTTCAAACAATTACGACTTCTACATACGTCTTAAATGCTGAGGTCCATTGTGGAAGAAATATGTACTTGAGCTCAATGGCTTTGGTAGATATGAGTTAGATGGCTGAGTTTTTTATTGAGCTGTTCGCCTGTGACGATAAGAAACCCTTGTCAATTCTTGATCTGAAAGGTTTTTAAACAATTTAATTAGCAATGTTATAGCGCAAAATAAAATTGTTTCCTGCTCGACACATTTTTCTACACCTGCAAAACTAGGCTTTAGGCTCAAGCCGTTCCCCCATAGCAGAATTTTGCTTGGGCACTAGGGTTATGATTTTTTTAAAAAACAAATGCCTAGTGTTGGAGGTGATGAACTTTTGCATGTAAAGGACGAATATCACTTTCATTTTGCTCAACGTAACAAAAACCTCGCGCACCCATGACCAGAAAAATTCTTATAATTCACTAAAAAATCGTATTTGTATTACACATTAAAACATAATGCAAAATAACGCTGAAGTTTCAAGTGAATAAGTTTAGCTAGTCGTACAAAGCCAGAGGTTGAGTCAAGTTACATTTTAAGTTACTATTCAAAAATTTTAAACTGAGATATTTGTTATGCTTTGAATTTTTTTGAATTTTTTCCATGATTTTGATTTATCTTTCGGCAATCACGTTCGATCTTGCTACCTCGACTGCAGACGGTATATTTACCCACTGCGTTTGAAAACATTTCAGCGCTTTTGGGCAAGAAAGTTGAGTAATGCCTCGGAGGGGGTCTTGGTATATCGATATCTTGTAATGCTGATTGCTAAACCAAGCTTCTGCCGACTCATTAGAAATAAAATTGCAAACTTTTTCCAAGTTCTCGCGATGACTTGGAATCAAGAAAAAGGCTATGAGTGCAAACGTTGCTCTGGAATTCCACCTGGCATTGTGGAGTGATGGAAGCTTTCTCCACCAGATTTTTGGAAATACCCCCGATGTTTTGAAATATTTGAAGGCTTGACATAATCCAAACAAAAACTTGTAGTCATCTCTCCAGGTAAGGTTTTTAACTTCACTTCAGGTCACTTCTGCTGAACCATTAGCGATATATTCATTTTGCAACTTTTCATAGTCATTTGAAACGACATCAACCAAGCTATAGTTAATTTCTGTTTTTTTTGATGCAGTAGGAAAATTGAAGTCAAGCAAGTGACGAAGAATAAGATCCAACACATGATTTTGACAGCCAATATATTGAGGCTTCTGAAATTCTTTGTTTTCAAACTCTTTTTGCAAACGAATAGCAATTCCATTTTTTCTTCCAGTATTAACTGATGTAGTATTACAAATTATCATTTGAATGCTGGACCAAGCATCAAATTCGTTGCTAATTTTTTTTTATCTCGGTAAAAATGCATTCTGAAGAGCCACTATCACAACAGACAGCTGATAAATTTACACTTCTGGTTGGACTTGTTAGACATATTACTTCATATTGTTTTTTGCCAATTCGTTTTTCATCAAAGTGGAGGCAAAAGTTTTTTTCATTTTGCAAAAGATGCTTGATCCTTTTTGCTTTAATTTTTCCGTTCTCAATCACTCTTCTCCATATTGCAGTATGTGATGGGGATGGCAAGTCCACATCACCATCAGCTAAACTTTGGCAAACTCTGGAAGCCTGTCTTGTTGATAAAGTAAATTTTGAAACCAGGCCAGATGCTAATTTGGCACTATGATATTTTCGTTTTGAAGTTTGGTCTTCAGGAGTGTACTCAGAACTAGAGCTGTCATTGTTTTCTGCCGTGGATTTATTGAAAGATGTTTCGGGGTTGTCAGTTGTACTACAAGAACCATAAGTCACTTCTGTATTCATTCTAGGTCTTTTTGATGGATGAATTGTAGATTTTGTTGCAAATTTTGATGTAGTGTACCCAATACAACCTTGTGATTCCATTTGCTTTTTGTAGAGATCTTTGTCCTCTTTGCACAACCAAAACCCATCAATTTTTGTGGTATCAAAAACATTTTCCAGTTGTTTTTCAAATTTTTTCGTTTTCTTCTTGCGATAGCTGATATAATCATTAACCAATCTAGATATTTTTGCGCTAACTGGTTGCTTCGAAATTGTAGGAAAATTTAACTTTTGCCAGAGACAAACTAATTCTTCAGAAATTAGTGCAATTCTTTTGGTTTTATTTTTTATGCCGTCTTAAAATAACCTCAAAAATCTACCAATAAACTGCTTCTTTTTTGGCTTTCTGCACAAGCCTGTTAATGAACTCATTGCGGTAATTTCTTCTCTTCGCTTTACTTTACTTTTCAAATTTTGTGTCCATTTATTCGCACTTTTGTCTACCACTGTTTTAGATAGTCTTAACATTTTTTGCAGTACTCAATATAATAAATTCTACGAACACAATACAAGCAAGTTAAGCTCTACTGACAACTAAATATCTGTAATAAAAAATGAAGAAGTTCGTTACAACAGCAAGCATTCATCTATATTTGTGTTTCTGGTGTGCTATCAAAACTTTAGTTCATTCTTGCTCACTTTCTGCAAAATATAATACACTTTTTTTTTGATAACAATAACTTCATAATAACGCGACGCTCATTTTTGCTCAAAATTTAACCCTATGTTACTCAACCTTTTTTAGGGCATTAACTTCTCAACGGCAGGGCTTCTGAAGCCCACCACGGTTTTTTGATAATAACTTGAAAACTACCCAAGCTAGAAATTTCAAATCTTCTCTGCATGGTAGAGCATTTATTCATCTTTCGACATAGCAAAAACAACTTTGGAATTTATTCCCGAAAGTTAATGAAATATCCGTTTTATTTAAGGTCGTCAAGTTTCTGATCTTAAGCGCTTACTTAATAAGCGTTAAAAGAGATTATAATGGTTGTGCGCAATTATAGTTGAGCGTGAAATGAGATTACAATTGCTTCGCCGTTAGACGAGGTAAAGGTAGTAATTAAGATAATGACGTATACAATACGATTATTGCAGGTCGACGAAATTATTCAAGCATCACAAAAATTTCGCACAATTTTAATTATTTGAACTGATGTAAATGATGTATATAACCTTGTTAAATAACGTATGATAAGCTTTATTCATGCGTTGTATGAATTGATATACATTGCAAAATTGTATCAAATTCTTCATGATTGTGGACAAAACAGTACCGTAAATTAACAAGCTAAGTCAACTGACCGCGACAAACTGACCGATTTTGTTACAGTGATTTCGTCACTGATTTTGTCGCGGTGATTTCGTCACAAAGTGAGGGTTTGGGCTAGATGGCTCTGGAGATAGTAAAAAAATATTTAGGATCGCCCTTCTAGCCAATCAGCTTTGTTCGCGGTCAGTTTGTTCGCGGTCAGTTGGTTCGCGGTCAGTTTGTCGCGGTCAGTTGCCGTGGACCTGTACATTAAAGCCCCACAGTATAATTAATTAATTGAATTATTTCTTGGATAAAATGCGGTACATACAATGATAGCCCCGTATCCTTGAAGACAACGTACGTCAGAGTTGTAAATCGGGCCAGGCTTTTCGTGCCGGGCTTGGACCTAAAGTTGACAAAAATTTCGGTCTTAATTTTGGCCTAAAGCATACTGTTTATTTTTTTTGGTGTACAAAAATATAATCAAAATAACCTGGCAACCAGAGGTGGATAGCTCAAGTATGTCCTTGGCCTCGAGGACAGATTTTGAAGTCCTTGGCCTCGAAGCCTCAAGTCCTCGAAAATTGCCCTGTCCTCGACTCGAAGACAGCACTATTTTTTGAACCGTTGAAATTTTGTTGGAAAGCGCCAGAAACCACGCAGAAAAATTGCGAAGACCTTTTTTGTTTTCCTCAAGTGAAAAATTGCCTTTTTGAAAACCTTTTTCGCATGAAAAAAATTTTTGAAGACCTTTTTTTTGAGATTGCTTGAAAAAATGTTTTGAAAATCTTTTTTTTTTGAGAACACGTGCATCTGTGTCCTTGGCCTCCAATTTTTTTGTGTCCTTGGCCTCCAATTTTTTTGTGTCCTTGGCCTTAAACCTTGTGTCCTCGACTCCACCTCTGCTAACAACATTGCCAAATTTTTCACACCTAACTTAACTTTCGGGTTTTTTGGGCATGATTTGGACTTCAAATTAGTTTTTGGGTTTCGGCTTATATTTTCGGGTTTGGTCCTGAATTAGTCGGCCCGTTTACAACTCTGACGTAGGCCTACGTACAAAAGAGTTGTCGCGAAATCAAATGCACTACTTTTCATAAACGCGCGATTTCGTTGGCTATAACAATACAGCGATAAGCTGCAAGCTGACCTCATTTACTTCAATTTTGGCGCGATGTCATATTGCATTTAATTCAAATCAAATCTCTCATCATACTTGCTGCATTACACCGAAGCGTGTTACGAGTTGACGGGCCCATCTTCGTATCATTGTGCCCAGACAACACAGCTTCATTCGAAGAAATGCGCAAATGGAGGTTATGCTGTTGGCAACACTGTGCCCAATTTGACCATTCCAAGATTGAAACTTCAGACCTCCCGTTCCGGAAATGAACGCGATTTTATTAAGATTTAAAACTTTTGAAGCAAAATGTTTGCAACAACAAACTAACATATTATTTGGCTAATAACGGCAATTGCGGTTTAATTTACAGTATTTTAGTGTGCTTTTACTTAGTAAAAAAATTAATACAGTTAATGCGGTTAGTTTTTTTTTGCTATAAGTTGGAAAAATCAAGTTTTTTTCTTGTTTTTTTTAAATTTGCTAAAACAATTTATACTAATAACAGATTTAATCTATCATTCATTCCGATTAAATGCTGCGAAATTGCTCATATTATACAAAAAAATGATTGTTTTGGATTCTAAAATCGTAAATTTATTGTGAACTCCGTTTTACAGAATCAATCACGAAATTAATCAGAATCAATCACGAAATTTTATCAAACAAACAAAAACATTTTCATGCAAAACAAGTAGTAATCGTCCACATAAATCTCGATAATAATTTGAACAATAGAGATACTAATTAAAGTCAAACCACAGACAAGAATAATAATAATTATTGCATACGCTATACTTTATAATAGAGAGATAAGCAATAATAAGCAATACTGGAAAATACTCACTTGAGTAAAACACTAACGCCTGATTGCTATTCCGTATTGTTTGTTTAGCGCCCATTCTAATAATTAGAATTGTTTGTTTAGCGCCCATTAGAATGGGTGCTAAACAAACAATACAGAATAGCAATTAGGCGTTAGTTTTTAGACTCAAGTGAGTATTTTCCAGTATTGCTTATCTATCTATATAAAGTATAGCGCGTTACACTAATGAATAATATTGTCGTGCTAACGATTTCTAATTTGTTTTACAAAATTGCAATATAACAGTAATTACGTAATATATTTGCTATAGCTTGGAAAAAAAACAAAAAACACTGGATGTTTGCTCAATAAAAAGGAGAATGCGTTACAAAATTATCGGCATTCCTATTATGACTTTCTAATCATGTGAAACACTTTCTGTACAATGTAAAAATCTGACCAAAACGTAAAAAACTTTTGATCGTTCTCGGGGCTAAGTCTTCAGATATCCTCAGGTATGGGCAGTGGTGAAAGTAAGCCGGAACGGTCCGGTACGCCGTTCCGGTAAAAGATTTGCTGCCGGAACGCCGTACCGGTAAAAGATTTTAAATCTAAATCTAGCCTGTAGCACATTCCGCAAGTCAAATCATCAAACAAAATTCAAGAATGGGCTCACTTTTATCAAACAAATTTTATTTTCGCATGAAATTAATTTCAAAACTTTTCATCAAAATCAAAATTCTTTAATGCGAACAGCCTTTTGCTCAAAGAGCCCGTACGCTAAATAAGGGCTGTGAGAGGGGGAATGGGGGTACGTAGAACCGGGTTTGTTTGAGGGTCTCGCCTGCAGCCCAAAAAATTCCCAAAGTTTTATAGGACCCGCCTAGCCTAGGTATTTTTTACAAAACTTGGGCCACATTGATGTGGAAATTGGTATTTTTATGAGAGGAATTAAGCTTACTTGGATTATGGCAGCAGAGATGGCAAAATGTACTCACAGTTGTTTTGTTAGAGCAAAGCAGCACAGACTGTGACTCACAATGTAAAATTTTCTCTCGCGCAAATGATAGCCTCATTTTAATGACGACGTACCCAGTAGCCTACTAGCCTGTCCAAAAGGAGTGCCATGCGACATATTTCGACAGCGAAAAGCGAAAGACGAGTTTCAATGCATCCGCACTACTTAGACCAGCTCAGACTCGACTACATAGAACGCAGTGTTGAGGAGGCAACAGTTTAGTAGTGAGTCTTCTTCTGACAGAGGCTGTTTTAGGTTTTTTGGATTTCAAGTTATCGATTCTTGTTAAACGAATATAAAATAACCGATAAAAAGTAGCGAGTATTACAATTTAAAAGTTTGATTTTTAGGAATATTTCTCGCCTAAATAATATACGTTTGTAAAATGCCAAGAAAAATTAATCATTATTGAAAGAGAAAAGAGACCACTGATGAGACTTTGAGTTCAGTAGCAACTAAATTTCAAAGAACGGAGAGCAATGTTACTGTCCAAAGTAGTGCAATCAGCAATCCTATACCTGTGAATCAAGATCAAGTTGAGGAAAAATGTTCCACTGTTTATCCGTTATTATGGAGTGAACAACAAAGCAAAAAAACAGTCGGATGTAGCCTACGCTACTGATGGTAAAGTAGGATGTACTCCGTGTCGTGACGTCAATAATTTGGGAGTAAGAGCATCTCGTGGTGTTAATATTTCCACTCAATGGGCAGATGGCAATGTTACTTCTTATGGTAGCACAAGAACGGTTCAACTTTCATCACTTCGAAAAAAGATCCTTGAGCACAGAAACTCAAAAGCGCACCAAGAAGTTATTAATATTCTTGAGACGGCAAAGAAAGATGTACTCCTTAATTTAAATGCACAGAGTGAGCAAACTGCGTTTCAATCCACAGCTCGAGTGTTCAGGACAGCTTAATATGTGGCAAAAATAGCAAACCTTTTACAGACTTTGAAAAATTGATTAGTCTTCAGCAAGCTAATTCGATAAACATGGGACGTGTTTTACACCGTAAAACCGTAGCTGTTGACCTGATTGAACATATATCTTCACATATGAAGAAAAAACTTTTAACCAAAATTATAGAGAGCAGAAGTAAGATAAATGTTCTAGCGGATGAATCAACTCGCGTGGGTGACAAACCAACTTTAATCGTGTTTCTAAGAGATAGTGTTGATGGCAAAGCAGCGTCTATTAACTTTTCGCTAGATATAGTAGAATTGGAAAGCCTGTGCGCTTCTCATATTGCTGACAAAATCGTGGACTGTTTGCTCAAAAATGGCTACACCATCGAGTTACTCCAAGAATTATTCATTGGATTTTGCAGTGATGGAGCTAGCGTGATGCTGGGGACAAAGTCAGGAGTCGGGAAGTTGCTTAAAGACAAATTTCCTGATATAATATTGTGGCATTGTTTTAATCACAGACTTGAGCTTGTTGTAGGAAATGCACTAGAAAGTATCAGTGGTACAAATGACTTTCAGTCATTTCTTGAACATTAATATTCGCTGTACAGCCAGTCACCAAAGAACAAGCGCGAACTTGACCAATGTTCCCATGATATGCAAACGACCCTTAAAAGGATCGGAAAGGTGTTTACTATTCGCTGGGTCGCTTTTCCTATTTGTACCAAAACATTATGTGTTTTTTCCTTTAAAATGGCTACAATTGTAATGCTGTTTTTGATTTAATTATTGCTGATTTGAGTAAAATTGTATGTTGGTGCAAATGAAATAAATAAATAAATAGATATAAAAATCCTTCCGGGCAGTATCAGCAGTCTGGCATTCTTTCCTAGCTTTGGCGCAACATTTTCACAAAGCTTCAAATGACGAAACGAGACAAAGTACAGAAAAGGCCAAATTTCAAGGAATATTATCTAAATAGGCAGATGTCTTGAACGAATTAACAAATTTATCAGAAACACTGCGAAGTCGAAATAACACGCTACCAAAAGCTCACTCTTTACTCAATGCGTATGCAAGTGTATAAAAAGTCTTATTGCTTCCCCGGGGAAACATTCCATCTTGGCTCAACAAGCAGAAAAAGCTATGTCATTCCAACAAGTAGAACCGGGAGAAGGAAGAAGCCCAGTAATAAATCAGGCTCAGTTTATTCGGGCTGTAGCTGACAATATGGAATAAAGGCTTTTCACGACGGCATCAAGCAGAGCACAGCGCAGTGTTCATGCAACTCGAAGAAAGAAATGCAAAACCCTTGTTGGTCAAATTGACGTGTTAGATCCAGAAAAGATTGATCATGAAAATCCTCGTTTTGGAGAAGATGAAGTGAAAAGTTTATGGGGCACCCTTCGTATCAACAAGCAACAAACTCATCTTGCGTACATTGAATTTAAGCCAAGTGGTGGAAGAAGCATTCCTGACCAACTGAACAAGTTGATGGTGGCTATTGACACCCTCTCACCACGTAACGCCGAGTGTGAGGGCGGGTTCAGCGCTATGAGCAACATTATCACTGATAGCAGAAATGCAATCCCTACGAACAATGCCGAGAAGCAGCTCTTTGTCAGTACTGGGGGACCACTGTGAGAGAAATGGAATCCAGGGCCATACGTAAGAACTTGGCGTGGAAAGGGAAGAAGAGCAGCTTATTCAACAAGTGGCATGGCTCAACAAACCTTGAAAAAGGATAACCACTATGAACCTTTATGGAAAGTTTTTGAATAATTGAGTGTTTGATTTCGATTATGTGGTTATGTGCTTGGTTGAAAATGCGTCGTTATGTTTGTGGTTACAAACTTACTATAATGGGCCAAAAGTAGATCTGGGGATCTTTTGCACTTATCCCCCAAATAGCTTTTTCAAATTTCGTGTCAATACAGTTCTGTGGCAAACCTTCTACTCTCCAATTTGCAGGCAACAGTACTACAGGACATTGTTTCGAGTCTCAGATAAGCGATTCATTCTAATCCAGTGACAAATTAGTTATTTGCATTTTAGTCATTCTCGGATTATCAAATACTTTATAGTTCTTAAAATTTAGAGTGTTAGGTATAATTAAGGCGTTAAGGGTTTTTTGACTGGATATGTGGATACCTAGGACTCATTTGCCTCTTTTAATCAGCAACTATGAAAAACTTATTTGCCTCTCTGGCACAGTACCGGTAAGAAAAATTTTCTACTTTCACCTCTGGGTATGGGGGACACCAGGCATGGTCTACGAGAGGAGGCCACAGGGTACATCGCACCCAGGCCCGGGTTTAGGAACCCCGGGAGGACCTATAAGTTCACATGCACTCAATTAGTAGTAGTTCGGTGTGCATGCGTACAAAAGCCGGCCGGATTTCCGCTAAAAATTTTTTTTTTGGTCTTAACGCAGTTTCTTACAAAAGCTGACTGAATTTGCGATGAAGAGCTTTTTTGTCTTTACCCAAATAAAAAGCTGTTGATCTTCCCCCTATTTCCCACCCTGGTCTTGGCAAAAGAGCTCAATATCAGTTTTCGCACCCTGATAAAATTCCTCTCAGAGGCTCTGGTCGCCTGGCAAGGCCTAATAAAAGCAAGTTTCGAAGTAGTTTAGAAGGTTTATAGGTATTACTGCAATGCGAAATGCAAAAATTTAGAAACCGAAAATTTCTCTGATGATTATTTACGCTTGAGTAGCGGTATCCTTTGATTATTATTATCATCAAGTAGCAATAACGTTTTGGTCTTTAGAGAGGGAGGTCTAAGGTTCAAATCTTGGGCCGGTCAAATCAGGCACAGTTTTGTGAACAGCTCGCCACTGCTATGGCATTTCTTTGGAAGGAACTGTGATGCCCGGGCGCAATGATGAGGAGATGGGCCCCTCAAACTCGTTACACGCTTTGGCGTAATACAGCAAGTTTAATGAAGATTTAATTGATTTAATTTGAACTGTTTGTCACTGAAAACTAATTATTGACACATTGTATTTGTAATGTAAATAAAAATCATATAATAATAAAAAAAAAACATCCACTTAAGGGCGTGTGATTGAACTAGTTGATGGCGTTTTATGTGTGGTAAACTAAAAACAATGCTTTTCATTTTCAATTATTTGCAATTTTTGTAAATCGGATATAAGGCATTAAAACTAAGGTTAGACTGTATTGAACATTAGTTTATATTTTGCATTTAGTGGCCAGTTCGTTGAATAGTTACGCGATTGCTTATGCAACGAGAAGTTAAAACTTAATTCTAGGCAGGTCAAATCCAACATAATTTGGTTACGGCTCGCAACCACTGCTACATTCATTCAAAAGGAACTGTGCTGTCAAGTAGCTATAGCTCGGAGCTGGGCACCACAAATCTTGCCACGCGTTTCGACATGATTTTGCTAGTATTGCCCAATGAGGAATTGGTTTTGATTTTTTGTATTGGCGTAAAGCTAACACAACCTGTGACTGCATTGAATCATGATTCGTTTTCTGCTCTAATATTTTTTTGTTCGAGTGTAGTTTGCAAATAGTCATTGCATTGCAAGCCAATTGTAACTCTATTCAATCGAAATAAGCGTAAAAACAAAGACAAAGGAACCTAACGATTTCTTGCCTCAGGCGTAGTAGCTTTTCGTTTGCAACGCAGTCACGCCAATTATTGTTATCTATCTAATCTAGAACACCAATTTACTCTAATCCTCTTAATCTCTATCACAAATATTAAGTGTGAAATTAAAATTTTACACCGAAAACTAGAAATTGGCTAAATTTCAAAAAATTTGTTAAAAAACCCATTTTACGCTTAAACCTCTTACGTTGTATAAACAAAAATAGTTACATCATAATTGGCAAAAACAAACAGGAAAAGTCAGGAAACTTCAGGTTTTTATTGCGAACCAAATTTAAGTAATTACTGCTTGTAACGAGTGTGGGCTTCAGAAGCCCTACCGTTGAGTGATAAAGGCTTAAGAACAAATGATGCTCAAAATCGCCAAAAATTAATAACAGCTAGCCTCAACTTAAAATTTACTGATTTTTAAAAAGATAGAGTACTGTTGCAATTGCTTCAAACTCTTCAAATCTAAAAATGAAAGTTTGCTTACATCTAACAATATAAAGCAATTTCTCCAATCCTTTAAACTTTGGTAATTGATCGGTGCGCATAATACGAAACTGTTTACTTTCTAAGTCTCATACATTTTATTTGCTTTTACTTTTATTTAGAGTAAGCTACATTCTTATTTATGCGAAAGCTTTCCACTGAGACCCATTCTTTTAGCTATTAACTATGTAGAGTCTATAAAACATGCATTCGAATTAGTTGACAAAGTGCGACAGGAAGGCTAAAATATGCCAAAATCCGAAAAATTTCAATGCGGTGGGTGCGCGAGCTTTTTTTTGCATCTGAACAAAATATTGGTGTAGAAGTATGTAGTAGGTAAAAGCTCATTGGTTGCAAACCCAGGAATTTGATTTTATTCTAAAAGTTGAAAAATTCACACGCCTATTGGGCACCCGGTGCCCATCTATGAGGTGTTAGAGTGTCCCTTCTTTTTTATTTCTAGGATCTTCACTTCATTGGGTGTTGTGTAATCCTTATACTTTCGTTCTTCTTGATAACTTCCAAATTTATAAACCACAAAGAGTAAATTAAGACGTTTATTTCCGATTCGCATACCCGCATATTGTCACAAGAAATAAAAAGCAGCTCATAAACACAAAAACGTAATATTAACAATTCGCAACGCACTATATACTTTTAGCACCCTCGGGACAGAGAGTTTGGACCATAAACGTTAACTGGGGATGGGATTGGGACTTTTTTCATTGTTTCACCTTTTTTTTGAGTAGTTTAAGCCAGCCCGAAACCCTCAGTGCACTCACTAATGGCTAGAAGTAGCCTCTTCCGTAACTTGTTGTACGTTTCGTAAGCTGGAAGGTCAAGCTGATTGAAGCTGAAAAACATACGGGAGGATAAAGAATCTTACATTTTCCAATTAAAATCTTCGCATTGCATCGGGAGGCAGCTGGCGAAAAAAGTCTTGAGAAAGATTGCAATTTTATAAACAATCAGCAATGTTTTGAAACTAAAACTTAGTTTACATAAATTTTTAAAAATACATATAAAGGTCATTGTTTATTTGAACTTTGAAGTACTGCATACGCAGCTATATAAACGCAGTCAAGACTTTTTATTGGAGGGTGGACATTTTTAGGACATTTTTAGCAATAACCACAACTTAGCTATGGAGAGGCCTAAAAACTATTTGGAGGTGAAGCCGCATACTCAGGGGCGATTTTAGAAATTTTTTCGGAAAAAATAGACATTTTTAAGCCATTTGAATCATATTTCGCATGTTTACGTTTTTAAAGCTATTTAAAAAGAACTTTTGCAATAAGATTCGAAATCCATTAAAAAAATTAAATTCCTCGAATTAAATCTTATATTGTACTCTTTGTATTACGCGGAAGCGTGTAACGAGTTTGCGGGGTCAAGCTCCGCATTATTACGACCAGCCAACATAGCTTTTTTTGAAGTGTTCCATTTGACCTTCCCGATATTTGAACTTCCGATCTACTGCTCCATGCAGAGACAAACGCTTTACCACTTGACCAACGCCCGAAACCTCTAATTCAGCCTCGCTTTAAATTACTGGTCAAATCCAAAACACGCATAACAGTTTGCATCTCTTACCCTTGTACTTAGCAAAGTACGTGTGTCTCTGAGAAAAACTTTTCGCTTTCTTTTCAATTTACAATTTTTGATAAAGCTTACGTTCACACTACACAAATTTCTTAGTAAAAATAACTTTTTCAGAAAACAAGGCTAAATTTTCTCAAAATTTCAGAGCAAATTACATACAATGTGCAAGCGGCAACCAGCCTCAAAACGAAGTACAAATGCAAACCAAAAAAAAACAACCGCAAAAAAATTCAATTGTACATCAAGAAAATTCGACTGCCAGTTGGTCGAACGATGACGTGTTCGTTTCTGTTACGAGATTTTTGGTTTTAATTTTCTGACTTCTATTAAATGGGCACATTGTTGCCAACGGCTCACCGCCGATTCGACTTTTTTTGAAAGAAGCTGAGTTGTCCGTGGCGTAGACGCCATGGTGCTGAGATGAGTCCAGCTGACTGGTTACACGCGTCAGCGTAATACAGCGAGTACACAACAGATTTGGTTCTTTTTTCTACCAAAATTTTTTGTATAGTGTCAAAATAATGGAAATTGAACATGATCTTGTACAGAACACTATACGCCGATATGTTTTAGCTCAGTGGTTCTCAAACTGAGCACGCGAATTTCATGTAGAGATCACAGCACAACTACAGACTTGAACCGTTTTGACTGAAATTTCATTTTGCAGTCGGTCAAAGTGCGCAGCTGTTTTACTCAGTTTTCCAACGCACTCAAAAAGAACACTAGTCTGGTTTTTAAGTAGGTGAATTGAAACCGAGAATAAAGGCTGTTCGATTAGGCTCTTAAATACTGCAAATCAGTGATAAGTGAATTTCGAGTAGGTAGCGTTAAGTTATGCAGTTGGCGTGGTTTGACGTAATTTTATGTTTTGTTATTTTTTCGTTTATGAGCTTATTTGAGACTGGAAATTTTACCACAATTTTACAGTCCAAAACTAGCTATACAAGATATGCAACAGATTTGTTTGTTAAGCTTGAAGTCTTTACGAGTCTAACAGAAATGCAAGTCAACACGCTGCACAGGCTCACTAGCTCGTCACTCGCACACCGAGCATCAAAACCGGAGTGTAGCTGTTCAAATCTCAGTGCAGCCATCAAGCAAACAGCAATTGAATTAGCCGATTTCAGTTTTTATGTCATTGAGGAAAATATACCGGTATGACATAAATTCACAAGCTGGATCAATCTTGGTTCATCCAAAAAATGACTACAGATTGTAATGGCTGCGGTTCAATTTCCATTGTGGTCATTTATTTGTTCAACAACTGGAGATAGGTGAAGTTTGTGACTTTATGTCTTCTATTTTCTTAAAGTTTAGTGTTTGTGCTGTTCTTGATTATAGAAAGTAATATCACATTATCCTATTTACTGAATTAAGTGCATGTGCAAGCAGCCAAGCACCCTTGAAATCGATAATGACATCTTAGTGAATTTTTGTGCTTTTTGACTACAGTACAAGATTTTATAGCACAATTAAGATCTTAACCTAAAAGCGCATACTCTAAAATGAAATGCTATAAAAAAAATAAAGTGTTCCGGGAAAATTGAGCCAAAACCTTTGTAACAATAGACCCTTTGTATTGCAGCAGAAACGATCAACGAAAAAAACGCAGCATTACGACAAATTAAAATCAACGTTTTCAAATACTATAAGCGTGGTTTACCTGCTGCTTAGAAATGATGAATTTTTTAAAGTAGCTATTGACGTTGCTAAAATGTTTTTGTATCTTTTTTTATTCAAATTCGTGATTTTGCCGAGAAAACTAAGTGTTTTTCGATGAGCAGTAACTAAAATCGCATATCGGTAAAATAGTCCCAATAATTGTACTCGCATAGTCCCGATTATTGTACGGTTATATTCCCAGTTATCGTGTTTGTACTATAGTATTTACTCTGCAAATAAGCTTACGCACCTCTGAGTAATCCTGAATATTGTTGAGTATGAGGAAGTAAACTTGCTTCGTGCTCGTTTGGAGTCATGCAATATCCGGACATAACTACCCACATACATATGCGAATAATGGGAGTGGGAGTGAGAGCAGGTAACTACTCTATTGCGATTGAGCAGCTTGTATGAACACTTTTTAATAAACAAGCGTCATAAAACAAGCTTGATTTTTAGAGATGAAGTTAGTTCGTTGAATGTAGAATTGATTGACTTCAAAGAAGATAAGAAAGCAGCCTCAATAAATTATTAAAAACATTGTTTTTTTAGAGGTAAAATTTCTACACAGCTAAAAAACAGCCTCAATAAAATTATTAAAACCTAGTTTGTATGTTTTTTTTCTTTTTCAGCGATAAAATTGATTTCTGTCCTAGCGGGTCATCAACAGTCGATTTCATCGCTAACAGATGAAAACAATAGATTGTTGGTTATTTTATTGAGCTTTTTTTACGTTATCAACTTAACCCATTAAAGCCCGAATTTTTTTTTTCGTCAGTTTTTTTTTTATTTATTATTTTTAGGCTATTTGGCACTAAAAAAACATATTTTGAAAATTTTTTGAAAAAGTTTTGTTTTTTTCTTGCTTAAATTAACTGGCAACTATTGTTGCCATTGGGCTATAATGGAGTCATTTTACAGCAAAATCTGCTTTTATCAGACAAATTTGTTCTATCTCGAATAAATGTACAGCACATAAAGTAACACCAACTGATTAATTTTTTGCCCTTGGTGGTATGGTCCAGCTCTGTGTCTTTTCGATGACCGAAGCATTACTATGATGTCATAATGATAAAGGGAAAACACTGTTTCACGTGAAACGTCGTTATTGTTTAGGTTCTTACGTGCAAAATCAATATATCTTCGGAACATTCTGAAGTTGGATTGGCTATTTTCATAAAATTTTAGAGATCACTTACAGGCAATTGATCAGTTTACAAAATAGCTAAGCCAACAAAGACGATATAAAAACACACCCGGTATATGTTTTGACAATTTTGTATTCAGCGAAAAGTTCAACTTACAGCAGATACAAATTCATACAGCCAAGTAGGTTGAAATGCTCAGTACATCTACAGCACAGGTACTAAATTTAGTTAATGTGGCTCGTGATATGCTTTGAAGCAAACTGCAGCATGGAGAGGGACATCACATTTAGAACATTTCATTGAGCATCTTCCTTCGCACGCTTTGCATCTATAATATCGTGAAGGTAGTTGCTCCGGCCAATGGTCAATTCTGTCGTAGCGAATTTCATTTTTAGCACATGGCAAGAGTGAAGGTCTGCCTGACAATCGCTTTGGAGTTCCGAATTGCTTTAGAAGTTGTTGAGCAACTTCTCTTCGAAAATCCAGCAAAGAAAGAGATCCAGTTTTAATGCTTCGGTATAGCAACCAGCCGTTCACTAGGCAAGCGTCGATTGACCAGGAAAAAAAGGGCCACCACCATTTCTTGCTTCTGATTTTAATTCTGTAGTTGGCAATAAACTGGTCAAACAAATCCACGCCACCCATATTGCGATTGTAAGAGTGAATCATCTCTGGCATGGGAAACAAGAACTTTCTTTCGTTCTTTTCTTGACCATCTAGGGGCAGCTTTGATGCTGTCATTGACAAAACAGTTTGTCGCCTCAGACACAACTGCGTTGTCATACCATCTCACAATCACGTTACTGCCGTCACTGGCATAGGATGCTGATCCTCGACCAAGACGTTGAAACTCTTTCTTTTCTTTTAGTGGGGCACCACAACATCTATCAGCTCTAATTGTACCAGTTGCACTGATTCCATCTGATTTAAGTTCATCAAGTAGTTGTAACGACGTGAACCAGTTATCGAAAAACAACTTCGAGCCTTCTGGTACATCGCAGACTTGTGCAAGAGTTAGTACAACGTTTCCACCAAGACCAAAAGAAGGATGATGCAGTTGTGTATCAGATCCACAATAGGGCTCAGCATGATACAAATAACCAGCAGGTGATGCCATTGAAAACAACTCAAAGCCAAATCGAATTGGTTTTCCTCTTATAAATTGCTTGGTACTATGCTTTCCATAATACTTGATCATGGATTCATCAATGCTGAGACTTGGGATTGGAGCTAACAGTTTAAAACTTGTTCAATTCTGTAAATAGGGGTCTGATTTTGTAATAGCGGTCTGAATCAATTTTGGTATTGTCAGCAAAATGAAGATTTTGGAGAATTGCTTCAAATTTGTTTCTCCGCATTGATTGAGCAACCAAGTCGTTGTGAACATCAGGAGCATTGGACCAGAAAAGTCGCCGATATGGAACAGGAGCATAGCCGGACAAAACAAGTATTCCAACAAAGGTCAAAAACTCTTCCTTACTTAAAGTAAAGGGTTGAGATCGTCCCCGTTGTTCTGCATACAGCTTTGACTGAAAAATAATTTGATCCACCAATTCGCTACTGAATAAATACAAAAATGCATCCATTGGGCTACTGATGGACATGTTTAAAAACTCTTCAATTTTCGGACCAAATTTTGGTTGCAGATCAAGATCTTTCTGGGTTTTGGGGGGAGTTGTTTTCCATTGTCGTTTTTTCTTTCGCTTAGGGAGCGGAAGCCGTTTTTCGGATTCAATATCTACTTCGGAAGATGTATGTGCAGTTGAGTTTAAAATTCTCCAAGGTAAATGAGTAAAATCACCAGTAATTTCATCATCTGAACCATCCGAGTCCTCGTCCGTTATTCCCTCTTCTTCTGGTGGCAAAATCGAGATCGTAATTTCCGCTGCTACTTCAGAATGATTAGAAAACTCTCGATCATTTTCCTCAAGCGCAGATAAAACTTCGTTCAAAGTATATCGAAAAAATAGAATATCGTTTATTGCATCCGCCATAACATCAAACACTGTTAAGTATTTAAAAAATAAACTTGTAATAAGGGTTTCAATAACTTTTTTTTTTTGTTTTACAATACTAAGATCCTATGAAAGGTCACAGAAGCTCTCTACTCCTAACTCCTCCCTATGCATCCTCTTTTACTCCTACCGATTTCCAACCATCTGCCTACCCATCCAACCACTCACTTTACCCTCGCATCACATTTACAATACAGCAAAAGAGCAATCTTGGAACTAGATGCCTTTCGATAACACTAAATCAAGTTCATTAAAATTACCGTATTTTGACCTCATTAAAGCCCAGTGGCAACATTTGTTGCCGCTGCGGCAGATATTGAAATAACTCAATCATTTTTTGTGACCCTGATTCAATAATGATACATGTCAAAATAGATGTTCTGAGATATACTAGAAACTAATTTTAATTGAATTAAAACCATTAGAAATACATTAAACTTACCTTGACATCTCTGCAATCCCTCTCAAAATCTAATTTGACTGCTTCCTAAACTTTCATCTCAAAAAAAAAAATCAATAGACTAATTCAGTTGATATAAAACTTGTACACGAGGTAAATGCATGCACACACTATATAATCATAACCCCTAATTATAGTTTTATTGTTGATAAAACAAGAAACTAGAATAAATGCAACAATCGAACAACTGGCAACAAATGTTGCCACTGGGCTTTAATGGGTTAATGACGTGACACTGCGCTACCGCTTAATTTTTATCGTCGCTTTTACCTGGTTCTTGAAGTTGACGGAGATTCAACTTTTCAAACATTCTTCATGATATAAAAAGCTCTTTGGGCTGAGGCATGGGCACGACGAGTCGACGACTTACAAACTATTTGCAGTTCATTAATGTACATGCAGCCGCCTAATCAAAAATTGATGTAGTGACCTCAGCCATAGGTGATTTTTAATAGATGGAGCTTGTAGTACAATAAAAACATATTACTTTTCAAGCTAGAATGAGTTGTTTTCTGGTTTTGAAAAAACGTGCTCATACTCTAATGAAACAGCACATTGAAATATAATGTGCACGCGCGCAACCAGAATTTTGCTAAGCAGCCAGGAGCAAAAAGTTAAAACACTTTTGGTCGGAAAATGTCTTATTTAGGCAGCGCGCAGAGCCTATTGATACAACTCAAGCGCATCATACAAGAGGTACTGGGGCGGAGACACCAGCCGCTGGCAATTTTTATAATTTTTCAACCAACAATAGCCATTTGAATCGCATTTTGCACGTTTTTAGGGGTACTTGAAAGAACTAAATTTCTAAAATTTGGAAGTCTTTTAAAAAACGTAAATTGCCCAGCCTTTTGAACCCCCATTCCTTTCTTACAAGTCAAGAAGTCTAAAACACATTTAATCGCTTGTATTTTTTGGTTTCATTTGCTAAGTAAATTAGCGAGGAAGTGGGTTGAAGTCGGTTTAACCAACCCTCTGCGCCTGGTTGCACCAAACACCATATAGTAACATTGATACTGTATGCATAAGCATTGTTTATTCGTATTACGACGTTGTGATGGATCAGTGTTTCTTTGTCAAAAATGAAGCAGACTTTCCAGCAAAGAATATAGGGCTGTTCCATTATATTTCAACAAATGCCAAGTATCCTAGATTGGAAAATTTATATAAAATGCTCATAGATCATCTATATAAGATGGCACAAGCGGTATAAAATTTTTTTTTTTTTTTTTTGGAAATCGTACTGTCAGTTAATGAGATATCGAAAATCACCTCTAGATGTCAGACGATAGTTTGTAAAAATACAAAAATCAATTTTAAGGCCCTTACTTATGGCAAAAAGTTGGTTTTTGTGTCAAAATATATGTTTTGGGGGATGGGGAATCTAAATTTGGAGTTTAATTAAGGCTAACTTTGCTATAGAAATGTGTTTTGATAATTTTTTTAGATTTTTTTTGGTAAATTGGGGTCAAAAATTGGCAATAAAGATTGAATAAAGCTTTGAAACAAAAAATTTTTTGGGTTGTATAAAAGTTGCTTTTTCTTTCTGATAAAGAATTTAGGATGACAATTGATTAGCAAAGTGTGTAAACAGAACAATTTGTTTTGTTGTTACGTATATCACAACCTATGACTATTCAGCTACCAAGATAATGCAACAAAAACAGCACATGAAAATTTCTTCATTTCAGTAAAATAAAAGTATGGATATGTAAAGAGACAAATTTTGAGTACTGTATTTTAGTTTTGCCATACAATGCAGCTGAGCAAATAGCAATACAGCTGCATGTAACATGTAACGAACATTTGTAGATGTTTTGGCCACAAATTATACATAGCATTATTTTTATTTGGTCCTGCAGACTAATATAACAAATGCTAGTCAATCACAAGATTGGTGTCATTGTTGCAATGGTGTGCAGTAGCGTAGGCAGAATTTCGCAAAGTGGGGGGGCTTTTTTGGAAGCTTGAAACATCAGCAAACGAACTTGACCCAAATTTTTATCAGGCTTAAATTACATTGAGGCAGTTTTTCTGTCAAAATCAGAAAAATAGGTCTTCACCAAATTTCAGAAGGTTTTTCTATCCAAAATCAGGTGATCTCCAAAAAAAACGTTCTTCATACAGACTGAGAACCACTTCTTCTGGTCCACATCATCTCAGCTTCTTCACCAAGTCTTACCCCAATACCTTTGGGGGGGGTATTTTTGTTTTTAGACCAAAAATCAGCCTCAAAAGTGCTAAAAACACGCTATTTTGCATAGTTTTCAGGCCAATGGGAGGGACTCGAGCCCCCCGCCCCCTTAGTTACGCTACCGATGGTGTTTAGTACGTTTTTGTTATAAAAGACAATTTTAATTATTGCAAAAGCTTTAAACAAGGTGTTTCAAAAGTAACATAGCAATATACTGGTATGATTTCAATAATATACCGGTATGTTTCTTTCAAAACACCCTGTATATACTTTTTAACTAATTTAGCTCAAAAATATAATGAGCAAATAGGCTGATGCAAATGATAAATTATTATACACGTGGGTTCATTTCCAAATCATTGCTACTGTATGTCATTTGAAAGAATAAAAAACTGGCATTGCCAATTTATTGATAGTACAATTGAAATTTCACATGGAATGAAGTTAAATGACCTGCCAGTTGGACGAGCGGTAACGCGTTCGTCTCTGGAGCGGGAGATCAAATCTCGGGCCAGTCAAATCAGACAGTGTTGCCAACGGGTCAGCTCTGCTGCGACATTTCTTCGAAACGAGCAGTGTTGCTTGGGCGCAATAACGCGGAGATGGGGCCTTGCAAACATTACATGCTTAAGCATAATACAAAGAGTATAAAAAAAATTTGATTTTGATTTGATAAAGTCAAATGGCAATTAAAATCTCATGCACATAAAAATATCAAGATCGTGGGAGAAAACAGCACAACTAAGCACATTCAAAATTACTCAATACATGAGTATTGACCTAAGCGAGCAAGCAATTCAGATGTTTGATAATATAGTATTTTTTCAATAAATTCTTTGTTTTAGCCTACATCTTTCTTATAATGAGCACATTAAAAAGTTAATCCTTATATCTTTGAGATGCAAACTCTAATTGACCTTATAGATTAAATCAATACTATTAACAATCTAGATTTATTAATTTTTTTCAGTATTTTGATGATTATTGCGTAATTTTTTAATGAACGGCCAAAAAATTGAACATACTTCCATACTTCCATACCAATTCTATACTAAATTTCGTGCATTGTATTTACAGAAAAATACATACCGATGTCGGGTAGTGATAAATAATATTGTCACAGAAGTATTCGGCTTCAATATCCGTGCATATTATTTTCGACAAATTGTGGTACTTTATTGGTTGTGTGCATTGCGCAAACAGTGTACGTATTGCATCATTGTAAGTACATTGTAACTTAATTGCAGCATTGATGTTACAGCTGACGACCTTGATAGATTTGACTTGTTTTTGCTATTTTGAGGCTGACAATTTGCCCAGTCGTAAATTTTGTTTTCTTAATCGTGACAAAAACTCGGATTTAATGTTTCATCCCCGTTTCAGCTTTATTTATATTTTTAGTTTTTAAGCTTACCCTATAGTGATTCTTTTTGCTGTTAGAGCTGGTATTTCTATTACGGTAAATGTTCTATAGTTGATGTGAGGGTAAACTTGTACGGTAATCATTAAACCATAGGCATAGCCAGAAGGACCGGGCCCTCTGCCCCCCCCACCCAATTGAAAAGCTACCAATGATAAAAATGATGACACAAAGCCTCTTTATTCAGTTTCTTTTAGTATTTTGGAGTGCAACAGTACATGTGTACAACGGCAATTAGCAATAACTTAATATTAATATTGACGACCAGGGGGCCCATTCCCTCTCAATTTAAATTTTTACAAATCAATTTAAATGGCTCTGAAAACGTGCAAAATGTGATCCGAATTGCATTAAAATAGCCATTTTTTACCAAAAAAATTACAAAAAATTCTCGATCGGCTGGGGGCTCCGCCCCCATGCCCTACTGTGTCATGTTTGAGTTGCACTAATTTGCTCACCACGTCTCCCAATTTTAAAAGGATAGAAAAATTTTTAACTTGCCGTTCTAGTCCTTCCTCTATAGCAAATCCAGGTTACGAGCCAAATCAGACGCCCAGCTTTTGATCTTTCTTTCCTTGTCCCACAAAAAGTCCCTCTTTTCAAAAACTTTTGATGACGTCATTGCATGATTTGCGGTTTAGCCCTCTCCACGATTCAAAGTCCAGGCTACGCCTATGCATTAAACCATGTGCAATATGCATACCAGATACCGGTCGTTGCATTTTAGTATTGTTGGCGCACCTTTACGAGCGGTTGCTTACGACATTGCAAAGACGCAAAGCAACAAAATATTTGTTGCATTGCTTCCAGTCTAAAATCTCTTTGGTGTAGAAGTATGGAATGTAATATGGAAGAAAATTTTAGTATGGAATGGAATATGGAAGAAAATTTTAGTAAGGAATGGAATATGGAATGGAAGATTTTTGGTATGGAATGGAAATGGAATGGAAGAAAATTGCCGTATGGAATATGGAAAAATCGTCTTCCATTCCATTCCATACCATGCCCTGCTTCTAGACATAACTTAACTTTCGGACTTTTGCACGTCTGGTTTTGGCTTCAAATCACTCTTCGTGTTCGGGCTGATGGTTTTAGGTTTGGGACGGGGTTCCGGAAGGTACTATTGTCGGTTCGTTTACAGCTCTGGACTAAATAGCTGAAGCTATAAAGTTTAAGACAATCCGCTAGAAGATAAATAAGCATTGTGATGTACAAATAAACGTTACGAAACGGCTGTGAATTTTTAACTCAAATATTTTTAAATTTGGTGATGCAAATGTTTAAACTTTTAAAGATATTTGCATAAATTTCCATGTTCTGGGACAAAGAACAGCAAACCAATGTAAGATTATTGCGCGCAGTTTAACTGGTAAGAACGTATTTTAAGCATAGTGTAGAGTGTAGACCAGCAAAATTTTAATCTGCTGTATAGTATACGTGGCCTGACAACAAGTTGGTCACGGACCGACAGCTGGCTGCGGCGGTCATGTGATTGACGACCGCTTGTTTACACAGATCTGTTTATTAAAAAGCAATGGACATTAGGTTTAAAATAGTTTTGATTTAAAACAATTTTATTGCTTTGTTTTTAACAATTCGGTTGATGTTTTTACCTAAACTTTGTTTTGCTATTACTTGATGCTGACATTCTGGTATAATTAGCCTATATGTTATAATTTCCACGTCAATAGTGTTAAAAGTCAGACGATTTGGGTAGGTAGTTGAGTGGAGTTTAGAGCCGGAGCAGGAACTAGCGGAGAGTCGAAACAGGAATTTGCGTGTTTTAGTTGGAGAGAGGAGGAAAGCCAGAATCTCAATCTTCCTAACATTTTAGGACCCGGTTTGGAACCAAATTGCAATGTTGTAGTCATTTTATTTATTTATATTTTATTTTTGAGTATAATTTTCATACGTATGTGTTGTCCTAAGTTAAAGAGTTGGGTATGCTGTTATACTTTACTAACGCATTTCTAATCAATTTCTTATTTTTATTTTTATAACGGTCTCAAAATCGTAATAATTTTTAGATAGGTTTGATAAATAAACCAAGTCTAAAATATAGAATGAACATGGTAAATTAATTTCGATCTTGCATTATAACGTAGGTAAGAAATCAAACTTACATTTTTAATATATTTTTGCACATAATGTGCAAAGTTTTTACGCAAGCACTTAAATGCCCCAGTGGAGTGGTGTTCTACACTTTCAGATCTGGATTGAAGTCGGATTCAGAGCGTGAAATATCGAAGTGGAATTGGAGTGAAAAATGAAGCACTTCTCTCCACCCCAGTATAGATAGCTTATGTATAGTGCCCCAATGATTTGATTGCGTACCGTTTCATCCATTTGTCGTCACCCTAATTCACACTTTTTTAAAAAACGTCGAATTAAAAATCTCTAAGTAAAACTCAAAATCATAATGTTCTCTTTAATAGTTGGAAAAAATTCTCAGAAGCCCAGTTCTGCACGCTGTTTGTCAATCATAGATCGCACTGCTAGGGGGAAGTAACTGATATCATTGTTGGTATCAGCAATATAAATTGAGCCTTTGGTTGATTGTCGTGCATTACTGCAAAATACATGCAAGCAATGAGAGTATGAATGTGCGCGAGGCACAAATGTATCTCATTCTGAGAACTCCAAGTTAATGTAACTATAAAGGCTGTTTTGCAATAATGTTAATGCAATAATAAGAACGCAAAATTTCAGTAATTTCACAAAAGAAGTTCCAAATTAGTGATAAAGTCAGTCAGTCATCTTGCGTGAGAATGTCAATCTAAGGTAATAGGGTGACCAAATTAACAATATCAATTATACACAGCAATATAATTAAAATAGTGCAATTTTCCTCCAAATATATTTCAAATCCAATTCGCCCAGGGCTTTTTAATGAAAAGCAAGCAAACAAAAGATTGGCAAAAACAAAAACTTTACATTATGTAGTTTTCTGTGATTTGCAGGGAATGGTATGGAATGGAATGAAAGATGGAATGGAATGAAGCGGAAATTTTGGTATGGAATATGGAAGATGCCAGAATGGAAAGGAATGAAAGATTTCAGAATAGAATGGAAGACAATCGTCCATACTTCCATATTAATTCCGTACTAGATTTCGCTCATGGCCTTTACAGAAAAATATATACGGATAAAAATATATGGAAGCGTTTAGCAGCTAATCATCTGTCGACAAATATAAGGTAATTTGGTCATGAACATTGCGCAAGCAGTAGGCCCGCCCACCCAATCGAAATGCCACTAATGATAAAGTGTGACAAAAAAACCTTGTTTCTTCAGTTTCAGCTTCTTTTAGCATCTTTGCGTACAACAGTACACGTGCAGAACAATAATTAATAACAATATGGACAACCAGGGGGCCCCGGGCTCCCTCAATTCAATTTTTGCAAACCAATTTAAATGTATAACCCGGTAGAAATTAAGGGCTTTGTCCTAAAAGTTGATATCTTAGGCCCTCCTCTAATCATTTATGAACGTAAAACAATAACCAGGGCCGGATTTACCACTTGGCATAGTGCCAGGAGCCCCGCGCTTAGATGGTAAGCGGTTATTTTGGTTTTCACCTATATTTGGCAGGAAGGTGTTGCAATTTACCAGGGGCCGCACGCAATGTAAATCTGGCGGAAATGACATGGTTAGAAGGCGTAACCATCTAGTGTACAATTTTTCAATGGAAATCCACTTCCATCTCTCCAGTTTCTACGTCATAAAATACTTTTGAAAAAAAAAAGTAGCTAGGGAAAATGCTCATTGAAAAAATCATTGAATTTGATTCGAGAGAACCTGGGCTCAATGGCCGTACAATCACTCCTACAGCTAGTTAATTTCATGACAAAACAAAAAACTCCAAGGAAAATCTTCGAGTGAATTATTATTTTCTGCTAAAATATTGTTGGACCTTATTTCCCCCTACCTGGGCTAAATCACTAACAAAATTCAACACCAAAATGCACGATTTTAAACGTGTTCTTGACTTAAATTGCAAGTAAAAAAAGAATTGAACAAATTAGTTTTTTCCAATTGGCTTTAAAATGTTAAAAATCTACTTCTTTCAAATGGCTTTGAACAGTGCGAAATGTGATCTAATGATATTAAAATAGCTTTTTTTTCCAAAATGTTACAAAAAATCGCCTCGAGGCTGAGGGCCTCGCCATCAGACCCCCCAAGGTCTCCGGCGGCTGGAGGCTCCGCCCCCAGGCCCCCGTTTGTAATGCGTTGTGTTACACTAGTTTACTCAAAACGTCGTACAAAATATGCATTTGCACTTTTTAAGTATTGAGTTAAGCTAGCTCTCTTCCTTTAGCACAATCCCGCTTCAGTACCAAATTAGCCACGGCTTCTGATCTTTCATCCTACGATATCGTTGCCCCATAAAAGTTCCTCTTTTAAAAACTTTTGATAACGTCATTGCATGTGATTTGTGTTTTGCCCCATCCCCCCAATGAAAAATCCTGGCTACGCCTATGCTAAAATAATCGTTTAATTTCAAAATTTTGTAATCATGTGTAATAAAGAGACATGTAAGTCCGGTAGCGTTTCTTAGCTCCTTTTGTTTCCAGCCCATAATTACTTGAAAAGTCAATCTGCAGCAGTGACTGCAACCTAAACTACCTTGAGCGTGTTCTAAAAACATAAAAACAGGTGATCTTTGAAAAAACGAAATAAACGATTTTGATGGTCTACAGTTCTACTCTTTGACATACCCGTAAACAGGCGTGCAACCATAAAAAAAAACACAAAAAACATAAAAACCATAAAAATATCAAACAACCCATAAAAGATTTTGCTAAATAGGGGTTTGGAAGTTTAAATTTTTTTGTTTAAAAAATGCCTGGATTGGTTGACGAGCTGAGCAAAGTACCTCAAATCAATTATTTCATATAGATGGGGGTTTGGGGATGAAGTCCCTGCCGCTGGGGGATTTTTTGATTTTTCAAGAAAAAATAACCATTTCAATGCCATTTGCATCACATTTTGCACATTTTTGAAGCTATTTGAGAGAATTAAATTGCTAAGACGGAGAAGCCATTAGAAAAATTAAATTGCCCAACCCATTAAGCTCCTACTTTACTTGCAGATTAATCGAAACACACGTTTAAACGTTTGCATTTTAGGGTTAAATTTTTTAAGTGACTTGACTAGGGAGGAGGGCTAAAATTCCCGTTCAAGCAGGTAAGATTAAGTGTTATTATTCCTTTTTGCATCAAGGTCGGTTTTCTTGTCGTTACATGATGTTCCAAAAAAAAGCATTTTTGGTAAACCAAACTAGGGAGGCAAGGCTCCCGTAGCGACGGCACTGAATCCACCAAGTGACAAAACTTTCTCTTCCATCATGACAAATATTTGTAGGTGCTCTCCTATCCTCGATTGAGCTTAATTCTTTGTTGTTTTTTTTTTTGCGTTTAAACTTTTTTCGATATTTTTGTAAAATGTTTTTGGCAGTTTGGCTATGCATTGTACCACACTGCTTATCTTCGCGAGCGACTACTTGCAAAGATACGCTTAACTTCGTAAAAGTACAATACAAATCACTGGTAGCTTCCAGCATAGGCGTAGCCAGGATTTTTGATTGGGGGGGGGGCCAAACCAAAAACCACATTCAATGACGTCATCAGAAATTTTCAAAAGAGGAACTTTTTGTGGGACAAAGATATCGCAGAATGGAAGATCAGAAGCCGTGCCCTGGTTTGCTACTTAACCGAGAGTTTTTCAAAGGGAGAGGGCTTAAAGCAAAAGTTACAAATAAAAATATCTAAATTGGGAGACTTGTGTAAGTAAACTAGTTTACTGGTTTACTCAAACGGATCACAGGCGGGAATTTGGGGATGAAGCTCACAGTCACTGGGCGATTTTTTCGAATTTTTTTGAAAAAAAGCTATATTAATGCATTTGAATCACATTTCGCAGGTGTTCAGAACCATTTGAAAGAACTAGATTATTAACATTTGAACGCCAATTGAAAAAAATTAAATTGTTTTAATCCTCCTTTTACGTATAATTTGGTCGAAAATGCGTTTGTAATTTTGCAGTTTGGGGTAAAATTTTATAAGTATTTTAGCAGTAAATAATAATCCACACGAAGATTTTCCTTATTTTTGTTTTGACTTAAAAATAACCAGTTGTTGGAGAACATGTACAGTCAAGAGGCCTCATGCCCCTCAATTTAAATTCAATAATTTGTTCAATGAGCATTTCTCCTAGATATTTTTTTTTCAAAAGCATTTTTAGCGTGAAAACTAGCGAGGTGGATGGAGGTGAATTGTTATTGAAAACCGTACAATAGATGGTTGCGCTTAATTACCATGTTATTGCCCGGGCCGGATTTACAATGTGCGGGGCCCCTGGCACTTTAAAGATTTTCGCAACATCTTCCTGCCAACCATAAGTGTTGACCAAAAATAAAGTGTTACCATCAGAGCGCAGGGCTCCTAGCACTGTGCCATATGGTAAATCCCGCCCTGTTATTGCATTACGTTTTTAAAAAGATTAGATGAGAGCCCGAGGTAGCAACTTTTATGATAAAAACCCTTAATTTCATCTGCGTTATACATTTTAATTGATTGGCAAAGATTGAATTTAGAGGGCCCGGGCCACCTGGTCATCAATATTATTGTTAATTACTGTCGTACGCAAAAAATCCTAAAAGAAATTGCAACTGAGGAAACAAAATTTTTTTTGTCACATTTTTATCATAGGTAGCATTTTAATTGGAGGAGGCCCATGGGGCCCCCTGGGCCCCCTCTGGCTACGCCTATGGCTTTCAGTCTCAGCTTACATTGGTATGGAAGTATGGAATGGAATATATGGAGGAAAATTTTAGTTTGAAATGGAATAAGGAATGAAAGATATTTAGTATGGAATGGAAGAAAATTGCCAGCGTGAAATATAGAAAAATCGTCTTACATTCCATACCATGCCCTGGTAATTGGAGCTTTGAAAGCGCTTGCAGGACTTTTGTTTTTACCTACCCATTTTTGAAATAGGAACTTCAAAATTTACTTAATTTGCTTATAACTAAAAAACAATTATTACACCAAAAATTTGAGTTTTGAACACAACATGATAATAATTAAAAGCTTCATGCATGCAAAATTTTAAGGGTTTTAGTCAAAGGCGCACGCAGAATTTTTTTCAGGGAAGGGGCAAGCGGCGTATCCATTATCTGCTGTATCACATAAAATCTTACTGCTGCAACCATATGCGCATCCAGAATTTTTGATTGGGGATGGCCCAAATCACAAATCACATGCAATGACCTCATCAAAATTTTTCGGAAGAGTGATTTTTTGTGCGACAAAGATATTGTAGATTGGAAAATCAGAAGCTGTGACCTGTGTTCGGCACATAACCAGGATTTTGCTATAAGAAGAGAGCTTAAATTCCTCCAAAATTGTAAATGTGTATACTGAAAGAAGTATTGAGCAAACTAATGTAACTCAAACGTATCACAGACTGGGTCTGAGGGCGGAGCTCCAGCCGCCGAAGGCTATGACGGTCTATGGGCGAAGCCCCAACCGCTGGGCGATTTTTTGACTTTTTAGGAAAACTACTGTAACTATTCCGATGCCATTGAATTACAATTTGCCCGTGTTTAAAGCCATTTGAAAGAACTAGGCTTTTAACAATTGAAAGCCAATTAAAAAAAAATTTTTTTCAATCCTCTTTTTTCTTCAATTTATATTATGTCCAAACAATGCAGTCCAAAACCCGTATAAAATCTTGCTTTTTGAGGGTGAATTTTGTGAGTGATTTGGCCCTCGTAGAGGAAAGGAAGGAACTTTGCCTCGTGCTATATTTTAGCATTAAATAATAATCCACGCGAAGATTTTCCTTAGAGATTTTTGTATTGTCATAAAAATAACCATTCAGGCCCCCTCGATTCAAATTTAATGATTTGTTCAATTAGCATTTCCCTAGCTAATTTTTTTTTCAAGAGTATTTTGTCGCGGAAAAACTGGCCAGATGGAAGTGGATTGCTATTTAAAAATAATAAAATAAATGGCGCCGCCTACTAACCAAGTTATTGTTCGAGCGGAATTTACATTGCGCGTGCATAAGCACTTTGGAAATTTTTGTAACATATTTCTGCCAAATATAGGTGAAGACCAAAAAAAGTCTCACCATTTGAGCGCGGGGCTCTTAGCTGGTACAATGCCATATTATGGTAAATCCGGCCCTGGTTATTGCATTACGTTCATAAAAAGGTTAGATGAGAGCCTGAGATACTAACTTTTAGGACAAAAACTCTCAATTATTACCGGGATATGCTTTTAAATTGGTTGGCAAAAATTGAATTGAGGGTGGGCCGGAGCCGCTGGTCGTCAATATTGTTGTTAATTACAGTTATAAGCAAAAAATGCTAAAAGAAGCTGAAACTAAAGAAACAATTGGCTTTTTTGACACGTTTTTGTTATTGGTGACATTTCAATTTGGGGTAGGGCCCCTGTCCCCCAAACTACGTTTATGGTTGCAACCCCGATTTTGCTAACCGGCTTGAACCAAAAGTTAAAATGATCCTGTTCAAAAAATGTTGCAATTGGGCGGCATGTTAAGCAAACTGATGCACTTGAAGTGCATTATGAACGGAGATTTGGGAGCAAAGTCCCCAGTCGCTGAACAATTTTCGCAATCTCTTGAAAAAAATAACCAATTTAACATCACTTGGATCACATTTTGCACGTTTTTTAAGGCTGTTGGAAAGAACAAAGTTGCTGAGATTGGGAATCTACCTAAAATTCTTAAATTGCCCAGCTCTTTCAGCTTTCTTTGATTACAGATCAAATTCAAAACACGCTTAAACGCTCACATATGTGAGTTAAGTTTTACAAGTGCCTTGAGTAAGGAGAAGAGAAGGCTCAGCTGCCTTTGCCCCTGTGGTTGTGCCATTGACTGCAATCTGAATTTCGTTAAGGAAGGGGGAGCTTGATTAACCTAAAGATCGAAATCCTTTGCTTGAAAAAATGCCTCAATTGGGCAGCGTGCCGAGCAAACTGGTGCAACTGAGGCATATCACAATCCGGGGTCTGGGGGCAAAGCCCTAGCTGCTGGGCAAGTTTTGTAATACTTCAGAAAAAAAATAGCCATTTTAACGCTATTCGAATCAAATTTTGCATCTTTTTATAGCCATTTAAAAAATTGTATTGTTACAATTTGAAAGCCATTTGAAAGAATTAAATAGCTCAGCTCAATCAAGCCTCCAAGTTACGCACGGATCAAGCCCAAAACTCGTTGTAATTACATGTAAACAAAATAAACGTTGAATAGTCCCCTACCTAATTTTTTATTTTTTATGAAGCTTACGGTAAGCATTTTGCATTAAGCTATCAATTTTGACCGCTTATTTTTAGCCATGTTTTAAAGATTTTATTAATTTAGTTGAAGTTGTATTTTTGACAAGTAAGTTAATACCCCGTCCCCCCCCCCCCCAAAAAAAAAAAATAATAAGAACAAGAATAAATGTTTTAAAAGTGGCTTTGAACCACTTTAGAGGCCATATAATTGTGAAAGACCGCCTTAGAAGAGCAGAAATTGGGGCTTTTTTCCTTAGCGAGCACTTTGGTCTACAGGCAAGTGCAGGGGAGTACACCTCCCTAGCTACGCTATTCATTACAAGTTTAGTATGGATTTGGTTCCTGAGCAAAATTAATTTAATGGCGGAGTAATTATTATTTTAATGTTTATACATAAGCATAGCGTAAATTTGAGATATTAAACGCTGTAATGTATTTAGATCCTAATAAGGGCTTATTAACAGATGCTGAAACGTTTGATATTAATTATTAAATCAAACAATTTAATGCTTAATCCTAGGATGTTGCTTACGCTTGCTTTTAAGAAAATGCTGTATGATAATTCACGTAAAACGGGCAATCCTGTTCCTCCTGCCCCGCTCTCTGCACCCAGGCAAAAAAAGGTAAAAAAGCTCCACAAAGGGTTGTTTTCTTTGCTTAGATAGATATATTTAGATTCAATTTGCAAATTTAAACATAAAAAATACTAGATATCATAATTTCTAGGGGAACAAGTGCCCCCTCTTACCCCTCACGGATGCCCCGGTTGTTGGTTTCGTGATTGGGGTTTAGAAAGCCAAACACCGGAAAAAATGTCCATTCTTGTGTCAAAGATTAATTAATTCACTTGCAATCCAGACACGGCTGAACATGGAAAGCTAAAACTTGGTCGCAACATGGATGCAAATAAAAGCTTTATGTTTACCAAGTTTGGGGGCACCTTGTCACATAAATACAATTTTACATGCAAAAAATTGGCATAAGCTGCACAAATTTGAACCGGTATAGCTTGGCGAAGACCAACGTCGATGAAAAACAGTTTGTGTTTTTAAACGCATTATCAACCTTTTTATCATCACTTGGTTTGGAGTTTTACCCTGACGTGGATAATTTTTTTTCTTTTTTTTTTATTTTTCCACGGCTATCTGCATTTAAGTTGTTTAACGCATACAATTCAAACCTTGAGCGATAGTAAATATCAGAAAAGACGATAGATCCCGCTTGGTTGGGGGGTGCCAGGTTCAAGCAGTTTCTCCCTCAAACGGGCCATAGAAATTGTTTGAACTTTTTAACCGTTGAAACTAGATGGGCGAACTTTTAAAAATGGATAGGTATAAAAATAAGTGAAACAAAAGAAAAATTAGGAATGCCGCGAAAGGGGGTACCCCTCAAACTGGTCCTCAAATTTCAAACTTATTAACCGCTAAAGCTAGACAGATAAAATTTTCAGCATAGGTAATTTATCATGAACTCTAAAATGGCCCAACAAAATTTAAACTTTTAAACCATTTGAGTTAGGGTAATGAAATTTTTTAAGATTATTTAGATGTACATGCCGAACATGACAAATTTAATTGAGATGCTTTATTGGGTTGTTTGTGCCGAAATGAACTTTCTAAAATTGAAAGTATTTCACCACTTAAGCTAAACAAATTAATTTTCAGCAAAGGTTATATTAAAAAAAGAAGAAATACGATAAAACTGTACAGTGTTACGTTTCGGGGTCTCCCAAATGAGTCTTTAAAAATAAAAATAAAAAATTTACTGCTTGAGGTTAGCAACTAAAATTTTAATGTACATCAAAGATATAAAAGAGTGACACAAATTTCTAGTGCCACGTTGTGTAAACCTCGCCAATTTTTAACTATTTCAGTTAAATTAAGGTTTTTTGAGTAGGTTAATATGAAAATAAAACGTAACAAAACTTTGGAATGCCATGTTAAAAGCTAATTATAGCGTTTAAATAAAGTTCCATAATATGAGACTTTAGACTGCCTCAAACTAGGTGACTGAAATTCTCAAAATTATTTGGTAACACAAAAAGCCACCGAGTCAAATTGGGATATCCCCCAAAATGGATCTCTCAACATTTCAACGTCTTACATGCTGGACATCCATTTTGGAGAAAAATGTACTTGAGCTCAATGGCTTTGATAGATGGGAGCTAGATAGCTGAGTGTCTTACGGAACTATCGCCCGTGACGTTGAGAAAACCTTCTTCTTGCCTCTCGCAGTTTTAAATCAATGTAATTATTAAAGTTTTAGTGCTAAATAAAGGATTTAATGTGCAGTATTCAATATCCTAGATTACAATGCTAAAAGTTTTCTCAAAATTTGAAATGGCTGCAAAATGCGTGGCATATGTTTGTCTGTGGTAAGTGATAAATTTGGCTGATGCAAAATAATTCTGTTTAAAAGTTGTTGGAATTTTCGGCATAGTGAAAATTATGCTCTTTTTCATCAATGTTGCTTGATTAATTAGTGGATTGACCGAAATAGCGCTATCCTGAGCATTGCATGGAGGGTTATTTTACTCTCAAATTTCTTTTTGCCACAGAGATTTTTTTTTTTCGCACGACTGTTTTGCTTGGTGGTAGTTCAATCAAGAAATTGACTGAGCTCTATGACTTAACAAAATTGTTATGCTTTGGACTTTGCCGGTACCGATTATCCACCAAAAGTTTTTCCTAGCCTATGCGAATCTTGTTGCTTGATTATTTTGAATTGATGACTTTTCTAGACATTTAGTCTAAACTTTGAAACAAAATAACCACAAAGCTGTTAAAGTTAGTGCAATAAAATTTGAAAATTGTGCATTTAAATTCTTTATCTGCCTGTCAGCAACTACATACATACTAATCATGGAGTTGCTAATTCATTTAACGCAATTCGTTCTCTATTTTAAAGCTTATTCGAGCGCAGTAAGAGTTGGGTACTGTCGCGAAGTACCCGGGTATCGCTTACTGTGTCATCTTCTAGTTTTAAATAGTAACGTTTTTGTCCAAGTTACAACAATTTTATCGTCTCTAAATTTATCCATGCTTTTTTTCCTTTTTAATTCAGCGGTCTGCTGACGCATTGAAACTTTCGGAATATCACGATCCCTTTTTGAACTTTGATTACGTATTGTTTTTTTTTGTGTTTTTTTCGGTAATCTGTAAAATTTGCCTTATTTGATTTTTCCAATGCTACTCTTCGGAATAATTTCTGGACAAAGCATCCTCGAATAAATACGAAGTGCTTAAATGGCAGGTGGGAAAGTTTGCACATCAAAAAGATTTGGAAAAATTTACTAAAACAAAACCCTATTGCGATGTCAAAACAACTTAATGATAAAACATGTAAAGTCAGCTCGTTTAAACAAGCAACAGATTATAGTTTCTACAAAATTTTGTAATTCAGTCAGTGGTCGACAGCTGATCAAGTGGCTACTGCCAAAAAATGGATTTGTTTGCACTTCGAGCTAACGAAGGCCATGAGGCCATAAAATGGGTGATTTTTTAAAAAAGAGCAATTTTTGATGCAATTTGAAATATTTTAGACAATTTTTGATGCAATGTGAAACATTTTACACGTCATCAGAGTCATTAAAAATAGACATTTTGCTATAATAAAAAGTCTTGAGAATTTCAGCCTCGTTTCAATTTATCAGAGAAGTCAAAAACTTTTTTCAAAAGCTAGCACAATGTATGCCTGAGTTAAATTTTTAAGTAACTTGGCTAAGCAAACCATTAACCAAGCATCTCTTTCTGATCCCCAATATTTGCACTATTGATTCAAAACAAGTTTTACACAGAATTACATTTAATTCAGCAATAATGGTAATATAAGGTAGAGACTGTTGATGCCAAAGAAACTATAAAAATCAGAGACAATTTCATGATGCATTCAACATAAAACCTAAGCAAATTAATTTCTTCTTAGCAGCAAGGATGAGCAATCAAAAGCAAAATTTTAAAGTTGAAAATATCAATTATGAATCAAATAAAGCGAAATTAAATGAAATTGCTGCCATTAAGCTGAAGTTAGAAAGAATTGATTTGACAGTAATTAAGTTGAATGAAGCTGAAAATGAACTTGCAAACGAGTTAAAAAATGTATGTGATGAAAATGGGAAGGAAACCAATCAACCAGCCTCTGCTCTGCTACTGCACAAACTCGGACAAATTTACCAAAAACGTAGCCCAGATTTGTTTAGTTTGATTAGAAGTGCAACTCTGTACAATGCTGCACTGCTAAGAAACCCACCAAACAAACAAGCTGTTGAGGATGATCTCCGAAATCTATGCTCGCACATTTTATTTTTGGCTGGTGCAACCGACCAAACTGCTCAACTAACACAGCAAGCTAAAATCATTAAGCAAGCAGTGTCGGAAATGAGAGAAACAGTGAAGCAAAAGTTAATGGAAATTAAACTAATACCAGAAAATGCCAGTAGGGAAGAATTACATTCCTTGGAACGATCCCAAATTTTGTTTGTGCAAAATTTGCAAAATCAAATAACTGACAATTACATGGAAATAATGCAAACGTTGGCTCGATTTTGCGAAAAAGTGATGGGAAAAGCACCATGCAAATTTGCACTTGTTGGAATGGGTTCATTAGCTAGACGAGAGATAACACCGTTTTCGGATTTTGAGAACATCATTTTACTGGATAATGCAGTGCGCAAAGACGAATCATACGAAAACACGTTGAATTACTTTCGTTGGTTTTCTGTGATATTTCAAATTGTATTAATCAACATCCAGGAAACCATTGTTCCCAGTGTTGCAATTGTTTCATTGAGCGACTGGTTTTTCGACGACATCACTCCACGTGGCATATCGTTCGATGGGATGATGCCACACGCATGCAAATTTCCATTGGGAAGGCAACAGCCCACAGACAATAAACCATGGCAAACTGAATTAATTAAACCAGTTGAGGAAATGTTGAAGTATCTGAGTACCGAGGAAAACTTGAAAAACGGGTATCATTTAAGTGACATTTTAACTAAAACTTGTTTTGTGTACAAAGATAAACAAATATTTGAAGAATTTGAGAAAGGAATTAACGAGATTATTGAAAAAGAATCGGAAGGCGTTTTAGAGAATGTGAAAAAGCAAGTAGTCGATGACCTTGAGTTGTTTGCAACGAGATTTTCACTATCTAAACTTGAACCTAATAAGCAATTCAATGTAAAAAGAATTGTGTACCGAAGTACGACGTTATTTATATCAGCATTGGGGAGGATATGTAACATTCCTGCTTCATCATGTTTCGATATAATCACTGAACTACATGCAAAGAATGTTATTAGCGATTATGCGAAACACAAATTGATGTACGCAGTTGCTATGGCATGCCAAATCAGGCTCCGAAGGTACATGAAGTCCAACAAACAATGTGATACCATTGACTCCACTCAATTGTTGGTTGATCTTGTTGGAAAGAAAAGTATTATTAGCTACTTCCAAATAGCATACGCATTGCAATGCGACATCACAAAGCGATTGAATCTAAAACGCGTTCATTTTTATTCCGTTCCGTCGTTAGTAAACTTAAGCCTTTATTATTGTTTTGGAGGTCAGCATATATCGATTAATTTCACCCATGCAAAAGAGCAAGCTAATCCATCAAAAAGATTGCAAAAACTTGACACTTGTCTAAGACTTTTAGAAAATCAAACAATTCAAAATCCCTGTGAAAATGCTTCAGTAAACACAATAAATGAATGGTCAAAACCTTTGACCAAATTGGGTGATCATCTTTCACAGAAAAGATGCTTTGATGACGCAGTTGAATGCTATCAAAAATCGACCCAGCTAATTCGACAAACTAATTCAAAACACATTGAAGAAACTGGACTAAGGGACGAAATGCATATGAACATGCAAAAAGAGATTTCCAAAAACTATCAATGCATTGGAAAATCCTATATTTTTTTATACAAGTTTGCAGATGCTGAAACTAATTTGAAAAAATCCATGGCGGTAGTAAAAAAACTGCCGCCTGGTGAAAACACCGACCGTGAGCATGCATTGACACTATTATACATTGGAAACTGCTTGGTGTGTAGGGGAAAAAATATCGAAGCAAAACAAAATATGGAAAAAGCATTGCAAATTTTGCAAAGAGTTTCACCAAATGTTGATTTAGATGAAGGTGTTGCTAACCTACTCTTTCACCTGGGCTGCTGCTTAATGAAAATGGACAAACACGATGAAGCCAAAAGTTGTTTGGACAGATCATTGCAAATTGAAGAACGAATATCGTCTGATGTTGATTCTGATGGTGGTGTTGCTGTCACACTCACTGACCTGGGCCGCTGCTTAATGAAAATGGACAAACACGATGAAGCCAAAAGTTGTTTGGACAGATCATTGCAAATTAAAGAACGAATATCGTCTGATGTCGATTCTGATGGTGGTGTTGCTGTCACACTCACTGACCTGGGCCGCTGCTTATTGACAATGGACAAACACGATGAAGCCAAAAGTTGTTTGGACAGATCATTGCAAATTAAAGCACGAATATCGTCTGATGTCGGTTCTGATGGTGGTGTTGCTGTCACACTCACTGACCTGGGCCGCTGCTTAATGGCAATGGACAAACACGATGAAGCCAAAAGTTGTTTGGACAGATCATTGCAAATTAAAGAACGAATATCGTCTGATGTCGATTCTGATGGTGGTGTTGCTGTCACACTCACTGACCTGGGCCGCTGCTTATTGACAATGGACAAACACGATGAAGCCAAAAGTTGTTTGGACAGATCATTGCAAATTAAAAAACGAATATCGTCTGATGTCGATTCTGATGGTGGTGTTGCTGTCACGCTCACTGACCTGGGCCGCTGCTTAATGGAAATGGACAAACACGATGAAGCCAAAAGTTGTTTGGACAGATCATTGCAAATTAAAGAACGAATATCGTCTGATGTCGATTCTGATGGTGGTGTTGCTATCACACTCACTGAACTGGGCCGCTGCTTAATGAAAATGGACAAACACGATGAAGCCAAAAGTTGTTTGGACAGATCATTGCAAATTAAAAAACGAATATCGTCTGATGTCGATTCTGATGGTGGTGTTGCTGTCACACTCTTTCACCTCGGCTGCTGCTTAATAAAAATGGACAAACACGATGAAGCCAAAAGTTGTTTGGACAGATCATTGCAAATTGAAGAACGAATATCGTCTGATGTCGATTCTGATGGTGGTGTTGCTGTCACACTCACTGACCTGGGCCGCTGCTTAATGAAAATGGACAAACACGATGAAGCCAAAAGTTGTTTGGACAGATCATTGCAAATTAAAGAACGAATATCGTCTGATATCGATTCTGATGGTGGTGTTGCTGTCACACTCACTGACCTGGGCTGCTGCTTAATGGCAATGGACAAACACGATGAAGCCAAAAGTTGTTTGGACAGATCATTGCAAATTGAAGAACGAATATCGTCTGATGTTGATTCTGATGGTGGTGTTGCTATCACACTCACTGAACTGGGCCGCTGCTTAATGGAAATGGACAAACACGATGAAGCCAAAAGTTGTTTGGACAGATCATTGCAAATTAAAGAACGAATATCGTCTGATGTCGATTCTGATGGTGGTGTTGCTGTCACACTCACTGACCTGGGCCGCTGCTTAATGAAAATAGACAAACACGATGAAGCCAAAAGTTGTTTGGACAGATCATTGCAAATTAAAAAACGAATATCGTCTGATGTCGATTCTGATGGTGGTGTTGCTGTCACATTCACTGAACTGGGCCGCTGCTTAATGAAAATGGACAAACACGATGAAGCCAAAAGTTGTTTGGACAGATCATTGCAAATTAAAAAACGAATATCGTCTGATGTTGATTCTGATGGTGGTGTTGCTGTCACACTCACTGACCTGGGCTGCTGCTTAATGGCAATGGACAAACACGATGAAGCCAAAAGTTGTTTGGACAGATCATTGCAAATTAAAAAACGAATATCGTCTGATGTCGATTCTGATGGTGGTGTTGCTGTCACACTCACTGACCTGGGCCACTGCTTAATGGCAATGGACAAACACGATGAAGCCAAAAGTTGTTTGGACAGATCATTGCAAATTAAAAAACGAATATCGTCTGATGTTGATTCTGATGGTGGTGTTGCTGTCACACTCACTGACCTGGGCCGCTGCTTAATGAAAATGGACAAACACGATGAAGCCAAAAGTTGTTTGGACAGATCATTGCAAATTAAAGAACGAATATCGTCTGATGTCGATTCTGATGGTGGTGTTGCTGTCACACTCACTGAACTGGGCCGCTGCTTAATGGCAATGGACAAACACGATGAAGCCAAAAGTTGTTTGGACAGATCATTGCAAATTAAAAAACGAATATCGTCTGATGTCGATTCTGATGGTGGTGTTGCTGTCACACTCACTGACCTGGGCCGCTGCTTAATGAAAATGGACAAACACGATGAAGCCAAAAGTTGTTTGGACAGATCATTGCAAACTAAAGAACGAATATCGTCTGATGTCGATTCTGATGGTGGTGTTGCTGTCACACTCTTTCACCTGGGCCGCTGCTTAATGAAAATGGACAAACACGATGAAGCCAAAAGTTGTTTGGACAGATCATTGCAAATTAAAGCACGAATATCGTCTGATGTCGATTCTGATGGTGGTGTTGCCATCACACTCTTTCACCTGGGCCGCTGCTTAATGAAAATGGACAAACACGATGAAGCCAAAAGTTGTTTGGACAGATCATTGCAAATTGAAGAACGAATATCGTCTGATGTCGATTCTGATGGTGGTGTTGCTGTCACACTCACTGAACTGGGCCGCTGCTTAATGGCAATGGACAAACACGATGAAGCCAAAAGTTGTTTGGACAGATCATTGCAAATTAAAGAACGAATATCGTCTGATGTCGATTCTGATGGTGGTGTTGCTGTCACACTCTTTCACCTGGGCCGCTGCTTAATGGCAATGGACAAACACGATGAAGCCAAAAGTTGTTTGGACAGATCATTGCAAATTGAAGAACGAATATCGTCTGATGTTGATTCTGATGGTGGTGTTGCTGTCACACTCACTGACCTGGGCTGCTGCTTAATGGCAATGGACAAACACGATGAAGCCAAAAGTTGTTTGGACAGATCATTGCAAATTGAAGAACGAATATCGTCTGATGTTGATTCTGATGGTGGTGTTGCCATCACACTCACTGACCTGGGCCGCTGCTTAATGAAAATGGACAAACACGATGAAGCCAAAAGTTGTTTGGACAGATCATTGCAAATTAAAGAACGAATATCGTCTGATGTCGATTCTGATGGTGGTGTTGCTATCACACTCACTGAACTGGGCCGCTGTTTAATGAAAATAGACAAACACGATGAAGCCAAAAGTTGTTTGGACAGATCATTGCAAATTAAAGAACGAATATCGTCTGATGTCGATTCTGATGGTGGTGTTGCTGTCACACTCACTCACCTGGGCTGTTGCTTAATGAAAATGGACAAACACGATGAAGCCAAAAGTTGTTTGGACAGATCATTGCAAATTGAAGAACGAATATCGTCTGATGTTGATTCTGATGGTGGTGTTGCCATCACACTCACTGACCTGGGCCGCTGCTTAATGGCAATGGACAAACACGATGAAGCCAAAAGTTGTTTGGACAGATCATTGCAAATTGAAGAACGAATATCGTCTGATGTCGATTCTGATGGTGGTGTTGCTGTCACACTCACTGAACTGGGCCGCTGCTTAATAAAAATGGACAAACACGATGAAGCCAAAAGTTGTTTGGACAGATCATTGCAAATTGAAGAACGAATATCGTCTGATGTCGATTCTGATGGTGGTGTTGCTGTCACACTCACTGACCTGGGCCGCTGCTTAATAAAAATGGACAAACACGATGAAGCCAAAAGTTGTTTGGACAGATCATTGCAAATTAAAAAACGAATATCGTCTGATGTCGATTCTGATGGTGGTGTTGCTGTCACACTCACTGATCTGGGCCGCTGCTTAATGGCAATGGACAAACACGATGAAGCCAAAAGTTGTTTGGACAGATCATTGCAAATTAAAAAACGAATATCGTCTGATGTCGATTCTGATGGTGGTGTTGCTGTCACACTCACTGACCTGGGCCGCTGCTTAATGAAAATGGACAAACACGATGAAGCCAAAAGTTGTTTGGACAGATCATTGCAAACTAAAGAACGAATATCGTCTGATGTCGATTCTGATGGTGGTGTTGCTGTCACACTCTTTCACCTGGGCTGCTGCTTAATGAAAATGGACAAACACGATGAAGCCAAAAGTTGTTTGGACAGATCATTGCAAATTAAAGAACGAATATCGTCTGATGTCGATTCTGATGGTGGTGTTGCCATCACACTCACTGATCTGGGCCGCTGCTTAATGAAAATGGACAAACACGATGAAGCCAAAAGTTGTTTGGACAGATCACTGCAAATTAAAAAACGAATATCGTCTGATGTCGATTCTGATGGTGGTGTTGCTGTCACACTCTTTCATCTGGGCCGCTGCTTAATGAAAATGGACAAACACGATGAAGCCAAAAGTTGTTTGGACAGATCATTGCAAATTAAAAAACGAATATCGTCTGATGTCGATTCTGATGGTGGTGTTGCTGTCACACTCACTGACCTGGGCCGCTGCTTAATGGCAATGGACAAACACGATGAAGCCAAAAGTTGTTTGGACAGATCATTGCAAATTAAAAAACGAATATCGTCTGATGTTGATTCTGATGGTGGTGTTGCTGTCACACTCACTCACCTGGGCCGCTGCTTAATGAAAATGGACAAACACGATGAAGCCAAAAGTTGTTTGGACAGATCATTGCAAATTAAAAAACGAATATCGTCTGATGTTGATTCTGATGGTGGTGTTGGAGTCACACTCTTTCACCTGGGCCGCTGCTTAATGAAAATGGACAAACACGATGAAGCCAAAAGTTGTTTGGACAGATCATTGCAAATTGAAGAACGAATATCGTCTGATGTTGATTCTGATGGTGGTGTTGCTATCACACTCACTGAACTGGGCCGCTGCTTAATGGAAATGGACAAACACGATGAAGCCAAAAGTTGTTTGGACAGATCATTGCAAATTAAAGAACGAATATCGTCTGATGTTGATTCTGATGGTGGTGTTGCTGTCACACTCTTTCACCTGGGCCGCTGCTTAATGGCAATGGACAAACACGATGAAGCCAAAAGTTGTTTGGACAGATCATTGCAAATTGAAGAACGAATATCGTCTGATGTCGATTCTGATGGTGGTGTTGCTGTCACACTCACTGATCTGGGCCGCTGCTTAATGAAAATAGACAAACACGATGAAGCCAAAAGTTGTTTGGACAGATCATTGCAAATTAAAGAACGAATATCGTCTGATGTTGATTCTGATGGTGGTGTTGCTGTCACACTCTTTCACCTGGGCCGCTGCTTAATGGCAATGGACAAACACGATGAAGCCAAAAGTTGTTTGGACAGATCATTGCAAATTGAAGAACGAATATCGTCTGATGTCGATTCTGATGGTGGTGTTGCCATCACACTCACTGACCTGGGCCGCTGCTTAATGGAAATGGACAAACACGATGAAGCCAAAAGTTGTTTGGACAGATCATTGCAAATTAAAGAACGAATATCGTCTGATGTCGATTCTGATGGTGGTGTTGCTGTCACACTCTTTCACCTGGGCCGCTGCTTAATGGCAATGGACAAACACGATGAAGCCAAAAGTTGTTTGGACAGATCATTGCAAATTGAAGAACGAATATCGTCTGATGTCGATTCTGATGGTGGTGTTGCTGTCACACTCTTTCACCTGGGCCGCTGCTTAATGAAAATGGACAAACACGATGAAGCCAAAAGTTGTTTGGACAGATCATTGCAAATTGAAGAACGAATATCGTCTGATGTCGATTCTGATGGTGGTGTTGCTGTCACACTCTTTCACCTGGGCCGCTGCTTAATGGAAATGGACAAACACGATGAAGCCAAAAGTTGTTTGGACAGATCATTGCAAATTAAAGAACGAATATCGTCTGATGTTGATTCGAATTGCAGCGTTTGTGTTACGTTATACGAGCTTGGTCACTGCTTGTTAAATTTTGACAAATTGGCAGAAGCCAGGATGCATTTGAAGAAGTCATAGAAAATTGACATTAAGGTATTGTTCGCGGTTGATGCCGATTCTAATGTTGCGACTACCTGCAATTTGCTTGATAAATGCACTGCGAATTAGAAGTTTAGCTGAAATGCTTAGTCTGATCGATTGATTGATAGGTTTTCTTGTACAGCAGGTTAATGTGGCTAACAATTCATCACCACCTCATTTGTTTACGCAAGTTGCTATAGAGTTCTATGTTGCTAAATGTCGAAGAGTTCATTTAAGTCACTCTCAATTTCTGCATTGTGAAAAATAAATGCTGGTTTTATTTGCTTTGAGATACATATTTTTGCTCTGATGTTTTAGAATTAAGCATCACGCTTATTTTGTATTTCTTTGTTTTCTTTTAGTTCCCCTCACTCTCTTATCACAAGGTTTTTGTTAGATGAATACCAGTACATTTTTGCGTCAAGAAATCATCAAATACTTTTTGATTAGTGGTTTAGATTTATGCCTTTTTTTTTCTTTATTTGATGTGAGTTTAATGTTTATTTGCGTTTAACTGATTATTATTGAAGATTATGATGCTTGATAAATGGAACAAAGATCTTGCTGTAGCGAAAATGGAAAATTGTGTATGGTGAAAATGTATGGTACATTCTTCATTCTCTAGTAGATGCTGTCCCATTGCGGAATTACAGTAAGCCTTGAGGTGCTAGTGATTTTGCATTCTCGATCAGGCAGATTTTTTGCTGGTCTTTAGTCGCTTATCTCGGAAACTATTAATTACTCGTAATTCTTTCCTGCAATTTTTGAAAAATTCGACTCACGTACTGACAGTCACAGCGGCACACTTATTGATTTATGATCATACTTTGTTGAAGGGATTGGAGAACATCTATTTGAATTGCAGGCAAACTTTTCCTCGTTTTAAAAATACTGCTATGTTCAACAGCTTGGTAACATTGATTGAGAGCAGTTCTGGTTTGCTTTTCAAAATTCAGAGAAATTTTGCCAATCCAAGGGAGCTTCAAGTAAACTGGACACTTTTACAGTCCTTGTTTTTGTTTATGGTTGAAAAGCGTTATTTTCCTAGACATGGTAATGTGAATAATGCTTTCTGGGTATACATTATTCCGTAGAATGGAGCTGATGTTTTGAAGTTTTTGCTGCAGTTTACTTTTCGAATAAATCATCAATGCTCAATGCATAAGTGCTTCAATCAATTTGGTTTTAGATTTTGTAGATCCAAACGAATTCCAACGAAAGTACTGTCTAGTAAAAGTGGGTTTCCTGAAAACAGAAATCGAAAATTCCTCATTACTTTTCTCAAGCAAAACATCTAAAAATAACAAGCTTTTTAAACTATGAGTTATAATTTGCGTCATAAACTTTATGGTTTGCAATGCAGCTCAGTGATATTACATTTCCACAAAAAGTGCTGCGATTTTTATTTCATTGACATCTGTTATTTGATGGTTTCTAATTCTATTTAATGCAGAATGCTTTTGGTGCTAGCGGTTTTGCTAAAAAAAATGTATTTGTGAAAACGCTTTTTATTTCTAAATTGTTAAGCAAGGTTATGAACAATGCTTGTAAACTGCAGAATGTATACAATAATTTGTTTGTGTTAAAATGATTTTTCATTCACGTATGTTAATCTTGTGCTGCGCAAATGCAGTTTTATTCGATTTTTACAGATCTGCGGATTTTTGCGCCAACCGTCTGTCCCCACGTAACCTCGAAAATAATGACAAAATCTTCAGAGCGTACTTAATCCGTGTAGCTTTAAAAGCCACTAAATTTGTGTGAAATGTGTTTCCCCGCTTATCTGGCTTAGGTGGGGTTGAGCATCGCTGTTGTTTATCTTTATTACAATCAGTTGCGTTAAGAGAAAATTAGTACCAACAAATTGCAATAAAACTTACTATTGCTCAAGAGCCTCAAGTACAGTCGTAGTTTGCCTAAATAATTAGGTAAGGTAACAGGAAACTAGTACTTAACAAATTGTGATAGAACTTACCATCGCTCAACTCCAGTCATAGTTTTTTTTATTCGGCTTTGACTTTTTGCTGGATGTGAGCTTTTTAAAATTTTAATGAATTAATACTACCAGTTGTTCTAAAATTGCAATTGTTTTTAAGAAATTGCATTTATGTAAGTAATATTGATGGAAACAGGTTACTGTAGTTCAGTCAAGTATTTGACCATTGGTATAGAAAACATTTTTAAATACATCGGTATCATTTATTTCTAACTGGGTGAAAAAATACTGGTTATTTACGTGTTTCAATAGACTGCTCTTCTTGTGTTACTCAACAAAATAGTAACATAATGTACATAAAACCGGCCAGTTGGTCGAGTGGTCACGCGTTCGTCTCTGGAGAGGGAGGTCTGAGGTTCAAATTTCGTGCCGATCAAATCGGACATAGTGTTGCCAACGGCTCGCCACCGCTGCGACATTTCTTCGAAAGAAGCTGTGTTGCCCGGGCGCAATAACGTGGAAATGAGTTCCGCAAACTCGTTACACGCTTCGGCGTAATACAGCGAGTGTAACGAGAAATTTGATATTTGATTTGATTTTACGTACGGTATTAGTACATGAGAGTCACATTTATTTTACAAGAACCCCAAACGTATCTCATACTTAATTTCGTACCTATTTGTATAAATTTTTACGTAAATTGTAGATCGACTTTAAAGCATTTCTTCAGATTATGCCCCCAAGTAGCGACTCTTGCTCCAACGAGAAATAAGCGTTTAGTGTCTTTCGTAAGAGTACAATGACACAATACCAGCTGGGGAATCGAACCGCCTTCCAGCGACTTTTGGCTCACAAACCCGACGCTAAAACTGTTTAATGATGTTATGAAACGATAGTAATGTTTCGTGGTTTGTCTTCCATGACTTTGCTAGTAATTATACGATTCGAAATTAAAGCCTGGTCTAACATTGTGCGTAAAATCGTGAGCGTGCGAGCAAAACCTTAATTTATTTTAACCAACTGGAAGTTAGCACGCGCCACGCCGAGTGTGTCGAATTTCTGTTTAAAAAACAACAACTAAGAATGCTTTTGTATCTCACAATTTTGCCCACAGTTTAGATTGAGCCTTTGTTAAAATTTGTTTACCGTGTAAGGATAAATAAGCAAAGTAGTAAAAGAACGTATTCGTCCCAACTGCGTTTTCACTGCGATTTTGAATGAATCAGTCTTTACAGCATAAAGGTATGATTTTTCGTTGCTAGTTTTTATGTTTGTACATTGCAGAATTCAGATTTAATCAGTTGTTTAAAGTTTGGGGTTTACTTGCGCAATGCGAACGCTATTTGTGCCTGTACGAAGCTTTGAATATAACGGCAAAATACACCAATGGAGTGCGCAAGTGATCCGCATATCTTTGAAAAGTCGCAAAATTTTGTGTTAGATATTTCACTACTAATGCAAGTAATGCAGCCTTAGTTGGGTAGAAAGTCGCTGTTGTTCTTTATAATGTTTCAATAGGATCTAACAGCTTTGATTGTTTTTGATGACTGAAAATTAATTGTAGCAATGAACAGCAAGACTAAAGTCATTCTAATGATTTGTTTACAGTCAAAAATACAAACGTTTTTGCCTTTTAACAGGCCTCATCAGGTATTAGTTAATTTATAGCCATGTTAACTTCTGACTAACTGGAAAAAATGAAATACAAATATCAAGCGATCCCAAGGTTCGAGTCATCGGGCGTTAAAGCAGTAAAGATCCTCAATCGCATTTAACAGGTCAACAGTTCATCTACTAATGAAAAATAAAAAAAATTCGAGGGGAAAAGCAGCACATTAATCATTAATTAACATAGCTATAATCTAACAAATACCTGAAGAGGCCTGATGAACGACAAAAGCGTTTTGTATTTTTGAATTGGAAATAAATCATTATAATGACTTTAGTCGTGATGTTCATTGCTATTATTTGGCTAAATAAAATTTCCACTTTACCGAAGTTATATTAAAAAATGAATTGCCTTGTGGCAAGATATTTTTGACTTTCAGTTGTCGAGTTGTGGATGATATTTGTCCACTAAAATGTGTACTGCAATTTATTTAAGATGAAATGATTTTTTGCTCCTACAGTTGTTGTTGAAGTTGCATTTGTGCAAATGCAATTTCATTGGGCTTTTACAGATCTATTGGTGGAGCACCGTTTGCCTCAACGTAACTTTGAAAATAATAACCAAATGCATAATTATCTGTAAAATGTTTCACTGTTTATAGTGGATTAAAATCTTAAATGGCTGAGGTTGAGCCATTTTTACCAAAACTGTTTTGATAAAGAAGCCGAAATCTTTTGTCTAAATTATAAAAAGTCCTTATTTCAATCCCCTGCAACTGTTACATGTTTATTGTGTAGTGATGTTTTGATTTTTTTTCACATCCTTCCAAATTGAAACTAAGAATATTGTGGAGATGTAACCAATAAACTAACTGTAATATTCAATCTTGTTTCAATGGAAGAAAGTGTTGATTATTTTGCAATTGAATTTCCCCATGATTTACTGCATATCTAGTATAGCAATGCTGCTGATTGGCTGAATATTTTCATTCATGTGATTCAGTTGCTGTGACGTTAACACGAGTTTCTTTGTTTAAGCGCTTAAAGTTCACATTTACTTGTGCTTTAATTATTTATTTGAAGAGCGAAATGAACTGTAAAAATAAGTTTTAAATTGTTAAATAATTTTTAATAATTGTTTAGTTGATGCACATTTTCGACTTGATGCTAATTGTGTTTATCGATTTGTACTAGTTTTATCGAGTTCATCAATCTCGTTAAAGTGTTTACCATTCTCGTATATTTGCTGCTTGATTGCATGTACTTTGCTATTTCAATTGCCCTTCTAATCAAGTCTTTCATTATACTCGCTGCATTATGCCGGAGTGTGTAACGAGTTTACAGGGATCCACCTTCGCGTCATTGCGCCTGCAGGCAACTCAGCTATTGTTTCCGAAAAATGCGTCAGTGACCCTTTTGGGGTCACTTTTTAATTTTAACTTGCATGGGTGTTAGATTTTTGCCTTGACCCAAAATATGGGAAATCCAATTTTTTTTTTGAAATTGGCCCTCGTTTAGATACTGCCCCCGGGGCTTTTTGAATCGCGTTCCCTCAAATCTTTAAATACTCATAAAATTGATATCACCAGTGCTAGATATGCAATATTGGTACTCATTTTTGTTGTTTTTCAGAAAGAAAGACAATGGCAATCTTTAATTTAGCATTAAAGTTACTTTAAATTTTTTGAATTTTTCTAGCAACTCAAGTTTTTCACAAGTGCATTAATTTTTTAACATTTTCTTTCAAGTTTTGACACAACTGTTTACATGAAATGATGTATAACAGATAAAATACAGTTAATGCAATGCAAATAGCAATGACACCTTTGATTTTATTGTTTGGCATGAGCAGCTTTTTTTGTGACGTATTATTTTTTCCGATCCATTGCTTTTTTTTCAGCAATAGTTTACAGTGCCTCATTAATCTGTCTTTTTTGAGCCAGCAATTCGTCCACTTGTTGTTGTTGTCAACTTCACAGGACGTTTCACAGACTACGTACGATTTAGTTAGGTGAAATGATTGCTTAATAAATTGCTTGATATCTGTGCAACTTTTGATTTTAAATGGAGGCTCATGCAACGCTAAATATCCTTTTTGATGGGTAAGATAGGTGACACTACTCCCACGGCCGTTGTCTTTATGTATTATTAGATCAGCGTGTGATGTTGCTGCAAAGTTACACCTTGGAAGATGAAATTGTCAAACTGGATCTCGTTCTCCTTCTTGATTTCCTTCTGCAGCATATCTGATTTTCTAAATAACATTGACAGCTTTTGCTCTTACAATCTTGTCCTCATCTCCTAGCATAGCCAACAGCAAATTTTGGAGATGAGCAAAACAGCAATTCTGCTTCAATGCTCTCAAGTCATTTGTGCCAGAAAATAAGTTTATATGGGCTTGAATTTCTGTAAAAAAAATTTTTTGCCCCTCCAAAATTGTGCATTTGCAGTTTGTTAAAATATGTGTTTCCCAATAACCACTAACGATATACTTGATAAGAAATCAACTCTTGTCAAAACTAGATTTTTTATCAATCGTTGGTGGTTATTGGGAAACACATATTTTAACAAAATGCAAATGCACAATTTTGGAGGGGCAAAAAATTTTTTTTACAGAAATTCAAGCTCATATAAACTCCGGCACAAATGACTTGAGAGCATTGAAGCAGAATTGCTGTTTTGCTCATCTCCAAAATTTGCTGTTGGCTATGCTGGGAGATGAGGAATACATAAAGACAACGGCCATGGGAGTAGTGTCACCTATCTTACCCATCAAAAAGGATATTTAGCGTTGCACGAGCCTTCATTTAAAATCAAAAGTTGCACAGATATCAAGCAATTTATTAAGTAATCATTTCACCTCACTAAATCATTCGTAGTTTGTGAAACGTCCTGTGAAGTTGACAACAACAACATGTGGATGAATTGCTGGCTCAAAAAAGACAGATTAATGAGGCACTGTGTACTATTGCTGAAAAAAAAGCAATGGATCGGAAAAAATAATACGTCACAAAAAAAGCTGCTCATGCCAGTCAATAAAATCAAAGGTGTCATTGCTATTTGCATTGCATTAACTGTATTTTATCTGTTATACATCATTTCATGTAAACAGTTGTGTCAAAACTTGAAAGAAAATGTTAAAAAATTAATGCACTTGTGAAAAACTTGAGTTGCTAGAAAAATTCAAAAAATTTAAAGTAACTTTAATGCTAAATTAAAGATTGCCATTGTCTTTCTTTCTGAAAAACAACAAAAATGAGTACCAATATTGCATATCTAGCACTGGTGATATCAATTTTATGAGTATTTAAAGATTTGAGGGAACGCGATTCAAAAAGCCCCGGGGGCAGTATCTAAACGAGGGCCAATTTCAAAAAAAAATTGGATTTCCCATATTTTGGGTCAAGGCAAAAATCTAACACCCATGCAAGTTAAAATTAAAAAGTGACCCCAAAAGGTCTGCCCTACTGGAGAGTCATTAACAACAACACTTTGCCTGATTTGACCGGCCCGATACTTGAACCCCAGACTTCCTACTGCAGAGATAAACACGTCACCTTTCGACCAACTAGCCAATTTGCAACCCTTAGTTAGTCATTTGGTAGGTTGCCTACAGTGGCGTAGGCTGAAATTTCAAAAGGGTATCATGCTCTAAAGTTGAACTCAATTTAGAAAGCCATTGGTGGCTTTGGGAGCAAAGCCCCCAGCAGCTGGAGGCAAATTTTTTGCTTAGCGTTTTAAAGTAAGTCATTTTTAACACCATATTAGGTAAAAATTTCACTTGAAAAACATATCTTTAGCAGCGCAAATATTAGCAAAGTAACCACAAAAACAACTGGATTGCACAAGCTATTTTGCAATCTTTCCTAGTGGTACAGTAAGAAATTAAGGCCAGGAAAAAACGTTAGAGTATTGTAGCCTTGGTGACAGGTTAGTTATTTGCAACTTGCCAAGCAGCTTAATGCTTAATTGTTATTGGTATTGCAGGAAAATATCTGAAATATAACCTGCCACCAGTATCTACTTTGAGATGCAACTGCTTGACAAGCCGTCTTGAACATGACATAATCCAGATGCTAGGGTAACGCATAGCAAGGCCTTCTAACGTTTTGTGTAATCAATTTTTAAAACTGCATAATACTGGCATGGGCTAAACAATCTAAAATCGGCGTTCCTCTTCCCCTCAAAGTGATTAAAATGATGCTAAAATTAAGATAGCAAAAGCCTTTTTTCATGTGTGTACTCCATTTTATTCTAAAAACGCCAATTTAAAGGTTTATTTGCATTGTCTCATGGCTCAAAAAAATGGCTCAATACTCTCCGTTTACGTTACTGGTTACACGTTTGCTTAATGTACGCAGTTGGTCAAGTCAACCAACGATACGCACGCGTTTACTTCATAATTTTTACGCCAGTGTTGATTGGGTTGAGTATGGCGTACGTGCAATCGTAAGCGTGCGAACATATACTTTGTTTATAATCAAAGACAATGTAGCTGGTAAAATAGCACCTTAGGGAGTACATTAGGATTTCCCTCTCGTCAAAGAAAAGATAATTATATTCTCAAGTCTTATTATTGGAAGTTAGTCCGAAATTGCAGTTTGAAAAAACACTACTGCGTAAAAAATTTTTTTTTTCGAAATCCATCGTCGTTTGATTTCCTTTGCCAAATTCTATGCAGTTCAAACCAACGGCAACTGAGCAGTCCCGGATCAGTGTTTCAAAAATTATTTTTGAAATGAAAGGATCAATGCAACAGATTGCGGGAAAAAGAAATGCAAATAGTTTTCCATATTAGAGGTGGCAGATGCTGATAATAGTCGCAACAAATTTCAAAAAAATATAATAAAATTTTGTTAGACATACAACAAGTGAGTTAGATTCCCTTTTGATACTCCTTTATGTAAGGAACATTCTTTTGTAAAATTTCAAGATCTGAACTCTGAATTGGAGTTTTTGAACATTTTGATCTGGAAACATTGATTGCGCTCACAATAGCCGCAGAAAATATTCTCAAATATCAATTTAACTAAAACTTTAACAAAAAATTCATGATCAAGTTGGTCGATTTTTTGCTATGTTTTGCAATTTTTCCAAGGTCATATTATGGATCAATAATGTTTCAGGGCATGGTATGGAATGGAATAGAAAATGGAATAGAAATTTCGGTATGGAATATGGAAGATGCCAGAATGGAATGGAATGGACGATTTCGAGAATAGAATAGAAGATAATCTTCCATACCAATTCCATTCTAGATTTTGTGTATTGTATTTCAGAAAAATACATACCGATGTTGGGTAGTACTGACAAACAATATTGTCACAGAAGTATTCAACTCCGATATCTACGCGTATTATTTGCCGACAAATCGCGGTATTTTGGTTGCGTACATTCCGCGAACAGGGTACGTATTGCATCATTGTAAATACATTGCAAATTGCATTTTATACACGATTTTTAACGGTTTGACTTTTTTTGGGGGGATTGACAATATGCCAAGTCGTTAATTTGGTTTTCTTACCTCGTCACGAAAACTTGTATTTGCTATTTCATTCCCGTTTCAGCTAAATTTTATTTATGTTTTTAGTTTTTAAGCTTATACTAATTCTGTTTGGTGAAGCTTGGTATTTCTATTACTGTAAATGTTCTTCAGCTGTTTGGTTATGACAAATTTATAGTTGATGTGAGAGCAAACTTGTACAGTAATCATTAAACCATAGGCGTAACCATTGGGCCCGGGTCCCCTGCCTCCCCCAATTGAAATGCTACCAAAGATAAAAATAATGACACAAAGCCTACGCATTCAGTTTCTTTTAGCATTTTTTGAGTACAATAGTACATGAGTACAACAGCAATCAGCAATAACCTAGTATTAGCAACCAAGGAGCCCGCGCTCTCTAAATTTAAATTTTTGCCAACCAATTTAAATGTCCAAGCCGGGAGAAATCTAATGTTTTTGTTCTAAAAGGTCCAATCTCAGACCCTCATCTAACTTTTTTATTCAATAATATGTTTTAGGCCTCCAGCTAACTTTTATATTGCAATAACATAATTAGTAACCATAGGTGGGCACAAGTCCGTTAATCGTTAATCCGTTAATAACGAGCTTTGCACTACTCGGTTGTCATGAAACGAGAATTGTCGAAAAAGGCAAAGCTCTCAATTTTCAAAGCAGTTTTTGTCCCCATTCTCACTTATGGTCATGAATCTTGGGTAATGACCGAAAGAATGCAATCACAAGTGCAAGCGTCCGAAATGACGTTTTTACGAAGAATCGAAGGAGGTACACTGTTAAACAAGGTGCGTAGCTCTGAGATTCGAAAATCTCTTAACATCTAGCCGTTACTTCTCCGAATTGAAAGATCTCAGCTTAGATGGTTTGGCCATGTAAGCAGAATGTCTCAGGAAAGACACTCTAAACAAGCTTTACTTGCCAAAGCAAATGGGAGAAGACCAGTTGAACGACCTAGAACTAGATGGACCGATTACATTGAGGATCTTGGATGGAATCGCTTGAGACTTCGCCCAAGCGAAATGATGGAGAAGATGGAAGACCGTGAGGTGTGGCGGCTTAATCTTGAGCAACTGCCCTCGCAAACCTCATGGAAAAGCGGGCAATGAAGAAAGAAGAAAAAGAAGACAAAACTAACTTTTTCAGTTACTCGTTAAACCATTAAAAAAATTTTTCCTGTTAACGAACTAAACTAACTTCCGTTAAGTTCTATTAACTTCCGTTAAGTTTTGTTAACTTTCGTTAAGGTTTTATCGTTAATATCTTGCACCATTTATTCATCGTACCGGTACAAACCAGTTTGCACTGTAACACTTGTTGCGTATTAGCAAGAGTTTTATAGAAGAAAGCGAAGAAAGAAGCTCTTTTTGTGACAAATAATAAGCTGCAGCTTCACAGATCTATTAATTATCGCTGTCCGCAATTGCTGTTCGCAATTTCCAAAGATTTTCCGATCGCAGCTTCGTTGTGCATTTGAACTTATTTTTATCTTGAAATTATATTAGATTGTAAAATGTAACTTCCAAACACAAATAGACCACCATAGCAATAAATACTTCCTTGCAATCAGCTCAAGAACGTCAATACGTGTTCTAGAAGCGAGTGAATAAAAAGAAATGTAAATTACACACAAAATATTAACGAATTAACGTATTCTTTTCTAAAATATTAACGAATTCTTTACTTCGTTAATTAAAGCTGAAAATAACGGATTAACGTTAACGGGGGTGTAAAGTTTGTTGACGGACTAGTGGTTAACGAAGCTAACGTTTTGCATTAACTTGCCCACCTATATTAGTAACCATTTATTGCATCGAATGTACCAACTTTAAATAACGTTAAATTCCTCGTTCACCACCTACCAACTTTAAATAACAATCCACCTCCATCTCGTCAGTTTTCCGCGACAAAATACTTTTGAAAAAAACCTAGCTAAGGGAAATGCTTATTAAACAGTGAATTAGAATCGCGGATGCCTGGGCTCCTGGTTGTACATATTCCTATAAAACAAGCTATTTTCATGATTAAACAAAAGTCTTCAAAGGCAAATATTAGAGCGAATTATGCTAAAATGTTCCAGAATGCAATGTACCTTGATTACCCGGACCTAGGCCAAGTCACAAAATTTAACCCCAAAATGCAAAATTTTAAACGTGTTTTGGACTTGACCTGAAGTAAAGAGAGAAATTTGTTCAATTGGCTTTCAAATCTAAAAAATTTTGTTCTTTCAAATGGCTCTGAAAACGTGTGAAATGTGTTCCAAATTGCATTAAGAGAGCCATTTTACAGAAATCGCCCAGAGGCTGAGTGCTTCGCCCCCCAGATTCCCATAGCCTCCGGCGGCTTGAGGCACCGCCCCCATGCCCCGTTCGTGACACGTTTGAGTGGCTCTAATTTGCTCACCACGCTTCCCAATTTTGATATGTTAGTGAAACTTTTTAACTTGCGGTTCTAGTTTTTTTAAACTTGTGGTTCTTGACCCATAAGACCCTTTAGCAAATCGTGGTTATGTGCTAAATCAGACCCCCAGCTTTTGATCTTCCATTCTTTGACCCATAAAAAGTCTCTGTTTTCGAAAAATTCTGATGACGTCATCGCATGTGATTTACGGTTTAGCTTCCCCCAACCCAAAGTCTTAGCTACGTCTATGCATAAACCATATGCAATATGCATACCAGATACTGGTTGTTGCATCTTAGTATTGTTGGTGCAACTACAACATTGCAGGTGCAAAGCAGCAAACTACAATATATGTTGCATTGCTTCCGATCTAAAATTTCTTTCGCTTGGAAATATGGAATAGAATACGAAAAAAACTTTAGTATGGAATGAATATGGAATGGAAGAAAATTTCAAGTATGGAATATGCAAAAATTGTCTTCCATTCCATCCTATACCCTAATCAATTGTTAAATTTCGGCAACAAATTTAAAATCGAGTAAAGTTAAAATAATAAAAAACGATTATCGGTACGGTTAGGTATCTTCACAATGACCAAACGTTTTAGGTTTAATAAAAAACGTTTAATATCAAAGTCAATTTTGCGTCTATTTTAGAAATTTTTGCAACGTAAATTTTGGATGAAAATTTAAATCGAGTAAATTTTCGAATTTTGAGTTCACTTCTTAGTTTTTGTGATAGGTTGAAAATTTTACCAATGGTTAATACTGCCAAGTTTCAAAGTGGCAGGAACAACTCACAACAGAGTATTCCAAGCACTTGGACTTTACAGATAATCATGAAGTTTATTTTTGTGACTCGACAAGAAACCAGTCGACCAGATGAGCGCAGACTTCACTTGAATATACCGTTGCTACCGTGCTGTGGGCAAGTGCGCAGCCAGAAATTTGCACTGGGGATGGGGGCTGTTCCGGGAGTCATGGCCAAAGATGAAGAAAAAAAGCTCTACATCTGAAAATGAAACAATTTTTCGATCCAAATTCAGTTCTTGACTAAAAAATAAAAAATATAAGAGGTCCTTAGCTGAAATTAAGGCGATGTTTTGTCCAAATTCAGATCTTGACCAAAAAGAAAAAAAAAAGAAAGGTATAAGAAAGGTATTGCTCTTGAATTGTCACGGTTTCCATATCCAAATTCAGTGGTAGACCAAACAAAGCAAATAAAAAGGTCGTCACCTAAACTTGAAAATGCCAATTGGCTATATGCAGGGGGCTATATGCAGCGCTGCCGTCCTAAGCAGAAAACGCTGTTTGCACCCAACCCGCTGCGATTTACGTGAGAACGAGTTGCAGAAGCTAGTTCTTGTTTACAGCGCTGTTTTGGATTCATATTCCTCCACAGTACCTTCAGACCTGCTGCCTGCGTAATAAAGGATACCGATGGCAACACAACTTAGTGATGCAACTACACGTGTTTTGTAAATCATCAAAAACTTTATTTTTGTGGTTCTTTATTTGCAGGATAAAATTCGCTGAACCTTAGCACTAGAGAAATCTTTCCAACGTAACTAAAAAAGTTAGATGTGACTTCCCAACAAGAAAGTCGGCAACGATGAGCCAGTACTAATTCACTCTCGTTAACCTTGACAGGTTTCAAAAATTGACAGAATACCCATTTAACAGAATTTTATGTTTTCGCTAAAATTTGTAAATTTGTCCATTGTTTGACAGATTTTCGAAAACTGACTTAAAAACCGTTTTAACAAAACATACGTTTTTTCCATATATGGTAACTGAAAATTTGTCAACGCAAATAACCCGATATTTAAAAAAATTGACGTAATTCAATTTTGGATTGTTTGCCCAAAACTTTGCCCATGTTTAACTTTGCCAGAAGTTCAAAAATCGAAAAAATTTCAAACATGACTTCACTCGATTTTGCTTTTTTTTTTTCAAAATCTGAAAGTTTCCCCATGGCCAAAAATTCAACAATTGACAAAAAAATGAATTTGATTAAGTTTTGAATTTTTTGTTGATATTTTTAAATTTGCAATGGTTAACCTCAGTCTTGTTTACACAGTCACGCGATCGCCCTGACTTGTCGATGATATTTATCGATGGTCCACACCAAAAGTTATCCTAAATTTGAAGTTACAGTAATTTTGGTGATTTTTGTCTTCACCTTATAATTCGACTGAAAATTGGAACAAATGTTGAAGCCTGTCCTCTTGGGTGTAGCAGGCGCCCCATAAAAATTACAAGCTTGCTTGTTTAACCTGAACTATTTTTTGGTATAGCAGTTTGATCAGTAGATCATGAATACCAAGTTTCAAACATTTTCAGCAACGTTTACCTCCCCCGCCAGGCCAATTTCGTGGCCCACTTTTCCAAACTTTACATGTTTTTGCCACTAGAGGGCAATATGGATAAGTTGTGTTAGTTGGCATTATTTAAAAGATGCCCCTGTTATTCACCATCTTTAAAAGAAAATTGAAGGAAATTGAGTCATCCTATCCAGAAATATTGTTATTTTATTACCCTTTTAATATGCGTTACAGCCACCAAGTGGTGAAAATTAAACTTGAATATATCAAACGTTAAGGCTTTTGATGTTGAATTCGGGCATATTATCCATTTCAATACTGTAGAAGTACATTTTAATGCTACATTTGGTGCTTACCGAATATTAATTAAAGGTACAGTATATTAGAGGTGAAAATTAAAGTTGAATGTAACAATTATTAAACATTTTGATGTTGAATTTGTGCATACTGTCCACCTCAAAGATGCAAAATTGTATTTTGATGTTTGTTTTTAGGCGTTTTATAACTATTCGAGTTTCTTAGGTATTGCGCTGTTGCAATTTAAAATTGATTGAAATTAACAATATTGCTATAATGTTTAAGAGTTGGTCACCATGAGTTACCCACTTTTGAACATCCTTCAATTTGAGCTAACTTTTGGGAATTTCAACTGTCTGATTTGACTAGTAAACCAATACATTCTTCCTATATTTTAAAGGGCAAACTTTAGCAACAATGCAGAAGCACCACATTAAACAAAGTGGATAGGATTTTTTCTTAGGTTAGGGATGTTTCTAAAATTGTCTTAAACAACGAATACTCGATTTTGAAGGTTTTTTCATTGTGCAGCAGGTGAAGAAAATCAGCTTGATACCTCTTACTGTAAAGTCATTGCACAATACACACTCGCAGGCTGTAGATAGTATCCTTTGCCGTGGCGCAACAAAACACAAATTTTTTTGTTGTTTTTGGAATTGCCTACTTACGAAACCCTGCTCCATTTCTTTTTTATAACTTTCCGTCAGCACTTGGAGTCACTTTATGCCAACAAAAGTTCCTCAACCAACGGGGCTAAAGGAAGCAAGCTCTCCATTTGAAAATCAGGTATGTCTGGCCTTCAAGAGCAGGCAAGACTGGATAAATTTGTTTTATCCCGGACCCTTGGTAGCAACACAAACCAGAAATTAATCGGCATTTGTTAAAAAAGGCAACAGGAAAGATGCTAAGAACCTTGTACATATCGAGTCCAGCAACCGCTCTCTTTATCAGAGAGGAAATTCATGCCAGTATCGTGAAAGTTTTTAATTGCTCTGTCTTAGAGAATTACATTTTGGCGATTTCAAAGTCTACAGCTCGTTGTGAGCATGTACTGCATCTTTAAATGTACACCTAAAAAACTGTGGATAATATAAAAAAAACATCCAAACTGCATGAGAAAGTTTTTGTAACAAAATTTGAACTTTTGATACAAGAATACTTTAATATTTGTGGGTATGCAATTCCTAATCTTGTCTCCCTGATGCTAAATGCACCTCTAATATTAACTTTGTGCAGAAACAAACAGTTCGTAAATTGCTGCAGTCAGTTGACTGCCTCATAGCTATTCCCAAAATCAATCAATAATTCCTAAAAAATACTAATTTTATCAAAAATTTCGGAAAAAAATCGTTTTTGGTCGCACAAGATCATCAACAGTTTTTGAAAAAAAAGTAGGCTAAAGAATTAAAAACGGACAAAAAGTTGCAACAACCCTACTTTAAATGCTGTACAAAATGAAGTTACTGCGTAAAAGATTGAAAACAAAAGCACAGTGCCCCACAACGCACTCCATGTTTTATCATTAACGAAGCGTCTTCACAAAATCGTAATTTTGTGCTTCTTCGGTCTGGGTTTGATGTTCTGGATCTCCCCTATGAACAATCACGTTAAATTTGAACAAGTCATCAGTTTGCGATTGTGAGTAATGTGGGTTTACTGAAGCTCGGAAATGAGCACCAGCAATACCTCCTATCCCTTGATTTTGCATGAATTTTTAATTTTTACATACAAGCAGGATTCCTGGCTACCCATGTTATTGTACCATACAATAGTAGCGGATGTGCTAAAGCTTTAAGGAAACGTTTGTTTTGTTTATTTAAGTTTACCTAAGCGAGCTGCAGTTTGTTATCAGTATTTTAGGCACTCTTAATCCATGTGAACTGATAAACCTATATGCTGTGCAATTACAACATTCATTAATCTTAATTTAGTCCAGTAAAAAGCATAGTTCATGTACTACCATTGACTCTGTACTGCATTTTAAAACCTACATAAACTGCCCATTTAAAGAACGTTTGAAATAGTTCGAAGTAATTTTCTTCAAGAGGCTGTAATAACCCCATCCAAACCGATATGGTGTGAAAAAACAATTCCAATCTTTTAAAACCAAGCATTATTTACAAAATTTTACTTAACTGCCTATAAATCAGTAGCCTATTTGGTACTCACAGATGTTGCATTAAAATGCACTTTTGAAGTTTTGAAATGGAAAATATGCCCAAATTTAACATCAAAAACCCTAATATTTGATATATTCAAGTTTAATTTTCATCACTTGGTGGCAGCAATGCTTCCTAAAAGTGCAATAAAATAGCATATTTAAATAGGATGACTCAATTTCATTCAATTTTCTTTTAAAGATGAAAAATAACACGGAGCATCTTTCAAAAACATGCCCTCTAATACAACTTATCCATATCGCCCTCTAGAGGCAAAAACAGGCAAATTTTGGAAAAGTGGGTCACTAAAGTGGCCTGGCGGAGGAGGTAAATATTCCTGAAAATTTTTTAAACTTGGTATTCATGATCTACTGATCAAACTGCAGTACAAAAAAATAGATCAGCAAAATCGGTCAAGGTCAGGGCGCCTGCAACACCCTACTATCCACATCAAAACTTCTGGAGCCTACCCACCTATTTGCTCAGAACAGCAGCAATGGCTACAAGTGCCAAATTTTCAAAAATTGTTTTATCTCGATTTTCAAAGCAACGAAAGCTCTGTTACTGGGTATGGGACAAGATAGCCTAAACACATTTTGCGAATCTGCCTACGTTGATACGTTTAAACGACAGTCTCGTCGTCTTTACATCCACTCTATCTCGAAGCACTTTTTCTAAGGTCTGTATTTGGAAGTGTTTCGTCACAACCACAACCAGGACAGAACTGCTCTGCCCAAATGGAAAATAAACGTCAGTTTTTTTCCCAGACATATGACGTCCAACCAGTTGGGGAATCGAACCGGGAGTCAGCAACCTTTTGATCACCAATTCGATGCTCTTCCACCGCCGTGCTGCATTTCGGAACAAGTGAAGCTGACAACCCAGCGAGTTCCCATCAGTGATGGCCGTCAGAAGTGCATCTATGGGTGACGGGATTCGAGGTCCTCTTTGCGATGTCACTTAGAAAATTCAATCCAACTATGAAAGCTTTTAAACGTGCTTTGAACTATACCAGTAAGGGCAGGACCAAGTACTGCTTAATTCTTCCAAATGTTTAGAATTTTTGGTTTACAGTGGGCGTAAAATTTTGAGTCTATAAAGCTTATCCTTTGTTTATTCCAAGTTTTAACCAATTACAATTTCTAAGACGGCACACCAAGCTACTGAATTTTCTAAAACAAGAAAGCGCTCACAATTTTACATACATCTATGCTGGGTCTGAAACGTGCAGTCATTCAAATGACGTTAAAATGGCTGAACAAAAAATTGCCCAGCGGTATCCAACGCTCCCGCTCGATACAAGCTAAACTTGACTTTGGGCTCAAGCCGCTCCCCTTTAGCAAAATTCTGGTTGCGGGCCTGGTGGCCACCTATGTGGTGTTAGAACGGAATGAAGCAGAAATGGATATTTCTCTATTATCGGTTTCTCCAGTTCAGCAGGGTTTTGTGGATTCCACATGTTTCCGATCCTCTTGCTATCATCCAGCTTTATAAACCACAAGAGTAAATTAAGACGTTTATTTCCAATTCGCATACCCGCATATTGTCACAAGAAATAAAAAGCAGCTCATAAACACAAAAACGTAATATTAACAATTCACAACACACTATATATTTTTAGCACCCTCGGGTCAGAGAGTTTGGACCATAGCCGTTAACTGGGTATGGGAATGGGACTTTTTTCATTGTTTCACCTTTTTTTTGAGTAGTTTAAGCCAGCCCGAAACCCTCAGTGCACTCGCTAATGGCTAGAAGTAACCGCTCCCGTAACTTGTTGTACGTTTCGTAAGCTGGAAGGTCAAGCTGATTAAAGCTGAAAAACATGAAGAACAATAAACAACCTCGCATTTTCGGATTTAAATCGTGCATTGCACCGAGAGACAGGCGAAAGAAGCCTGAGAATGATTGCTATTTTATAAACAATGTTTTGATAAATGTTTCTTATCTTGCCTCCTCCAACTGTTATTTCACATGTTGCTGTTTTAATCCGGGGACTTTTTATAATTAAAATTTTAACTTGGAGAACAATATATTTAAATAACCTGTTCGGTTCAAATTCGTCAAGTTCCAAGGTCAGTTGGTTAGGGGACTGCTAGTTGTGCTGGATTGCTTTCTCTTCATTTTGTTCGATTAGTTTTGAAAGTAGCCTAGCGATCCACCCCCAAAAATGGGCAGATCAACATAAATTTGAGGGTATGGCAACCCTGACCATATTTCGGAGTTGTGGTTCTCAGTTCCTGGCAAAAATATGCATGCATCCAGTATCCTAAGTAGACTTACCAAGTGTGAGCACATGGTAGTCGAGAAGTAGAACGATCATCCCTGTGAATCTGGAATTTCTGAATCCCTGTCATTCCTTCGAGAGCAGCAAAACCTTGCAGTGGAACTTTTGACGTTCCTAAATTAATTTCAAAGTTTGATTTAAAATTCTATTTCTGACAACACTGCAATACTACGAATAGATTTTTCAGTTACATACTAGCTCAAAAAGTTCAGCGACTTTGGTTAAATAATTTAAAAATTTTTGCATATTTTGGGTTACAAGCTCTAAAATAATGCTTGTAATAGTAGCATGATCAAAAATAAAAACTTAAATGACCGAAAAATTTTGTTCCGAAATCGGATACAAACCAAAACTTCAAGGCAAAAAAAACAAACCAGCCAGCATTCATAGGCATAGCCAGGATTTTTGATTGGGGCAACCTCAAATCACATGCAATAACGTCATCAGAATTCTTCTAAAGAGGAACTTTTTATGGGAAAAGATATCGTAAAATAGAAGATCAGTAGTCGTGGCCTGGCTTTATCTGTTTTTTCACGTAACCAGGATTTTGCTAAAGGAAGAAAGCTTGAACCAAAACTATTGGAAGACGCGTTGAATAAATTAGTGTAACTTAAACGTTTCACAGACGGGGGTTGGGGGGGCAAAGCCCCCAACCGCTAAGCGATTTTTGTATTTAAAAAAATATAGCTATTTTAATGCCATTAAATCATATTTTGTACGTTTTTAGAGTCATATGAACAACTAAAATTTTAACGTTTAAACGCCAATTAAAAAACTTAAATGGTTCAATTCTTCTTCTACTAACAATTTGAGTCCAAAACACGTTAAAATCTTGCATTTTGGGATTAAATTTTGTAAGTGATTTGGCCCAAGTAGGGAGAAATAAGGTACATTGCCTCATGCAATATTTTAGGAGTAAATAATAATCCATTTGAAGATTTGCCTGAAAAATTTTTGTTTTGTGATGAAAACAACCAATATTGTAGGAGTACATGTACGACCAGACCCTCTCAATTCAAATTCAAGAATTTGTTCAATGAGCATTTTCCTTAACTTTTTTTTTTCAAAGCATTTTTCCGTCTAAAAACTGGTGAGGAGGAAGACAATAGATGGTTAGGTACTTAGGTCTACTAACCATGTCAATGCCCGGGGCGGATTTACGTTGCGTGGGACCACTGATACGTTGGGCATTTTCTCAACATCTTCCTGCTAAACATAGGTGAAGACCAAAAAAAAGTCTTACCATCTGAGCGCGGAGCCCCTGGCACTGTACCATATGGTAAATCGGTCCATGGTTATTGCTTTACGTTCAAAAAAAGATTAGGTGAAGGCCTGAGGTTGCAACTTTTAGAACAGAAATCCTTGATTTCTCCCAGGTTACATTTAAATTGGTTGACAAAAATTTGAATTGAGGGAGCTCGGGACCCCTGGTCGTCAATATCAATATTTTATTGTTCATTACTGTTGTACGCGTGTGCTGTTGTTCGCGAAAATGCAAAAAAGAAATGGAAACTGAAGAAAGAATAAGGCTTTAATGTCACATTTTTATCATTGGTGGCAGTTCAATTGGGAGAATGGGGGTTCCCTGCCCCTATTCTAGCTACGCCTATGCCAGCATTGAACAATGAACACGCCAACTTTGCGTACCTGTTACAAATTGAAGAAATTTGGCCCGTTCGGCTTGATCAAACGAACGCAACGCTCTCCAGAACCACTGGATTTGCAGTGAGTTAGCTTGGTATTTGTGGTATTCAGTGTTGGAGCGTAGGTCATCAATGTCGATGTTTGGGAGACCTAAATAACAACAAACACGCTGAATCATCACCACTTTCACGAAATCGCTCAGTATTAAAGTAATATTAATAAACTACCTTGATATTTTTAGTCGTTGAGATTAAGTTGATTTCCAAGTGCACACTTTACCGTACGGACAAGTTGGACTTTCTCCGAATATACAAATTCTCACGGGCTTACCCGAATCAGCAGTTTATGAAAAATAATGAGGATTGCAAATATTTCATGTAAATAAATCTCCCCGAAACTAAGCTACCAGATCATTCGTATTTACTCACTGCTTATTGATTGATTTCGTATCAGCCAGTGAGTCTTGAAGTTAAACCGTATCATAAACCCATAAATGCAAAATAAGGGAGACTTCCTTTCTGCTACTGGTGATTTCCCAACAACACGTGGCTTTACATAGTCCATTCATGACGAGTGGAGTTTCAATTCAACCGATTCAAAAAAGTGCTCGACAGCGTAGGCCAGAGCGAATATCTGATGATCCCGATTGTGGGTCAAACAGACTATAGGGTTTTAAATTTTAATTTTTGGCGTGTACTGTGTTGTGTTATGATAGTACAATCCTGAAGTTGTTTATTCGTATTTCTTTATTAATCATGGAAAGGAGACATCTGATATTGCGTAAATCATCAATAAAAACTATAACAGAAACTACAAAGGACTCACCGGAAATGAGAAGTTCCAGTTCATGTTCATCAAAAATTGAAATCAAACGTTTAGGAATAATTTCGTAAAATCCTTCCAAAAATGCTCTAAAAATGGAAAACAATTAGTCAAAAATAGCACCCTTGACAAAACACTATATGACCAAAGAGAGTTTTCACTACATAAACTATAAAGTCGCTCACCCCAATTGTTTCTTGATAGCACCGGTCATTTTCTCCTGGCAAACAAGGTGCACGTATTCCCGCTTATTCTTCTCCGTGACCATAATATCACGGCCGCCTTCTTTCAAATCACGTGTCTCAGTCTTACCGAATTCTTCAATCTGCACAAAAAGTTTAGCAATTTTTTATTAGCAGAGTAAAAAACACTGCTAACCTCAAAAAACGCCTACCCAAACTCGCCAAATTTTCGCAAAGTTTTGTTCACCAAAAAAATGATACAAAACCAAAAATCAATGACGGAAAGACAGCACGATACAGAAATTAACCGATCACATTTTTAGGCTTTAATTAGCCCCTCCCCCAGCAGAAAAACAATTTGGTGAAGCTAAAAATATTATACGGCAACCACTTAACATTCTACCTTGAAATAAGTTAAAAATATTAAATCTTACCTCTACACTAAAGTTGAGTTCAGTGCAAAGAGCCGATATATCATGCTCAAGAAGATAGTGCAGTCCTTGCGAGAATTCGTAGTCTTCTGCTTCCATGTCAGTGTACTTGACAGGTTTTCCGAGTATATGTTTGTAAAATGAGCGAGTGAAATAACATTCAAGTAACTTGTTATCGTAGATCGCCTTAGCAACGATTCGACCAACAAACTGAAAATGAACATTTTACGTTTGGTAATAACGTGCTGGACACTATTTTTGCAAAAAAAAATTCAATTAGAAACAAGATTAAGGAGCAATACAAAATTTGCTAACGACTCCCTACATTCGTGCCCTTATTTCAATGCACCGAGATCCAGATGTTCACGTAGCTTTAATAGTACACCCAATATTTTGACGTACTGTATTGCTAAACAATCATGACAGTTATAAAAATGGGGTTTGATTTCAGGATAGATCTACTATCATTTTCAAAAAATGATCATACGTTTTCACTTCAAACTTAAAGAAACAGTCAAGGTTACCTTTCTACTGTGCAGTGATAAGCACAAAAACAGTTAAATGAAACCACGCAACTACCCACCTTATAATATGATAAGTGGTTTGAGTTGATATAAGAGAGGGGGTTGATGGCGTAAGTTCCGTGATCCCCGGGCGAAGTGCGAAAAAGGGCGTACATCGGGTTGAAGATTTCTCTCGATATGACCAGATACCATTCTCTCAAAACACCGCCAGCATCTTGGCCGTCTTCACCATCGAAAACCACGTAAAGCCGCGACCGCAATTCGGCCGGATTACGTCGATGTAATTCCCGGAAGGAATCTTCGAAAAGGTGGTCTCGACGCACCCGGATTGCTACGTCATCACGTCGTACTGACGAATCCTCAGCTCGTTCCAGTTCCTGAAAATTCATATAAACTCAAAACACTCTGCAAAATACACTCTTCTAAAATCAGTTAATTTCGAATAGAAATAGGCTGTTTTTAAATTTTTATGAATTTTCAGCCTCATTTGCTCTTGAATTTTATTGGAGAATAAACTGATACAAATTTATTTCTACCAGATTAAAAGTTGTCTTTTCACTATAATTAGTAAAGAAAATCAACAATGGCAACATAGAAAAGGCCAAGCTCTGCTTCTCACAAGAAAAAAACATTCTAAAAACAGTTTTTTATGCAAAAAAAAAACAGTTTTTTATGCAAAAAAAACAAACAGTTTTTTATGCCAAAGCTAGAATTGTTTTTGGTGCTAAATTTTGAGCAAAAATAAGCCTAGTGTTTTAATGAAAGAAGAATGTAGATAATCGGATGATTTATTTGTTGCAAACTGCCGATTGCCTTCTAGAATAAGCACATAGAGTCTAAAACTCGCTGGATGCGACTGCCAATGTAAATGGTTGTACCAATCATGCAATGTTAGGTTGGCATTTTGGATTTTTTTTGCTAAAGCAAAGAATGCTTTTGTACATCTAATGAACGGTGAGAAAGTGTCGACTAAAATACGAAATTCCGACCTTTAAAGTCTGACGATTCTCCAAGACAGCTGAAATATAGCTTGAATCTTAGACTTAAGCCTAAAGTATGTTTTGTATCAGATATTGCTGCTTCTTATATCAGTGTGCGATACTCTTTACAAAAAGTATTACGATAATCGGTAAAACCGGCAACTGTAATATTGAGAGCTGGAATTACAGGTAATCACTGAACTAGCAAACTTCTTACCTGTCGAAAATACCGTCTTTTCACATCAAAATCTAACACTCGAGTGTGGTCCACCAAAACGGAAAACGGCCCTTCTGACAATGGAACGGTGGACTGGCGGAGAATTTGATTTAACACTGTTCGATGAGTTTCTGAAATTAACCCAAGATGATCTTGAATTTGTTCGACTAAAATAGCCCGTACAGTATACACGAGGAAACCAGATATACTTAAAAAGCAAATAATTTGCCCTAAGGGCACAGCTACACGTTTATCGGTCAGTCATATTCGTTTAGACATTATACCGATATTATTCAACATCTTACCTGCAAATCTGAGAAACTTTTGTGTGTCAAGAGGCATTGTACTATCCACCAACGACGATTGAGATGAGATAGAAGCAGTTGAACCACTGGACCCCTCTGAAAAAGCAGTGGTGATTATGAACTTGATTAGTGATTAACTAGGCAAAATATTACCTAAAATCTTTCGATTTCGCAAAGTACTGTGCTTTAATTGTTTATTAATCAAACGAGAAGCAAACCTGTAGGTTGTCCAGGGGAGACAGGAGGTTGTTCATTGATGTGAGATAACTGAGATTCCCTTGATTCAGGTTCGGAAGCAGTCGCGTTTCGTCGTGCAATCGATTGTGACGTTTCGGTTGCGTGAACAAGAAAAAATGCTTCAACAGCCGGCTAAAAATTAAATTAAAAAGTCAAAAAGGCGAAGAAAACTTTTTCCACAGTTTCAAATTTTAATGAAACTTAAAAAATGAAAATTCAATCTGAAACAGGGGTAAAAAGTACCTAAATTCCATATACTGTATTAAGTATAATAAAAACATACGTAAAAAAAGACTCAAAAAATCGAAAATGATTATTATTATCAATCCTGCCAAAATGCACGCAACTAATCAAAGCTTTTACATAGTTTTAAACCGCAATGCTTTAAATTGATATTTTTGCCCATAAACCTCCTTTCAATGTATTTACCAAGATCATAAGCAACAAGTTTTCGTGTCTGCACAAGTGTACAAGCGTACATACTTGTAGAACTAGAACAGCATGCTGGTCATGGCTTTTCGATAATTCTTTCAAACACGCGCCAAGAACATCCCACAAATCGTCTAGTTGCAACCGCTCACTCAACCCTGGCTCGTCTAAACAAAGAAAATATTGGTGCGTTTTCTTCACAGCCAATCAGCTGTTTCCACAGCAAGAAAAAGGAACAATTTATTGAAAAATGTATGGTTCTAAGACTCTAAGCAGTAAATTAATACGATAGAAGTGATCGTTTGCTGAAAAATAATCTTAAACGCTTCTCATTTTCACATATATCCAGAGAGCAGTATTTGTAAACGTTCTAAGCCTAAAAGTAAAATTATATCTGACTTGAAATTTTCACTAATTCGGCAAAAAGGAAATACAGCCCTACTCTACCTTTATCGCTGCTTGCGTCGGTTTCGGCAGTGCTGGTGGTTGATATGGCAGTGGTTGAGGAGGACGGCTGGTTACGACGACGGTCCAGCACAGAACTGTGGCGCGGGGCGAGAATATCCATCAGTACATCGGCGTCACGCTCGAATGAAGAAGCTATAGCAAAACATAAAGAAATCGCAATCAATTTTTGGAAAGATGACGACTTTGACAATTTAGGCTTTAAATTGAAATTGGCTGTTTGTTAAATTCCAACATCATCTATTTTGTTCATTATTCTTATCATGTGCTCTGTTTGGTCTGGACAAAGTTGGTAAAAACTTTCTCCAGTTCAAGCTTAAACGTTAAACACTGCACGGGCACACCGGTACACGTGTTAATTTTCAAAGTGCTTAGAGAACCCTGGTGTTTCAGTCAAAAAGCAGACTAGGAAATACATTAGAGATCTGGGATGGAAACATGAATTGCTGTTATGTCGAAAGTAATAGCTGGTTTGACCAGTAAATTAGGTCTTTATACTGCGCCCGGTGTTTCATTTTTCAAACTGAAAGCAATCCAGGCCCAGAGCTAGTTTTAATTGAAGGCATAATCTATTTCAGCCAGAAAGTGAGCTCCAAAATTTTCTTAAATTACGCTGCTTCATAATAAAGCCCACCTCCACTTCTCCACCTGTACGGATAAGATGTTCCTCGTTGGTTAGTGAAGTCGGTTATAGGGTGGCCCTTGGACGCTTGTTGAAGTTGAATGATCACTTTCAAAATTCGGAGAAAGAACGCCTGAAAGAAAATTTTTGAAAAATATGCATTAATTGCACTTGCAAGACAAACAAAACTTGAAGAAAACTAAAACGTAAAAAACTTTCAGCCGCAAAAAAAATTAAACAAACAAACTTATGAACAATTTTTGAGGTGGTGCAAAATTTGAATGTGACTTTCAGCAAAGCTTATTCCATTTCAGCCTTTGCAATTAGCTTTTCCGACAGAACAGTGCTCATCAGTTGCGATCTCGGTCTGGTTGGTGGTGAGCAGAATGTTTTTTCAAGACCGACGCAAATTTTGTGTGTGTGATTGTTTGGCAATTGCACGAATAAGTGTGACAATGGAAAGCAGGATTTTTTAAACACCATCGCGAATTTTGTGTTTGTAGTTTTTTTAAGATAATGCACTAAACAGAAATGCAATGATTTTGGGCTTAGGGTATTTTTGGATAATGCTATAAGAAATACAATGCATTGCATTTCTCCTTAGTGCATTACCCTAAAACACACAAACACAAAATATGCATCGGTCATTAAAAGATCCTACTCAGCTAACCACATACCAAACCATCCGAGATCGCAACTGAAGAGTTCTATCCGAAAAGCTTATCGCGAAAGCTAAAATGAAATCGGCTGTACTGAAAGTCATATTCAAATGAAAAAACTTCCTTAAAATAAAAATTGGGTTGAGTTAAAAAATTTGCACATTAGTATCCAAAATATTATTGGCAACACAAAAACACAGGTCTACCAATAAATACCACACAAGGTAAAGTCTAGAACACTAAAAAAATGCAGTCTGAATCAACACGCTTGAGTGATTTTCGAACTTTAATTTTGTTTGTTTGTTCCCAAGTTTTCGGAAAACGTAACAAAGGCATTTTGTAATAAACAATATGCAACAATGAACGAGTTTTGTGAATTTCAGTTAAGCAATTATCAACAAATCACTCAAGCGTGTCCATTTTGACTGCGTTTTTTTTTTGGTATTCTAGACTCTTCCACCACACAATGTCAGTTAGAAAGTGAAGCAGCTTGATTTTGTAATTGTGACGTTATAAACCGACAGATTTTTTAACTGGAAACACTTACGTGGCAAATCAAAAATTCCGCTTTTGACAAAAACTTACTTGATGAGACGTGTTGTTGGTAAGAACTTGCATAGATGGGAGCTGCAATTCCCTTCCTAATTTTTTAAATTTGTCTTTTGCAGAAAGAACAACAGTTAAAGATGAATCGAATCTAAAAATAAAAAGAAATTGTAACTTAAAACAGTTAACTATTTAGCCAGGGATGTGGAAGCAGAAGCGGTAAATTTTTGTGGAAGCGGAAGCTGGAAGCAGAAAAAAGGGTACCGCTTCCGCTTTGGCCATTTATTTCTAACATTGAAAACTTAACTATGGTGCAATTTTTTGTAAAATATATGACAGAAAGTTATTGTTCGACAAACCAGCATCTGCAAAGAAACCTTTTGAAAAGTTTGTGATTGACTAGCGGCCAGCCCCCCACCTCTATCAATTCAACGATGAATCATGCAGCCAACAACTCATTTTCAAATCTAAAAGTGTTTAAAAATTCGCTGTTTTAGTCCAAAGATTTTGAAGATTTTGTGGCAAATTTTGAGGTTCTACCCATTTAAAAAAAAATGAAGGGGCACAATAACATATTGATAAAACACACCATTCGCTAGCATCAACATTCAACAAAGTTTCCAATTCCCACATTTAAGTTTTCTTACTGCAACACTATATTATTCTTAAATAAGTAAACAGAAGACATCATATACTTTAACTTCTCTCAAACCAAGTATACTATTGTAGAACTTTTAAACATGATGCTATAACGCATGTCTTATTGCAAAGTACTGTTGTAGACCTTTCGTTGCTATACTAAAAACTACAAAATTTTCGCAGGGTTTGTTGTTTTGCAGTCTTAAAACTACACGCTGCTCAGCAGAAATTTGGAGCAAAGCCACCTATCACAACGAAGCATCGAAACAAAATTCTGCGATTGGTAGGGCTTCGCTAGATACTTGAGTAAACATTTACAATAGCAGATCCGATTGAAACGTTACTATCCTGAGCGCTAGAAAATTCGTCCCTATAAGTGATCAGTCAACACTATTTAATTTTTGACTAACCGATTACACAAATTAGTATTAGCAGGCGAAATATAACCATGCGTTCGTATGTTTCGCTTTAAGACTGCTTCCAGTCCGAATTCCTGGCTGCGCTTAAGCTCAGACTCTTGTAAGGACACAAATCGCATATTTTGGTCACAGCAAAAATCACGTCATTAAGTGGTGGAAGCGGAAGGGATTCAAAAACTGGCGCTTCCACACCCCTGAATTAAGCAAAATAAACAAAGTATAAAACAGAAATACCATTACACCTGTACAACAGGTCTTTACAACTTGATGATGTAAATGCACAAACATCAAAAACTGATAGTATCTAACCAAAATTTTTAGGCAAAAACTTTAAAAAAGCTAAGTTCGTATGTTTTGACCTATTCAATGGTAATAACCTAGTATATCATGATTAAAAAGTTGCTATATTTATAAACTCAACGTTCAAGTTTAGTTTTGATAAACGTTTTACAGTGGACAAATTAGCAAAGTAATAAAGTACCGGTAAGTCAGTTTCGTACCTGTTCAAAATGGAACCTTTAGTCAAGGTTGGTTGGGACGAACCAGCTGAACCAGTTTCTTGCTGCTGTTTATTGTAGACAATTATTTCGTTCAGTAACGTTTTGATTTGCTGGGCCAGTTGACCACCTAGTTTTTGCGCACCTGCGAAAGCATTAAAGTGATAATCAAGCACACAGGAGGACCTTACGCTTAATATACAATAAGTATCTCTTAACATTAAAACATTATAAATACAGTCAAAAACTTCTGTCAATAATATGCAACATACCTGTAAATCATCGGTAAAAACACGAAGTTTTTCATATTAGAATAAATCGAAAAAAACAAAAATGCAAATGTAAACGCTAGGAGAACGAAAATCCTCTTTTCAATAGATCTATGCGTAGAATCAAAACCCGCAAAGTTTGTTTCGTCTTTTAGTTTGTCCAAGGAGCATCTTACAAAAAAACATATAAGTTCTTCTTTACCTTCAAGTAAAAGGCGTATTACTAGAAGCCTGAGAGTAGATGAAGACTTTGAGAGTTGGAGAAGAAGAGACGTGGCATCTTCCAATCCTTCCTCGGAGCACGCGTGGCTTGTCAGCACTCCTACCGCCATGGAGAGCTCCTTTTCCAAGTACACCGGTTTGTCTTCCCGAATCGCAGCCGGTGTCTCGGATGCAGTCGATATCGATCCGTGAGACCGCGAAGAGGATGTTGTGTTTGTTAAACAAGAAAACTCGGATCGGCCGACAGTGCTAGTGTTACTGGTGCCAGCTCGTGCACTCATAGTAGCGGTAGCAGAGTTTCCTTCATTGTCCTTTTCTTCATCACCGGACCTGAGCAAACATGTGTAATCTCATCGAGAATTTAAGCAAAATTTGAGAGTGTATGGTATCATGTGAGTGGGAGCTGTAACATTTCACCGAAAATTATATCTAGTTAAGTAGTCGAAGTTTGCGGAACTCTGTTTTTCTTTTCTTTTTTTTCTTAGAATGAAATTTTTGAAAAAATAGCTCAGCGTTACTACTTGATGTGATGTAATCAAAAGTTGTAAGTTAAGTTTGGTAAATTTGAAATAAAGCAATGGCAGTTTTAGAAAAAGTGATGTATCTTGGTCAAAAACGGTCACTTCTGTGATAACAGCTACACCAAAATTCTCACTCAGAGGTTTACCCTTAACATAAAAAAATGCGTGAAGAAAATTCCTAAGCAGAAAGCAACTTTTTTGGACCAAATGAAAGCGACATAACCCCTTAAAACTATTTGAAATTAACGCTAACTCAAAACTTACTGCGTTTCTGAAGCTTGCATTGCTGGGGCGCTAGAGGTCGCTGCGGAGCCAGAAGCAGCAGCTTGGTCTGCTGAGGTAGTTTGTGAGTCGCTTTTCTTCTTGTTGCCAGCTTGGGCCGTGTTGCTGGTGGGGATATTGCGGGAAATCTGGGCCAAAAGTCGCAGCATGCGGTCAGTAAGTTGTTGGCTTCGTTTTACCACTGGGTGGCACAACATGCGCATCATAACTCCAAGCCAGGTTTTGTTAAGGTCAAATGAGTTTGAATCACCGGCCGATTTGACTTGAGAACTTGATTCTTCTGAAAATACAGCAAACGTTGATCTGCAGGAAGAATCGAGGAATGTCATAGAACAAATCAGTTAATGCTTAAAGTTACGTAGATAAGAGATGGAAAAGCCCAACCGTAATCAGGCTGAAATGTTTTTGGTAAATTACCGGGCAATTCAGTAAATACACTGCAGTTACAAATATACTTGCAATACATTTTATTACGTATAAAAAAACTGGATTTACAAAAAAAAAGGGCTCGCGACTGAGGCAAGTGATTTCATTAGTTTCATCTAAATTCTTTCTTTTTTTGAATGGGCAGTAAAAATATTGTTTTTTTTAATTAATTCTTGCCATACCTTCGCTGCTGTGATTAAATCGGGAAAGGAGTTTTTTCTTATGCGAGGCGGACTGATCCATTTTTAACAAACTCTCCCAGAAGTCCGTTTCGACGGAGTGGCTTTCCTCTGAAACACAAAAAACACGCTCAGCTACAGAAACTCTTAACGAAAAGCATTCCACGTTGACACTTCCAACAATTGAAGTGCTGCGCCAAAGCCCATTGGCTGCTGCGAATCCGGACGCTTGTGCACTTACGGAGTGGATTTTTCGGAGTAATAAACAAAGACAACTTCGAATTTAAAATTCGGTATTTAGAAGTATCCTAAATGTGACTGTCAAAACTTTATCTAAAAAGGTACCCTGTAGCTTACACTTTATTTTAGTTCAAAGTTTAAAAAATATGAGGTTTTTTTGACAATCCACAAGAACTAAAGCGCAGAAACCAAACACCAGCTTGGTTATAGTTGAAAAGTTGGTATGAAAATGAATCAACCAGCTAAAAAACCAAGGGTAGAAATTTCGGGTTGCGCCACCACAATGCCAACAAACCAATTTTCACAAGTAAATGCAGGATTAAAGTTGTGTGCGATCAGAGTAGATAAGCATCAAAAGCTTAGAGAAAATTTCGCAGCTCAAAAATACGATAACGGATTTTCGCTTCTATCCATTTAATCTGCAATACTATTCCATAGGAGTGCACCAAAATGCAAGGATTTGAAAAAAAATGTACACGATGTTATAATGAATTTACTGCGCGTCAAGATCAAATCATTTCGTAAAATTTTTATTTTTTTTTTAAATATTTCCAATTATGAATAACAATTTAGGGTGTTCAGTTATAGGCTTAAACGTAGCCAGAGTACAACCAAAAATATACCTTGATTTTAATTTCTCCACAAAATTTAGTATAGAGTAGTTTATCGTGCCAGAGACTTAAAAAGTATTACAGGTTAGTTTTTGAGATTCACTTAGGACGATTTTAGCAGCAAATGGCAGTTCAATTGATTCATAAAAACTCACCGCTTAGCGTTATAGCTATCCTGGGGTGCTTTAGTAATTGAGAGGTGACAAAATAAGAGGGGAAAATCTTCGATAAAACAATCAGAGCGTCTATGGTGTGCCTACACACGACGGGGGCAGCTTGGGGGTGAATCCAAACATTGCGTCCATCCCCAACTTTTCCATCCTTTCCTGGGGTTTGTTGCTGGAATTTCTTGCTGGATCCAAGCAGTGCAGGACTGGATTCCACCTACAAAACATAACGATTACGTCACTTCATTTTCACGTTTCAGCTGCTTTTGCTGAACCCATACATGATTTCATGTTCCAAGCTGCGGGTATTAAAGGAGGGTTTTATTTGAAATTACCTGGCCCCTTCCCGCGAATAAGAGTATGATGCAGCGCAAATGCTACACCTCAAAAACACACTGATCGGTGAACCATGGAGAGAAAAGTGGCCATTTCCAAGGGTAAAATATATCGCAAATGAAGAAATAACTTGTGGTAGTCAGCCATTTCAAAATGCCACCCCCAATGGTTTGTATTGTAACACAGCCGATTTTTCCCAATTCCTCCTCTATCATGCTTAGCTTTATTCCGTCGGAATGAATAGTTGTGATGTTTACTCACTTGGAATATACTGGAGCGGGATCCCAAAGCTGCTTCCAATCGGATTGACATCCACGAGCGGTTGCGGGTGCCAACTGAAGCTACGTCACTCGGCCATGACACTTTCTTCGGAAATTGTTTTTGCATTTTGGGAGGTGAAGAGGGAGTGACTTCCATCGCAGAAGTGTCGAAGGGCGCTTTTGTGGGGGGCTGAAGTTCTCCAGCCCGCTGTAGCACGGCCACCAATGAAGCAACTAACCAATCACGAGTTGGCGAATGGTAGCACAAATTGCGGAAAATTCGATGGAGAAAATTGGTATTCAATTTTGTCTCCTCCACGAAGAGAAGCAAAAGAAGACAGACCAGTGAGTCGTGGTCTAAGACTTGTCTGGACATGGGGGACTGGGACTGACCGGACGTCGAGGCACCAGGGCGGGACTTGTTGTTGTAAGCGTTGCGCCTACGCAAACCACCGCTGCCGCCAAAAAACGGAGTTTCTCCATCGTAAAAAGCGCGATGGCGCACTCGTGGAGGTCCGCCATGGCGGAAAAGATCAACTCCACGAGAAAGAAATCGTTCCTGCAATGATAAAAAAACAAATATGTACACATGAAGACCCAAAAATTGATTTTGCAATAATGACTACAATGCAAAACAGAAAAGGGGCTAAATTTTTGAACAAAATCAATGCAGCATCTTTTTTTCGTTCTAAAGATACAACACCTTAACGTTTTCAGCCAGGACGCACCATACCTAGTTTAGTTATGGCTGTTCTCAATAATCATAAATTTATGGTAAATGAGAAAACTTAGTTTAACAATCGCCAAATTATGTAATTCAACATACAACTAATAACTCTGGTCACCTTAGTTTAGAGGAATATCAGATACAAAAGAGCTGGCTTAACCCAATACGGAAAAGGTTAAATAATTTTAAACCTTTACCGCATTTCCCATTTTTAACCAACTTGGCTTTATGTGCCAAAACTTTAGTAAAATAAAGTTAGAAACAAAAGTTTGCGGGCTAGGTAAACGCGCACGCTTTCTGACGTGTCAGTAACACGAACGCAAGTAGTACAGAGTAAAGTAGGTCAAATGTTAAAAATTAACCAATGCAAATTATTTATTACATAACTATTGCCGTTTTAGGTTGACCAGATCTTCGTTCTCGCGCTCGATCGCTTTTGTAGCTATTTTGGTCATTTTTCAAGAACGGAGCCGAGAACGGAGCCAAAAATGGAAGTGTAGAAAGGTTATATTACGGTTTTGATCATGAATTTATGGATTAACTGTTCTTTTTGGTATCTTCAACTCAAGAGGGCACAAGGATCTGAGCAACTTACAATTTAATTCACAGTCAAATTTAGAAAACCTTAACAGTCTGTTTCACCATTACGGTATCATCAGAAGAGAACTTAAATAGAAGTTCTCTTCTGATGATCCCGTGAGACAGACTGTTGAGGTTTTCGTAATTTAACTGCGAATCAAATTATTTATGGATTGAAGTACTTGACGTAAAAGTGAATTATTTGCATACAAAATGATCGCTTAATTAAACAAATAGTGAAAACTGGTTCTCGTTTTTAATAATAGCATCAAAGAAGCAAATGCTTATGGACTCATACAAAATAAATGATGCAAAGGAAATGGACCACAACGAACTTAAAACTATGCTAGCCGCGGGTGATTTACATTAAAAATTTTTTACTTTTCATCAGGCCTTCCCCATCACACAAACTTTCTTTAAAGCATTGCAACACATTGAAGCTTCGGGCGCCTTTTCCTTAATAATTCCGGCGCTTTGGGCGAGAATGCAGCCCTCCTCATATTTAGCAAGATTTAATAACTTGATTCTAACCATGGCGGGTTTGATTGGAAAATGAATATTTGTGACGCTGCAAAGTCAACCAATTGCTAATGTTTGATCTACATTGTATTAAGAAAAATGTGTCGCCAAATTAGAGCCAGGACGGATTTCGCAATTTTTCAAAAAAAAAAAAGTTGAAAAACATATTTCAAGTTTTATTTTTGAAGTAGGGACAATTGTGTCCCATTTGACCGGGCCTGGAGTTAATGCCTGGACCTCCGTTTTAGAATCATCATGCGCTGAGCACTAAAAACCACAGTACTTCAACTTCCATCTCTGAATGGAAAACAAACACATACCTGCAAATACCTCCGCTGTCTTTCCTCTGCATCTCCTCTCAAGCTCTGGGCCTCAGCAGCAAGCTCCTCAGAGAGCACCGCCATCAATGACTCGTCCATATCAGACAGAACACTCTGTCGCAAGTCAGCAGGGAGGGTTTGAATGAAGGTGGTGGGGTCAACGCTGTCCTCCGAACTCTGGGCTGCTTGATTTCGCGACTGGAAGAAAGAATTATGCGATTTACATAACGATTATAAAATGAAAGAGCAGCTCACACACAAACTTTCTCCATCCCCTACAATACAGCTAGTATTTACGCTTATTAGTTGTTTTGATACACTTATCGTGCAAAAGAAAGCTGTTTTAAACAAGTAAGTTTTCAAAAACATATTTTGGTTAAATTAGAGCTTAGCTTTCCTTCCTAACCAACAATTTTGAAAAAGACTTTCCGACTTTACAAGTTCTGTAGTTGAAGACAAGCATTGGGCCATGGAAGGGCGTCACAAGAAGTCGACTTAGCTGAAAATCATTTCAAACTTTGAATTACCTCAAAATCGCTAGTTTCACAATTTCCGAGTTACTTGAATTTAAAGTTAAACTCCATGTAACACGAGGTGCTACTTACCCTTTCTCTCCTCTCCTGCTCTAGTACTTCCTCCTGGATGTTGGGAGGAAGCGCAGCGAGGAACTCCGGACTGACTCCACTCGTAGGTTGAGATCCGGCACCGGCTGTGGAGGTGGTTGGGCGGTGTTGAGATCGAGACAGCTGCTCCCTAATTAGAACCGCTTGTCAATTACACGAAAACTACACGATGGTGTACTTTTAGCCTCGTTACAGGCTAATCAAAGCGCAAGTTATTTAGCTAACAAGCTTGATCTGAGCGCTAACTCGCAAAAGTTTTTGTATATTTAATTCGTAGCTTTAAACAGAACTGTATTTTGACACCTCAATCAACACGTAGGGTTCCGAAAAAACCATAAGAATTTCCAAAATGTTTGAAATTTCCCGATTGCACAAAAAATTCCCACCGGTAAAGAGTAGCAATCCTAGAACAATAAATTGCTGCCGAACAGTCAGAATCAATAAACATGTATCATGTAACAACATTAGTACAAAACGAAAGTCTTAGTAGAAAGTTATACAATTTACAATGCAACAAAATGTAATGTTTCCACAGCAAGAAAAAATGCCCGATTTATAAAACTTGCGTTCAATTCGAAAGAAATCCCTTTATTACACATTCGCGGAATGCAGCAAGTTCAGCAGTGCATACAAAAGCATTAGAGGTATTGAGAAAATGTCCCCTCCCTGAAGTGGCATGAGTGGTGTAAAAATACCACGTAATTCCAGGTTCTTCAGCGCATTGCTAAGAGTTCCATAGTCTAGCATTCTGTTGTATCATGCCCTAATCATAGGAGACACCAAGTATGGACTCGATAAATTTTGATTTTAAACTTCCAAAAGTTCTCAATTTTTTCCAGACTCTAGAGTAGACTGTGTTCAATATTAATGAACGCATTTTTTACCGGATAACTTCTTGTCTGATGTCAGCAGGTAAAGCTGCGAGAAATGATGGGTCGACACCTTCCATGATTTGTCCTTCAGGGGCGATTTCTTCTGAAGCTTCAACTTGCTCAGTTGATGCTGAACAATTCTTTGATTATTGCTTCTACTCAAGCACAAATTAGAGCTCTTTAAAATTAGATCTAGTTTTTCCCAGGAATTCAGATTTTCTCTGAAATGCCACCTTTTTCACCCAAACGGCATTCAAAAATGCCCTCTTTTAACCACCAAAAAGTAAGCCCTAATTCTAAAATTTCCCAAATTTTACTTATTGGATTACAAAATTACCAACTTTTCTTAATACACGTACTTAATTAATCTTATGCTCGTGGAACAAGCACCAATAATGCTAAAAAGTTTCCATCAGTATTGATTTAACTGAATTTTAACTTAGAAATATTAAGAAGCTACGGTTTAGTAAAAAACAAGCTGAAGCTTAAAGGTTTTTTTTTTCTATTAGTCACGAATTTATTCAGACCGGATATGTTTTGAACGAAAAATATTTACGTGTAAAGTCGGGATTGCTTCGATAATGGTTGTTGTTTTTTCAAATAAACAAAAGTTAAGTTAAATTTTAGCTTCCACATTAAATTCATTATGATGGTTTCAGCAGTTCATAAGTTTGCTGTATCTAGAAAAAAACGTTATTGAAATCACATACACACCAAATCTGCAATGGAGTCCCATTATGCTTTCTTGGCCTGTCTTATGGCCGAGTCGTTCAATAAAAAATAAGGCCTATCGGCGAAAATCCAAAATGGGGAAGGACTGTGGGCGGTTAGTGGTCTCCAAAATTTGCATTAAAAAAAAAAAACGATAAAAAACAGAGACTAAAACATTTCAAGTCACTGGTTTTGCCAAGATATTTGCACTGGAAACATTCTGTCAAAATATTTATTTTTTAATCCAAATCATGTTTTAACTGGGAATAAATTTTTGCACAAGGCACAGTCAAATATCGGAGCTGGAACTAAAGTGAAAATGCGCCAAAAGTGCATCAATTTCCTGCTTAAAAGTTCGTATATTATTTCCTGCACACAAGAGGTTTCGCTCTAAAGCTGCTAGCAAATAAAACACGTGGTTTTTCTACATCCGGGAAATTTGCATAGATCGAAAATTAATCTGTCAACGCGGCCGGCGACAAGCTCATTAAACACCAGCAACAAGGTAAAAACCAAAACTAAAGTCAAAATCAAAAGTTATTAAGCGTTTGGAAGATCAAACTGGTGTCGTTTTTTTTTAATATTCAACCAACGGTCATCGATCTCAATTTTTTGGTGAATGACTGAAAAAAAAATGCTATTTCGGTCACAATGACCAAAACTTGAAAAAATTCTGCAAATTTTTGTACAAAAGCCATAAAATCGCGTTTGCAATCGTGAAAAATACCTAAAAATCTTTTAAGTTTTAACAATTAATCATTATTCGATCTCATGTTGTTCACTATACAGTCTATTGTCCCAAATACATTGCAAAATTTTTTGGAATGACTAAAATCTTAAATATATTTCTGTCATTGACCCAAAATTTTGTGTGAAAAAATAAACCCACGCGGTCAAGCTGGATCATGTATGAGGAGTGAGAAGATCTTTCAAGTATTTCTGATGTTGAATGGGTAACTACGACTCCAGACAAATGGCTTGACTAAGGAATCATGGAAAAACTTTATTAACTAGCTATTAACCAACACAATTACTTTTTCCCCAGCAGTTGAAAAGTTGTTTGCCTTTTTGGAATGTTCAAAGGGCTATAATTTAAAAAAATCTTTCCAATGCTGACCACGGCTTGTTTTCAATTTCACTTAAAAGCTGTTTATAAATCTTAGTTGAATTAGTATTATCCTATTATTTCAATCATAAAAATGGCGGATAAGAATTTATTTTTTATTTGAACAACACCCAACTCCAGCCAACTGAAAATCCCATATACTGCGTTGCCATGTAACTAGTTAACTGCTTTTTTGGGTATTTCTCCTAAACAATGGAGCGTGGAACTTACGTCCGGGAAGATTTTCGCTTTCTCTTGTTTCGTCCCTCGTCTCATCCACATCAGCCGTTTCCATGGTAACGTCAGAACGATTGGAAGACGGCGAAGTCGTATCCATGACAACCGGAGACGCCTCACTAACGGAAGCTAAAAACAACTTTTTTGCAACTTCTGGGGTTTCCTTGTTAAGATTGGATGCAGTCTATATCAGACTGGCAGGGCTAGATTGAATTTATGCCTTGTTTCGACTTTTTGGCCAAATAACTAATTTTGGAAACAATTTTTTTGTCTTTTGTAAATTTTATTAGGGTCTTTTTCGCCACTGCAAACATGATTTATGAGATTACATGCAAAAATACCACAATAATATCTATTTTTCGGCCATTTTGAAATAACATAATCTCCTTCCCATGCAACGATTAGTATGCAGCATTCATTTTCACAGTTTTAGGTTTACCCGGGTAAACAGCAAATTAGATTGAAGTTTTGTAACACTGGCACTGTCGAAGTTGCGAATGAAATGCCACTGAAAATTGGTCTTTTCAAGTTTAAGACTTACGCATAGCCTGGCATCTTACAAAACTATCAGATTGGTATTTACGTTTTCACTTACATAGCAAAAATGGCTAAAATTAGCTCAGTGGATTAGGCAAGTATTAAAATATTTTTCGTCGAGGCAATTTTGGGATTTTTTGATGCTATTTTTAAACCTCCAAATGCGATTAGCTAAAAATAGCTTTAGAAGGTGCAGAATACGAGGCAATAGCATCGTCAACTTGCAAGCTAGATTTGCTGTGTACATTTGAAAAAGCAATTCCTAACCTATTACATCGCTTGCGTGCTTTCTGACCAATAGGCTATCAGCGCGGAAAACTTTTTCGGATTGCTTGTTTTAAGTAGTCGCCGTTCCGACGGCTCTTTCCAAGGCTTCCGCGAAGGTAGTCTTATAGGTCAGAAAGCACGTAATGGAAGTTTTGACGTCAAAATCCGACATTTTTTGGCCCAGCTTCTAGAAATACATAGCGCGCAGTACCACCAATAAATACAGTTTTATGTTGGTGTGGCATCCCATTACTTCAGGCATAATTGCATATACCTAGAGAAAAAAAAACAGGCAATGCTGGATCAATAACCATCAAACAGAGAAGCCAGATTTCTGATGAAGCAACACTAACCGCAATTACAGTACATCTACGATCCTTGGCCAGGAAATAGCGAAGAGACTTTTCGGCCTTCGAGTCAAGCTGCCACCTGCCAACCTGTCTGCAGACGTGGTGGAGACTTCACACGGTCACCGTATAAAACTGAACGTCAAGCAGGGAAGCTGTAATCCAGTAAATACTAATTTTCATGCTAAATCGAACCCGAATCTACCGTTTCAGTAGCAGAAGCTCTATCTCTTCGACCACTGATCGGTTTCACTAGTATGATGCAGCATCATACCAAACCAACAAGGCAAAACAACCAGCTTTTTCGTCACAAAACCACGGCCTTAGTTCCCATCGTTTAGCTGTACCTTGTTTATCAAAAAAAACTTTTATTTGCCCTGAAGACGGCGGCAAGTTTTTGTTTTCGAAACGAAAGAGAATTTTAGCTGCTGAGAGCGTGATTAACAACTTTTTCCGGCGGCTAGGAGACAACCAAGCCACGTTTAATAACTCCGATGACGTCATGCGGTTGTTTACCGCGTCTAGGAAGGACGTGGAAACCGGTGGCCATTTTAAATAGGACTGCAATCCATTTATCCAGCCAGAATTAATATCAACAAAGAAGATAACGTCATCACCAAATTTGAATTTGTCATGGCTATATTATTCCAAAACATTGCAGTCAATGCTAAAATCGACTTCCGAAGATATTTAACGGTAAGACTGACGTGTTACTAAAGTCTTACATCACCGTGACTATTCCTGAAAATTTTACATTTCGAGTTTTGATTATTTTCTACTTTTTGCAAATTTTTCGCATTCAAATCTTTTTTTTTTTTTGACGTTCTGTGGTCTGTAGATACCTGATTCCAGATTCGCTTCAGATGGGGTAAGGGCATCTCCTCCCGTATCAGCTTCTTCTACGGTGTCAGCATCCGCAGCTGCAAGAGCCACTTCTGTACCTAAAGAGATATACGATCAGTGGTCGAGTGGATAGAGCGTCTGCTACTGAAACGGTAGACTCAGTTTCGATTCCCGGTCGGGTCAAACCAAAGACTATTAAAATTGGTATTCACAGCTTCCTGCTTAACGTTCAGCAATTAAAGGGACAGTGTGAAGCCTCCGCCGTGTGTGGTAGACTGGAAGACAGGTGTCAGCTTGACTCAAAGACCGAAAGGTTCCTTCGCTGTCTCCTGCCCATGCAACTTGGTGAATATAATGTAATTACAATTACGTCACATTCAGGGTGTCCGTTTTCAATAAATTTTCAAATAGATCATATTTTCAATTTTCTGAGCACGTCAAGCTTCTCAGTGTAAAATGCTGATTGTGCTTTGGGTTGGATGAGCGATAACGCGTTCGTCTCTGGAGCGGGAGGTCTGAGGTTCAAATTTTGGTTAGTTCAAATCAGACACATGTAACAACCGACTCGCCAGCGCTGTGGCATTTCTTCGAAAGGAGCTGTGTTGCCCGGGCGCAATGACGAGGAGTTGGGTCCCGCAAACTCGGTACACGCTTCGGCGTAATACAGCGAATATGATGAAAGATTTAGTTTGAAAAGCATTGCGTGTGGTTTAAGTGATATATCTATCTTGTGCTTGTGACAAATGACAACATATTAGTGGTTATGCTACTGTTGGTAGGTTTTCGAAACTTTTGGCACAAGTAGACGGAGAATAGGACTAACTGCCATTTCTTTATGCAGTAGCAGTAGCCGGTGTGCAATACATGATTTTTTATGAAACATCAAAACTCCATTATGTAACATCGAATCGTCGAGACAAGTTGGAAAGTGGACAAATAATTTGTTTATACGTCACGAAGACGAGCAAAACTCCAGAGCTTTTCTAAGCACAAACTCAAATAACGCCACATCTAACCCTGTCCAATTGAAGTGATTTTAGGGAGAAAAATACTGTCTTTGTTCAAAAGAATACATTTTTGACACCGTTTTGGTAGTTTTTTAAGATAGAAAATGAACCAGAGGAAGAACCAAACAAGTGTAAATAGGACATCTCCCATCTAGCTAAATAAACCCAGTGTTCACAATTACTTTCGAAAACAGCAGATTTTGCAAGATTTTTTGACAAAAATTGTTTCTTTTTGAAGCGAATGTTGATTCAAGGATAGGTCACGTACACTATATTCACTGTGACTTGATATAGGCGGCATGACGTAATCATGTCTGTGTTTGCCAATACATAAAACGCGTCAACGCTAACATTATGCTGCCGCGAATCTCCGCTTCCTTTTGTCAAGAACACGAGGCTCATTTTTGCTCAAATTTAAGAACAAATTAAAAACAATGCGAGTCTGGGCGTGAAAAATAATTAATAACAGGGGCAAAATTTAAGTATCAACTTCTGTTATGCTGTGCCATATCGTAACGAAATAACAAAAAAAAAACTGTCTCACTTTAGAATATGACAACAAAATGTGAGGCCAAAAATTCATAAAAATTGAAGAAGAGGCTCAAGTGTTTCACAGTTGACCAAAAATTTGGGATAAGCCTAAAATGCAATCTCACCAAATTTGTAGTTTTTATGCTTTGCCGTTTTCAAGATATTGCAGTTCAAAGTTGACATTTTGCGAGTATTGCGACACAAGATTAACTTTTGGAAGGTGGCTTACATTTATTGAGAAGTAGCTAATTTCACTGTACAGAACCTTTACTTGGTTTTGGCAATAACTCAGCCGCACAGCATTTGTTGAGAATCAGGAACGTAGAGCAAGTTTTTGAAATTTTGTCACTAACTAGCAATCCTGGTGAAATCTCTGAGGGGAAAATGCCTTTCTGTGGGAGAAATTCAAGCTGTTTAATCTCGGAAACGGAAGGTTGTAAAAAACTCAAATTTGGTGAAGGTAGTCTTCAGATCTGTCAAACTTTCTTTGAGAGAAAACCAAGCAAAAAAAACTTCCGCCCTGAATATCCTTTTAACTTGAAATTTAGTGGGTGAAAAATAGAATGTTAAACCAGAAAGAAAAACCCTTGTTCAATGTACATGAAATTTTTCATCTTTCTTAGTCAAATAATTCCCAAATTATCTATATTTTTTTCGCAGTTTTAGTACTGTAGGAGGAATAAAAGAACGATAGCACATCTATGGTAGGAACAAAGTCTCGCTCGATATCTGATCATGTTAAGCATTGCGATAGCAAGGTAACTGGGGTTTCAAAAAATACAATAAGACAAAGGTTTAGGAAAATCGTACCCAAAAGCTACGCTCGAAGGTTAGTTTTTGAACACACATTTGCTCAAAGTATCAGGTTTTTACACTGGTTGAAATTGAAACCCACCCAACTATCTTGCTGCGGGGTACTTCTAACAATATACCGGCATTGTACGATCAACTTCATCAAACTTAAAAGGTCGAACCCGGAAGTGACTTTTTCACATTACCTGCACCAAACATAGCAATCCATTATCAGCCGGCTAATACTAATAGGCGACCCGCTGGCTAGGCTATCATCACATAAGTAGCTTCGCGTTCGATTCCCGTACTGGCGTTGCGTCGTGATGTCCTTGGGAAAGACGGCTAACCTCTGTTTCTCACTGGGTCAAGCTGTCTATGTGTTGCGGTGTCCCATCTTGGCAAAAGATTTGCAAACAGAACCCAAAAAATGGTGCTAAGTGTTGATAGGGTTAGACAACATAGAGTGCCTGACTGATTCGCATAAAGGGATGAATAACAAAACATAACAAATCGAGAGTTTTCATTAAACCTGTATTACTTTTTCAATAAAAAGTTCGAGCACGGGCTTACTTGGTTGCGGAGTAGGGATACTTTCGACTGGTCCAATCGCTTCTTCATTATCCGCTTGAGCCCGAGATTGTTGAAGGCTGAAACTGAGACCTTCCAATTGTCCGCTGACAGCCAAAAGCGAAGAGCTAGCTTGTTGAAGTGCGTTTATCGCAGGGGCACGCTCAACCGCTGAAAGACATCAAAAATAAACAAATTTTACTGACTTGCTACTTAATTTACGGAGTGGCTGTTTAGGGTTTGAAGTTAGGGTTCAGGTTTTAAAGAGTAAAATACTAAAATTACTTGGGTTCAAATTAATAATCTACTATACCAAAGTTTTCGGTGAAATAAAGCTAGCTATTAATTTATGCCTTGGAACCAGTTCGGCCGCAGCTAGGTGTGGTGATCTTTAATTCGTTTTGAGCAGCTTTAAGTTACAAATGCGTCTTCGTGTAAAAGTTTATTTTATTCAAAGTAGCCGTATAATTAGGCTTAGCTAAGCCAGACAATAATGTAGGTCAACGCCTCACGCACAAACATACACGACGAACGCGCACCGGCACATACACTTCAAAAATTGAACAGAGCTGGTGCACACGATTGGTTGAAGCAGTACGTTTACAGTTATCACCCGGCTTTGGAGAAAACCATCTAACTGCAAAAACGCACTACCTCCGACCAAAAGCTGCATGAACTTTTCTTCTAACTGCGTCATAGGTGTATCGACTGATAGCACAGGCAGTAAGAGGATTTCAAAAACTCGTTTTTTGCCTTGTAAAAATGGAGTGCTAGCTGTATTTTTTTTGATATATCCAATTTTCCAATTTGCTAAACAGAATACACACGCTTGTTTGGATGAACTTTTGGTCGAAATCTAACAACTTCGCCAATGTTAGCAAAATTCATGGAGCATAAAAATTTGCGAAATTTAAGTTTGTACCAATCTCTGATTTGGAAAACGACCACGCCCAAAGCAATGGTGAAAGGCCAAATCGGAAATCCCACCCCTTTATGCCTGTGTTGAAACGTTGTGCAACGAAAATAGATTTTTCACCTTCAGCTTTGTTCTGTTCAGGAAGCGAAACTCACAACTCTAAAGTCTCTCTGAAGTTTGAAGATAGCGAACTGCTTAGACAAGCTAGTAGACTATACAGCTATCTCCAATTAAAATGTTGTAAACAGAACTATATAATCTACTACCTCAGCCTAAAACAAGTTCCAGTTTCCGATAAACTCACTAAATTTCGGTAGAAATCCGCTGATTTTCCGAAAAAACGACGCTTTTCCCAAACACACTGTTAAGGCAAGCAGGCTATGTTGTATCTCCGGCTTTACATGTAGCAACAACATAACCTACTACCTCAACAACGAATGTGGAACTGGTGAATCGTCACCTTGAAGCCTCCAACTGACAATGACTAGCACTTTAGCCTCAAGCTGCTGAAAATCTGTCTAAAACAAAGCTCAAGTTCTTTCTAAATAACAACTAACGATACAGTATACATACAACTTAGCTCGGGTTTAGTTTAGTCGAAAAGCTGATAAACACGCGACTAAATGCAAAGTCTGAGCTAACATCAACATAAAAATGAATATTGGCACGTAATTTCTATGTTTCATAACACAAACTTTCGCGGCTAACATTCGTGCGCGTGTGAGTTCTATCTGGTAAAGCTTTATATGCAAATGTTAGATTTAGTAATGATAGCGCACGGGAAACGCGTGCGTGCGTAAAAGAAAAGAAAAAGGCGCGCAACTAAACGTTCACTTCTGTCAAACTCACTCATTGCTAGGGCCTGAAGCGTGCGACCTTAAGCCACAGAAGGCAGTAAGCTTCACAGTATCTCCAAGACCTCAAATATCCGATGGCCACTGCGAAACCTACTACCTCAAACTGGCAAAAGGCAATTTAAAAATGGCCCGAAAACTCAAGCTAAATACTTCTCTAAGTTTCGTAACAGTAGTTGGTCTTTGATAAACCAACTCAGTTATAGACGACCTTTTACAAAATGGAACCGATATAATTTTTGCTAAGCCTTGTATATATCGTTGGAATAAGGAACGGCGTTTACGAATGTTTAATGCGCTCGAAAAGTACAGTATTTTGAAAAGCTTAATATTCAGCAACTTACTTGAAGAAACCGTAGGGGAGTCTGGTCTGGTGGCAACGGGTGTGTTGGAGGGAGTCGAAATAACGGGAGGACTAGCCGTGGTGGTCTAGAACAAATTTATTTCGCCATGATAAACTGGAAACGCTGGTTTACATATTCATTTTGTAGCAAAGCCGCATTCGATTCTAGCCAAAACGTACAAGCAAAAAGTTGGCATTGTAAAAAGGTTAATTTGAACCATATTTTTTGACTGAAAGTTATAACAATTAACAGGGAACAAACTACATCTATATTGGCGAGGGGGTGAAAGCTTTTAGTTTTGAAAGGCACGCACAGTTAAAAGTGCTACATCGCTTCAAAAAAGGCTAGTAGAAACACTTTGATGCATTCAAACTTCCAAAAGCTTAACTATGCAAAATAATCAGGATGTAGGACTGGAAAATGTGGCAGTTTATCAAGAAAATCTGAACAAAGAGCAGTTTTTCAATCTCAGTTGCCAGACTTGGCAAACGGTTTAGACGTTTTTAACATATGACCTATTCTATGTAAAGTGCATGGTAGAGGTGCTGTGAAAAACAAACTGAAAATAAGAAAAGGACTGAGCCCTTTAAAAAAGAAAAATTTGTTGTACAATGTGCATTCAAAATAAGCGCTTGGTAAGGTCACAAGTTGATTTAGAAAAACGTGTCTGCGAGTTGCTTTTTAAAGCTCAACGCTTGTTTGCTTTCAAACGCTGTTTTTGCTAAGCGATTCAACGACATTTACAGCCCATTTGCCTGCTAACCCTGTAATTAAATGTTACGAAAGAAAAAAAAATAAAAAACTGGACAGTATTCAAAATGTTGCTAATAAGCAAATGTTTAATTAAATTCAAAATTGACAACTTTCATCCGAAATAAAAGTGTGACAATTTTTTTTTTTTTTTGCATGCTTATCGAAATACAAAAGTTGATCCGGGAGTTCAGTATACAATTTTGAAATACAGTTTTTGATTTTTTGGGGCCGGATGCCAACCAGCCAAAACAAATTTGCAAAAAAGACACGAAAAAGTAACAAAATTCTGAAAATGCACGTAAAATTCCAAAATGTTGCCTTGAAATTATTCTTTTTAAGCCACAAGTTACCCTCTTTGAAAAATTCAAGGGTTCTCAAGCACATTGTCGGGAGTTCTATGGCTTGATATCTCGCGCCATGCTCTCATCCACAGAAATGAATCGGGCAGCAATAAACCTAACCAGAAAATCAGTTACCTGTTCAGCAGTTGAAGCAGGAGCTTCCTCAGCAGCAGCCTTCGCTGCCTGTTTCGCCAGTTCGTCTTTTTCTTCCTTTTCTCTTTTTTTCTTCTCTTCCTCCTCCTTCTGTTTTTCGGCTTTCTCTTTCCTTCTCTTTTCCTTTCTCTCTTCGAGCTCTTCGTCTCTCAGTTTTACCAAATGCTCCACAATTTCATCTTTTATCACTACAAAAAGTAAATGAAACCTTTTCAATCTCTAGCGGCCAAATTTTGGATCAAAAATGAAAGTGACTGTTTCAACGGCAAATTTTTAGTGGAGAAAAAATGAAAAACGAAGAATATTTATCAGCGAATTGTTCATTAGCGTTTTCCAAAAGTTTGGGTTAGGCCTGAGGTAGAATTTGAATTACGATTACATTGAGGTAAGTTTTTGAGTTATTATTTTGCGTTATATCTGGTTCAAAATTATTGAGAAAGTACGAATCCGGTGATATAAAACCGCCTTAATCAAACTTCACAGTTTTTAGCAACGATGTTGAAAGCTGAAATATTAGCAGCCTGCATTTTTGTCGAAGCAGGGGCATTAGATTAGTAATCCTGCAGCGATAATTGATTAAATTGCGCACTTGCATAAATTTGGTCTATTATGACATGATCGTTTTGCAAATATGCTTCAGGGTCTGGTAGTTCCCATTTCGAATTGGGTAAGATACTTGCACTATTTCAAGGGCATTTACAAGAGTCTCAATTCTAAAAAATTAATTCACACCATAATATGCCAACAATCAGTCAAGAACAAAACGACTAGAAAAATCCAATTCAAAAGAAATGATGTAAGGGAAAGTGGGTCTGATACTGAGTTGATAAACTCTGGTATTGGCTACAGGTTCGTTACTACAAAACTGATATTCGCATTTCACCAAGGGGTCAATGTGAAGCCTCCACCGTGTGTGGCAGATAATTGAGCAGGTAGCAGCTGGACTCGGTGACCAAAAGGTCAAGTTCTTTCGCTGCCCTGGCCAGGGCAGCACAATTTCGAACAATATTGTGAAGGTAGCCGCCACAATATTTGTATAAATATTCAATAGGAAAAGGCCTACTAGTTCAAGAGCCAAAATACAGTTGAAGAATACAATAACCAGCAGAATGCCACTCACGGGTGAGACCGTCGTATATGCTATGTGCGTCCAGGACACAACTTTCTTCCACCCAACGAGCTAAGGAGGATGGGACATGATCCAGGATGGTCGGGGAGGTGGAATTCTGTAGAACACGATCATGCTGCATCATGCTATCCTGTGGTGAAACGCAAGGGTTAAACAAAAGTCATTTTATGGGTAAAGATTAACTACTTTTTATTGATTTCAACCCTTATTATAACTCAATCGTAACCCCACACAAAAAACTAAAAATGCACTTTTCTGAAACTATTCTAAACAATTTAAATTTTTCTGGTGAAAAAGGTGCATCTTACTCAAACTTTGGTGGAAAACGGACCAAATAGTAACCATCAAAAATTCGAGGCAATTTGAAAAAAGTTGGAAAAACATGTTTAAAAATTTTCTGTCCGAACAAAGTTATACTTGTATTTTAATAACAGCATATTTTCACTCGTAGTGAAACACGAACTAAAGCGTTCTGTGTGCGGAATAAACCCCAAGGTAAATATTCAAACAAGAGTGGTTATTTCAGTTACCAAATACATTCCATCGGTGAAGTCATCAACAACGTAGCCCAAAATGTTTCCTGGATTAAGCGGAAGCTGAATTCTTCCTCCACCTTCATTGTACAGTGTGTTCGATATCTGGAGAACGTCTTGGGCCACAGCAGGCCCAAGCAACCTACACAAAAATAATTTGTTATATCCCTTTAAGGCTGAAAATCATCCTCAGCTGTTAGCAGCGTGAGAGAAAAAGTAAAGGTGTCGTTTTTACGACACCAGTGATCGTATGATCTGGGTTCAACCCTCACCTTGGTGACGTTGTTGCGTCCTTGACTGTTTTTTACTTTGTGCTTGGTGGCTACAAACAAAGAATAAATTCACGTAGGAAAAGTCGGCCGGAAAACTAGATATATGGTTAACTTCTAATCAGGTGCAGATTCGTCTGAAAGATAGCGTTACCGATGTAATTACAATTACCCTAACTACAATTATTAGTTACAATTCGAAAAAAAAAGAAAGATCCAACTCAATAGCGCAAAACCGTAACTGAGCTGATGCAATGTAACACTGAAAACACAGCTTTCAAACCTTTGCAACACCAGTGGCGCTGTTCTTGGTTGCTGATTGAAATGGAGGTGAATTGTGTGGTTTTGAGCGTTGGCATCACTTCTGCTGCGGTCGTTTGCATTCGTTACTCCAAAACCGCCATCTCGAATCACTCTCTGGCTCCACCTTTCGGTGGCATTAGCAGAACCGACTCGACGGCTGATCGAGCTGTTGCCTTGCGAACTGGGCCCACTGAGAACGGCGTTACCATCCACGACTTGGGCGTGGTTGGCGTGGCGCACTAACAACGGGTGGCAAGTGGCGACGGTCCCTGGGGGTGGCGGGATCGAAAGACCTAAGCAAAATAACGTGTTAAGCATCTTGAATAAAGTAGACTAACTTTGGACACACCTAAAAATGAAAGTTTGAAATCTTTTTTTATGTCATTTAGTTCTACTAAAGCGAGACTTCGACCCTTAAAAACGGCAGACAATAAAATATGTTCTTTCGATTTTTCTAGTCCAAAAAGAGTGTTACATTCAGAAATTTTTTTCAAAAACAGCTTACCAGGATCAGCAGTTGAGCCACGATTTTCATCACCGTGTATTACCAGGGGTGGAAAACCAATGCGACGACCGCCTAAGTCATTGACCAACTGACGAGGCATTCGTTGACCCATCATACCTATTAAAACGACCAATGTTCAATGTACTTGTGAAGCTATTTTTGGACGGTATGTACGAACAGAGTACAGCAAACATACATTCTTTATATGTCACTTAATGACACTTTTCTTTTCGATTCAAAAAATTAAAGAAAGCAATATTAACTAGCCAAATAAGTTAGAATGTATAAAAAAGTAATGTTGTTGTTAAAATGCAAAAAAATATTTCTCTTCCGGTCACCGGACACTAGGACAGCGTCAGACGCGAACTACAGGATGATTCGCACACTTTTTTTCATTGCGATAACTACTTCATGGTCGGAGGAATCCGCACCTACTTAGAAGTTTCCAATATTCCTGCGGGTTCTGTCTAATGAATCTTCTGCTAGTTGAAAGACCTTCATGTTTATTGTAAAGCGTCTTATCCAAGGACGCAATAACCTCGCCAGGGTACGGATTGAACCGATATCAAGCGATCTGGGTCGTTGTAAAAACGACGAATTCACCCTTTTGGCCACGCAGTCGGCAACGCACAATTTCTTACCTAAACGACTCGGTGGACTCTCGAAAACCAAATTTTGAAAAATGGCAAAAAAACTAATTCTATACAGCTCTTCTTTTACCTGTTAATCCAAGTTTTAACAAGGTTGCAAAAACTAACACCTACCGCCAAATATATCTTCAAGTTGGATGAAAAGGTCACTGCTCTCTCCCAGCTGGTCGTTTTGGATGATGTCATACACAAACGTGTCGGAGCTGAAGTCATCAACGTAACCTGAAAATATGATTTGGTTAGCACGGATTTTGAATTTCGATAAAACAACTTTTCGTACCACTCATGTTGTGAAAATTAGCAGTTTAAAGAGAAAACATGCTAAAACTTTCACACGCAAAAAAAACTATTCAGCGTATTAGAGAGTGAAGGTAGATTTTTTCAAGGGTGTGGGCATTGGGCAACCAAAGCCTTCTAAATAAAAAACAACATGCTCTTCTTTTCATTAAACCAAGTATATTAAACAAATTTCACTAATTATACTCAAAAAAATGTCCCCAATTTTACTATGATTTTGTTGCATCAAAATATCCGCAATACCATTTCGCTGCATCAGTGCATGAAAGGTTGTTCTGAACCTCCTCTGATGAGCATCTTTAACCACAAATCATAACTTTAAGTATGGTGGTACGTTTAACTCCTGATGCTCTTCCTGAAAAAACCAGTAATTGTGTGTTTCGCCTAGAATCGAACCTCGTTAAACCAAATTATTTCAACTAACCGTCATTCATCCCGTTTTCCATATCAGAACCGTCGTCATCATCTTCGTCATCATCATCCAAGTCGTCGTCGTCCTAAAAAAAAACAGAAAATGATTTTAGATTAACTTTGTGATGTTACAGTACAGAGAAACCATCAACTATCTAAAAATAATACAACGATCATCTTTAGCAATATAGAAGTGTTGACCCGCGAGGTGGCAAAATTTGGCTAAATAGTTCATTGGGTTGTGTGATTTTTTTCTCCCACCATTTTGGGCAACCAGCCGGTTGGTCGAGCCCTGAACACATTCATCTCTGCAACGAGCGATCAGTGAATCGATACTCAGGTCAGCTATATCGGAAAAACGCTATACCAACGGCTCGCCACCACTGTAGCTTTTCTTAAGGTGCCAGGTACTGCGTCATCGCCAAGGTGCAAGAAATAAAGATTTTGGGGGGGCGCAAGAAATACAGAATAATGGATAATACATTTCTGATTTAACTACATGCTGGAAGGCTTAGCCACCTTTCAATAGGAGCTTCATAGAGCAGAGTTCAATTTATTTAAGCAACCACGGTGGAAATCAGTCATGAATTGCTGTATAGGAAAAGCTGCACAACTAAATTCTAACCTATTTATTAACTCCTTTATCTAAACTCCACTTCATACTTACATCCTGTTCATCTTCATCTTGTTCACTCTCCTCCGTGGTCTCATCTCCATTGATCGTATCATCTGCAATGTCATCCGCGCCATCCTGGCTGACATCATCCAGATCTGTAATGCAATTTGTTCCAAGTAATACTGTATATGCGTCAATTATTCATTGCTCCATCACAAATAGTAATCGAAGCACAATTTATTTAAAAATTAGTGAGCACAGGATTGTGATGTTTTTTTGGGGGGGTGGGGGGCGTTTGGGCCATTGGGTTTTGTTTATATCTTGCTTATATCAAGTCTAGTGTATATCTGGCAAGCTTAGTTGTATGCGGCTTTGAATAATAACGACAAAAAACGAAATACTTTTTGCATCATTGCACAATGCACAGCTACTGTACGACTACATCAGAAAAAGAGGGATAACGTAAAATTAAAATAGCCTACACCAAAAAAGCATATAACTGGTCAAATTTAACGCTAAAAAAATAAAAAATTGCAAATATAAATACATAATTGGTATCGCAGAGCCAATTTTGTCGTAACTGGTCGATTTTTGCTGCGAAGGACCTAACTAGTAAACAGTAATGCAGTAAACACAGCATGCTAGAGTCACATACCCCTATTTTCAACGTTTTCACTGTCAATGTTTTCTGGTTCTCCCTCGGTGGAATCAATCCTTCTTCCAAGCACAACAACGTTGACATCGGACGGAGCTTCTTCGTTATCGTGTCCTGAAATGGGTTCCATGAAAACATCTTCCTGAGGAATAGATGGCTGGACCTCGGCTGAAATGTAACATCCAATTAAGTAAAATGCGTTTGCACGAAAATAAAACTTAATCTATAGTTAAAAACAAACAAAATAAGCAACTATTCCAATGTTGTTTTAACTATCTCTATAAAAAATTAGGCTGCAACATGAAGTCATTTCATAAGCTTATAAAACTCTAAATGTTTATTGAAATTTCGCAATTTTTTCTTAGTTTATTTAGCTGCAATTAAAATATTTGCGCGTTTAGCAAGTCTTGATCTTTTTAGCTCCCTGCCAAAATCTTAACATTACCGCTTGTTTTCCCCAAATGCTACCAAAAAAGCTCTTAATATTATTGGCTTTTTGGCACAGCAATGGTTTTAGATGTCAATACTGCTATACCGGTACTTAACGCTGCATTGGTCAAACCGTGAAAGAAATTCTGCAGCCGTCAAAAACCACACGTTGCAGCATTAAAAAGATTGATGTTAATGGCGCTCTCGCGCTTAATTTTCGGTACTTTCCGATTCAAAACCGGACACACTCTCTTCGCGTCATGCTAAGATTAAGATGCGCGGTAGCAAAACCATATTCCGCGCTCATGATCGCAAAAAATGACAACCATCAATCATGCACTTTCTGTTTGCAATAAATCTCAAACTGGAGCTTAAACCTCCGTATCCATGAAGTTTTGAGGCCGACTAAGCCTTATTGCGAACCATTATACCAGTCCTGTAACAAAAAATGTTAGTTTCTTAGTTGGCATTATTAAAAAATGCGCGACAAACTATGGCGAACGTTTCAGGTAGCGTTTCACAAAATATACGTTTGAAGTAAAACAGTACATGAACAATGAATTTTAAAACAGACTTAATACTTTCTCAGTTTGTCCATCTAGAATAAAATAAAGTTAAGGCGTCTTAACCTTGGCTAAAAACTGTGCCCAAAAGCCTTCGATATATGGAAGGACATGGAAGTTACCTGCGTCAAGATATTGAAGGTCAGATTCTTGACTCGCATTGTCAGCAGTTAGAACGTCCATGAATTCGTCAGATGCGTTATCTGAATAAAATTGTATTTATCAAGCTGCCTTGGCCAGATGACAGCGAAGGAACGTTTCGGTCTTGAGTCAAGCTGCCATTCGCCAACCTGTCAACCACAGACGATGGAAGCTTCACAGTGTCGCTTTCTATGCTGTGAACCAGTGTGAACGTTACGCAGAAAAGGTGTGATACCAATTTTCATAGATTTTAAGTTGACCAGATCGAAAATCAAACGCGGGTTGTATTGCGCTGTCTACATAGAAAGTCAAATAATTGAAAACAGCAGGCAGTGAAGGGGGGGTCCAGCCGTCCAATTGGTTTGCTCCACTAAATTCAAACACTTTTTGCCTCGACTTAAGAGCCCAAATGATATTTCGCGGATTATTCCGTAGTTTGAAACAAAGTTTTAGCAATTTGAACTAGTTTAAACGTAGAGTCTGATATCTGCTAAACGCGTACCATATTGTACAAACTATTAAATTGTACGAAACAGTGATACGTAAAAACTGCTATAACATCATACATACCTTCTACATCAGCTTCAAATATGTCTTGACTTGGACCGCTTTGCTCATCTGTGTTCGTACGCCAGGTCTAAAAAAATTTGTAAGTACCGGTAAATAAAACAGTTTAAATGTACACCTAAAACTATACAAAAAAAGGCAAAAACTCCAAATATGTATCAAATCATGTTCTTTGCAAGTTTTTAAAAGTTATAAAAAGATAATAATTTTTAAATAAGAAATATCAAAAAACATTACAAACTATATAAGAGAAAAATGTAGATACAAAATAATATGAATTCCGGTGATAAGATCACAGATTTTAATCAATAACAAAGATTGAACGAAGTCCCTATCATAGAAATTCAGACAGGACGGCTTGGGCAGTCTGTCCCATCACGGGGTACCAGAGAGAAACTAGCAGGTAATTTAATTGCTTCTACAACATAATGCTCTCATACCATCGAAGACGGCTCGCCCGCGTTATCCGCTGCGCTGGCAGACTCCGTCCGATTAGACGCGGTAGCTTCAGCCGTTTTCTTTTCTTCAGTTGCTTGTGGTTTGGAGGAGCTGGTGGTGCTTGTCCATCTTGTTAAAATCTAAATATTTTTGAATGGCAACTCATGTACGTTACAATCGGTACAAATTAATGCTTCTACAAAACAGAGTTGAACACCATAGGCCAAGAAGGAAGTTATTATCTGAAGTTACAAGCCTTGATCTCAAGCTTTCAGTAAGTTACAATCTAGAGTTACGAAACGAAAGAATGTAAGACGATCTCCAATTTTTCTGGTTAAGATCGTATTCAGTGGGATGACTGGGATGTTGTATCCATTAAAATCTGAACCTCAATCTAAACTGCATATATTAGTTGGCATGCTGTAGTCGCTCACGTTCGCCTCTTTCGGTGGTTCAATGGATGAATTAAAAATAAATGAAACAAGGGTTTGGTCGTTAAAAACAGAAAAAAAATCGTAATTTTTCTAAATATTCACGATGCTACCAAGTCGAGCGGTAACGCCTTCGTCTCTGGAGCGGGAGGTCCGAGGTTCAAATCTTGGGCAGGTCAAATTGGACGCAGTGTTGCCAACGGCTTTCCACCAGTGCGATATTTCTTCGAAAGGAGCCATGTTGCCCGGGCGCGATGACGCGGAATTAGGTCTCGCAAACTCGTTTCACGCTTCGGCGTATTACATCGAGTATAATGAAAGATTAGATTTGATTAAATTTGTTAAAACAGAATCAATTTTCGACTGCTCATCCATCATTTTTTTTGGCACTCACTTCCAATGGTTTCAAAGCTGCGTTGACGGTTTCTGCCATGTCAGAAGACCCCAGGTCAATAAAATGGGGGACTTTGGCTAGATCGGAGGCAAGCCCCCTTTTGATCATCATTCTGGGCACGTGACTAGATGCTTGGTCCACATTGGATGGTTCTTGAGCTTGCTGCCGGCCCAAGGGTCGTCGGGTCTGGGATGGTGTCGTTTTCGAAGTGCAATCAATAATCGTTCTAAATATAACTTAAGTCAGTTTGTACTGAATGAATTAAGCATAGTCAAAAAATCATTTGGATGTCATCAAACGTTGTGTCGAAGTCGTGTTTTTTGACTGTGGTAGCAACTAATCAACCATCATCATGAAACTATGTCAATATGTGCAAAATTCCCGCTGCTTATTACGTCATCAAAATGACGTGAAAGTACAAATGTTTTTCAATCGAAAATTGTAAAAATTTCCTAACTCAGTCAGCGAAAATTGTTTGGAAGACTCACGAAATGATCTCCAGCAAGGATCGTAGTTTGGAATGTTTCTCTTGAGATTCGGGCAGGTGCACAGCTCTGGAAAGAGCTGACTTCAGTTCATTCACTAGTGTCAGGTGAGCATCTGTGATGGAGGTCGGCTGGACGGGAGGGGAAACGGCCAAACAGGCCAAAAAGACGCGGGCCAGAGCAGGGCAGTCCTTATCCCAGTTTTCACTGTCATCATCAGTCTAAACATAACATTTTACATAGAAGTTGCATAATTTTTCCTCCTTGATATTAAAGCATTTAAACGTGACCAGTTATACTGTTGCCTACAGAAACAGATTCGTTTTTACGACGACCCAGATTTGGGTTCAACTCGCACCCTGGTCACGTTGTTGCGTCCTTGGATAAATTGCTTTACGATGATTATTTCCGCTTAAAGGCTTCGCACAAGCAACAAACTGAAAAGTGTCAACTCCTGAGCGGGTACGGATTTGCCAAAGGATAGTGCCAGCCCCGCTTTTATGTAAGATAAACAAATCGGTAGAATTTTAAGGTCTTCTTACGAGGTGCTTTGTGGCGATACTTGGTAGTTGAGGAGCAGTGGGGGTTGGGGTCTGAATTGGTGTGGTACTAGCAGCAGGAGCGGTTTTGGTTGTTGAATCCGAGGGCTTCTTTCGCGGCACTAATAAATGATCCAGTATGAAGGATAAAGCGCTGCAATCCTAAAAGCAACAATATGTTTTTATCACTACGTAGCACAAACAAGTCGTTTTTGAGTCAACTTTACTTAAAGCATCTCTTACTGAAACGGTAAAACGAATTCGATTCCCAGTCGAGTCAAACCAAAGACTATAAAAATTGGTATTAGCAGCTTCCCTGCTTGACGTTCAACAATAAAAAAGGACAGCGTGAAGCCTTCACCGTGTTTGGTAGACACGTGACAGCTTGACTCAAAGACCGAAAAAATTTCTTCGCTGTCTGCTATCCAAGGCAACTTGGGAAACAAAAATTTGCCAATATCTTTGTGACGAAACACTCAATACCGTTTGTTGGATATAGCGATGAATTCATTTGACAATTGCTAGAAATATACCTGTTTAATCAGGGGAGACATGTCGGTGGTGTATTGATGCGTCACAATGAGAGAAGCACAGGAAGGATATGAACGGACCAACTCAGCTAGCAATCTCAATATCGAGGATTTGGTAACCAATGGATTGTCACCTAACAAAACATGTTCTGTTCCGTCGAAAATGCGCAATAACAAATAAGCAAAAAATATCTTCACTTTGTACAGATAGTCTTCTATAAGTCAGGCAAATCTTGCTGAGTAGTTTAATTTAAAACTGTTTAAAATATTAACTTTGGTACCCGCTAATTGGCGCTATAAAGCTGCATACGCGCTTATTTGGAGAGCCCTGTTAGACGGGAAAGCTTGGTTTGTCTATTAATTTCCATCATAAACAGAACATTGACAAATAAATAATTCAGATTTCGCTTGTCCAATAATCTTTTTGATGAAATGCGACTCTTGGTGGGATAGATGCTAATAACAAGACATTTTTCTAATCATCGTCGCAAAAATATCATGTACTTTGGATAGCTTGTGAAAGTGAAGCTAACAAACTCACTATAGAGTACATTCATAACTGCGAAACGAGAACGACTACAAAATTATAATACATTGTATACTAACATGTACACATATGGTCTTACCAGGCGTTACGTGAGTTTAAGCCTAGTTATAGTGACATTAAAAGTGAAAATTAATATAAAAGACGGCATCAACAAGATTTCTTTCATAAATGAAATCTGAAATACTATATGTTTGGACTAAAATACTCGAATTTTGGGTAAAATCACTGGGATTTTATTAGTATATTTCTACTAAAGTCAGACTTTAGCTCAGATAACTTTAGCAATACGGTCCCTAGCTCAAACCAGTCTATTTATTGGAACATACCAGGTTTTCCTTTGACGATTGATGGCTGCTCCGACTTTTCCTCCTTGTCTTCACCTGCTACCATCTCTGTAGGTTGGCCAGGGTCTGTCGTAGGCTAAAAAAATAAACATAGAAGCGGCTTTAGAAGTCGGTACTCAACCTGTTAGTAGTCATAGTAAAAATGGTTATTATATTTGAAATTATAATAACATTTACAAAGTCATAATTGAGTAATTTAATGGGAATGATACTACTGAAAACATACATATTGCAAAAATTTAAAATTCTTAGATTTTAATGAATACCTGAGAAGCTGTGTTGACGTCATCAAAAACTTGTTCTTTCTGCGAATCTGAAGAGATAGAGTAAACTTTAGTTGTTAACTTTTGGCAATGGCTTAGCCATTTGTCTTTCGGGAATATGTTTTGCAAATGCCTCTTCTCGAGAACTTCTGTTCCAACAAGATCTTGGAAATCAGGGTTGATGAAAACCATGACTAAAAAATCGATTTAAATCGGAATTTTTAATCAAATCAGATTTTTTTATTTTTAAAATGTTTAACTTTTTTTTGGTGAGGGGAATACACGGTACAGTCACTGCTTTCTCTGCTTGTCAAGTCACTGAGTGGGCGATGTTTCAAATACATTCCAAACATTGGCAACTTAAAACTCGAAACCAAACAATTTTTAAATTTTTTAATTTAATTTTTTTTTAATTTATAGTAAATTTATTCTAAATTAAATTTTTTAATTCATACGAAATCATACAAAATACGTAATTAGTAGCATTCTTTTTTTTTTTTTTTTTTTTTTTTTTTTTGTTAAATTGGTTTTGCGCGTTTAAATCTGTTCAAAGGCTAAAAGTTAATTTTAGAAAAAAAAAAAACAACTGTTACAGAAAAAGTTGCTTTCTAACCAAAAATTAATTAATATTTTGAAATTTCATAAATTTTGCGCAATCTCTAAACAAACAACCCTGTTGCAGATTCAAACTCCGAAGCCTAAGAGTGAGACAGGATGTAGGAAAACAAAATTTGAAGATTCAACAGAAGAATTCGTTACTATTCATCTGAGCCATATTTGTTTATCATTTTCACATCTCAATGCAATGATGGCTGCTTGCTAGTGTAAAACTTTTGGATTTCTGAGTGTGAAAAAAAAATTCAATATTGTACGAGTCAAATATTACATACTGTTCCGGTTTAGTAAATAAAGCAGCAAAAAATAAGAGCAAAATGGACAAATAATACAATACTTACAAAAACTAATACAATACATTTTATTTTCATACCACAAAAATAGCAGCCAGTTGGTCGAGCTGTAACGCGTTCGTCTCTGAGCGGGAGATCTGAGGTTCATATCTTGGGCTGGTCAAATCGGAAACAGTGTTGCCAACGCCTCGCCACCGCTGCAACATTTCTTCGAAAGTAGCTGTGTTAAACGCTAGCGCAATGGCGGGGAGTTGGGCCCAGCAAAATTGTTACACACTTCAGCATAATGCAGTGAGTATATTGAAAGATTTGATTTGATACCACATACATAATAAAACGAGTTTGAAGTCACTTTAAATCAAAAAACAATAAATCAACATTAAAATTTTCAAATAAAATAAAAAAAACTCAAAAAAACACCTTCAAAAATAGAACTTAATTTTTATTTCTGCAATTACAATATAAGATTATACCACTTTAATCTTTTGTCAAAGTATAAAAATTGGTATCAAAATTTCACCAAAAATTTAAAATGGGTGCTTAAAAAATTATCCTAGAAAAAGTTTTCACTAATTATTTACTAGAAATTTTATTTTATTATAAGTACTGTTTCACGTAAAAATTGGTTAATTAGCCATCAAGTATGTAACATCTTTCAAAAAGCAAAAACCCTAGCATTCTACTGACTTATTTATCACAGGAAATCTCCGCTGACTCAATACAGAGGTCAAGCAAGCTTAAACCGGTCTTCAAGCTTAGTGATTGTTACGTCATGAGTTACAAGCAAACTTTTGAGTAGGCCAGGGATCGGCAACCTTTTTTATACTGCGGACCAGTTAAGAACTACACATTTTTTGCGGACCAGCTTTTAAAAATAAGCACAAATGTTTAGCAATGTACTACTTCCTGTTAACTAAAATTATCTCATCACAAGATGTTAAAACTCGTGTAATCAAATCTTTTTTTCATAAAATGTCCAAACGCAATTGTGTTAACGTTACAAATATTTTCCAAGGCATGTAACTAGGAAAAGTATAAGGTCCGGTAACGAACTCTCTTCGGACCGGTGGTTGCTGACCACTGGAGTAGGCAAAATCCACTATAAATTGGTTTGCTAGCAAATGAATCGGCGGGCCCAGGTTAATTTGACATATAAGCGTTTAGCAGCTTTTACCGATCACGCGTGTTTTTAAGCGAAAAGACTACGGATGATATCTTTTTTCAATGTAAATTCAAAAAAAGAAAAAAGGTAAAATGCATGCAGTCAAATGATAAGCGTCTTTCCGCAGTGCAAACACGCGTGATCGGTAAAAAGCCGCCTTAGACTTTACGAAGAATGACGAATTAACTTTTTACTGATATTCAATTTCGTTTAGTCTAGACAAGCCTCACGTGTAAACAATTAAGTTGAAGCGAAACTTTCCTCACCCCATTACACAGTAAAATGGGTTTTCTGTTTGTCTGCTTAAATGAAGTCATATTTGGTTGGTTTAAATAAAGACAAAAAAAGAATAAATTTTAACTTAAATTTTAATTCGATGTTATACAATGTTTTAAAATTGATGTTTCTCCAAATTTTGAGCAGACCATTTTAGGGTAAAATCAAGAAAAATCATTTCAGTTTTACTGGTACAACATTAAAAGATTAAAAAAAACAAAAACAAAAAAATTCAAACATTAAAAAAGCGGCTTCAATTTTTAAAAAAAGTTTGCGATTTAATTGGAAAAAGGTCTTGGTAACTTTTTATCATTATCCCTACTAGCTAAAAATGTCAAAGCCATGAAAAGCCACAAACGCCAACATCGTAGACCGAAAACAAACGGTAAGTGTCCAGCTCAAATTGAAACATATAAACATAACTTAAACACAACAAAAATATTATTAGCAATGTTGTACAACAAAATTTGCCAAAATGTAAGCTGTTTTTTACCATTCTTTTATGCACAGCAATATCTTTGTGCACTACAGAAGCCTTATAACTAATACGAACCAGTTTTGTCTTTCACCGCTACCAAAGCATTCAACAACTGTCGAATTGTCTCGGTCACTACAGCAGTAAGATGGCTGGAGTAATGAACGGGCTCCGTCTTGTTGGACGGACGAAGGGTTTGGACACCATTTGGGCCCACCAAGGCCGTTTCCATGGACTCAACAACTGCAAAATTAACTGCATTAGTAAAGGTACTGGTTGATTTTTGTCAAAAGTAACGCATGATATTAAGCAATATAATGCACATTATTACACAAGGAGCTTTAAATTTATCTGAAGTCAAGAAGTCGCCTTAAATGTTAATTTTATGTACTGATTACTGATTTATTAAACTATTCAGCATTAGAAACGAAATGGTGATATTAAACAGGCAATCACAAAGTATTGAGTGACTACGACTGGACAAAGTCGCGCATCCTGGATGAGATTCGAAACCTGTCTTCAGTGTTACGTCAAAAATCGTGTATTAGTCACGCTCAAACCAAGACGTACGTGACAAGGACGCCGGTAAGTTAATGACAATACACATACGTCTAGACGAAGGAGCAGGTAATGCTACACGCATATTCTCTTGACACGCCTTAATGAACAAATGGGAATGTTGACAGGCAGCCGGAGCTAAAGCTCGCAGCACGTAATGCAGTTCTTTACTCCCCGTACTCCCACTTGTAACTCCGCAGCCCGCGTTCCCGGCTCCGGTAGAAGAAATGATTCGGATAGTCTGGAATAAAAAATAATTAGAAAGCCTTATCCTAACGAAAATTGTATCTATTTTTTTGACTTTAATCTGAAATCTAGCCCAAATCCTACTTCTAAGCCTCAACCTTGATTTTTAAGAATTGCTGTATATTATTTCTGAACTCCAGTTTTAATTTTAAGTTTTAAAACTTTAAAAAGTATAGTCATATTTTTCTCATCTTTTTGGCACTCTTTGAATTGGAATTTTCAGCAAAAGCCACTTAAAAACTATTATTCATCTAAAATGTTGTTTGATGGACTTGTAATTTCTTCAAATAATTTCGCGGAAATCAACACTCTTGCGAAAAGTTCAATTCTCTTCGGAAATTTTAAATTTAACTTATCATCGAACTCCCCTATCTTATGCAGAGTAGCCTGTGACACAAAGCGATGGCGTCATCTAACTTTTTGAAAAATTTTGGTCAAGTAATGTCAAGGCTCAGTGGTTGAACGAATTCGCATAAGCGAGTGCATACCTCACGCAACTTATTCAGGGAAGAGTTACAAGTAATTCCTAAACAGCTAAACAGTGAGTGCTCTTGAAATTATTATTAAATTGTTATGATATTGAAGTTTAATTACATCTTCATTTAACGACATTACAATAAGGTTCACAAAAATCATGATATTCTTTTTAAATCAAATCAAAAAATCGGATTTTTCTACAAGGTGGGCTGTAAGTCGCGCACCAAGGCATTTAAAGCAATAATTGTGATAAACTACTTAGTACTGACGCACAAACCATGCTTCATTATATTCCACAAAAGAACCCGTATTTTACACCCAAGGAAAGGGGAAATATTTCACCCCGCAGATTTTACATCGTTTGACATCACAATTCACGTAATTCTTTGGTGCGCGACTTACGGCCCACCCTATATTTTGAATCAGATTTTTAATTTTTAGAGTTTTTGACTTTTTGGAGAGGGAGTATACTACAGTCAATATTCTGCTTTCTGAGTGATGCTTCAACTAACTTCAAGCACATCGGTTAAATAAAACTTAAATCACATAAAATAAAATTTATCTAATAGTTGCTGAAAAGATTTGGGCGCATTAAATTGTTTCAAGACTATTAATTTATACAGTAAGTTAAATCAAGATTTAAATGATTTGATTCAAGTCACACAACCCTATACACTAAACTGTCTGGACCAAGACACAGTAAAAAGATCTCCTGTCTACCACACTCGGTGGAGGCCTAACACTGCCCTTTCGATACTGAACGTCAAGTAGAAAAGCTGTGAATACCATGTTAATAGTCTTTGCTTTGACCTGACCTGGAATCGAACCCGTATATATCGTGATCCACTGAAGCCAAATTACAAGAGCATACGCGGTGAGTCAAGACATGCGTAACTAAATTTCTGTTGGAGGATTCTAGCATTACAATGAATTCACATACCTTTTCCATTGTTACTTTTAATGTTTCTTCATCTTCTAATATGTGACGTAAGAGAAGGGTCGCCAGGGATGCGAAACCAATGAAGCCATGCATGTTCTTAAGTTTAAGCAGCGCGGATGCACCTCCTAATTCAGCAAACAATATCGCCCTTCGGTGGCCGTTTTCACTACCAGTCCTGGTTAGTCTGTGACACAAAAGACAAATTTAAAATCTTATTAATTCCGCATTTCATAGATAGGAAGTATATCAACAGTTGCACGAATTCTTCCAAATAAACAAGGAATTTTCCATAAAAAGTTAGCTACCATGCGACCTTAATAAATTCGCATAATTCTCAGCAATTTTTATAGCATCAATTTCAAGATGAGTATAGCAAAAACTAAAACATCTCGTTAAAACTAAGAGTAAAGTTTCTACAAAAACAAGAAGTGTTTGAAGCGTTTCTCCTAAAACGAATTTTTCTTTTTTGTTCTGCGAAATCGCAGTCAGGGTCAAACGCGAAGTAGAAAGTTAATGATACGAAAGTTTATGTCAGAAGTACCAAAAAAAGATGCGATTTAAAAACTGACAATGGATTCATTTGATGAGGATCAAAAGTCGACATTTTTTTGAAAAACGAACTACAAATACCTTGAAAATGGGTGTAAAAAGGACAACAAAACGTACCTTAATAAAAGCCTCATACAGGAGTGCAAAGAGTCAGCGTCAACAGGAAGACAAACAAAAGCTGTGCAAGCCACAACCAAATGATCACTCTCCTCATTGTTTAACTCCGTATAACCGTGTGGAGTGGATCCAGGCGGAGATCTGGAAGAACTCGTTTCTGTTTCCATTTTGGTTTCATCCGAAGGAGAATCTTGAAAATTTATATGCGTAGATAGGCCAATTGATAAATTATAGAACTAGATAAGTTTTGGTTTGTGATTACAAAGACGTGTTAATCTAATATGGTGTGCAGTGCGTGCACTTGAACTAAATGTTTCAAAAAAAACTTAACAGAAATAACAAATGCACACTGTGCATATTTAAGCAAAATTTAGCAACTTGTCAAAAAATATTCTTGAAAATACAGTATCCTAGTCGAGCTTCCTATGATTTTTAATTATCAATGTATGACATAAACAGTTCACACTATGCAAAATCACATAAGAACACTGTATTGTACACGTACATGGATAGACGGCATTGTACTGGTTTATTGGTGAAGATACTTAAGTCAGCTCAATACCTCTAAAAAACTCTTCCGTTTTGTCTGAGTCTTTCTTTTTACTCGGATCTTTCACGTAAGTGGCCATGATAGGTCGCCTGTTCAGCGATTCCTCGTTAAATTGAATCATTTGATAAAAATTGATGGTGTAGCGGCGCCTTCCAGCAGTGAATCTGAAAAAATATCGAAGTATTTTAAGTTCTAGCCTTAACAAGTTGAATATTCCGGCTTAAAGTTGGGCGGTTTTAGCTTCTGAAATGGTGGCCAACAAGTCATGTGACCAGAAGCCCCTAAAACTGGCATGCACAAAGGTTTCATCTACCTCCATGCTACGTCCAAATTTTAGCTTTTTATGTCCAACCGTTTTCGAGCTATAAGCGAATTAATAAAATTTTGATAATTTTAGGTCGTAAACCCGCCGAGTAACCACAAGTCCTACGAGTCCGTAATTAGGATGAACGGCGGGAAATATACAACTACTTTAACACGCTTCAATTGTTTCATGATGAGCTCATCACTTTTATTGACTTTTTAGGATCCAATAACCACATTCAATGGACGATCCTTTTTCAGTCTTTTGAGAGCAAAACAAATGGATAAAACACAAGCCGTAATCGATAGGAAAACTGCCAGAAACCACTGGGCTTCAAGTCAAGCATCCTCCTCGAAAGAGGCCAAAAGATTTGATAAAGCAAAAATTTTTGAAGATCTATTCCCATTACATAGTTGTGTAACGTTATACAAAACATATGCAGCAGATCAATACAGCAGGCTACACAAACAGCGAATGCATGAAATGCACTCCACAACTAGCCTAGCTTTATCGTTACTTTTCTAATTAAAATATGAAAAATAATTATAAAAGCAATAGTTTTAAACCGAAACATGGTTACCAATGGCGTAACAGCAACCGAAAATTATTACGACACTAAAAACTTACCTAACACTACTCTGACCTGCCATGTACGCGTCATCAATGCTTTTATGGTTCGATGCGGAGTAACTGCACCAACGGCCGGATCGGTCGTCAAACCACTTCCACTCCCGCTTGCAATCCCCATATTTCTTGGCAATATCACCCCGACACTGCAATGATATCCTAGCTCGTTGGTACATATCAATAAGCAGGAGTATGGGAGATATCCATCTGTAAAAATAAAAAGTACAGAATATAAAATCAGTAGACTATAGCTTTCGGATTTTTTAGGTACAAACAATATCAACGCAAAAAACGTTTACTGGCCCTAACTTGGTGCTAGCTAAGGTCTAAAACGGCACAAAAAACTTCCATTTTTTAAACAAATCTTCATTTTGTTTTTAGTATCGCCATTTTCGTTACTACAACCAATTTACTTTACACTACGTGTATTACTGGTAGAAAATTAGCTTTATTAATTTACGATGTTTTATGTAACTTAACATCGTATCAACATAAAACTAGAGGTTACTTTGGTGTAGCTGTAGACTTGGCTTTGGACGTGTTTTCTTTGACCCAAGCCGCCGCAGCATTGAGTAGCTGTACCAGAGTGGTGATCAGTTTGCTTTCACTTAGAAGTCGAGCGCAAGATTCCTTCATTTCCTGAAAAGTAAACAAGTTGAAAAAAGCTCCAACACATTTCATGCAACTCTTCCGCCAAAAAAAACTAAACAACAACTAGATATACACTTATACAGATATACAAGAGTAAACTTTCAAAATTACAGCAAATTTCTCCAAGTTAGTTTTTTAATTCAGAAAAACCAGCCGAAAAATTAAATTTGTAAAATTTGAAATTAGCATTCCAACGTACTATTTAGACAAGCTATTACTAAATATTACAGATTACAATAATTCACCAACCCCCAAAAGTCTGTTTCAACCTAATGGGCTCTTCAGGGAGCTATAATTTTTGTATTTTAATAGACTTCAAGTTTTGCCTTCCATGCCTCACTAATCACTACCACTACATTCTACCTCAAACAGAAGAGCAAAAAGAAGAACTTGGGTAGCTAGTCCATGTGTGCTGGCGTCATCTTGCATCCATACGTCATCGTTTGGAGCCTGATAACTTTCAAGTAATTTTTCACACTTTTCTTTAATCTGCAAATCGAAAGAAATATTAGTTTAATAGATTGAAATTTGATTTTAAATAAACTGTATCTCTTACTTTTTTCGGTCATTTAATAGTCATTGATCTAAATATCTTTGGTGAATAAAAAAATTATTATCCATTTTGGTCAAAAAATTCGGACATTCTACGTAAAATTGGTCATAAAATGCGGACATTCTACGTAAAATGTACGTCAAAAAATTCGGACAGTGAATAAACAAAAAATTCGGACATTCTACGTAAAATTTTGAGCGAAAAACACAGCCAGAAATGTACAATGTTAGCTAAAAACACAAAAAAAAAAGCTTTTTAAACTGCATTTCAGGATTCTCCAATTCAGCCTTCTCCAGCTTCTCACACACTTTAGCGTGATCAAGTAATACAATAAGTTTAAATTTTGAAACTGAGAAAAACAGTTGTGACTTTACAAAAGCACTAACGGTTTGAACAGTTTGAATGCGTTCGAATTCGAACACTTAAAATTTAACACCCAGAAGCAAACTTTAAGTTCTTGTAAAGTAGTTTTACTCTAATCAAATTGTACAGAATTTAAGTTTTTAAACGTGAATTTACAGTGGGTATTATTTATGCCTATACGTTCTCGCAAAAATACCGTGTGAACACTACCAACGCCTGCTAAAGCGAGTAATCATTTGGGATGAATATTCTACAGTGGAGACACATTTTGCCTCTTTATTTAACATCACTAGCAAAAATTAAAATACATAAAGAAAGCTTTAATTGGTTGGTAAACGGTTTAAAATCGAGATTGTTTATCTAACTACAGTTTCTTAGTAGTCGGAAAATTAAACGATAAAACCAGCTTAAACAATTTGGTTAAAGAGAGTAAAAAAAAGGCTCGGATTCATTTACATATAACGCTGTATTTTCGTGATATGTTTACGCATCTGTCAGTTTGAGGTAATGACCTTTGTGTAACAGCCTCCAAATCAATAAGATAAAATCTTGAAGATTTAACCATAAAGCAAAATTGAAAAAACTGAAAAAAAAATCGAAAGAAACGTTGTGATGATCACCATTAATTAAGGGGGTTTGGTGCGCTTTTAGTACAGATTAGCAAAGTATAGTCTTTCAAAAAAAAAATAGTTAAAAAATTATAATGTATATGTTGAAAAGGAAAATCAGTTTTACAAAATAGTCAAATTTTGCAATTAGTTTCTTTATAGTTTAAAGTGGCAACGCTGGTCATAATTGTCCGAAAAGGTCAGCCAAGAAAACGACTTCATTGCACTGATTGATAAAGGGTATTATGTAAAAAGTGGGCGTATCACTTGCAAAAATTAAAAATAGAACAACAAATTGGCAAAAAGCCAACTTCAATCAGACTCCATGAATTCAGTGCCGGGAGCAATTTAATACCTTTGAAACATGGGCCAATGAGATACATTATTTTATATTTTTACCTGATAAACCAATTTTTCAAAAACACCGTCTGACCAATCCTTCCCAGCTCGCTTCATTAAAACAACTATGACGTCACATACTCTGCAAAAAAAGACTCTTACTAAAAATCTTTTTTCAAGAAAACTTGCAGAAATTGAATCCCAAAAGCAAAGTGCTTCAATCAGAAGCAAATAGCACCCCCCTCCAACACAATATATATACATATATAAAATTTTGAGAAAGGCTAAGACAAGAGTCATAGTCAAGAGATTACCAAACCGAGAGTGCTCAAACCACAAATTAAATGAGCCTAACTCAAATTCAGTTGAGGGGGTTCAGGACAAGAGCACTTGGGACATTGTTTCACAAAATAAATAATGATTTAATGACAATATGACAATAATTTGATTTGAGCCGTTGCGACGCGTTTCGCGTTTGCTCAAAGGACTCTTCAGGCGACAAAGGCCAATTTTGTTTTATCAGCCAAAAAAATTTTTTTTAGTATTTTCAAATTCATTTATTGTCACATTGTCATTAAATCATTATTCATTTTGTGAAACAATACCCCAAGTGCTCTTGTCCTGAACCCCTTAGCTGAATTTGATAAACACATATATATCATGCCCATTGCCCAGGCAACCACCAAACTCAACTACTATGTGTTGCAAAGGGCAAATAAACTAATATGTAAAAGGCTCACATAGTTAACAATTTAAGGAAACGCCTTTCAAAAAAATGGTATTTTAGACACCGCTAGTGAAATTCTAATACAACAGAGTAACATCACAAGAGAGGTTTATTGTATAAAAACAATTTACTTTTCCTAGTTCTACGCAGTGAAAAGAAGAAGACTATCCCGAATTGTTTGTTTTGTCAATACACTATAGAAAGTATCTCATAAAACGTTATTTCATGAACTCCTATAACGAGTACGTAAAAAGTCAAAAGCATTATAGGTTCAAGTTGCTATGGACGTTTTTGCAGTTGACCGACAACAAAAATATTTTAGTTTATTTTACCTGTACACTGTATCTGGCAGCTGATTAACTAGCTGAAGACTTCCTTCAAAAATTTTAGCAGCGAAATCATCAATATCGCTAGCCGACATTGGCTCCTCTTCGTCCTGAACAAAATTTCAAGTTGAGCTCAAAATCATTTAATATCATTGAGCTTTTTTCCAAAAATACAATAACCTACGTATTTAGCATAAATCTTTGGAAAGTTAATGGTGACGATCGTATCACGAGCCATAATTTTTTTAGCGATGATGTTGAAGTCTGAAAGATCATTCAGCATTTGGCTGAGTAGGAGAGCTGTAGAAGCTGGGTGCGCTAGTAATGTGCAAGATTGCTCTTTCTTAAAGTCGGGCCATTAGTAAAGAAGCCCAATTCAAGGTTTACAAAAAAAGGTTTAACTTTACATCACTAGAAAATGGTTGATTTTAACCACTAAGTTTGACTTGTTACTAGGAATGGGCATTTTAGAATACCGAATCCAGAAGAATCCGAATCCCGAACTACCCGAAATCCAAATTGAAGTATAAACCGAATAATTGGAACCGGTCTTAAATCAACGCCATTACATTGGTAAAAATTGTTCGATGTTAATTCTCACATAAAAGTGTACCGGTAGTGAGCCATTTGCTCGTAATTGGGACTTCACGTGACTGCGTAGTTTCTTGGTTTTTGTTCGCGAATTTCGGCTGATGAAGATTGATTTGCTTATAACTAGCAAACAGTAAAACCTAGAAAGTTGAAATTTGGACTCAACATAATAATTGATACGAGCATTATGTGTGCCGATTTTGGGGATCCTAGATAACGTGATCATGAAATGCGACTCGAAAAACATAACAAAACGACAATTTTTGGCTTGAAAATTTATTAATTCTCCTACAACTCAAAAACCACCAAACGTGCAAAGCTGAAATTTGAGCTCTATGTGAGTGCATATGCATGCTTTATGCAAACCGAATTTGGCAGCGCTCGGTCACGCGGCCAAAATTTTTTTATAGGCCAAAAATTTTACAAATTTTCTGGGCAAATCGTTGAATTTGAACCGATATATCTCGGTAATTACCGATATTGATAAAAAAATGGTTCGTAATGTTTGAGTACACTATCAACCACCTTTCTTTTGGTTATGTTCGTTTACTCCAACTTGAAAACTACTTTTCTTGTTTTGCATCTTTTTTCTAACTTTTTGTTATTTTTATGTTTTATTTTTCTTCTGCCGCTGTCTACTTTTAAACCGCTAAACGCACTACATTCATAGTTTGAGCGGTTAAAGATATCAGGGAGGACTTTTGTGCAACAGTAATCGGGGGTGCCAGGCTGGGGGATCCCTCTCAATCGGGTCCTCCAGAATTTTGATCTTTTAAACCGTTAAAGCTAAAGGAATCAATTTTTTGGAATGGGCAGATATTAAAAATAAACTAAGCTAACAAAAATTGGGGGTGCCGCGATGGGAGTTTACCCCCAAACGGGCATTCTAAAATTCAAGCTTTTTAACCTTTCAAGCTAGCCACATAAAATTTTTAAGGTAAGTAAGCATAAAGGAAAGATAGAATTTGGAGTACCGAAATGGGAATCTCCCCAAACGAGGCCGCCAAAATTCAAACTTTTATAACCACTCACGCTAGCTAGACATATGAAGTTTTCAGGGTAGGCAAATATGAAGAAAAGTTTTTCCCAAACGGGACCCTCCAAAATACAATTTTTTTACCTTTTTAGCTGGGCACATAGAATGGTGGCCACAAATTCTCAACTTCCCCATTTGAAGCAACTTGCTTCAAAATATCTTTGCATTCCAGCAACATCAACTTTTTCCGAAAGGTGTTTCTCTAGTGCAGGCTTGACTGTGAGCGAATTAAGAACGCAACTAAGTAGGGAACATTTAGAAGCACTCAATGCCATGCACTGCAATAAAGTGCGGCTTTAATTAAGCAAATTGTTGAATAAATTCTTTCTGGATATCGGTGTTGGTCTCTTTTTCAGCAAATTAAGTTAATTTAAACCAGAATAGGATTCAGTATTCTGGATTCGGTTTCAGCTATTCGAAATAATTCTGGAATAGCCAACTATTCTGAAATGCCCATCCCTACTTGTTACGTAACTTTCTTTCCGAATGCATTGTTACTATTTTTGTTAAATAAAGTAAAATAAACGTTCAATGAGAATGCTATCATATATATATCATATTAAATAAATAAAACAATCATATATATATTAAACCATTTCTATTATGATAATAGCATTAACTGAAATTAAAAACCAAAAATTGATTAAAACCAGTTAGTAGTGAAAGTTCTCAAACCTTTTAAAACTTCTGGACTATTTTTAATTGTCAGTACGCTGAACTAACTTAGGCTTACCAGTTTTACAAACAAATATTTTAACTTTAAGCACTTAGACAAGTTGAGCACTAACAAAAATGAACTTCATGGCCAGTTAATAATCGAACTGCATAAAGTACCAAAAAATTTATTGTTGTATTTGACTACTCGAATGTCTTGCGCTAACACTAAAACTTTTCAAATGCAAGATATCTTTTTGCTGTTTTATGAATAGGGCTAAGTCAAATTTAATTAACCTCACAAATGCTAGCCAGCGGATTTATTTTAAAGATAGAGTGTAACAAACAATTCTTGCAGGTAAAAAATTCGTAAAACAATCTAAACGAGTGAAGTGAAAAGTACCTAAACAAATTTATATTATTTTAAAAATTGGATTAAAGATTAAAAAAATAAGCTAAAACAAGTGCAAACAATATCCGCCACATTTATTAAACTAACAGAAATTCAAGCTCAAACTTGTAGTATTTCCAGGGGCAAATTTCTCAATGCTCTGATTACTTTATATTTCCAAAATGCTTTTCGACAGCAACCATCTAGTTAAATGAACGAACTATGTAAGAAATGAGTGAACTGGACTGAACATTTGGAACTTTTTATGAGGCGAATAACAAAAACATTTTATATTTAAAATATATTTATTCGCTTTACAAAACAAAAAACACTTTAAAATTTAGAAAGTATTCAAAGCAAAAAACCAACAATCGCTTGTTTTTGAAACGTTCTACTATGGCCGAAGTTCAGGTTTTAGGCATTATTCAAGATAATTCATAAATAATTTTGAAGAAGTGCTGAAAATTACGCAGTTGATTTCCAGTTCTTCAATCGTAATCGGAATTTTTATTCCACAAGTTGCCATGGCGAAGACAGCGAAGGTACATTTTGGTCTTCGAACCAAGCTGCCATCTGTGCACCAGGCTTGTTGGTAAATACGAGAGGTATCAAAGTGACCTAATTATTGCTGAACGTCAAGCAGAGAAGCTGTCAACATCAATTTTTATCGTCTTTGCCTTGACCCGACCGGGAATCGAACCCGAGTCAACCGTTTCAGTTGCAAACAGTCTTACCATTTGACACGAACCCTGATCAGTCTAACAAATTTGAGTTAAATAATATTTATTCTTATCTTTCAAAATTAATTTTTTCCTCCTTGCATTTATAATAAAAATGTTTCAAACAATTAATTTCTATTTTTAATGAAACCACGAGGTACGGACTCATCTTTTCAACGTATATTTAAGCGATTTAGTCATCTATCTACCATTCAACGGGCTTTGAAAAGCCGAAAAAAATTTGCATGCAACTAAAAAAGTGTCTGTAATGACTAATGTCTTTGGGTAAAGGACAAATAAATGACACGAAAGCAATTTATCATTATTAATCACCCAAAAACTCAACGTCCCTAGCTAAGACCGACATTGCTTTCGATTAGGCGGTAAAAAAAAAAACTACGAAGCGTATACGGAAATTGTTTGTAGAAAAAAGCCTAACTCTACGTAACTGTTAACAATTTTTAAAATAATTATTTGCGCAAAACTTGACAAAAATTAAACAACTTGAATTTGTCAACTACGAAAGTAGTTTTGTTTCTTCGTTTTAGCTTATTTTCCAACGTTTCTTAGTTTCTTGTTCAATTTGTGTCGGGTGTAATCAAGCAAAATCCCCCCATATGTCACACAGCCTGTTTTGTTAATACAAGATTTTCAGCAGACATTACCTGAGACAAAGTTTTTATTTCATCTTCATCCGCTTTAACCATATCTTCGTATTCTTGCTTCTTGTCAAGCTCCTTAAAATACATTAAAAAAACACTAATTTATTATGCATTTAAATTCAAATGTGAAATTCAGAGACGCACAAAAAAACGACAGTAAATGCAGCACAGTGCCATATGTATTTGCGGCGGAATGCAGAAAAAAACTTTGCGATGGTCATTGATCAAATGTTTATGTACCCTTTTTTTTCGCAATCCTGTAGACATGATCAAAAATATTATGAGAAAATCACAAAAAAATATAGGCCAAAAAAACAGGTATTTTCACTTATTTCCAGAAGGTTGTGGGTTAGAAATAATTTGAGGTGTGTAAGGTTAAGCTGAAGAGTTCAAAATTAATCAACAGCAGAAGTTTCGGAATTAGAAGTTTTTCTTCGATAAAAAAATAACCGTTCCATGTCAACCATTAGCTAACTAAAAATTAGAAGAGAAATGACTTCTCAAATCCACTTGGAAACTTTGTAAATGGCAACACAGCATTTTTGTCAATATTCTTTATAATCGGCAGCAGATTTTTCAGTAAAACACAAAATTAAAAAAAAAAACTGATCCTGTATTAATTATTACAGGTTAGGAATGCGGTATGTTCAAGACTGTTGTCAAAGCCAAATTCATTTTGTGCAAGAACATCAACCTACTTCTTGAATAAAGCATTTTTTAATGTTATACTTCAATATTTTCAGCAAGAACCCAATTTAGTTGAACAAACAAAAAAGTAATTTTATATCAAGGGAAAAACGACCGAAATAAAGATCTAGAACAGTGCAGACTGGATGCATTACTTGATGTTTACCATCAAATGCGAACATGAAAACGGTACCTTTCTCAAAACAAGGTCGTAAAGCTAGTTTTCGCATTATACTGTAATTACATTTTATTCACCAAGTTGCCTTGGCCAGCAGACAGTGAAGGGACTTTTCGAGTCACGCTGTCACATACACACCTGTCTACCACACACGGCGGAGGCTTCACACTGTCCCTTTAATTGCTGATCGTCAAGCAGGAAAGCCATGAACACCAATTTTTATGGTCTTTGGTTTGACCTGACCGGGAATCGAACCCGAGTCTACCGCTTCAGTAGCAGATACTAAATCCACTCAAACAATGATCGGTTATTATGTATCTCCTACCTAGCGAAATCAAAATTACAGTATTGAATTTAAACTTTTTTTAGACTTCAAAGCCTCCTTTTATACACCATGCATGATTACATATAAGTTACCCTCTGCCAGGGCAGTCAACCCAATTTTTTTAACATTTTACGCAACATAAACATCCTATTTTGTTATCATAAACTTCAAAACTTGGAAAATATTTTTGTTCTGATTTTAAAAGAAAAATCAGGTTCTGTCGAAAATAATTAAAACATGAGAAAAACTTAATTAGTGAATTGTTTGATAACTTTCGTTTATAATAAAATTTTTAGTAGCCGTACTCTGAGTTTCTATAGGTGAATAAAAACAGCTGGAGAAAATCACAAAATCATAAGAATCATGCAGTTAATTTCTAATTTATTCCAAGCAAACATTTTTTTTTAATTTTTGCTTAAAATAATTTTTACGGTAATTTAAAGCGAGCTAAGATTGATAGAAACAAAGCAGTTCTAATAGATTTTCATAACATAAAATTGGTAATGCAATAAGGATTAGTATTCAGTTTATTAAAAAATTAATATATCTGCATTGTTTGTTCATTACTGTAACAAGGTTGTAACAACAGCATTTGCTGTATGTAAAAAAGATTACGCTGATTTCATTTTGAATCCACTTTAAACTTCTTTTAAGAAGCGCAACACAATATTTGGATTTATCTTGTTTAAAAAGTAAATCGGCAACATTTTTTCCAATCTACCTCAAAATCAGGATAAATAGAGCAAAATTTCTAAGATTTCTCTACCCTTTTTATGTTCAATGCATGATTGCACATGTCCCGTTTTAGAACAGTGAACCAAAACTGGCCATTCTATGCGCAAATTACAACTAAAATTGCATTTGATTAAAAAAAAAGCTAATGATTTGAAAAATTAATTAACGAAATACATGGCCGTAGGAGCTCAAAATGATTTGGGGGGGCAGCAAACTTTTGCCCGAAAAATGACTTGATGCATTGCGTTTCTCTGTCAAAATTGAGACGGTTTTTTCTGCCCAAATTGAGGTGTTCTCCAAAAAAAAAAAAAAAAAAAAAAAAAAAGGTCATCCCTAAAATTTGAACGGTTTTTCTGTCCAAATGAAGGTGTTCTCCAAAAAAAAAAGGTCTTCACCGAAACTGAGACGGTATTTTGGCAATGGTGTGCCCAAATATCCACACTATTTGCCCAAATAAATAGACCATTTGCCCGAATTTTCTACGATTTTCGACGTTTTGAACCGAATGGGGGGGCGACCGCCCCCCCTGCCCCCCCGCCTCCTACGGCTATGACGAAATATCTTAAAACCAAATCAACAAAATTAGGTAAGTTTGTAAGGAGATTCTGCCACAAAACAAAACCTTGAAAGCCGCTTTGAGTTCTTCACGGAGTGGTCAAAGTTCTACAAGAGATGGAACCGGTCAGGATTTTCTCGACTCGACCGGTAAATTTCAAAATCTATGCCGGTCGACCGGTTGGTTGACCGGTTTCTGACCGGCCCGGTAGACCGGTTTTTCTATAGAAAGTTTTTGTTTACTGTTCAATGCATCTGAAGAAAAATTTTCAAAAGGGGGGGCATGGGTGAGGTGTTAAATTTTGTGACTCCGAATAAGAGTCTCAGAAAAAAAAACACCAAAAAATTTTTTGCAAAAAACAACTCAACTTTAAGACCTTTTTAGGTTAAATTTCACTTTGAAAGACCTGTTTTGAGCAGCGTAAAAGTGCACAAAATAAGCATAAAAAGAACTGGAGGGCACTAGCTAAATTATTGGACGTTCTTCTAATGATATTATGCGTAAGGCCAAGATAAGAAGTTCAAATTTTCTTAGCTACTGGTGACAGATTATCTGCAATTTGCCTAACAGCAAACCCTACACTGAAATGACATTGGCTAGAAAATATTCGAAATATAATGTGCCCCAGCAGTTTGTAGAAATGCTGCTACTTCAGAACAAGACATGGCTAGTAAGATATTAAAAAATGAGAGCTATGTCTTTTTTGCCCAGTGTAGAGGGTGGTAAATTTAAGTTAAAAAAAAACTTTTCAAAGCGGCAAGATTTTAGCATGTACTAAAAAATCTGAAATCTGCGCCACTTCTACTCTTAAGCTGATTAAAATGATGCTAAAATGCCAGGAAGCGTAAGCCTCTTCCACATGAATGCTTTATTATAATCTGATTACGGGATTAAAACGAATATTTTACACTTTTTTGCTTTGCGGGAAGGGGCATGGCACAAACCCTCCCCCCTAAATACGCCCCTAGATGTACATGTCTTAATGGTCACAGCGTACTAGTCACAGCTAGAAACCATTCAACAAGGGTTTTCAAACGACGTGGTTTGTTAATGCTGTTTTTTTATAAAAAGTTTGATATATAACAAAATATATATAAATGTAGATTTCGGTTGGTGCTTAGCTGTCTTCTACTTGCAAGAAAAGAGAATTTGACCGGTGTTTCAACCGGCTTAAGAATCTCGACCCGACCGGTAACCCGACCGGTTTCCATCTCTGTTCTACAATTGCAAAGATAAAACGTACAATTGACAAACCTTATATTGGATCGACTAAATATGTGACGTCACATTCGAAAAAATAGGGTCTAAAATAATCAATAACCATCCAAGCTTGTCTTCGACATAGAATAACCAACTGTAGTTGTTTGAGAGCTTCCACATGTATCAAAAGTGTGGCGGTCAATAACTGGATTATATAGCTTAACAGTTTTTAAAACAGCAAGACAATGACTTCTTACACTTTTTCCTGTCATTAGCACCTGTAAATTTTGGATTGAGGCTGACTGTTCTTAAATTTTGTCGAATTTTCAGCTCCATTAGTTCTTAAATTTTATTGGATAAAAATATGACTTATTCATTTTTGCCTGGCAAAAAGTTGTCGTTTGTTGTTGATCAAGGGTGCACAACCTGCGGCCGTAAAAGGAATTTTTCGCGGCCGTGAAATTGTACTTCAAAATTCACGTTGTGGCGGCCGTGTATTGATTGAAATGTTTTGCTACGTTATTGTTAAATAACTATTAAGAACAGTTACGATTTATTAACTGTACAGTTAATTAAGACGATTACATGCCAATGCTGTTTACTTACCAATGCGCAACTATTTACCGCTTAGAGTTGGCCTAGCCGAGTCCTTGCCAAAAAGTTCCAATTAGTTAGCGGAAGTGGCGTAGGAGGTGAGGGGCACTGGCCTCCCCGCTAGTTTTTGAAGTTTTGATCGCGCGTCAAAATTTCGGCCAATTTTGCTGAACATTTATATTTTTATGGAATCAGCGTAAGGATCGTGGGTATTTCATTTTTTTGATCAATAAGCTAGCCTAGTTAATAGGCTAGTTAATAGCCTAGCCTAGTTTTTTGACCAATAAGCTAGCCTAGTTAATAACCTAATTTCTAGGCTCTTTTGTGCTTCGGCAAGTGTCGTGTCATATTATACCTTCATTGGACAGTAAATTTGGAGTCAATTTATTATTTTTCGGGCAGTTTTCCTCATTAGTAATCATATTTTTATACCGTCAGTTCTGGCTATTTGTGGTCAAATAGCTTTCTAGACTATTTTTGTTTCACCGGTAAGTGGTGTGTAGTGGTCTATCTTGATTGAGTAGTAAGTTTTCGGGTAATTTATTTTTTGGGCATTTATGTTCAGCATTTATTCATTATATTTTGTAGCTATTAGGCTACCTAGTGATGGCTAGTTTACTTTGTGATTAAATAATGTTTTAGGCTATTTATGATTTGCCATAAGTCAAAATTCATTATTGAATGTGCAGTGAAATTTTGGACAATTTCATATTTCGGGAAAATTTGCCCGGTATTTGCGTCATATTTTTATTGTCGGCGACTTTTTTTGCTTTTCAGTTTTGTGGCCAACTGTCATATAGACCTGCTATTTAGTCCTTCCTGCCATACACATATCTTTTGAGGATTGCAAACTTAATTTTTGTGCAATTTTGCTCAGTTTTTGATTATATAGTCAGTGCTGGCTTCTTTTCAGTTTTCAGCTTTGTGGTCAAATAGTTTTCGGTCTATTTTGCTGTAAGTGTCATCAAAGAAATAAAATCAGTTAACAATTGATCTATGATTCAAATTGACTACACGGACTTCATAAGCTTCAATAAGCCAACATTAATAGCAGAGTAAAATTTTGGGCAATTTCATATTTCTCTGTAGTAATTTTGCCTAAGATAACACATGTTTTATTGATATAATGACTTGTTAACTAAATTCAGAACTGACATATTGACCAGTTACTTTGCATGTGCAGTCAAATAGCTTTTCAGTTAATGTTCTGTGAAGTTTCTTTTCATTGGCGACCTACTTAGCTATTTTTGTTGTTTGTGCAGATTTGCACTTTGCTGGAAAGTTTTTTCAGATAGAAACAAATATTTTTCTAATGTATCACATTTCTTTTTCAGTAGGTATGGTAATTAACTTTGATAGCGTTTTAAATCTTTGTTTAGGTTGATTTTTTTTCCTTGGAAGACTTATTATACTCAGCGTGTTATAATGTTAGCTGTATTTATTTGTGTCACAAAATCAATTAATTTTTGTCAAATCGTCATAGTGTGAGCAACTTTGATTTTTATGTGAATAATCACTGACCAAGTTACTTGCTTGATTGACCAAAATAACGGCAGTACTAACGGCAATAAAGTTGCAAATAAAGCTACACAGTTGTTGTTGTTTGTCTATTGTGTTTTTTCTCAAGAGGATTTCTACTTTTCATCTTTTGAAACATTTAAAATATGAAATGGTGCTGGAAAAGTTATCCAAATTCACGTAATGGTTAAATACATTTTGACCTTTGTTTAAAACAATAATTCCCCTTTAACCGTTTAGTTAAACTACTGTAGCTACAGCAGAATGCTTTAAATTAAGTCAAGCACTGAACATGGCGTAAAGCTAACTTAGTTCAAGTTCATTTAAGTACTGTACGTTAAGAATGCTGTTTAATGGTGAACAGAAAAATGGTTATAACCTTGTATTAGCCATATCACTTGTTCAATTGTCTTGAAAAGATATCTGATAGTTGTCAAGATGTAAATAGTTTATGGAAAGTTTTATCTTATCAAAAGCCCAAGTGATGTTACCAATATAAAATTTAACAAGTTGGGACAAAGCTAGTACCTTTGTCATATATTTTACACTAGACAGGTAATGAGTTTAGATATTTTTATGAGTCCTAGAATCTAGATGTTTTACAATAATTCGCAACATGAAAATATTGCTAGTTATAGTTACCAGCTTGCCTGAGTAATGTTGCTTTAACTACTTCTTTCCAGATTTTTGGTGGGTACTTTGAGTAGTGACTTAATGTGCAGGCTGATTGAGGAAAGCAATTTTGCTTTGACACCAATGTAGACCTATGTTTTGGAACTGTCGCCAGTTAGCATTGTTTGATTATAATTAGCTAAAGTGAAAAGATTGAACAAAAATAAAGGTCTTCCTGCAAAAAATGCTATTGTTGTTGAAATTTTAAGTTAATCATCAGACTACAAATATTGGCAAATTACCTGCATTGTCATGATAATTTTCCGGAAAGTGCATTTTTTAGATCTTGGTCCGTTTAGCATTGATTTGATTTTACTTGTGACAGTAGTTCAGTTAAATAATTATGCATCAACATTTGTTACCAGAGTTCCAAATGACTAGCTTTCCTTAATAAGTTAGTCTAATAACTTAATAGCTAATAAATTCACATAAATCAGGTTGTTTGATGTGCACATTTTTTTAAGCAAAAAAATGCAGGAGACCAATTTATTTCTCCGCGCAAAATTGAATTTACCAAGTCATTTTTCGCGCAAAAGTTAGGTGCCTCCACAAATCAATTTGAGCTCCTTCGCCCATGGATAGTAGCGTAACTTTTGAACGTCACAATTATTTCAACTAGTTTATTTTCGAAACTTCATTGTACAAAATTTTGACTGTACCGTTACAATGATGTCATTTTTACGTACGACCTAGTTTTTCTTAGTTTTTTTGTGATTGTTCTTTTTGCCTATAAATAGCGTGAATATTCTTGACCTAGGGAATAGAAGGGAGAATAAGTTTTGGCGTGAAACTGCTGTTAAATTGCATAACATGGATTAGCGTATTGCGCCACTTAGAATTCAGTTCATGCTAATATATATAATGAAAATATGATAGTTTTGTTATAATTCTAGAGTATGTTGAAGGTAAAGCGTCTTGAACTATGCTCTTTAGCCAGTAGCGTTGCAGGGAAGGGCTGTATCCCCCCAACCCCATTGGCCAGCCAACCAAAATGCAGAATAAGAAACATAACACGTTTTGATCATTTCTGAGACTGCCTTTTGCACTGGAATAGACTGCAAAAATTATTTGACGTATATATTTTAGTTTGCTTTTTTTGGGGAGGAGGAGGGTAATTTGTCCAAAATAAAACTCATAAAATCAAAAAAAAATTGAAAAATGGCCAAAAACTTGGTACTCAATTCAAATCGCGTTTTGAAAAATGATTCACAAATGTTTCATCAAAAAATATATAAGCTCAGGAATAGGAGTAAGAGGAGGGGGCTATTCAGTACTAGTTAATTACCAATCACTTCTCTCAAACTTCCTTCTATTAGCCCCCCTAATTATATCTTTCTCTATATAGACGAAATAGATTACTCTTTAAAAGTTTTTAGTGAACTACCGGTATCGAATTTTATGACTTACCATCTTGTAAGAAAATTGAAATTCTAGTGATAGCTATTTCCTACATAGCCCATTTATGCAAGTAGTTACTCATGTATTTGCACTGCTAATTTCTATGCCACGTTTTCATAACATTACTTTTCATCAAAATAGGCCTAAAATTAAGTTATTTTGGCAAAAAAATACGAAACTTTCGAGCGCAGGGGGCTCCACCCCCAAATTCCCGTAACAGCAACAAAAACAGAGCAATACTTAGTTGAACCTTTTCCTGTCTGGTCTCGTGTACCAAAATAACAGCAATAAAATATATTTAGCAGTTTTGTGGTATATTTTTTTCGAAATTAAACTCTAGCATATTTCATTTGTATCTTGCATTTTCTAGTGTATGTTTTTAACTTTTTTTTTCTGATCTAGCATTTTTTTGCTTTATGATTAAATTCTCCAAACTTGAAAATTTGATTTTTTCTAACCTTTATCATGCCTAGTTAAATTGTTAGGCTTGAAACATAAATTTGTAAAAAAATTACTTTAGCTAGTGGCGGCCGTTAGTGCATTTGCCGGATGTTTTGCAGCCGGCAGAAGTGAAAGGGTTGCGCACCCCTGTTATTGATCATGATTTTGAAAAAAAACAAATCAACAATAGTAGCATAGAAAAAAACAAGAAACCTCTACTAATCACTCATAAGTGAAAAGCAATGTATTACACATTTGGCCTGTGTTCGTAGCTTTTTTCGTGCCGTGCCTGGCATTGTTCATTCATTTGTTCTTAGATTTTGAGCAAAAATGAGCCTCGTGTTTATATAAATTGTTTTTCTAAAATGGGCATATTTCAATATTAAGACTTCTTGGGGAACTAAAAAATTAAACATACTGTGGTAATTTCTTAAAGCTTTTTTATTTTTTATTTCTTTTATTTTTTGATAATATGTTATCTCAAACGTGTTACCGCACTTGAAATTGTCAGATATTGTCTTTTCCACTAGATTTTTTTTATTGCTTGTTCAAATACATCACAAGGCTTGCGTTGTTCACTATAAGGGAAAACTGCTTTTCATACCACAACATCAGCACCCCGAGATGAGATCACAAATTTCGGGCAATATCTTCTCAAACGTTCCGATGTGCGCGCGACGCCATTTTGTTTTTCAACGGCCCATTTCTCCATTTTCTCACGTAGCCTAATCAGGCTCACAGCAACTAGCACCTTGACATCTTTTGTTTATTAGCGACATTTTGATAGTTTTGTCGCCGGCATTTTGAAAGCAGAAATAACTTATCATTCTCGAGATTGAACGATAATATTTGGTTAGCGCATTTGAAAAGCATTTGGCTAATCGCTGTATCGCTAACTCAAGCTAAACGCGCACCAGCATTGGCAAAGATGTGATAGTGAGAGGTACCGCAAAGTCTTTGGACAGCACAAAAACAAAGTTAGCCTGATTCAGCCAACCTGGTTCTAATTAAATTACCCAACAGCGGCCTTGAAGTAAACATCGGTTGCGAGCTGTGCTGCCTGTTCTTGGCCAAAAAACAGACGTTCAACCGATTACCTCTTGCGCGCCGCTCCATTTCATGGAGCTCAAGACCGAGCATCATTTGTGAAAGCACTTCCAAGTTAATTGGAGAAAGCAGCACAGCTTGAAGACTCTTACCCAAACTAATTCTGGGTCCAGAGTTCTACGAATACTAATGCTGGTCAATCATCGAAATAAACAACCTGCTTTAGTAACATAGTGTCGCAATTCAGAAAAAAGTTTTGGGGCTTGTGAAAAACACAAAAAACGACACTTTTCAAAAAAATGAAATTATTGGTTTAAAGGTAGTGGCTATTTCACCTTTTAAATGACTAAAATTTTAATTTTACATGGAAATTTGAACTTATGTGATTAAATATTGGACATTTTTTAAACTTACTTCCAGGGTCGGTTGAGGGGCCTTGGATTCAGTTTCCTGTGTTTGAGAGGTTGAAGGTTCAGCTTCAGTGGTTTGGGCATCTTCTGGAGCATTGGCATCACTGGATGCCTGTTGGAACAGGGATAGTTAAAAAGACAAGATGAAGGGGTCGTTTTGATAATTGCTGATTATACAATTACATAGTCTGCAACTAAACCCTTATGTCAACTGAAGGTTTAGAAGTTACATCGTTTTTGGAAGTAGATGTTGCCCTGGTATAATCATATACTATTTACAGTAATGCAGTATCTTTTGCTAATGTAATAACATTGTTAACTTAGATCAATTTTACAAGATTCTGCAGAGTTCTACTATCTAATTTTTGTTTATATTTAACTTTAATGCAAGTTAATTAAAATGATATTGCTTCAAAAACTTAAAACTAAAAAAGTAAAAATTTTGCATTTTTTTATCGTAGCTGCTTTTATTGCAATAGTACAAATAAACTGAAACTAAAATTTCTTCATCCAAGTAAAAAATCTAATCCTCAAGCAATGTTTCTAACGAAACTCCACCCAATAACATAAAATCTGTTCATTAAAAAGAAACCATATAAAAATTCTTTGAAAGTTAAGACGAAAATAATTAGTTTTTCACTTGAAATTCATTCAAAATATTTTAATCCACAGACAACTAACATCCAATGCCGCCTTTCAAAATAATAAATTCTATTCAAACTTCCGCATTCCAATCAAAAACAAACTTTAATGTTCCATATACCAAAAGGCAAATTAAAGATTATTGCAAGATTTGTGGCTTGACACACACAAAAACTTTTGCATATTTTAATATAAAATCAATAAGGAAACAGTTGCTGGTTTTAGTAAAACAATTTATTCAGCAGCTGCAGGAAAACTCAATGACTCATCATAGCAGAGCCGGTTTTGCAGCAATACGACATAAGCGCGCCACTCGGTATTTTTTAGATTCATTCACAAAAGTGAGCTATTATTGTCCAGTCAAACGCCGTTGTCATAAAATCCATTCACAAAACCTTATTCAACACTAAGGATTGCAACAGGAGCACGAAAACGCAAAATCTTGAGACATCAGACTCAACGGAAAATTATATGACCAGTCGCCTATTTTTGAACCAAAATTACAAAAAATGGTCATTTCCACCTAAAAATTACAACGAAAAGTGAAAGCGCAGTAGCCATACGCAGGACTTTCGTGTACGCAAAGTTAATGAAGAATAGAAAACTTAGAGATATAGAGCTAGGTAAATGAAGGCAAAAAAGAGTTGAAATCAGAAAAAAGATACATGTACAAAAAAGGCATATCGGCGAAGTAAAGGTTTTGATAAAAGTAATAACCAGAAATAGTTTTTTTGCTGGTTTCTTGCATTCAAAACCGCATTCTAAAATTCACTAAAATGTTACCTCCGCACTCTCTTGATTCGTGCTTTCTTCAGCTGCGGTTGGAGCCGAAGTGTTCTCCAGCGACATGGTGATCGCTCTGATGAGTTGGTCCTCTTCGGAGGAATGCGTAAGCAGCCACTCTGTCGCGCCCTCTACTGAGCTGGAGTTGTTGAGGGCTTCGATACAACTTTCACGAGGGAAACCCATGTCCATAAGCTGTCATTTTAAAGCATTGATTGCCAAAGGCAATTAGACCGATTTGGTGGATATGTACCCCCCCAACTTGAACAGGCGGCTTCTGACCATGTTGCTATTATAAGTAAAATCTGCCACTAATCGCTAAAGTAACAAAACAAACAAGCTTTTTGGCTGCGTCTACGTAACTTGGAGATAGAAAATTAATTTCGAATGCATAGCTGATAAAATAGTTTAATTAGTTAATGAAAGCATCCATTTTGAAAAACTTTGTTAAAGCAAAACAATGGCTTGCAGGTCTTAGCCTGAATTGAGTGAATATTCAATGACTTCGAGTTCGACTTTAAAGTTAAAATGCAACTCGAAAAGTCAAGTTTGACTTCGAAAGTGTAAACCAGGATGGATTCAGCACAGTGACTAATTGCAAATTGTTGGTGGATTTTCTAATTTAACACATCAAATTTCTGCTCAAGTTGTTCTAGTGGGGCGTTTGTTCATCTCTTACCTGTTGTATGGAGTTGGGATCATGTTCTCGAGCAGGAGGGGCAGAGTCGAGTGCTGCTTGGTACCCAGAACCAATCTCATTGGCTATTTGGCGTATACGGGCTGCTGCGAGACTACTTGTTGCCCTGTTTTTAAACCAATAAAAATCTCGTCGGCCAAGTTTAAATTTCAAACGCAAACATCAGCAGAACATATTGCAAAACCGGAAGGGAAAACGCATGATTTTTTTGTGCTAAGCTACTTGGATTTAAATATTTTTACTACCATAAACCATCATCCTCAGTGCTTTACAAGAAGTCAAAATTGCCGTCCTCTTCAACGAATTTTCCAACAATGCCAGAGGCTTGTTTTATCAGCACGGATTAAATCACTAAGATAAAAAATAAGCTGAGTCTAAATAAGCCGATGCGCAAGCTTTACCAAAACAGAATCCTTAAAGTTGGCTATCCCAGCAGTGTCTCTTTCCCATGAGCTTCAGCATAACCTAGTGGCTAACCTAAGAAATCGGGACAGTCTACCGCTAAAATAAAATCAGCCGAAAATGTAAAATTAATTAGACTGAAAATCGTTATAATCGTTAATGTAGATACAAAAGCGGCAACTGGGCTATGCTTTTCAACTATTCCAACCACAAAAACCAACTATGAGCCAGCTTGCAGCAACAATAATCAACTGCAAATGTATATTTAACGAAAACTTTAAATTTTAAAAGAAATAGGAACCATATTAAACCGCGCATTTTTATTTACTTTTAAGAATTAGATTTGCATTTGGCTTAACGCTAAAATTAACTAAAAATTAAATACGATTTTTCTATGAACTTGTTGCTAGGTTTTGCCGAAAAAACAAAAAAACGCATAGCAGATCAGAGAAGCAAGTTCATTGCACACAGCTCGCATCATGTGCAAGATTTGTGATTTTGTGGTTTTGAAACACAGGAAAGTATCGGGCGGGATGGCATCCAAAAAGCAAGGCAAACTAATCAATCATGCTTGAGAAACATCAACCCAGATGGTTGCTAGCAGGTATATTCAGAAAAAATGATCTCCAATTTTTTAGTTAAATCGTCTCATTAGACTTAGTATTAATCCAAACTGCTTCAACTAAGAACACGTTATAACAATTTGCAATGATTATTTAACAAATTACTAAAGTGCGGTTATAATTACGAAGATTATGACTTGGAAGTATTAATTTGTATTTGAATCTCATTCGGGAAATAACGCAGTTAAAAGAAATAGTATCACGTATTTTCAACCTAATATATATAATTTGGAAACTAATTTGCGTGCAGTGTTGATTTTTAGTAATTTCAAGAATCAATTTGAACTTTCACAGCCTTTTTGCCTCATAGCAAATTGAAATGCCGCAAACATAAACTTAACTCAATGAGCAATAACAACCACATGGTCCACATCTATGCATCTGAGAACTTTCGTTCTTTTTTCTCACACCGGTATTTAATCACGGCTCTTCGTTAAAGGAAACTGATCACAACTAGCGGATCTGGTTGGATGAAATTACCCCAATTTTTCCTGAGGATGAAAGCAAGATGCTGTGGAAATGCTCCACCACAGAACCCGGCTGAATACTTTTCCACACAACCCAAATAGTGGGCATCCCTACCACCCACAAAAAAGTGACCAGTCGACCACCACTGATGGGTACCCATTGGTTGCCTTTTAAGACCTGCTGGCAGGCTGGGTGGACTAACAAATCTTGTTGGAAGGGTAAAAGTACAAGCCTGCATGCTCACGTTGTACCCCTATTTTAACCACTTCTTTTAGCAATCTCTGATACTGCAAATGCTGTTCTAGCTTTATAGAAAAAATTTTATTATTTTGGGAGAAAATGCCGCCCGGACTAGGCTTAAGAATTAAGGGTATCATCGTGCAAAAGGGCAATAAGACTATCACCCTGATACTTAAGGCTAAAAAAGCAACTACATCACAATATTAATGATATAATACAATAGGCAATAAGCAGAAAGGTCAGTGGTGTTTACTGCACAAACGCCGTTCTTTTTAAACTTTTTTTCCTAAACTTTAATTTGTATACCTTTGACTGGTATTAGTAGTTGTAGAAGATTCCATGTAATAGTCAGATACGTTGGACGATTCTGAGAAATAACAAACAAAAAATTCAATCTCGGTCTTAGACATCTATCCCGGAAGACGATCGTCATGAAAAAATAAGGTAGTTTTTTTTTTTGAAATCATTAGGTTCCAAATTATGTAAATTTGTAGTAATCTACGTAAGACACAACCGTTTCGTTCTGTGAGAGCTCATCAGTAGCGTGTAGACGGCTTCGAAAACTCACTTAAAAAAAAACATAATGAAATTATAATAACTTAAAAAATTTTGAATTTGTGGGACTTAAAATTACTAAAATTGTTATGCATTTTGGAAAGCACCATCATCAACTGCGTCATCCAAATAAGTCTTACTCAAATCTTTTTAATCGAACAAAGCAATAAAATATTTGGCGATTAGTGGTCAAGTGGATAGAGCGTCTGCTACTGAAACGGAAGGTTTGGGTTCGATTTCCGGTCGGGTCAAACCAAAGACTAAACAAAAAATTGGTATTTACAGCTTCCAGCAATTAAAAGGACAATGTGAGGCCTCCACCGTTTGTGGCAGCTTAACTCAAAGACCGAAAGGTCCCTTCGCTATCATCTGGCCAAAGCAACTTGGCGAATAAAATGTAATTGCAAATACTGTCATTTATAGTCTAAAAATACTATCTGCCAACTAAAGCTGAAATACCCGCTATGAACAAACCTTTGGCGGCTTTGGATTCTTCCCTTTCTTCTTTTAATTTATCGCGAGCAATCTGCTCCCCTCGGATTAAATGACACAGGATGAGAATAACAGCATCACAGATACGACTAGAGAGCCGTGATAACCTTCCACTGGACCAGAGATGTTGCAGAGCTTCCAAGGCAGCCTATAAATCATTTGATCAATTTCCTTGTAAGATTTTAAATTGACTGAACAATACAACTTTCAACAATAGTTTGCCAATTAATGTTTTTCTTGCAATATATCCAAAAGGACTATTATTTTTTTAACATTCTTTATCTTGCAGCTCGCAAAAAAGGCGACTTCGCAAGCAAAAATTAAACATTCAATTGAATGTGCTTTCACAACATTTTACGTTACAAACAGACCCCAAATTGATTGGAAAATGCGTTTTTTCGCGAAATAGCATAGTAACATTCAGTTAATTTGGGAGAGAAGATAATTTTTCCTGGTCTACGTGCCATTCGTCTTCTGCCAAAAGCGAGTAGATAATTGACTAGTAAGAATCCAGTGCATGAGCATCATCTACTGCATCCCACGAAATTGGTAACAGTCAATGTGTCAAAATTATTCCGTTTCCTATATCACGTAATTGCACAGATGCCAGACTTGCAAATAGAAATCGTCAAAATGATGAGACTTGGAAATATTACGCCAAATTTGGAATTGTTGGCATTTTGTGAAGATTTGTGCGGTTCAAATTTGGTATTTGTTACTTTTAAACAAAAATCGTATGCTGGTAGTTGTCAAAAAATTTTTACTTTCTGCGTCTTGATCAAAAATTTGACGGCACTGAAAGGAGCTTTGATCGGGGGAGGGGCATCGGGAGGGTGGAGAGATGGGGGCCTCTCATGGATTAAGTGAGGAGAATTGAGAATGTTATTTGGGTTTACCAAGCGCTCGACTAGCATCAACCAAGCATCAAGAAAATCATCAACACTGCCTAAAAAAAAGAACAATTCCTTTACGTTAATCTACAAACAGAGATAAACAAACCAGCAAAACTTTAGGTTTTGTAAGTACTGGTAAGGGTCCACGACAACTGACCGCGAACCAAATGACGCCGATTAGCTGAGAAGAGTGATCATAAGCATATTCTACTATCCCCAGAGCTATCTTGCCCAAACTCTCACTTTGTGACGAAATCACTGTGACGAAATCAGTGATCAAATCACTGTGATGAAACCGTTGGTTCGCTGTCAGTTGACCTGGCTCGTATTGGTAACGCCGTTAGTTCATGAACGCCTCAGTCGGCGTTTCCAGAAAAAGTTCAATAATGTAATCACAAAATTAAAAGGCTCAAATCGCAGCTATAACCATGGGCCCTGAAGATTAGACAATAACGGAAAAAATAGGTCCCATAACCTTACGAGTCAAAACCCCTAACCGCCGCGTCATTTGAAGTCCTAATTTTCCAAGATTACCTGGCAGTTCCGAGGGTGATACTTCACTACTCTCTTTGCTTTCACCGGAGTCGGAGGATAATGCCCACTTGAAGGATCTAAAAATAATTTGGATAAGGTGTGTACTGACTACATCGTGTAATAACGCACTTGACAAAGTTATTTTAATCCAAAATTTGTAATTGCTTTTACATCGATTTAGAAGTAGTGGTTGGTAAGATTTTAAACCATACTGACTGCACATAAAGTCGCGCTAATTCAAGACCCTCTTGTCAAGTTTTTTTTGTACTGCAATTTTTGATTCATGATTTTAAAGCGGCAAAATGCATACAAAAAAACAACCGAACAAAACGAAGTTGTTATTTTTCGATCATCCTCACGTAACTAACCAGAAATTTAGGTTTGTAGCCACCAAAAACAACTAAAAAAACCCTGTGGCTTTAACAAAAACATTCGCACATTTTCAAAAGCAATGACAAATAGAGATATTTATCATTACATCGTTACCGACCGACATGCTGTGAGCAGGATGACTTTGCATCAAATGTAATTTACATGTTGGCAACAACACCAGCGGTTGTTACGATTGGCATCCTGAGTTCTACACAGGATGTGGCATCGTGCCAAAACCTGACACTCAGCATCAAAACAAGTTTTGCGATTGATGTATAGTGTTGGCTAAGTGGGAAAACAAAGTGGTGCACGATTTAAAAGTAGGTTCAGAGACATCAAGCGTTCCTCAAAGATTAGAATAGGGACTTTTTTTCATCGAATGGATTTTGCTTTTTTTAAATGTTTGTACAATGGCTAGAAGTTCGCCCCCAGATCCTTGTCAAATAACAAGTTCAAGCTCTCCCAAACGAAATCTTGCCTGCACTTCTGGTTACTGCATTGGAGTTACTGCAGTGCAATGGTGCTTATGCTCCAGAGTGATGTATTGTACAATATTCGTCTATACTACACGTGCTTTTAGATATCAAGCACTCTGCCTAAACTTGATTTTATTTGATGCAAATGCTTTCATGCTCGGCTATGGGTGACCCAAAATCTTTTCGTTGCTTGCAAGGTGCCTAAAGTCAAAAAAACCGAGCTACAAGAATGGTGAAATTTGATAGGAGATCGGTGCCAAAATTTCCTTCCTTGCTTTTCTTTAAAACGGAAAAAAGCGACTTTGTAAGAGACTAACGACAAAGGGTCTTTCTGAGAGTTTGGTAAGTCATTTGACATACCAAGCTATTCAATAAATTTCATCGCATACGGGGTATTATGGTGTTTTTCTTATAACTTTAAACAAACAGCTATTACAAGCAACAGCAACGTAAACAATGAAAACTTGCTCAGAACCTAATTCCATGAACATGTCAAAAACACACCTCAATTTAAAATTACTCGCTCCCAATTCTTTGTAATATTGATTGAGTGACAATAATAAGGAGAACAAGATCTAGGAAGCAGAGAATTACGAAATTACGAAAAAAGATTAAGCCTTTTTCATACTCCCAAGCTCACTACAACGTGTTGATGAGGTTATTATGGGCTAAATAAATTCTTAGAAGGGATTTTGAAGCAGTACTCAAGTCGTTGGCAACAATTAGCGTTTTCACACATATGCAGAGTCATGCCAAAAAACCGCGTAATTACGAAAAACTGGCCAATCAAAGAGTTTCTACGTCACAAAACGAACATCGCTAACCTATTAACTTTTTGATTGACACTGTTATTTCGTGATTTGGCAATTTTTTTTGGCATCACTCAGTAACAAGCTGGCACCGGCACCAAGAACCGGGCCTGAAACGTGGACATGTGAAATGGCTAAATAAGGCCAATTTGACCGGACTGGGAATAGAACCATCAGCCTTTCGTTTCAAATGCAAGCGTTGTAATCGCATTACCAATTCGCGTGACAAAAATGAATCCTTCAAACAAAACTTACTCGAATAGTGCGTTATGGGCTCCAGTTCCGACGAAATATTGCAGCATTAGGTGGTAGGGCATGTGACGTTCGTCGAAAAGCATTGGGATCGTGAAGCCGACCGTACATATCAAAAAGGTGACCCTGTGACGTACGAGAGAATTTTGAATACAGTAAGACTACCGGTACCTTAGTTAGTAAGATAAAGTAGTTGGTAAAGTTTCACCCCGTGACATTATAGATCAATTTGCATTAATTAAGACTGTCCGGAGCTTAGCTGATAAGACAAAGAATGAAACAACCCCCCCTCCCGCGTTGCAAGTCATGTTCCAAATAATTTTGAAGCAATAGTGCAATGAAGCAAAACTTAATTGCATACCCATGCACATCAACCAGACATTCTGCTCTGTCGGAAGCATTAACACACCACCATTCCTGGGTTCTATTTGAAAGTCTTTTGTTGCTGCTGGGTCACCAAAAGTCGGAAATTGCTTGTTGCAGACTGCAAGCTTTAACGGCATCAAAACCTTTTCTGCACTCAGACAAATTGTCTTCTCGGATAATTTCGCCCTTTTATTGGAGCAGAATTGTTTCGAAAACACTTTAATGTCCGAGATTTGCTGACCTGAGAAAGATTTTGACAAGCCGTTCAGACAAGCCAAAAATCTTTTTATGGGGGTCCGCAAGTAAAAACGCTCGCGAAGCAAAAAGCTCATGTGGAAAGCGACTAAAATACGAAGATTCAACTGTAATGTATAGCTTAATGAGTGCTGTGCGATAGTGTCAACACAAATGGAGAAAGTTACATCTTAAACAACACATTATAAGAGAACGAGACAAAAAAACGCAAGAGAGCGGACACTTCCAACAGCAAGACTGGATTTGCGGAAGAAGATCCTTTTGATGATGCACAGAGGCCGGAAGGTGTCCGAGCTATAGGAGTACTTCTTGTAACCCCTGGAGGAAACTTGAACGGTCATTTTTATCTGTCCCACATTTGGGGAGGGGACCATACCACGCGTAGGCGGCAAAACATTGGTGTAGCATTTCCTGAACTCCTATCTCTTAGAAAAGATGCGGCATCACCACCTCCAACCAAAGAAGTAAATCTAGTCATTTCCGCGAAGAGGGACAACGCAGAATAAAAATTGGATCAAATGTGAGGAGTTCATATTGTGCACTGAGCTAAAGACACAGAACAGCTTATCTTGTAAACCTGGCTAGTGGTCATGACTTGTGCTAAAGGAGATACAATTACGCAACAGTTTAATTTACACAAGATATTGGGCAATTTGAACGTTGTATTGTCATGGGATGGTTTTAGCCTATCAGTTAAAGATAAGACGTCATTATTTCACAACTTTAATGATGAAATTTAGTTTTACGCATTGTTAATCCGAGATTGTAATACCGAAGCAATACTTATTTGTGTACTCTTTCAGGATACGGCCATGCTGTGCAATGTGCATGCCAATTATTGAATTCTTTGATGATCCAAATCAGAATCGAACCCGAGGCCTTTACTTCAGCGACAGACCTTTTCCACTACGCCCACTGATACATGTAATTATTTAGGCTAAATTATGAAATTGTAATCAAATGAATCACGATATACCGCGTAACTGTCATGATAGACAACCAACAGGAAGTAGCAGCCCATTTCAGCTACTGTTTTCAGGGATATCACCTCTTAACAGCTGGTCTGGCTCGATAGGCCTAACGACCCTCAAATGACTACTGTGCTGCATTGCGAAATACGGAATTGAGTTTGTCGATCAACAAATTGCTTCTAGTCTTCACATCACATAATTCACGTATTTCTGCATCGGTCCGAGTTATACGTAAATAGCCTCTGCCGCTTCGCAATCAAAATAAACAAGTAAAAGCGAGAAAATAAACGAAGAGATAGTTCATAGATTTACTAAAGCAAAAAGCAAGATCAATGTAATAGTAAGCGAGAAATTGCGCACAGAACGTTTGCTAAACATGGTTTGCAAAAAAAAAAATTTACGACTTTTTAGCAGTTGGACAAATATTTGGCATAGTATACGATCTTTAGCACGAAAGGTTTAGCAAGAAATATTTGCGAAAAATTAAACAAAATTATTTCAAATGCATAGAAAATGAATTTATCCAAGACAAAGTCAAGTATATTTTGAAATTTCAAAGATTAGACAAAACGAGCATTTTATCTGATTAAGACCATCATAATACCGGTATTTTGGCGATCACACTAATCTAGGTTTTACGTGCCGGAGGGCGAAGTAAAGAGAAATTTGCAAATAACGCCAACATGTCAAAATTAAGACACTGAATTTTCTCGTTAAAGAAGGAAGCAACAGCATAAGTTTTGCAACACATAATGCGGATAAAATTGATCAAAAAGAACATTGTAATTAACTTTTTTTGCCAGCTTATTTCACCACAAAATTTGACCGAGTTTTTCAAATCAAACCAAACTTCAAAACATCACAAATAAATTATTATTAACATCTAAACACCAATCCTTATTTGAAGTTGAAACTAACCCCAGCACTTTCCTTTCTGTCGGCGTTTATTTACTTTTTTCTTTACTCTGTTTTATTTTTACAAAACTGCATTTGGGAGCTGTATTTAAGACAATGAAATAATACACAAGCAGAATACCTCATTAAATTTTATGACGCAACAATTTATAAATTCTAGTTTTAATAATAATTTAGTTGCGAGGTTTTGACGTTTGCTGGCCAGAGCTTTTATAATTAATCGTTTGCGCTTATAATTAATTAATCGTTTGCTTTTATAATTAATCGTTAAATAGGCAAAATTTAGCTTGTGGGGAGACGTCTTCTCTAGCTCAAGTGGTAGAGCAGTGGACCGGTAATCCGAAGGCTGCAGGTTCGATTCCTGCGGGAAGACAACTTTTTCGCATTCCTTGCTTTCAAGAAGCCGCCGTTCTGGTGACTCTTCCTCAGGCTTCCGCGCTGGTAGCCTTTAGGCCAGATAGCACGCAAACGATTAATTAATTCTAGTTTTATTATTTCTTTGAACTCTTCAATTTTACCCAACACGTCAAAAAAAAAAACTTCGCATGCGTCCGGGATTTTGTAGGTTTTGCAACTAGTCGGTTGGTGTTCTACAACTTCAGAGAGATGTGGAAACCGAGACAATCCACTGCGATTCGCGCCACACCCAAAGATCTTAAGCGAAAAAGAAGACAGAAAAAAATGGCTCTGTAAGAGGCCAAAGACCTTAAGCGAAAAAGGAAACAGAAAAAAATGGCTCTGTTAGAGAGGTTCAGAAGCAGCCGCCAGCGTTGACTGCCACAGAGTAGTGGTGAAATAATCTATTAACTTATCTGTAACTTTGCAATAGCCAGACGAGAGCAAATGGACCAAGCAGCCTTCTGACTTTTCTAAGTCGATGGGTCCAATACTTAAAGGTAGTGACTATTTCACCGAACATTTTCAAGTTGAATAGAATAAAAGGAAAATGAGACATATTCATCCGGGCTTTTTTCATTTGCTTTTTTAGGGATTAAGATTAGGGTTTACGTTAGGGTTTGGGTTAAGGTTCGATTTGGGGATAGTTTTAGAGTAAGCATTTGAGTGTGGGTTAGATTTGAGTCAGAATTATCAAAAAAGTAGCTAAAATATTCGGAGAAAAAAAGCCTTCCATACTAAAATGGAAATTCCGTACAACCATGATGTTCCTTTCGACACCAAGATCCATATTACTATTTCGAAGAAAATTATTTTAAAGCCTATGGTTTAACCAGACTTGGGACTGAACTCGAGTATACTGTTTCAGACACTTTTTAGTAGTTAAAAAGCACTATGCTAGCATTCCACTTGGTAAAACCCTCAAACTGTAGAGGGGGTATTTTGTGGAAAACTATTATTTTTTAGCATTGTAATTTAAAAACAAAAATTAAACCAAGAAATAAGCGATTGAATTAATTTTACCTGCATGATTACTTTTAGATATTCTTAATTAAAAACTGGTAACAAGTTGAAATAGAACTGCGTCCAAAGTCTAATAGTTACAGTAAAATATCCAATTTAAACGGTATTGTACTCTAACCTCACAAAACTTGCAATAAGTTAACAAAAAGCAATCTCTATTCAAAAGAAAAATTACAACATTTATGCTAACATCTTTGGAAGTTTATTCCACAAAATATTAAGGTCAAATAGAATATTCTCAGGCGCTGCACCGCCTGCCGTTTCGGGGTTAGTCCCTTCATCAATAGCGAAGAGAGTATATGCTGGTTGGCTGAAAGACAGCACAAAAATTATTACTTATGGTATATACATATATGTATATTTTTTTGGTTATTGTGTTTAAATATCTACTGTAAAAGTTGATATAAACGAACAAATTAACAAACTTCAAAGGGTGCCAGGTCAACAAGCTGCTGGAATGTTAAATTTCAAGCTTTCCATTCTTTAAATACTGGCATCAAAAAATTGATATTTTATTAAAACATCGATTAAAAACATGCTTCAAATTCCAACTCACTAAGCTGTTTCTATGCTATTGTTTTGTCAGATTGGTATTTTGTACAATTCCTATTTTCTTTTTTTTATCAAGAACAGTAAGTTCAAGTTGCCGTTTTTGCAATAATAACAATATTTTTAGAAGTTTCCTTGACAAAAACCTTAGATGTGTTTGATCAATTTATACACGGGATTTCAAATAAAAACCTTCAAAAGTAAATCTGGAAATTTATGTATCCTGAATTTGGAAATTATTGACTGCAAACGAAAGTGCCATACTACAAAATTTGAATGAACACTATTTTATTTCTGTATTGTAGAAACTAGAAACAGTGGCTTGATTATAAATATAATCATTATCTAGCGGTGAAAATAGTCTTAAAGTTGTTTTTCCACACTTCACAAGTTTTCACCGATTTTGGAATGTTACACATAAATACCAATGTCAGACCTAACATCAGAAGCTTCCATACCATAATCAGTACTTAATCAATTTCAACCAGTGTCATAACTCTTTAACCTGCACGACTTTCTGTGAATCTTGCTGAAAAAATAATTTTTGTATTTTTTAGCTCACAGTTAAAATCCACGAAAATTAAACCACACTTAAACTATTAACCTACGGAATTGAATATTCTGCTCATTAATGAAGCAGTCGTTATTATATCATTTATTACTGCTCTCAAAAATACTGTATCATTGTATTGTATTAATGAAATAAGTATAGTAGTGAAGTATTGCACTAGCGAGCTGTTAATTTTTTTTAATTTGACAATGCTCAGGCCTCTTTTTCCTGGTTATTTTAAGAACATGATCTTACACTTCTTTCCCCAAAAACACTGCTACACTGCCAATTAGTTTTGTTTTTTGTTTTTGTTTTTTTTTTGTTTGGTTTTTGTTGTTTTGGTGATACTTCTAAAATCTCTTTTGCGTATGAATTTAAATTGGATTTTTGAAAAACGAACCTGTTGTACAAATTTCTAATTCTTTCTTAGAAAATTGTTGATAATCGCTGTGATTTTCTTAGTTGTAATTTTATCTCAAATAGGGTAAAAATGAGGATACTGTCTTCTTCATTTCCGTTTAATTGTAGTTATTTCAAAATACTGGACAACCATAGTGTAAAAAGTGATGAAGTGCCCTTATACTACATATGAGCAATCATATTTCTGAAGTAAGGTGAAAAACTGCACAAATATTAAAATACAGCATATTTTCAACCAAGCTCAATTTTCAGGCTTCAGCCGTGTTTTTTTGTTATCAAATAATAGTAATAATAATAATAATTATAATTGAGTGCCTTATACTGTTTAACATGTACTGCATGCATTAGTTAAAAACTATCACTGAAAGTTGCTCAAAGCAGTTGAAAAAACAACTTAAAAAAATAATGAATCTACAAAAATCAAATCAAAATTTCAGCAATACAAAATTAGAAAAATTGATATCGACAATTTTCACACAGTAGGTAAGGTAATGCAATCTCACAGGTGCAGAAAAAATTCCTTGTAACACTGTAGTAAGACAAACACTTATTTTACATATGGAGGTACATTAAGTATAAAACACTACCATTACTACCGATTCCTCAGATACTTAACTACCTAAAACTGCACTAAATTTCAAATTCACTTTTTTATCCAATTCACTTTTTTATCCAGTATTTTGAATAGTCAATGCCTCTACTTTAAAAGCACATAAGATCTCAAACTGCCACGTTTTTCAAACAAGAATATTTCAAAACTTAACTTTACCACTTTTGTGCAGTACTAGTTCCAAGCATGTTTTATAGTGACCTAACCTTTCTGCGATAGTCTAGGCTACTGAGTCTTGGCAATTTTAAAATCGAATTTTATGTTTAGTTGATCGTTTTGTTCCTAAATTCGACTTACAAGCAACATTTTTGAAAAAAACAACTTCAGATTTCTAGATAACCATACTCAAAAGCACTAAATATCTCAGGGTCAAAAGTTGATCTTGATCGTTTTTGTTCAGTAGTTTTAAGCCTAATCCATATTGTCTTAACTCTTCTAATAAATATTAAACCTTGGCTATATTAGTGAATTTCTGACATGCAAACTTTTGAATATTGATTTAGCTTTCTGAGTACAAGTAGGTATTCGAATCAAGATATCTTTGGCTCAAAATTTAGAGAAAATAAGGTCCACGACCGAATCCACATTTCACATAACAAAAACCTTGCTGTCTTTTTGCTTTAGATTCGTTTAACATTTTTAGCATTACTTTTTACTCTTTTTTAAAGCTTTGCAATTGCTCTACGTACGATATCTGAATCGAGCTAGCTACAACAAGATTGCCAATTTAGTATTCTACCACTTCTGTTAATAGTGATGTATTTTTCTGCAATTTCGATTCAGCTCTAACTGAGCAAGTGCAAGTATGCAACTGCAATGGGAGATAGCTAAACAATCGCTATTAAGTATTTGTTGCAAAAAATAAGCGAGGCTAAACAAACTTATGCCACACAGCACTAAACTGTTAGAGATGCTAGCAAAATCTTGAAATTTCTCATCTATAAACTGGTGCAAAAGCCAAAATTCGCAAGGCTACTGCCATAATGCAACTGCTAAAGCTAAAAAAAAATATTGCAGATTTTGACGGGCTACTGAAGTATTGAATTCTTTTCTTTTTTGGCTATGGCCAAATTCTTCAGGTTCGTTAAAACTTTAACATTTTGCTTCAATACTGTGATGCTGCAGTACCATAAACCAAAAAATTTCATTATTTTAAAAAGTAAATTTTGATTTGCTACATCAACCTGTCAACATGGTCGTAGGAATATAAAAATCGTTTATCAAAACTACCATAAAAATTTAAGTTTTGATCAATAATCATTGTACCAAAAATTGATATTACCCAAATTTCGTCAAAGGGAAAAAACTTATACCTCGTAATTTTTAGAGTTTTATCATTTTACGTTACTATGGTGAACTTAACTTAGAAAAACGTATTAAAAACCAACTTGCCATTTTTTATAACTAACTATTTTTATTTCTCATCTCGGGCTGAATAAACTCTTATTTGGAAAGACTTTTCTGCTCATAGCAATTAATTTTCTTTGATTTCACTAAAATTTCATTTATTAAAAAATCAAAACTCTAGCAATCATCCTTTTGATTACTACCAAAGAATTTTCCTATTTTAATTTCTACCCAAAATATTTTAGGCGGCAACACAAACTTTTTAAACGACGCCTTCTTTTTGGCGGGATAATCAAACATGCCAGGAGGCCATCTTGGAATTAACCAATAACCACAAGTATGCTAACATACCTAAGCATAAAAAGCACTTGGCTGCCAAAAGTGGTTATATGGAAAAATCTTGACCATAAAAAATATTGTATAACCAAAAAACAAGCTATTTTAGTGATTCTGAGGCTTAATATTGACAGATTACCAACTTCAATCTAAATATAACAGCTTTCTTAGCCCCAGACAAATGTATGTCACTAATAGGCTGGGTGATCAACTACACAGTTACGGCTAGACAGGGCAGACGTGACTATCAGTCAAACCGGGCCGGTTGAAATGAAAAAGAAACAAAGAAGAGAAAAGAGAAACTGAGAAAAAGGTAGGAGAAAGCACAGAACTGAGGCTCATTGAAGCTTATCAAATGCAAATAACTAGCAGTTATTCAAACCAGTCGCTCTTACACATGTGATTCTACTCTAGATCTTGGCAACTAGCAGTTAGAACGGCACTTTTTATGATTTATCTTCTATTTTAAGTATGTCCCTTGAACACAAAACAACCTTCAAAATCAATAGTAGAATTTACTAAAACTTTTTTAATTAGAATTTTTCTTTTTTTAATTAGAATTTTTCTTACGATATTTCAAATTGCAAACCCGAGTTTACACAAGTATACATTTTTTGTAAGAACATGTAAACTTTGGGTTGAGGCTGGATGTTCTTAAATTTTCAGCCTCATTTGTTCTTAATTTTATTGGAGAACCAAATGACACAAATTTATTCTGGCCTTGTTAGAAGTTGTCTTTTGTTAAAGATATGAGTACTATCAGATATCAAAATGTCTGATAGTACTCATATCAGGGCCGCAACTAGGGGGGGCAAAAGGGGGTGGCGCCCCCCTAAACAAAAATTTCGCCCACCCAAACTGCCCAGCATGTCCATCCAAACTTCCCTTTCCTTTGCGGCAGTTTGAAGATGGTGGCTTTTTTTTTGGAAACCAACAGAGAACTCGGAGAAAAGTAGACCAAATTGGCGCCATGGCCTTTTTTCTTTTTTTTTTGGAGATCAACAAGAGAACTACGAGACAAGTAGACCAACCAAAAAATTTTGCCCCCTCTAGAACAACGTTCTAGTTGCGGCACTGACTCATATGGAAAGGAAAAAGCCGAGAAAACTCGGCGCACTTACAAAAGCGTTGTAATAGACCGTGCCCTTTATTATTTTTTCATGCTGATGCTGGCGTTGTTCTTAATTTGTTCTTAAATTTTGAGAAAAATAAGCCTGGTGATCTTATAAATTGTTCAAATACAAATGTACTTTGAGTTTGGAGTATATTTTCAGCGACCAGACTAACTTTTCCTGCCAACTAATTTGTCTTCAAATTGTAAATAGTTGGTTGCCAGTTGAAAAGGTGACCCGATCTCGTTATATTTTTATTCTCCAAACTTCCATTCTTCATATTATTAGAGCACAATAAGCAATTATAATGGAGTAAAATCAATTCACTCGGTCCGTAGGACTATATAGTAATGCACCATAACAGTTTCCATTATTCATCCAAGCGTAAATCGTGTCGCATTCAAAATTCGTTAAATGTTGCTTCTTCGACTGGGTAGTCAAGCAGATGCTAAGTACATAGCCAACTGTAAAGTGTGCTTCTAAAGTTGTTGGTGGTTCTAGGTGACCTTGTTACAAGCAAGTATCATTGATGCCAAAATTAAGGGATGTCAAATGAAAGGGTAAAGCAAAATTTCAAAAATGAGCAACAAAAAATTAATATCTCAGAAGTACATGTTCTATCACGTAATGTACATCTTGCTTGTAGATAAAATGAATACTTCCGCATGGAAACCCGGACCCTTGGTAGTAAAAGTTTCTACACTTATGATGACCATATATATGAAATAGTGATGAGATCAGTTTTTAAGTTAAATTGTTCGATGAACGTAGAAACATGTTGCAATAAAGAACGTAGAAACATGTTGCAATAATGCTTGAGTAGTTTTTGAAAGTGACATAAAAACAAATAATTTTCCTCTAACAACACTATTAAAAACTTTTTGAAACATTGAAATGAAAAACACAGATCAAAAAGCAATTTAGGATTGATTGCAGTGTTTTTAATCAAGCCAACTTGCAAATACAAAGGGCGTTGTGTCAGGGCAAATTGGCAATCCAACGTCTTTTCTATCATACCAAGAGAAATTTTGCCATGATTGGTTTTTTGATTTGTGCTTATTTCGCACCTAAATGTCGCTTGGAACGTTATCAAAGTCAAATCTGTATCGTGCGTAATTCGCGAATTGGAACGCTTTGGTAATTACGATCAAATTAGAATTTTACGACAATGTACCTCGAAAGTTTGGCACTAAAAGCTAGTCTTGTTCATGGTGACATAATACAACGGCCAAGTTCGTATCAAGTCTCGCTCAAACATTTACCTACGAGTCAACAGTCTATCACCTTTAACCCAGAACCAGGAGAAAGACAAACTATAGTTTAGTTCGTTTTCAGGTTTTTTTTAAGTCGTTTAGGGGCCATTTCCGCTCAAAATTTTGAGCCTGCACAATGCACATGCCCACAACGGATTTTACAAAAAAATTTCGAATGAGCCGCTTTAGCACAACAAAAATACACTTAAGGCATTCGAAGCCTTTTTTGTAATCTGGCTTCAAATCAAATCTCGTTGTGCTTTATACTCGTTGTGCTACATTATACTCATTGTACTCGTTGTGTTACGCCGAAGCACGTAACAAGTTTGCGGGGCCCATTTTTGCGCTGTTGCGCCAGGGCAACACAGCTCCTTTTGGAAAAATGTTGCAGCGGTGGCGAGCCGTTGCAACTCTGTGTCCGATTAGGCTGGCCCGAGATTTGAACCTCAGACCTCCCGCTTTAGAGACGAGCGTACACCGCTCGAGCAACCGCCTTGGTTCAGTACACCAGTAAGTGATGAATAAAGCCACATTCCTTCCACTACTGCTATGATCTACAATTCTTCACAAGCGGCAATTACAACTCGTTTTTTTTTTCTTTTTTCAAGATTGACAAACCCTTAACCCTGCGATTTGGTTAGAAGTAAATTTTCAAGTCAAAAAATAAATTGTTTTATATTCGCATTCTTTTTTCTTCGCCCGATTCTTCAATTAAAAGCAGCATGGTTTGTCCAATTACTCAAGCCACATGAGACTTAAAATTCTTTCGGATCATTGCAGTAAAAATCAACCATCTTACTATTATTTCTTTTACTTAAAAACGATAAACCAATCCAAGTGCAAAAACGTGGAAAAAAGAAGATTTAGCACTCCGTGATTCTCCGACACAAACACTGTAGTAAAACTTGCGCATTCAGGTCGATATTGTGTTACGCTTGGTCGCGGACGGTTTCCACCAGAGCAGATATGAAACGGACGATTGCTATTGTGATGACATTCCGACGTAAAACTTATCATGTCAAACTGGGGTTTTTAAATAGAAAAACCTCAAAAGTGGTAATAAATTCAAAAATCTAATTTCTATTATACTCGCTGAACTATGTCGAAGCGTGTAACGAGTTCGCGGAGCCCACCTCCATGTCATGGCGCCTGCAGGTAACATTCCTTCTTGCGGCGGGACCGAACCGATGGCACTACTGTGTTCAATTCGACCAAGCTGAGAATTAAACCCAGAATTCCAATCTCCAAAAGCAAACGCTTTATCGCTTACCAACAGAGCAATATTTTACTACATTCAATTTTCTTTCAAGTCGAAATTGACTTCGACAAGGAGGAGTTCGCATTAAGTCTTAATCCACATTCAGAAGCTCTTTTATTACTATTTGAGGATAAACACTGCAGAAAACTTCATTCTTAAATCCAATTAAAGCAGATAAAAATCAGTTACCTTAATTTTGAAGAATTCAGGTCGACAGGAGGCTGCCAAGAAAGTCCATCTTTTAGCAAATTGCTCAGAAGGCGGGCCAATGCTCTAGCAGGTCGCGTGGGTGCTGTGTTGTGTGCATTTGGTACCGCAATATGTCTGAAATAACAACAAAATCCTTTCTGTATTCGGGGAATCAAGAGAAAGTGTGTAACGAGTAGCAAAGACCATTTCTTAGGCAGTATCTCAACTCTTCAGTGTAATATCGTCTTTTATTTTATTCATCCACGACCACATATAATGTTGAAGCGTGAAACGAGTTAACCGGTCCATCTTCGAATCTTAACGCCTAGGCAACACAGCCATTTATGAAATGGTGAAGCAGTGGTGGCGTACCGTATAGAACCTTACGCCTGACTTGACAGGCCAGAAAGTTGAACCATCAACTTCTTGCTCCAGAGAAAAGTGAGCCAATCATTCGATCAAAAAAAAAAACATCAGAAATGATATAAATCCTGCCAAACGTATTTACATAATGTGTAAGTGATATCATTTGTGGCATTTGGCCTACTTCACTTAAATAGTAATTAATCTTTCTAATTTGCATTTAACAAATGATACCAAACAGGATGTAAGCCAAAAGGAATATTAAGCGAAAGAGCACACGCAAACGCTCATTTTGCATAAGTTTACATGTCTGCAAATGTACACTTCTTTGTAAGTCACGCTTCTTGATGTAGGCGACGCCATTTAACTGAAGTCACGCACTTAAAACTTTCAAAATGGCACCCGGAGTCGGGCTCGGAAGGTAGGGGGTCTAATACACCCACTGTTGCTGAATCTATAGATCTCTGTGCATTGTGCAAGCCTATTGTGCGGCATAGAGAGAACAGGCGTCGTTTTTGCTACGGTCTTGACTCCAATATCTAGGCTCAGTCAACCCACACACTGGCCACATTGCTACGCCCTTGGATAAGATGCTTTACGATGATTGTCTCCGTTTGGTGGCTTCGAATAAACGGCCAATCTACGTGGGAAGACGTCAAATGGCAACCGGGAGACTTGAAATGCGGGCAACAGGTAAGCGAGTGCGGAAAATTGCGGATTCATCCAGAGAATAGTGCAACCGCAAGAAAGGACATTAAAGCTGCATTAATCAATCAGTCAATGCACAAATTGATATTGTAATTAACAAAAAATTTCCTAATGTTCTTGCGAATTTCTAACCAAAATTTGTACCACCACCGCTAATTTTAAGTAACGTTTAAAAAAACACAAAAAGCATTTACCTGTTGTATCTCTGTCGAATTGGCTTTCCAACAGCGAGTTTCACCAGCAGTCCAAATAATTCGGCTAGCGAACGAACGAGATTGGATGCGACTGTTAACGCCGGCTTAATTACCTTGTTGCGTGCCATATGAGCGGGGTTTGTCTACATAACACGTAAATCGTACAAACTAAACATGCAAATCGTGCATATTGAAAATAATTTCACAGCATATAAATCGAAAATAACCGGGTAAGCATTCAGCTGCTAGCCAAGTGGATATAACGTCTAGTACTGAAATGGGTAGACTCGGGTTCGATTCCCGGTCAGGTCAAACGAAAAAACAGGTAATCATGGGCATTGAATAGATGGCAGCTTGACTCGAAGATAAAAGGTTACTTCGCTTTTTATTGACCAAGGCAACTTGGTGAATCAAGTGTGATGTCAACATCAGGTCGGCTAGAATATATTATTATATAGGCACTGGCGTCACTTTCTTGTGAGAGAAAAAATTCACTACTTAACCAGTAAGTCAACCACAAAGTCTTGTGTTCTCAGCTTTTTATATTTCACTTTTGTACAACAATTTAAATGTTTGTAATTGACATAAAAGCGGGACTGAAAAAGAAATTTAAAACCGAACTGATAAAAACTCGATGAAACGGCGGTAAAAGCATTAAGAAAAGCTTACTTTGGCAGCATCTTTAGTTTTAGGTTGATTTGTTTTCCCTGATTCAGACATGTCAGTGTCCATAGCTTGTGACGCGCTAGGTTCAGCAAATGAACTTCCATCATCTGCTTTCAAATTGGACGTCTCAGAGAGAAAACCCGCCAGTTCTTTTTCGCCTAAAAATGATCGATGTTAAACAAGCCAGATACCGTAGTGATTTATAGAGATTGGACTATAAAAGTTAGAGATTTTGAAGCACGACTTGATGGCATCTGAACGAATAATATCCTTCAGCTAATATTCTGCAATGTTCAATCGAAAGTTTTTGTTTCAAGAAGGTTTTCGATTAACAAAAACAGGCTAAAATTGTAAAACATTTGACTAATGTGGTAGGCTAATTAAACCAAGTTGAAGTGGATATTGTACCACTTTGAAATGCTCCTCTTGTAATAACCGCCAAATTGTAGTAGAAGCAGCTAATCCTGTAAGTTTTAACTCAGTGAATTTAATTCAGCTAGGCTAACGGGCTGTAACGCATAGAAACATGTGAACGAAGGCAGTGTAAGCAAATTAAAACTGGCTTGAACTCACCAAAACCGGATCCTTCTGGAACTGCTCCTGGTGTTCGCAGTGCTAATAGAACAGTGCTCTCCCATATTAAACTCCGGTATAATTGATTCAATCCTTGTAAAACCTACAATAAAAAGAGATCTATCATTGTCAGACAGTAGGTTCTGCACAGAAACTAAACTACAACTTAAAAACTTATAAAAATTATTTCAATTTATCAGCAACACACTGTAACAGGAATCGAAAATGTTAATCATCTACCAAACTTCACTGTTAAAAACAAGAACAAAATTTGCTGAATTACAGTGTTGAGTAGTAGAAGATTAGCAAAAAAGGCGTGATATTGGTAGAAGTTTGGACGCATTTGCAAACAACACCCTTGGCTTCTATCCAATTCATTCAACAAGTGCGTGCACAGGCTATGAAAGTCTGCTCTCAAAAGGGCATTCAAGTCAAGTTTTTCACTCTTGACCAAAATGTTGGAAGAAGCCTAAAATACATTCTCCCAAATTTGAAATTTCTACGCCTTCCCGTTTTCAAGATAACAGTTTTCCTTTTAGTTCAGTGTTGATATTTTGTCAATAAAGTGTCAAAAGATTAAGTTTGGGATAGTTGGCCAGCCTAATTTATAAAAGCAGCTAATTTTTAAGTTCTAAATCTTTACTTTGTGCCACAAAATATTTATGGAGAATCAGGAAAACCCGATGACTTTTTGAAATTTTGTTTCTAATTGGCAACCCTAGCAAAATTTCAAACGGGAAAAAGCCTTTCTAAGGGAAATCTAATGTGTTATATCTCAAGAACGGAAGGTTGTAAATAGTTCAAATTTGATGCAGCTAGTCTTCACATTTGTCAGGTTTTTTTGAAAGAAAATTGAGCAAAAAAATATCTGACTTGAATGCCCTTTTAACATCCAGCTCTCTCCCTACCCTCAAAAAAAAAACTAAACAGTAAGACGGTAGTGAAATAACTCAAATAAAGCTTTTGAAACGCAAGCATACACAAAAGTAAAGACACAAAAGTCATAAAATGGGATAGGTCTACTTAGACAGAATACAATATTTTCGATCGTGTATCTTATAGGTCCAGATAATGCCGCTAACACCAAACAAAGCATCAAATTTTTCTTTTCTATGACGATGTTTTATGATAAAAAATGCATACGATATACATACCTCACATCCTAATTTACTCCCCCACTCTTCAACAATAATGGTGCGAATTTCATTCTAAATAAATATGCTTCAGCTAATTTTTAGCGCCAAAAGCTAATAAATATAAAAACCAATACAGCATTCTTACTTTAAAAATCATTAAAATTATTACCGTGACTAAAACACTAAAAAGCGTTATCAAGGTAAACTAAGACTAAAAAACGAAAACCGACTTAGAAGCCTCAGTTCCAACTCAACCATACAAATCGATAAAACACCCTAACCAAGCGTCCCAACAAACTAATATCTACAACCAGTTTATTTCGATCAAGATAACTGTCACCAACAATTCATTCTTTGGGATCAACAAACCAAAAATCTAAATAAATTTATGCTTTTGTATGAAAAAGAATGCTTGGTTTTAAATTTAATTTTCATGTTTTAATTTTTGTGATACGTATACTTGCACTAGCAACGATATAGGGAAGCTTTTGAAGCACTAATATAATCTATAAAATTAAGTCTTTTGACCTAGAAATACCTGATTGGCACGGGGCATATTGAGAAATAAGGTAACAAATGCGTGGATGTGGACAAGACCTCGAACCAAAGGAGTTTCCTGATTTTCAGGATTGTCAGGTTTTTGCTGCATAAGTTCCTGGAGTAGCACGCTGGCCCATCTGCAGAAAATAAAGGATTTGTCAAAATTTTTCGATGAAGTCAAAAAAGTATTTCAAAGCAGCAAATGAATCGACAATTTATTTTAAAATTTTCTTAGCCATTTGAATAAAAGCAATAAAATTTGGAGTTACCCAGCTCTTTCCTGTGGATGAAAGCATGGTATGGCGGAAATGCTGCATTATAGAACATCAGACACGCTGGGGGACCCGGAAGAGAAAGGCTACCATTTCCACACCACTCAAAGAGTAAGCGTCCAATGACCACACAGGGGGCACCGCTGATGGATGCCCATAGGACGCCTTTTACTATTAGCTGTATGGGTTGCTTCATTGTTCTGTCCCGCATAAAGCGCGAGCGAATTAAACTTCGTCGGCTTAGCACATGTGGAATCAATTTCGCTCGATGATAGAAACATTAACGCAAAAATTAAACAGTAGGCTAATTTCATTTACATGAAGATGTCATAATAGAACGAAACTTTACATTTCAAGAATAAAAAGTACGAAACTTTACATTTCAATATATGTAACGAGCCGACATTGAAATTGTAATGTTTTCACATATTCGTTGCCAGAATATTTTTAAGGCTAAAAGAGCAACAGCTCCGGAAAGCTAGTCTGATATCTTCAAGGAGTTTCGAAAAATGTTGCTGCTTTTATCATCAGATTTTTTTAATTTCTCACCCAGCTACAAAGTTCTTACCTGTTGGAGTCAGTTGAAGATAGGAACAGAGGTTGTAACTGCTGTAGAATGTCTTTAACATGCCCCAAACTTTCTGTAAGCACCGTTGGTTCGCGTAGTAACAGCTAAAAAACAAAGTAAAAATTTGAGAAATCACATTTTAATATGATGTCAAAAAAACTTACAAGGATTTCAAGCCAATCTCTTTTTTTTGTATTTTTAACCTTTCGTTTGTTTTCGTATTTTTTCATACTTTTCAGTATTTTGTTATTATTTAATCGTTTTGCATGCTTCTGGCCTAAAGGCTGTCAACGTGGAAGCCTACGGAAGAGCCACCAGAACGGTTGCTACTTAAAAACAAGCAATGTGAAAAAGTTATCCTCCCACAAGGATTCGAACCTGCAGCCTTTGAATTACCGGTCCACTGCTCCACCACTTGAGCTAGAAAGTCTGCGACTTGAGCTAGAAAGGCTGCAGGTTCGAATCGTGTGGGAGGATAACTTTTTCGCATTGCTTGTTTCAAATAGTCGCCGTTCTGGTGGCCTTTCCTACGCTTCCGCGTTGGTGGCCTGTGGGCTAAAAGCACGCGAAACGATTAAATATAAAAACTCTGGCCTGCGAACATCAAAACATCACAATTAAATTATTATTTTTCGTTAGTTTTGTTGGTCAAAGTCAGCAAAAGCCAGTAGTAATAAATAATATGTCTTTACATCTTCATTTGCAAAATTGCCTTGTCCAAAATACAGAGAAATGACTTTTGATCTTCGAATTCATTATGCTACAATTGGGCGACTTATAAAAACAGAATCTTTTTGGAAAAAAAACAAAGTTACTAAAATATTCACTACTTACAAATACAGTCTGCATAAGATTTGTGACAGTTTGACACGTTGGGGTCGTGGGAAAGTCATGGGGCAGGGCAGGTAGACGGAGGAGACCCAGCAGAGCAGGGATACCGCCATGCTGACGAAACTCTCGGCAGTGATCATCAGTTGTATTGTTGCTCACAATAGCGTGGATAAACTTGGTCTGAAATGGACGATTTACATTCCTTTTTTTTTTTCTGTAAGGTTTGGTCTTCACATGACCTCAAAATTGTTAGTGTGCGCGCGTATTGTTGCTTATGTTTAACCAAAAATTCGTTACACTCGATACGCCAGATTACCAACACAAAACCATTTGACAAAAAAATACGCTCAAACGCTTATTGCACGCTACGTGTATACCAGGCTTGAAATACGTGCTGTTGCTTTAGTTTTAAACTACTTTAAAAATTAAGCACTGAGCAGAAGAACCCTAAGATTTATCAAGAAAGAGAATAATTTCAGCCCGCCCAACTTCCTTCCATCGATGAGGAAAAACACTCCTTTAGCTCACCCTTAGTCGACCAACACATATTGTAAACTTCCTCTACCTCGTTTATGTGTAGAAACCTGGCACTCTGTGACAACCTCACCAACGGATAGCCTTTTTCTGGGTTGTGTATGCAAGTCTTTCTTCAGGCTGGGCCACCACAAGGGGGAGACTGCTTGGCCCCAATGGGAAATAAGCGTACAGTATCAACCCCAAGGACACAACGATGCATTGCCAGTGCGGAAATCGAACTTGGAGTCAGTAACCTCTCGATCACCAGCCCGACTCTTTACCAACAGAGCCATCGCCGACGCTAACTACCACTGATTTTGCAGAATTTATTTGGTCCAAGTTCCAACAACAAAATAGCAACTAGATGGGAGTTTGCCAGCAAACCCAGTGAACGACCGATGCATAGCTAATGCTGTGACGCTCAAAAGCACTTTTTGTCTACCGTAAAATCAGCAATCATTCAAAAATATCTGATTATGGAACCTCCAGAAAAGTAGTGTCAAAATATTTGTCTGTTAAATATCTCCTGATATCACAAAACACTGGCACCCTAGCTTGGGCCGTTCAAAAATTGATTTTTGGGGGTCTATTTCGGGAGGTCCCCAGGGGGGTGGCACCCCCAAATTATGCCAAAATATTTGTCTGTTAAGTATCTGCTGATATCAAAACAGACTAGCACCCTAGTTGAGCCGTAGAAAAAATTGATTTTTGAGGGGTCCATTTGGGGGGGTCCACAATGGGGTGGCACCCTCAAACTATGTCAAAATATCTGTCTGTTAAATATCTGCTGATATCAAAACAGACTGGCACCCTAAGTTAAGCCGTTAAAAAATTAAACTATGTCTAAATATTTGTCTGTTAAATATCTGCTGATATCAAAGAAAACTAGCATCCTAGCTTGAGCCGTTAAAAAAAATTGATTTTTTTGGGGCTTCATTTTGGAAGGTTCCCGTCGGAGTTGCCCGAAAAAATTTCGGGAGAAAAAATTGCGTTTGCTCAACAACTTTACACAAAAATTAGATTTCCATGTTTTGTGGTTTAGGAGAAGAGCGTACAAAAATCAGGAAAAAAACGAAAAAAAAAGGGAAAAACCTCATAGCGGCCAAAAGTGGGTTGGTTTAGATGAAAGGGTATCTTAAGACATATAACCCTATGAAGTATTTTTTGCCGTACCTAATCCGTTTTTGACTGAGACCGCTTTTTACACCAAACTTGCGGGGCGGTTTTCGGGTCCTGAAACCAAAGTCACGTGACCTATTGCCTCAAAATTTGGTACAAACATACAACTTATTAATCTCAAACTGCTGTCAAAATTACATGTAGCTAGACCAAACCGTTCTCGATTTATAAGCAAAAGTCTAAAATTTCACACTCGTTCGTTGGAAAATGGCCGAGTAAAAACAAAGAAACACGCAACGCGAGCGTCGGTCGTTCCAATTCCTGTTCATCTCAAAGCTTTCATACCACTACCGATTATTTTAACTGCTGATATTGCCTCTCTGCAAAAAATATCTGTATGCAATTTACCACAAAAGACCATCATAGATAGATAGATTGCGTAAAGACAACAAACCAAGCCGTTTAACATCTGCCAGCAAATTTTTATTTTGCAGAGGGATTTGCTTTAAAGTGAGTTAATGAATCATAGGCTACCGAGCTTTAGCAAACAACTTCTTTAACGCCTAAGGCTACTCAAAATATTGAAATCCCGGCGGTTTTGCAAAGTACTTACCACATTTTGCATGTAGTCTAATAATGGAATATGCTTTTTGCCGCCAGCAGCCGGGATAGACCTAAAAAAAGTTTATTAATAACAGTATAAAAGATTTTGCTGATCTAGTTCACTAGAAATGATGAAATACAACAATAACAGACTAACGTTTGTGACTGTTGAAAAGAAAAAAGTTCTATTCGATTTCTAGCCAAGCAAAACCGAAGGCATAAAAAATTGGCAGCCCCAAAAAACTGGAGACATCTTGAACTGAAAACCATAAAAATCATTAACTCTTGGCCTCGGTAACTTTTAGGCTCGTTCTTGGCTTCGGCGCCTGTCTACTGCCGCGTGGTGCCCAAAATAACGCCAAATTACTGTACGATAGAATCACACTAATCAACAGTATACCATTTCACTTTTTTTTATAAGAACCAGTAAATTTTCGTTTAAGATTGGCAGTTCTTAAATTTTTAGCCTCATTTTGTGCTTAATTTTATTCGAGAAAAAAGTGACAAATATTTCTTTCTTTGATTGATGAATGATTACTGTTAAAATAAATCAACAACGAAAATTAGGAAATGGCCAATAAAAGTCTGCTGTTTGCTTGCAAATGCGTTGTACTATAGCCCATGTTCTTAAATTATTTTATCATGCTGAGACTGGCATTGTTCTAAACTTGTTCCTAAATTTTGAGCAAAAATGAGCCTCGTGTTCTCATAAAAAACAAGTGTATTAGCGATGTCCTTTACGTGGTGATATCTGAACTCTTTGAGAGGGACAGTTTTCGAGATTCAGCACATACGTGGGGCGACTACGCAATAAACGGTCACCGGAACCGAAAACCGGGCTTACAAAGAAGAGATGTAAAAACGCTCCAGGTAAGCAACTCAAACTTTAATTAGCTCCGGCCGCAACACAAATTTCGATGAGTTGCACAACACATAATTATGTAATGTTTACATTTGCGATGTAGACGAAACAGCTTTCGTAGTCGGTGTAGTCACTTCTTCAACCTCATCTTCGCTTCCTAAAAAAAGTCGAGTTGAGTTATTTGACTTCAATAATAAACAAAAATTTAATAAAGGCGTAAAAGGCACGATTAAGTCTGCACAGAATTTTAACCCCACAACTAACCCCAACTGGGCAAACAGGCTAAATATACTATCACCTTCAGCACTACCCTAACCTTTTATTAATACATAAATTCAACTAAAAATTGTTTTCTTTATTCCCTCCTTAATCAAATAAAATTAGAATATTATTCTACTTTTTTTCTTATTTCTTTCTACCAGTTCACCATATACGTAACGTGACTTTAAAAAAAAAATTTTAAATCAATCAAATCAAATCTTTCATTATACTCGATGTAATACGCCGAAGCACGTAACGAGTTTTGCGGGGCCCATCTCCGCATGATTGCGCCCGGACAACACAGCTTCTTTCGAAGAAATGTCGCAGCGGTAGCGAGCCGTTGGCAACACTGCGTCCGATTTGACCGGCCCGAGATTTGAACCCCAGACCTCCCACTCCAGAGACGAACGCGTTACCGCTCGACATTTGATAGTTTTAGTCATAATGCGCAATTGCGTCTGACGTTGTCAGCAAAAACAAGCAAATGTTACGTACCACAAGTAAAAAATTCTTTTGCGATTAGAAATAAGGCAATAGTTTGCTCTTACGTTGCTTGTTTGAATCTGCCAAGCAGAGATAATTGTCTATATTTGAAGTGGCATTGTGTGCCACCTACATTCGTTCAAAATCAGTCACTTACTAATTTTAATCAAAGCGAGATTAACCACTGCTACGCTTGATGGCAGTAAGCAGTAAGAAAATGGGTGAATCAATCGTAACAGTGATACTCAAATGTCTAGCCTTTGTTATAAAATGCTAGTTTGTCGCGCATGAGAACCCAAATTTAAAACTAATATTATTGAACTACAGCGTTTCACTTCGATTTCTGGTAGAAGATGGTCAAAATCTTGTGTTCAATTGGAGCTGCAACGTCCCACAAGATAAAAACCGACGAAATATTTAAACACTACAAAATATTGCAATTATGAAAACACAAAACCAGAGTTATTTAATTAAAAACTGAATGCTGCATAAACACTGTTAATTTATTATCACAAAACCTTTTAACCGATGTTCGTAAAATAAAACGCCATTTATCACGCCGTAACACAAAACTATTCGCAGGTTGGAAACTAAATAGTTGATGATGACGTAACGTAGTTGCAAGGTCCCACAAGTAAAAAATCAAAGAACACACTATTAAAACTACAAACCACAATGAAACATTAATTCAAACAAACAGCAAATTTAAAATTCTTGGAAGTGGCAGCTTTTGTCACTAATCAGTATACACGTAGTAATGACGTACTGTAGATAAGAAAATAAAAGGGGCATTCAAGTGAAATTTTTCACTCTTAAACCAAAACTTTGGGATATGCCTAAAAGGCATTTTCACCAAATTTGGTTACTACGTCTTTCCGTTTTCAAGATATTGCAGTTCAAGATAAGCCATTTTCCACTTACTTTAGTGTTACCATTTTATCAGTATTGAGACAGAAGATTAACTTTGGGAAAGCTGGCTTATATTTATTGAAAATCAGCTAAATTTACAATTCTAAATCGGTACTTTCTTTTACAATAACTCTGCCGCAAAATATTTATGGAGAATCAAGAACATGCAGTTATTTTCGAAATTTTGTTTTTAATTGGCAACTCGGGCAAAATTTCTAAGGAGAATAAACCTTTATAAGCAGAAAAAACCTTTCTAAGGGGAAATCTAATCTGTTATACCTCGGAACGGAAGGTCGTACAAAAGCTCAAATTTGGTAAAGTTGGTCTTCAGATTTGTCAAAATTTTTTTGAGAAAAAATCAAGCAAAAAAACTTCCGACTTGAATGCTCTTTAAGACAACATACACAATAATACGTTCCGTCAATGCGCCATAAACGTTAGTAGCATGGCAATCACAAATTTTGTCTTGAGTTTTTCATGCATGATTTATCTCAAGATAGCTTATTATTTTCAACTTTGGTAAAAATTCCCGTCGCAACGTTTCTCAAATCAAAAATGGGACAGGATACTATCAAATATTAAAATAAGGTGCCGTGGAAAGAAACAAACAACCCGTAAATTTGAATGTGATAGTGTTGTGCGGCTTTTCCCACCAAAACTTTCGAATATTGCTTTATATCGTTGTTGTTTGTTTTTTGCAAACACTACAATGGGTTACAAGTTCTCAGCGTCAAAAATTTATCTCGGAGGAGCGAGAGCCAAGATACGAATTGTGTTGCCAATTCATACAAACAAAGCTCGATCGCATTTGACGTTAGACAAAAAATCTCTAGCGCCATCTAACACAATTAACCATAAAGATTTTTAGCCACTACAGCGCAGCTAGGATTTCTCAATGTCAAACCAAAGCCTTTTTATATTCGTTTATTTGTAAGTGCGTGTGTGTGTTGCGTCTTTTTTGAGCATTACAAAAAACAAATAACACAAAAATTGCCCAAACTGGAGGTAAGTTACCGGCAAAAAACAGTCGCAGATAACACCCAAACGCGAGCGCGTTGGGAGTAATTAAGCTTAGATCAATTAAATACAATTATATTCTTTCATGTGGTGGACCTGGCACTCGGCACTTGCCTAACCACGGCTAAGTACATTACTGTTTTGGTTCTGCTTGAAGTTTTTAGCGTCTGCGCCACCAAGGTGGGTAAACCGCTTGCCTCGAATAGAAATTCATAATCACAAGGGCAAGTTTTTGCAACTTTTGCAACCTTTTTTTACAGCTTCCTACTGCTTCTTTAAAATTTGAATTTATGTAGTACAATGTTCTAAGTTGTTTTTAGGAATTTTAGATTGCAACTTTTTTTCTTTTTTACATGCAACTTTTTACTGCAATTTTTGTTGATTATGGCGCAAAATGTTTGTGTGATTTACAAAATATGCTTTAAAACTATATCAGTACAGTTATATTGTCTTTGATTTGTATAACAAAGAGCTATGTGATGGATTATCTGCGTCTTAATGTTATCTAGGACGCAACAGTTGGCTTACAACTTCGTACACTGTGGAACGAAGTTTTAATACGTTGGGCAATATGTTGGCAAAAACTTTCCATTCCTCCCCAAATAATGTTTGCAAATATTTTTGGGATTACATGCAAGTAAATCGCTGGAGTAAATCCTGCCGTTAAAAATGTTTGTGCATAAATGCAACTTTCGTTAAAAATAAAAGCAATTTTTTCAATTTTTTAGTGCAACAAAAACTTGCCCAAATAATCACACAAACCTGCATCGTCCTGAGCTGTGCTTTCGTCTGCCTGTGATCCCACTTCTCCTGCATTGTCGCCTGCTGAACTGTCCGTTCCCCCAGCATTCAGATCGTTTTTACTGGTTGAGGACCTAAGAGAAGCATCACAACGTTAACTTTTTATGTTTCGCCATATTCTTTCTGCAAAATCTGATTGTTTTGTTCATAAATGCGATGAACTTTTGAACTTCTACGTCTGTTGCCAAAAATAAAAAAATATATTCCGAGAAATATAAAGGAACACAAGAGATGCTGTGTTTCAGAGATCTTCGAGTCGAGTAGCCACATTATAGTTCAAAATAAATATTTCGATGTACCCAGAAGCTTGGGAGAGATTTTCTTGAAGAGCCTTTTGGAGACGTTAATCCGCTTTTTGACCCACCTCATGTTCCAGGAGGGGCGTTAGTATATCTAGTGTCAATGTTCTGAGCCCAAATTAGAGTGCAAATTTTCCGTGCACAAAAAAGAAATTTCTTTGCGAAAATTAGTCCAACTTCAGCGTCTCAAACATTGTCTAAATTGTACATTAGTGCATTAAACATCTATAAAACTAGAAGCTAGCTCAAGTGTCAAACCACATAAATTTTCAGGAAAATTTTCAGTGATTTTTCACGAAAAAATCAACAATTCACAAAAACGCAGACCATCGCACCTGGAACACACAGTGGCAGGATCTGACCCCATCTTTTGTAATTCCGTCAGCAACCCATGAATGGCTTTCATTGTGGCTGAACGCAAAGTAGGCTGGTGTCGCATCAGCTCATCCATTGCGTTGCCCAAGTTCGACGCTGTGTCACCTGAGCAATGTGAGTAGTCGGTTACTGTGAGGTAGGTAGATGCTTCCAACGCTGCCCAAATAACTTTGACGGAGCAACTTTGAATTTATTAGGGCAATGTTTCCCCGTTTCAATGTTCTCCGTTCAACCACAATTTTCTATAGTTCCAATATTTACTGATAAAGCGTAGAGAATGGACGAATTGGACGTTGCTAGCACACTGCATATCTATTTGTACAGTAAACCGCACAATGCTATCAAACTTCGTTTTAAACTTTGCACCATTTAACTTCCGCATAGGCTATTTGACGAATACCATGTTAAATGAACTGTAATATTGTGGTATACATTACAAGTATTCCAACAGCCAGTTCTTAGTAGCCCTATTCATATGAGCACATCAATAAGCTCAATGCGACCGCGTTCTATTGGGACACATCTCTGATATTTTTGAGCAGGGGTGTTCAAACTTTTTCCAATGATAAAAGACAGCGCGAAAGCGCTCGAGCTGTTCAATAATGTCACTTTGCGCGCCACAACATCATGCGTAAACTATTAACCAATGTGCAAGTTATGTTAGAAAGAAGATGTACACCGAAAAAAGGTTCTCGGCAACCTTTCTGACTAGATACGATATTATTTCATAGTTAAGATAAAAAGCGAAGGCAAGGCACGGGTCGTGTGAAATTTCATCGCGGGTCGCGATGGTTAGCGGACCGCAATTTTGGAGACCTCTGCATAGAGTCTAACTCTAAGCATGTGGTTGTGCATTACTTTCATTAAGATTATAAGTACTAATTCTAAAGTTACCAAGAGGATCAGAACTTCTTCGTCGTCTCATAGCAAGAAGATATTCTGGACTCAACATGACGCGGAAAAGACTGTCAAAGGGACTACAGTTGACGAAAGCCTCCAAACCGCGCGAATTGAGGCATAGAGCACTGCAACACAAAAACAAGGCTTTTAATAGCGAAAACATGTCTTCAGAACGATTTCGTACACGTTATTCACAATCTTTTTTTAATTCTGGAGCTGATTGGAAAAAGTTATTAGAGTATTTGATAGTTTTTTTGAATTGCAAGCATTTTTCAATGGAAAAGATGGTGGTGAATCAAAATACCCAACTTAGAATCCAGCAATGAGCGGGAGTTTCGAAAAACAGGTAAAGAGGCCATTTTCATACTACTCAAAAAGTGGGCACCCTAATACTCCAGATGCGGCCACTGTAGATGGGGACACACTGGTCCCTCCATGCGACCAATGGGTAAGCAGTTTCAGTAGTCTTTTTTGGGGGGTAATATGTATTGCGTACTTTAGCGTGTGTTATGTAATGACATGTAGCAAATTTTTCTGCTTTCGATTTATATAAATTCGACAAGTACCTGAAGATGTTGGGTAATGAAGCTAGAACCTCTCTTGTGGCTGGAGGGTCTTTCACCAATAAAGCGTGCAGCATAACGTTGGTAAGTTTGTTGTCTTGCAAAGATGAAAGTAGTGACGGTTCTTGAAACACGTATACTGTCACCACTTCCATAGCTAAAAAATGTTTTTTGATTAAATTTTTTGTCGAAGAATTTTGTTCTTAAAAATCTCCCTTTATCAATTTGCTGGAAGTGTTTTGCACGAATGAAATTATTGTCTAGCAATAAAACTTGGACGAGTTTTTGAGGCAAAATCTCGGAGGAAATCTAAACCATAATTAATAAGTCAACAAATCTTTGACGACTTTAAGCTTTGTGTTAAAGAGTTTTTTAATAACTTTTTAAAAGTTAACAAAAAAGCTCTTGTTTTGAACCAGTTCAATTCTTGCATAAAATACATACAGCAAGTAAAACGATGTTGCTCACCATCAAAATATTGACAAAAAAATGCTAGAACCGAAGCCAAATTGGAAACTGGAAAGTTAATATCGATAAAGCAATGAGTCCCTTTAAAATAATCTCTTAAAACAATCAACTGTCCCACGGATCATTGTCTAAACCCTCTTCATCAATACAGCGTCACCCTACCTAACAAAAACAAAGCTGGTCCATAGTACTCCACGTTTCCAATAATGTGTTTGAGTGAAGTGGGGAGGGAACCGTCCATCATGTGGCGGACTTGCTCGCCGAAGGCTTGATCCGAAATTGCTTTCTTCAAGAAATTCAACACGGATTTAAATAACGCAGCTCTTTGTGGCAGGCATTGCGCACCTGTTAAGACAAAACTAATTTCGAAAAATCGATTTTCGCTTTAGCAACGTGTTTAACTGTTTACACAAAAAAATGTACAGAGTATGCAGCCAAAACTCAACAGCAGTTAGAAAATATTAGCCAATTGGTTTTAAGACAATATTAACCAATGTTCAGTCAAGAAACAATTACAAAATCGCATCATCTAGTTTTGAAAGCAGTACTCTGGGAAGTCTAACAAGGCTGTTTTAGTTCATCGATGTTAAAATCATGTCGGCATGAAAGCATAGAAAAAGAAACAATCTCGGGTGCTTTTCAGTGTATAATTAGGATGTAGAAACAACTGACAAGATTTTGGAATGACTATGCAAAAAGATTTATCTTGACCGCATGGCAATAAAAAAAGACACGCGTGTTTTTACGGACTTTAAAACCACCTTGCTTATATTCTGTTTTGGGCTTTCCTCCCTCCTCCGTTTCCATAGCACTGTTTGTGGAAGGGTCATCTTTGTTGTTATCAACATCCATTGAAATGTCTGGAAATACCAAGTAAAGTTAAAACTACATAAAACCCTTTCAGAACTCTGCTTTCAGTTCTTATTAAATCTGCTTCTCAACTCTTAACCCTATCATTGAAAGTTCGCTTTGTTTTCTTCTAACTGAGGCCGTAGTTTGTCAACCTCCAGCGAGAAGTGAGACTTTTTATCTTAACCTTGGTTAACATGCGTTAGCTTTCCTTTCTAAATTTACTAAGGCGCATTAAAATCATTAACAGTTTCTTTAACCAGTTTTTCTTTGAGAAAAGATCTGCATCTGGCTGTTAAAAGTACTGATAGAAGTCGTAACTACTAACATTTTATTAAAACTATAGGTGACCTCACGCATTATTTTTTCGGACCGTGACTGTTAGGCACGGACATTTATGCCCGGGACGTTTAGGCTCCGAGACTTTCATGCACCAGGACTTTTAGGCTCCTGGACTTTTATGCACTGGGACTTTTAATACTTTTTTGACAAAAATTTTTTTACAAACTTTTTTGAAAAAAAAATTTTTTAATTTTGAAATAAATTTCTTTCACCTCTGGCACCTAGAAGTCCTGACGCATAAAAGTCCAGGCGCATAATCAGCGGCGCTTAAACCTCTGCGCCTAAAAGTCGTAGACCGTTATTTTTTATTCAACATTTTGTCACACAAATTGAGTGATCTTTACAGTTAAAGCACAACTCACCGTCGGAGGAAAATGAGGTAGAAGTACCAGGAAGGGAGTCACAAGCGGGAGGAGCGTCTCTCCTGCAGATGTTCACTTCGTGCTCAAGCCGATCGATAAAAACCTGCAGTCCATTGACGGCTTGAAAGGCCTGCCAGTCTATGTTTGTGATTAAGTCAATGACTCTCACAGCTCGCGTGACAAACTGAAAACAATCAAACGTTAACTTTTAATAACACTTTCATTGAATGAACCTCACATTTGTTGAAGCATGCATGGACGCTCACCTCGATAGTTGTCTGAAACATTATCTAAAATAAAGGATTAGCTGCCTTGGAGGACCTATTGCACCTACAAGATCAATGTCACTATGAATGTGACACAACCACAAAAACGAAAAAAGTGTAATTCTATCTTTATATATCAAGTTGCCGCAGCCAGCAAAGTGATATTTCAATTTACGAGTATAAGCAACGCCGCCAACTACCCTCCTGTCTAACATACAAAACGGTGGAGGCTTCACATTCACGCTGTCACTTTCAATGCTAAACCAAACACCAATTTTTGAAGTCGTTAGTCTGACTCGACCTGGAAGCAAACTCGAGTTTACACCTTTACCAACAGATACTCTGTCCAGTATCCTTCGGCCACTAACCGATGAAATGCAACACATTTCATAGATACAATCTTACAGTGGTTTGTTCTTGCTGGTCTCCCATGTTTGTTACCACTGAGAGAAGTGGCCCCATCATTCCGCTCTGCACCAAAGCTTCGCCTCCGCTCTCGTAACTTGATAGGTGGTAGAGGAAGGAAAACAAAGCAGTCGCGAAGTTGTGTGGAAATTCGGCGCAGTCTGAAAAATGCATAGTAACTACGGTAATTTCAAGTCACAGATTAGTAATAAAAACACAATTTCTCGCAGAGTTAAAAGGCAGAGTAACACAATCATTTACCGTATTCAACCAAAAATTTTAGGGTAAAAAATGAAATGTAGGAATAGAACTCTGGGAAAAAGCTATTTGTTTGATTCATCAAGGACTACATCGTACAAACATTCCAATATAACTTGTCCGATGAATTCAATCTGATGAACTGCAAAATCAACTATTTTGTAACATTTACCACAGCTGGGTGCTTGAAACAGGTCCTAAACGCTGCAATTTTCTATACTTTTAACTACAAAATGGCAAAATACCTTCTTTAGTTGCTTTACTACTTGTCATGCTGTCAATACACCTTCTCACTAAAACAGGTAAAAAACCATGGTACTGTGAGACTCCAGTTACGTCAACAATGGCTGCTAATCTCGGAGTGCGGTCACGGCAGTCGAGATGAACGATTGATGTCAATGTCCGTAAGGCCGCTGCTTTTATGTCCTAAAAACACATTTTGTAATAACAATTGTATTCGTATCTTTAATCACCATGCTGCCTTGGCCAGGAGCCATAGAAGGGACATTTTCAGTCTTTGAGGCAAGCTGCCACCTTTTCATCTGTCAACCAGTCCACCATACTGAAAGAGCCTTGATCTCCTTCGCTGAACATCAACCGGGGTAGCTGCGAGTACTACCTGTAGTTTTCAAAGTCTTGACCCGACTGGGAATTGAACCAAGTCTACCGTTTCTCTATCCACTTCGCTAACCTCTGATCGATTATATTTTCATTGTAGAAATGAGAATTAACTACAGTTAAATAATATCCATTCCAGTCCACGCTGTAGTGAAGAGAACACAAGCGAGTGCACATACTCTAAGCACGTGCAGGAAACCTTACTAATTAATTTAAATCGCGCAGTCACCAAGCAATGTGATAATAACAAGCTAAACACACGCCAAAACATAGAAACAGAATTCGCAACCACCAAGGTCTCATTTGAGACTTGCAGTGCCGGCTAAAGATGAGGGATAAGTCTTTACATCGTGGAAGCAGACGAATGGAGAAAAATCTAGTTCCTGTTGAATCATCAAAGAAGGTTACTGCAAACCAGTTTGCAGCAACGAAACATGTTCAAAAGAGACACGTTTTTTGGCGGGACTTTTGCCATAGATGTTTTGTTGATCATGAGTGCAAGAAACGCTCAAAAACAGCCTTTACAATCACACACATCAAAGTCATGTGACTTGGAATATCAAAACCGCTCCAAAAAACGCTCATCAAATGTATAGTACCGGTACTTGTTTTGATCTGGACCAAGAATTACTATCTCACAAAAATAATATGAAAATAGTCTTACAAAAGTAGTATCTTATAAGCACGTGACATTCCTTCATAGCAATTTTTGAGTACTATGACTGTGACGAAAAGTTTTAATTCCCATATTGTTCAAAAAACGTTTATTGACTTTAAGGCATTGTACTTGTAACTAGCCACAGAGCTTGTATTTGTAGCCAATGAGCTTCAACAGAGCCAAACAGTTCTGTCTTGCGTTCACAACCACTGTAAATGTATGATTAACAAAACCAAAGCTAAATTGCTTGAAAGTCAACTGTTTGCTTATATTCTTGATTAAAAATATAGATGGAGCAAGCAAGTCGAATGTGAAAATTGACGTTTGAGTATCGCTAGTACATCATAGATGTGGTTGTGCTTTTAAATCTTTTTTTGTTGGAAGTCGAAATCCTACTTTATATCTTACCACTAAGGAATTGTCTTTAACTTGTAAAACGTCAACTAATTCTTCAGTAAAACCAGAATACAAAACACTACCGATGTCCGACACGTTGTTGGTGTACACTAAAAATTACCATCGTTAACACTAAAAATTATAATCGTTAACGCAGGTTGTTGGTGTACACTAAAAAGTACAATCGTTAAGGCACGTCGTTGGTCTATACCAAAAACTACAATCGTTAACGCACGTTGTTGGTGTAAACTAAGAAATTACAATCGTTACGACCGGTGGTTGGGTTTTAAACGGTACTGATTGTCAGTAAGTGCTAGACTGGTACTCAGAAATATGTTGCAGAACCAAAGATAGAAAGGACCATTTTCACAACACTTTACCAAGTCGGTATACCATTATACAGGTGGCTACCGTTGATAGATGCCAATTGGTCGCATTTTACGACCGGCTAGGAGAGCGGATTCAATATTTTTCCGAGCATGTAAGAAACAATTGGTCGGATGACCATCGAATCGTAAAACGGAGGTGAGGATTCAATTCCGGAGTCATCAAAATTGGACGCACTCTTTCAAAAGGCAGGGAGCTCCAAGGTTATACAGAGATTCCAGATATTGTTTGGTGTAAAACATCTAGTATAATTTTTAAGACAAATAAACCAAACAAAAACTGTAACAATGTTGACCTACGTAACAATCAAAAATAATTTCAATAGATGTTCGTTACTTAGCATATTGGCAAGAATTATTTCATTTTACCTTATCCCCATTTTACCTACCTAAAACAGAAATGGCGTGTAGTCTAGCTTGTACACATTTTAATCGCGTTTGGTGTTGAGCAAAACTATGAGCTAAACGCAAGTGTGTGTAGAGAAGCATTTTAGATTCTTGTGGTACAGGGTACATCTGTGTAAGGGATTCCATTATATCTGCTGGACAAGCGGACATCTGAAAAAAAAAATTAAATAAAGACAAAAAGAAATTATTTCAACTAAAGCTGTAAGATACAAAAAAGCTAGCATTTGTAACGAGACACAACAATGTTCTTTCTAAGCTTTAGGGATGGTGCTGAATTGTGGAATGACCAACTCCTCTTGTGGATTCATGGAGTTCCAAACCCTTCTGGGGATTAAAACCAAAACATTATGGTTGATATTATGGCAAAGTAGAGCTCTAAGAAGATGTTCTTTCAAGCACACGTAATTATTTACTTTTTCATAGGCGAACAAAATTAACCCCTCTAAAAACAAAGGGAGCAAAATTTAGTAATTTTTAAAAGCTGAAAGCATATAAAGGCTAAATTTTACTCGTCAAAAACGTCTAGTTTGTTTAATAAAATTGTACAAACGTCATACAACGATGATACCACTAAACACCCTTACCTGATGAACATCTTCAACATGAATACAAAACATATTGGTGTTGCCAACTCGCCGGGACGCATTCGAATCATTGATGTCTTTAGGGCTGGCGTAGAATTCGTAGTGGAGTGTCGTTGCATTACTTGGAAACGACTACAATGCAAAAGTACTTGTACTTAAAACAGCATAAAAGTTTGTAACCTACTTAGCATGCGAAAAAGATAGTGCTTAGTTTCTAATTACGAACAGTCTGCAATGAACAAGCAATAGAGGCCTATCTAAAATTTTTTTAAAAAAGCAAATTATTTCACATAAAAAACCCACTGAATTTTTGCTACAGCGACTACTAAATAATAAACATAGTAGACATAGAGTGCGAGGGTTGGCATTACTTGTGTTAAATTTAGCGCTAGTATGGAAAAGCAATAAAGTCAAGCATAGTATATTTTTGATGTACTTACCGAAACTGGTTGATTTAAGCAGGACTCTGCTAAGCCAAAGCCGTTCTCTTTTCCTCCCCAACTCTGAAAAAATACAACCAATTTCAATACACCTAATCATTTAATTTAAATCAGTACATGATACTGCGAAATAAACCAACATAAAGAGCAAACAATTCGATAAAAAACGTGGTTGAGATAAGAGAAAAAAAGTTACCGCCAAGAACAGTTACTAAATTTTACTTTTACATTCCCTCAGTAACTCATTAATATGACAATTAACTGTATTCATAGATCTATCATGGCATTAATCGTTTGGGTAATTAAAGGTATGGAACCATAAATTTCTACTAAATGCCATTTATTAAAAAGTGGACAAAAAATACTAACCTCAGCTAAATAACCAAGCCTTTTCAAAAGCGGCTGACGCTGTATTTCGGATAGTCTGGAAAGAAAATTCGATCGCTTACTGAATACATAAAGAAGATTTAAAACTGAGAGGATCACATCTAAATTGGAGGAGGAAAGAAGACCAATGAGATGCTGAAATAAAAAACAGGTAACACTCATTTCTATTTGCGACACAATGCTTAGTGAATAAACCCTTAGGTAATTAAAAATTAGCAGCAATTTAGAATCCTTAAAATGATTAATGATTCTAAATTTCAATGATTCTAAATTGCTGCTAGTTTTTAGTTAGGCATTTCTATTTAATTTCGTAAAAAAAAACTGCATGTGTATAACAGAATTCTAGGTAGCTTTTTTGGTGATTTGATGGTCACTGACCAAAATTTTTAGGTAAATGACATAAAAAATAGTTCGGCTTGGGACACAATGACAAAAAATCGAAATTACTGTTGTACACACACCCATAATTGCACTCACAATCGCAGATGTGGCCTAAATTTTTTTTGATATGATTGAAAGAACATTTGGCACTTGACCCAAAAAACAAAGTCCAGAGTCAGAACTGACACTAGTGAAACTAACTCTTTGGAAAACAAAGTATTTGTAAAAATTAGTACATGCAGCAACAGAAACAAACATTTTTCTTCTGCACTTTTTAAAAGTGGGCAAAAAAACGCTTACCCTGCGATCCAGAGAAAAATTTTAAGTTACCAATAGGGAAGGGGGGTTTCAACACCCAGATAACAATATTTACTAGCTTACACACAATTGTTTAACATCAGAAAGCGAAAAAATAAACTCCAAGAACTAGAATAACACTTACCTCAACAGAGCTGTATGCATGTCGAGAAAAACTGTATTCAATTAAAAGAGATGTAAAATGCAGGACTGCAAGAGTCAAATCTTTTAGTTTGTCATCACTATTGACTGCAAGAAGCCATTCCGAATCACCTGTATGTGCAGCTGCAGCAAGAATTCCATCAAACCTATGCACAAACCAATCAAAACATTACACAATTCAAATTCCAACATCAGCAATATATTGTAGATCCATACTTGTATGTTACAGAACGAACGACTGGCCAACTTTGCTGGGTTAACAGCAAAATTTTCAGAAAAAAAAAAACACGTTTTAATCAGCTATTTTGTGAAGAAGGAGAAACTAAATACTAGGCCGATTGAAAAGACCTCTTTTTTTTAGACCAATATTGTTTGTTTTGATTTAGTACCTTCTTATAGCTTATCTTAAAATGACAGATCTTAAAATTTCACAAAACTAAGTTAGGTATGCTACCCCTGAGCAGAGTAGCATGACCTTCATCTCTAAATTTTATTAGCATTTAAATCCTTTGCAAAAGATTTCATTCCAACTGTTTTATGTTTCAGCAAGTTTTCTCTAAATAAAAATCTTAGACTACTTCACAGTTAGTACACCGTACAACATAGAAGAGATACACAAAAAGACACAGAAAAAATTTGAGGACCAAAAAACAAGACTCACTAAGATGAAAAACCAACAACAAAACATTTGAAACCACACTACATAAACCAAAGCATCGCTGTCACAGGATAAGTTGTGCTAGGTGAAGATAGCAAAAACGGCTAAGAAAAGTCGAAAAATTATTGATTAGATTTCTGCTAATTTTGCTTAAGTGACTGTGGGCATGTCTACAACATCGCATTATAATTGAATGTTTTGAACAAACACATCCTTAACAGAAACGACTCTTCACTTTAAATACTTTTTATTTTTGCTGCACTGCAATCGTTTTATCGTCACTTTTGAATGAATTCTAACCACACTTTCCCCAAAGTTTACCTTACTCTTTATCAATGCATTTTCCTCGATAAGGCTTCTTTACAAACTTCTTTTGTCACCACTTTTAAATGAAACATTTCCTCACTGCTCTTTCTAACACGTTTTTCTTATACTTTTCCAAACACTTTTCCTCATTATGGTCTTCTCTAAGAACTATTCTTTGCAAAAAACTTTTTTTGTCACCACTGTTTAATAAATTCTCTTACTACACTTTCGAGTTTCCTTACTCTTCAATACATACTTTCTCTTTATTATGTATTTTATGAAAAACTGTTCTTCTACACACTAAAATCTTTTCGTCACCACCATTAACGAATCCTCTTCCTGACTGCACTTTCCTTTAATTACTTTCATTACTAATCATAAATGATTTTTTCTAATTGTCATTTTCTTAAAAAACTATTTTTCTCTGCATAAAGCGTACTTTTTAGTCACTTTTCGATAAATTCTTTTTTAACTACATTTTATTTAGTTTTTTTTTTTCTTTTCAATAAACACCTTTCTCTCAATTCTTCTAATCACACACTCTTTGAAAACTTTTCTGCACATATTTTTTTTTTTTACCACTCTTCACGAAAACCTTTTTCTCCACTTCTCTTTACATACATGACATATCTTTTCTTGTAACTTCTTTTTCACACTTCTTCGGCACACTTTTTTTCTTGTTTGTTCTTGTTTCTTTTTCTTGCTACTTTTTTACCAAAATCCACTTTCATAATACTCTTTGCTTTGTCTATAGTATTTTCTGGTTGGATCCTTTTCTTTTTGCTCAGTTATGTTTGCCACAAGTCTGCAATGCAAACTATAGGGAATGGACTACATAGAGAATTGCTCTAAACATTGTTGTTGTTTTTCTACTCTTCACTGAACATCTTTTTTTTTTAATTTGGTAATTGAGACTTCGTGCGAGCGCATAGTATCATTGGTTTTGTTCGCGAATTGTGGCATACGAGGATTGATTTTGTTTATAACTAACAAACAGTAAAACTTAGAAAGTTCAAATTTGGACTTAACATAGCAATTATGGAAAGCGTCATGTGTGCCAATTTTGGGAATTCTAGGTAACGTGATCGTGAATTGGGACCCAAAAAACACATAAAAAACGGTAATTTTTGGTTTGAAAAGTTATTAAACCGCTTATAATTCCAAAACTACTTGACCTGCAAAGTTGAAATCTGAACACAATGAGGGTGCTTATGAATGCTTTGTGCAAACTGAGTTTGATGGTGCCCGGTCACATGACCAAAATTTTACAGGTCAAAAATGGGCCGAAAGTGGACGATTATAAAGCGATATATCTTGCTAATTACCAATATTGACGAAAAATGGTTTATGATGTTTGAACACACAATCAACAATCTTTCTCTTGGTTATAATTGTTTACCCCAACTTGAATACTATTTTTCTTCTTTTTTTTCTTTTTTCTGTCTTTTTTTCGTTTTCTTATTCTTTTCCGGCTATCTACTTTTAAACTGCTAAACACGCTGTATTCAAAGTTTAAGCGATTGAAGATATCAGGGAGGGTTAGTGCCCGACTGAAATTGCTGGTGCCAGGTTGCAGGGTCCCCCCTCAAATGGGTCCTCCAAAATTTTAAACTTTTAAATTGTTGTAGCTATATGAATCAAATTTTTGGAATGAGTAGACCATAAAAATAAACTAAACCTAACAAAAATTGGGGGTGCTACAATGAGGGTTTAACCCCAAACAGGCCCACCAAAATTCAAACTTTTTACCTTTTAAAGTTAGATACATGAAATTTTTGAGGTAAGTAAATATAAAGAAAAGATAAAATTTGACAAAATTTGGGGGCACCAAAATGGGGGGTTTCCCTCAAACGGGGCCGAAAAAATTCAAACTTTTCAACCACTCATGCCAGACACATGATATTTTCAGAGTAGGCAACAATATTACAAAATGATTAAAATTGACAAAATTTGGGGGTATCAAAGTGGGGGTTCCCCCTTCAAACGCGGCCGCCAAAATTTTGAACTTTTAAACCATTGTAGCTACATGAATAATTTTTGAAATGTGTAGATATTAAAAATAAACTAAACCTACCAAAAATTGGGGGTGCCATGATGGAGGGGCTACCCCCAAACGGGCCTTCCAAAATGTAAACTTTTACCCTTTTAAGCTAGATACATGAAATTTTTAAGGTAGGTAAATCCAAAGGAAAGATAAAATTTGACAAAACTTGGAGGTATAAAAATGGGGGGTTTCCCTCAAACAAGGCCAAAAAAATTCAAACTTTTTAACCACTTATGCCAAACACATGAAATTTTCAAAGTAGGCAAATATTACAAAACAATCAAATTTCACAAAATTTGGGGCTATCAAAGTGGGGGGTTATCCCTCAAACAGGGCCGCCAAAATTTTGAACTTTTAAACCATTAAAGCTAGACAAATCAAATTATCAGAGTGGGTAGATATCAAAAATAAACTAAACCTAACAAAAATTATGGGTCCGAAATAGAGGGTTAACCCCACATGGGGACCTCCAAAATTCAAACTTTTTAACCTCTAAAGCTGGACACATGAAGTTTTTAAGTCAATATAATATAAATATAAAATATAAAAGTAAATATAAAAGAAACATAAAATATAAAAGTAAATATAAAAGAAACATAAAATTTCAAACAATTTGGGGTACCAAAATGGACAGTCCCCTTAAATGATGCTGCCAAAAATCAAACTTTACAACCACACATGCCAGATACATGAAATTTTTAGGGTTGGCAAATATGGAGAAAAGATAAAATTTGACAAAATTTGGGTACAGTAAGTCCTCGGGTTACGACGGTCTCGACTTACGCTGTTTTGAGGTTACGAACGCACTCCATAAAATATAAATGATAATACAGTACTGTACTGTAATATCGAAGCCCTTACACTGGATCATTGTGATCAAGAGCTAAAGTGCTTAAGGCTCATTGGTTTTCGTCACTTTCATCGTAAATGACGTGAACAATTGCGAACTATTACGATTATGAACGAATAATCACTAAGCTTCAGCATGGATATGATATGTATAGAGTAATTTATGTATACCGGCCAGTTGGTCGAGCGGTAACTTGTTCGTCTCTGGAGTGGGAGGTCAGAAGTTCAAATCTTGAGCCGGCCAAATCGGACACAGTGTTGCCAACGGCTCGCCACTGCTGCAACATTTCTTTGAAGGGAGCTGTGTTGCCCAGGCGCAATGACATGGAGATGGGCCCTGCAAAACTCGTAACACGCTCCGGCGTACTACAACGAGTATAATGAAAGATTTGATTTCATAGAGTAATTTATGTATAATGTTCCGACTTACACTGAAATTCGGGTTACACCGCGTCTCAAGAACAGATTAACGTCGTAAGTCGAGGACTCCCTGTATATCAAAATCAGGGGGACCCCTCAAACGATGCTAGACACATGAAATTTTCAGGATATCGAATTTTCTTGAAATTTTCAGAATAGAAAAATGAGAAATAGAGAAATGAAATTTTAAGAATAGAGAAATAAAATATCACTAATTTGAAGGGCTGCAATTGGAGAGTCTCCTCCAACTGGTCCTTCAAATGTTTTAACCACTCAAGCTAGACAAATAAAATTTTTAAAATCGGTAAAAATATAATTTGGAAAAAAGTGAGGATCTCATACTATAGGGGTGGTCCAATTGTGTTGGCACCTCCCCCATTAACTATGCTACAAAAGCTAAACAAACTAAATCTATTGGATAAGTTAATATGAATCAATGGTTAAACATAACAAATTAAATTGGCCACATTGAAGAGACCATGCCAAATGGGTTCCTTAAAATTTTTATATCTTTACTACAAAGTACTCCAGCTAGACATAATCAAAGAGTACCGGTAAGCTAATATAAGAAAAAGATAAAAAATGCCAAACTTGGCAATGCCATGTTGGACAATAGCCCTTAAATGGACCTTCAAACTGTACGTTAAATTCTCACAATGAATTGGTATAACAGAAAAGTAGAAAAGTAAAACTTATGGGATTACTGCAACATTTAACACGTTAAAGTACTTGGGCTTAATGGCTTCGTTAGATTTAAGCAGTATGGTTGAGTATTTTTACTTAACTTTCACTGATGACTTTGAAAAAATCTTCTACCTGCTCTTTAAAGTTTTTGAACAATTTTATTAAAAAAGCTTTTGTGCTGAATAATGGATGTAATACAATATACTGTACAATATTATGTAATATGTTGGCCGCTGGGTCGCACTGCTAAATAACGTACTCAGAATAATAATAATAGTTGCAAAATGCGTGCTTATTTTTGGCTGTGGATAGAGTTAAATTTGGCTGATTTGCTGGAATTTTAAAGATCGCTTTATGTTATTTGATAGCGAAGAGAAATACCGTTAAAACTCCTCATAGCTTTTTGATTGACGTTACTTGATTATTTTGATAACTTTTTTAGACCTTTAAACTTTGAGAGCAAATAACCTCCTAGCTATTAAAATGAAATAAAAAGAGCGCAATGAGCAAAAGAAGTAGATGATTTTTGGTAAATAGTTGTTTGATTTTAAACATTACTCATAGTGTTCTGGAAAGCATAGAGTTGAGTAAATTATTATAAGTTTTCAATGTGAAGTCATCGTAAAGTTAGACTCTGTAATATCACTTATAAATTTATAAGAATTTGATTTTTTGTTTCTAAATTTTGTTTGTGTACATATGTCTTTGCACGCTGATTGCTGAGGCAGGCATTATTTTATTTAGTTCTGAGATTTTGAGAAAAATTTGTCGAACTGTTCGTACAAGTGCTGGTATAAAATTCTTCTTAAAAAATATTGTGGTGGGCTAGTTAGAGTGTAGTTTGATATTTAGGATAGCATAGGTGGGCACAAGTCCGTTAATTGTTAATCCATTAATAACGAATACAACGTTTTCATTAACTCGTTAATCCATTAAAAAGTTTTTTCATGTTAACGGATTAAATTAACTTCTGTTAACTTACGTTAAGGTTTTTATCATTAATATCTTGCACCATTCATTCATCGTATCGTTACAAACCAGTTTGCACTGGTAACACTTGTTGCATATTAGTACGAGTTTTATAGAAAAAAGCGAAGAAAGGAGCTCTTTTTTGTGACAAATAGTACGCTGCAGCCTCATAGGTCTTTAATTCTCACTGTTTGCAATTTCCAAAAATTTTTCAATCACAGCTTTGTAAGTGGATTCGAACTTATTTTTATCTTGAAATTAGATTAGACTGTAAAATATAACTTCTAAAACACAAAAAGACCACCATAGCGATAAATATTTCCCAACAATCAGCTCAACAGCGTCAATACATGTTCCTGAAGTAAGTGAGAGAAAGAAATGCAAATTACAGGCAAAATATTAATGAATTAACAGACTTTATTAACTTCCGTTAATTCAAGCTAAAAATAACAAATTAACGTTAACGGAGGTGTGAAGTTTGTTAACGAACTAGTGGTTAATGAAGCTAACGTTTTGCATTAACTTGCCCATTTATGTAGGATAGTGTGTCAAATCTCTGGTCAAGATAATGTAGGTAGCAAAATCCAAAATCATATTGGCATTTTCAGATCAAAAGTTTTTGTTTCTGTGCTTCAATCGGAGCAAAAGGTTATTGTCGAAATATTTGTTTTAATGAGGGTTTTGTTTGTAACCGCAATTTTAACAATTGCGCTGCTAATCAAAAATTCAACTAACTCCTTAAAAGTTGAAACAAGATCTGATAGATATTTATACATACCTTTTCTAGACATTTAAATTTTGAAAGCCGTTAAATACAAACTTGACTAAGTTAATGGAACATTATGAAATTCGAAAGCGATGTATTTCAGATATGGCTATCAACAACCATAAACCTGCTTAACGCAATTGTGAAGTTCTTTAGTTCAGTAAAGTTAAATACTTTTGCAAAGTCCCCGGATATCGCTTGCGATGTCATATTTTAGTTAAAGAAATGATACACAGCTCTCTACAATTCTTTAGTCAAATTTGTTTCACACTAAATCCTTTTCCTCACTCCTCTTGGCTAAAAATCAGTTTTCTAACTCCTCTTCACTGATGCATTTTTGCTACATTTTTCCTATTATTCTTCCCAATCACTACTATTCCACTTATTTCAAAACATCTTCTACTCTCACCATTACCGTTGCTTACTCTTTCTCCAGATCAACAAAACTTTTTTGCTGCTGCTATTGTTTTCTTCACTAAATTTTTAACAAGAGTTTAAGTCGTAACAGCACCAATCATTCCAATGACTTGGAAAGTAAATTCAGCTCATAGTGATATACACTGCTACGTAAAGTTAGTTCTATTTTTCAACTTTAAAAATCTTTTTCTTGGGGGTTCTTCGTTGAAAACTTATTTTCTAACTATTCTTCTCAAAAATTCATTGTGATGCCATGATAACTAGTCAAAATCAGAGTCATTGATTATACTTAAATTACCACTTTTAATTTTAAAACATTTGTAAAATTTTGGACGAATTATTCTGAATTTTGGAAAAGTGAAAATTATAATTTCTGATCTAAATAAATAACATCAATAAATTGATACCAAATTGCCCAAAACTGATTATCATTAATCATGTTAAATTAAGCTGAAGTAAATCAAGTAGATAATTGTAATTGCATTTTATTCACTAAGTTGCCTTGGCCAGGAGATAGCAAAGGGACTTCTTGGTCTACTGAGTCAAGTTACCACCAGTCCACCTGTGTACCACACACAGCAAAGGCTTCACACTGTCCCTTCAATATTATTGCTGAACGTCAAGCAGGAAAGCTGTGAATACAATTTTTATGGTCTTTAGTTTGACCCAATCGGGAATTGAACCAGAGTCTGCCGTTTTAGTAGCATTTTTGCTCTATCCACTTGACCACTGATCGGTTCAAATATTAATTAGACTTTTAGTTACAAGAGTATAGTAGAATCTTTTGAGACAAAATAATCTTTTGTTTAGTAAAAGTTGGGTTTAAGTTTTGTTAACTCTTCCATTTAATGTGCAACTTTAAATAAATTCATTTTGCACCAAATCACCAACACAAAAAATAAATTCTCAATAAACTAACTTACAAAATCAATCTTCTATTTTTAAATCTAATCAAAAAAGTTTCTCAATTAAAGTCGTTCTTGGCTGGCAGACACATATATTTTGTATCATAGCAATATTGTTATAACCTGGATCCAAGTACACTCTCAGAAGCCAGTCATTCCATCAAGTAACCATACAACCCAAACAAACAGACTGTTCTAATGCATGATGCATAATGTATTAATGCATGGTGATTGTTCTAATTAATTAATTAAATTTATTAATTAACTAATTAACTGTTAATTTTTTTTAATTTAGTCTAATAATTAATTAAACTCATTAATTAACTAATTAATTAATTAACTGTTCTAATTGATGCATGGTGATTGCATCGTGATTGTTCAAATGCATGGTGCATAACGTTCTAACGCATGGTGCATAACGTCAAGTCACTCTAAACAGGCATAGTAGAATAGTAGTGGGTTGTACCAATGTCAACCGTAACCTTAGCCAACCTTATCAAAAATAAAACACGCTTACCGATCAAGTACATCAACCCAGTGATATAGTTCACATTTTCCGACTGTCCAAGTAGTTGTTTCTTGAAGAAAAGTAAGTAGTTCGTTATCATTGCATGATCGCAGCTTGTCAATCAAAACTTTGCAATCTGGAGGCTAAAAAATTATACAATCTAATCAATCACTGAAATGCATTTATTACAATTACGATAAATCGTTTTGGTGTAAAATTGTTTTTGAACTTATCTATGGATCATCTAAATGAGCAAACACTAAACAATAAAACTTAATCTACTTTAGCATTAATTATATATCTTCGTTTGACACATTTGTTCACAACTCATAACTCTGAAATGCTGTAATTAAATATCACATATACTGGTATGGGTGTCATAAAGCCAAGAATTACTACTTACAAATCTGAAATAGATCTTTCACTAGTATTTAATGCATAAAACTGTAGTGCAATAAACAGAAATGCATGATCCAAAGTAGTCATCTTAAATACTTTTAAATGAGACCTCAAGACATAAAATGTTAAATCATGCTTTTTTTTCAGATAAACAAAATTATTTGGTCAATCAAAAAAAATTCATGAAAAGTAGAAAGCATAGTATTTTTAACAAGCTGACCAGTACATCAATCATCAACATTGAGCAAAATAAATATCACATACCACTTCTGTTGTACACTTCTTTGATTTGTTTCTGTCTATCTTCATATCAAATAATTATTAATCATTTAAAAATAATAGCAATCCTAAATCAAAATAGAATAATTACTCAAAGATGAAGTGAAGGTTGCCAGACTAGTAGTAGTCAATACTTAAATAGTAGGGGGGGGCACAGCCCCCCATTAAGAGTTAGTATCCCCCGATTAAGATTTAGCATCCCCCTATCGAGATTTAAGCGTCCCCCCTAATGAGATTTTAGCGCTCTCTCCATTGAGAGTAAGCGCCTGGATGATTAGAAGAAAAGTGGCTGTCAGCACGAACAAATCCCAAATTCCAGCCGTATCTAGTATATACCACATTGCAGTGAAGACCATTATTTTTTTTTTTTTTTTTTTTGTCTTTAATCGAATTCAGGGACAGCATCTGAACTTGAAGCATAATTTCAATTAAATTTCGTATGTGTTAGGTCAAGGCTGCAAAAGCGTCCCCTCAAGCAAAATTTTGCAGTTTAAGTACTGGTAGTAAATTACCAATACCATACTAAATTCAGGGTTTAGTATCTGAGCATGTCAGTGCAATGATCCCAACACCACGTTTCATCAGCAAATCAGTAATTTGTTGGAAAATAGCAGACAATTTTTGGAAATATGATAAGCATAGCATTAGAATAGTCAACAAATTTGAGGAAATGCAATGTTTAGTATATTTCAATTCTGGATTGGTTTTGTGCTAATGCACTTCAGGCAAACCCTGAAATTTTTGCAATAATTGTGATTCCCTTCTAAATTAACTGCACAATAGGGAAACAACTTACTGACTTTTTTTTTTCAAAACTACTTTCATGTAGCACCAGTCAATGAACTTTTGCTTATAACTGCCTGAAATGATTTTTATTCTGTTGAGCTAACAAAAAAGGTCACGCATAAATCACTTTGAAAAATTGGCCAATAGGTCTTGCCACATATAAGAGGTGATTGGGTTAAGTAAATAATACATGTTTATGGTGTCACTATTACAATCTTGAGGTTATGAAGACGGTAACGGTGACATCATAAACCAATGTTATTAACTTGAGACAAGTGTTAGTGCAAGTTTTCATTAAGCGAATGACAATGCTATCTCGTCAGTTTTCCAGCAAAGGCATTGAAATACCTAGCCTTAGCCAGCAAAGAAAATCCATTTCAAGGCTCTCTTCAAGAAAGCAGCTGAAGTGAATGAGCACTTGATTAGCACATTTCATCGCAAAAATAGGAGCTTACACTTTGTTGATAAGTGAATATATTGCATTAAACATCAAGTTGTGGTTTTAAGAAATTAAATGGAAACCAAGTTGACTGAGCTTCAATTAAACCTTTTGTTTAAGAAGCTTCAATTGAAGCTGCAACCATTGCAAAAAAGCATCCAAGGTCTCTTGGACAAATATCTACACTGGATAGAAAACAAGAGTGTTCATATCAAAAAGAATGGGAGACCTAGACCCAAATGCCAGCACCATGTAAATGATCGTATTTTTTAAGTAACCATGGATGATAAGCTGTGTTGCTTAAACAAATCTCTTAAAATTGATTATTTCTTTATGAAGGAATAGGTAGGCAAAACTGATCGACTGAAGGAAGCTTTCAGCAGTGGAAAAGCTCAAATCTTTAAGAACACAAGCGGTTGGAAGGACAACATGAAATTTCTGTGCCACCTTACATATTTCTATCACCACTTAATTCAGAAACAAAATAGGAAGTTTTCTTTGTGACCTTCAGCAGATTTCCAACACTACCATTGCACACTGGAACTCCAGTCCCATCCTAATCCCTGCTAATGCCTAAAACTTGAGTCAAATTTTGTAAAGTCTGTTTATTTCTTACCAATGGGGTGATTCTTAATTCAGCACCAATTTTTTCGTGATGAGGATTTTAATGAACTCTGGATGGATACCCAAAACGTCTTAAATCAGTGGTGCAGATATGGTGGGGATAGTGCAGATAGGGCATTGTGACTTAGCTTTTGACGTCTAAACACCCTTTGATAAGCATTCCGCAGAAACAAGGACAGTCCCTCCTCCTCACCATTGATTTATTTAACTTTGACCAAATTACTTCATTGTTTGCTATCTGAACATCAATACCACTATATATATGTAACTCTTGTAGTTTTAGTTCAAAACCAGAAAAGGTTTGGGTGACCTCAAGAACTGGTCAAAAGTTAAAAATTCAATTATTTAAAATTATTTTGTGCGTTAGGTTTTTATATCAAATCAACTTAAAAATTGAAATTTTATTTAAAGTTCATCGAATTATGACACAGGGATATTGTGTCCCAAAAAGATGGTATACCTACTGCACAAACAACAAATGTGAATATATCTTATAATGAAAACTCAATTAATTGTTTTGAATCCTCAAAATATCTTGGCATAAACCTTGATAACAAACTCAAGGGTCTGCATCTTTTAGACGAGACCATTTTATTGCAGACCTTTTCGACACCGCCTATTTCATCGCCACCACTTTTCTGCGCAGGAGCTTTTTGCTGCAGACCTTTTTGATGCCAATAAGTAGCTCTTTGACAGTTCAGTTATTTATTCTTTTCCTTTGTTTTTTCCGTTTCACACAACTACTAAATAGGTCAGTAGAGCTTTTTTAAAACAATAGAGAGTGACCAACAATTGTAATTAGATTGCAATATTTTGATTACTGCTGCTTGCCTTAATAATAATATATCTGTGTGGTATTTTCTCCGTCAGCCCGTTTTGTTTTTTTGTTTTTTTGGAGTAAAAATATTTATTTTAATCTATGGATCCTGTACAAAAGCCAGATGCTGATTCTATCATTAACTTGTGAAAAATGACAAAAAGATATGGAAAGCGTTAAGACAATGCTTCAACTTCTACACATTACGAGTTCAAAAATTGAATCAAAACACTGACAGGATAATAAAAAGTAATAAATGCACGTTGGACTTTTGATATAACTTAAAATTGTATTATTTAGTCTCTACAAATGTTTGTGACATTTAAAAGACTATTTTTTTACCTATATTTTCGGAATCCTGAATAAATTATCTTTCTGAATCGCCAATATTTTCTCCCCAATTTCTGGTGATTTTGGGTAATATCATGAGATAAAGATAAGGTACAGATAAAATCAGCGTCTGGCTTTTGTACAGGATCCAAAAATCAAATTAAATATTTTTGCTGCAAAAAAAAAACAGTGAAAATACCATGCAAATATAGAAGCAGCAGTAAACAAAATTATTGAAATCCAATTACAACTGTTTGAGTGTTGGTCATTCTCTATTATTTTAAAAAAGGTCTACTGACCTATTTGATAGTAGCACAAGACAAACAAAAACAAAAGAATAAATAACTGAACTGTCAAAGAGCTTCAAATTGGTGCCACAAAGGTCTGCAACAAAAAGCACCTGCGCTGGAAAGTGACCAGACGAAATAAATGGCGCTGAAAAGGTCCCCAAAGAAATAGTTGTGCAAAAAAGACGTGCTCTCCAAACTCAATTCCACATGCCACACTTGTATTATCGAAAGGAAAGCGGCCAGATTTGTCGGTATCTTAAGCAAGCTTTGTTACCTTTTTCTTTCTTCTGCACTTCTTTTGTTGTACAGTAGAATTTGCCAAATTCATCACCTCAAGGGGATTTTGGAAAAGTGACAATAAGGTAAACTGACGAATTATGCAAACTGACATGCTTGTTTACTTGGTGCTTATTTTGCAGTTAATGCAGTTGGTTACGTTTATTACTGAATGAAATCCTGAAAGAAAAAGCAAAAAGTGTAATTATACCACTATACAACCCTTTAATCTTAACTGTTTAAACTGTAGTTGCTCTTCTTTTACACTTAGTCTCTGTATTGCTGTACTCCATTTCAGATTTCAAGTCTTTTATACTCTCAGCTGGTAGTCTGGTAGTTAATGTTCTGTAGCTAAAACACGCCTCGCAGTCTATATAGCACTCTCTTCTTTTGCGTTGCTGACTATTCATCCGATAAGGACTCTTTGTTTGAGATCTAACACAGGTTGAACTAACCACTGAGGCTGCATAAATCCAACCATCCTGCATTAACAAACAAAGCTGTGATTATTGCTTGAACATTGAATCAAATCTGCAAATGACGAATAACCCATACAAAAAATTTCTCTGGAATACGAAAAGGTAAAGAATTGAACAAAGTGACAAATGAGACAAACTGGAATGCATGTAAAACTAAAACATAAGAAATTTGTTGGGACTGACAAAAATGTGATGAATTAAGTGAACTGACAAATTAAACGATGACAAAGTCTGAATTAGATGAATTCTACTCTATTTCCTTATTCAGTATTCAACTCCAGGCCTCCATCTTTTATTTGGTCTCCCATTGGGGGTCTTATCTCAATAGATTACATTTGCAAAACAAAACTATACAAATTACTACTAATTTCCAAAATCAGAATGCCTATTACTATCCAATATCACAAACTAGGAATAGGCTACTAAAATTGCCTGAGCTTCACACCATGCACCTTGAATATTGCTAAACTTATGCACAGTGCACCAAAATTCCCGCCATACCTTTCCCCAATCATTTTCTACATTCTTCACTCTTATTTCCTCAGTACATAAGCAATTTACCAAAGAGAAGACCGAAAACAAACTCTACATCAGTGTTCCCTGTAAGCCCAAAAAAGTGCAAATAGCACGAAATTTTTTATGGCATTTTATCACTACTTTTTGGCAACTGCAAATGGCGTTTTTTGATTTTCGAAATTACGGCGTTTTTGTATGGCTATAGCGTCAGGCGCAACGCCATTTTTTCTTCATCTGGAGCAGCGTCTGGCACTGTTTCTTCGAAACTTGATGCAAAAGTACCAAAAGTCGCAGAAAAAGATGCACTACACTACCTGAAGACCTTTTTTGTTTCATTTGTTTTAAAGTACACCGTAAATGACATTGTTGTTTGTGATTTGCAACGACATTTTCGCACCGACTTCAGGCATTTTTGGGTCTTTTTCGGCATTTACGCAGTAGATCCAAAATTAGAGGGAACATGGCTCTACATTCCAAAATTTTCAACATCAAGTTCCCAAAAATCTTTTAAATATTACCAGTAAGTAGCAAAAAATGGAACTTCATCCCAATTCAGAATTAAAATTAGACACAGGACAACTAACTTAAATCCTTTTGTTTTCGGCCTATAATCACTAGCAGCTTGAAAAGTCTATCTGCAGCAGTGACCGATCTAAACAATCTTGAGTGTGCTCTAAAAAAACAAAAACTGGTCTTTGAAAAAAGATATAATCGATTTTGTTGGTCAATATTTCTACTCTCCAACATATCCATAAACATTAAACAGGTGTGCAACCAAGATTTGGCTACAGGAAGGGGCTTGGAGTTAAAAGTTTAATTTTTTGTGTTTGAAAAATGCCTCGATTGTGTGGCGAGTTGAGCAAGTGGTGCAACTCAATCATCTCACATAACCTTGGTATGGAAGTATGGAATGGAATATGGAAAGCAAGATTTTTAATAACATAGGGATGAGGGGTAGATCTATGGAATGGAAGAAAATTACCATTGACCAGTATGGAATATTGAAAAATCGTCTTCCATTCCATACCGTACCACACCCTGGCTACAAGTGGGCACCAGTAGTTTACCGAGATTACTGACCACACTGTTAGGCATTGATTAAGAATTGTATGTACTGTACCCATACACATTTGAACATGTGGGAGCTTCGCTGCAAACAACATTGTCTGTGCTATTTGCTGTCCTTCATCATTTCATTGCAGCTTTGTGTGATAATGTATTGTGCAAACTAACAAAGAGCATCTCGACTAGGAAACCTTAGGGTTATTTGGAGCTACTTTTCTTTCAAATGTGACCTCTGACTTGTGTGTTAAACTTTTGTTACTAATAAACTACTACTACATAATATACTACATAATATACTACAGTACTCTTACTACTGATACAGACCTAATCTGATGTAATACCGGTACACCTTCTTCAGTGCTAGGTTACTCACAGCTCATCGTAAAACAGCAGTGGCTAATATAGGGTTGCCAACTTTGCATTTAACCTTTCCGAGACACCTTAATGCTTAGAATTTGAAAACTAATGCAACAGAAGCTTACAACACTCGAATGACATCAAAAGCAACAGTGTGTGCTGGGCGTCATAGAATGATGATCAAGCAGCATTATTAACCAACTCCCATCCTCTAAATAAGTTTATCATAATCAAAGAAACATGTGTGTTGCGATCGTTGATACTTGGCTAGAGTACAACCTTTAATCTCTAGAATCGTCCACATCCACTAAAACTAGAGAACGATTAAGATGTTAATTGACGAATCGAAAATGGCAGTTGATAGTTCCTTTAGCTTCTTGAATTCAAGAAAGCAGCATACCAATCTTAAATTAAAACTTCTATTTAAGATTAAAACACAAAACCCTCTCACTGAGCAAAATCACTCCACTAACACTTCTCACTAAACGGCTTACCAAACTACACGAGCCAACCCCAGATACACAAACTCGGCTTAAGTGCCTACGAAACTAATATCTAAAATCACCCACTCTTAGAATATTAAAATAAATAGAAAATAATATGACCCGCCTATTTATACTGCGACAAAAGCTATCAAATATCCAAGAACAATCCCTAACATGTCACAATAGGAAAGTATACAGTACAAGCTTACAATAACAAAACTTCAACATAATTATGACATCACAAACTTCAAGTCTAAATATAGCAATTGAGAATGGTAAACAACTAATTATTCCTGTGACTAATAGCAGATGGTAGAATATACTAGAAACCATAGGTGGGCAAGTTAATGCAAAACGTTAGCTTCGTTAACCACTAGTCCGTTAACAAACTTTACACCTCCGTTAACGTTAATCCGTTATTTTCAGCTTTAATTAGCGGAAGTTAATAAAGTCCGTTAATCCGTTAAAATTTTGCGTGTAATTTACATTTCTTTTTATTCACTCGCTTTTAGAACACGTATTGACACTGTTGAGCTGATTGTAAGGAAATATTTATTGCTATGGTGGTCTTTTTGTGTTTTGAAAGTTACATTTTACAGTCTAATCTAATTTCAAGATAAAAACAAATTCAAATGCACAACGAAGCTGCAAGATATTAACGATAAAAACCTTAACGGAAGTTAACAGAACTTAACGGAAGTTACTTTAGTCCGTTAACAGCACTTAACGGAAGTTAATTTAGTCCGTTAACATGAAAAAACTTTTTAACGGATTAACGAGCTAATGAAAAAGTTAGCTTCGTTATTAACGGATTAACGATTAACGGACTTGTGCCCATCTATGCTAGAAACAAATCATCTCAAATATTCCAAATCAAAAAGGCGGCAAGACAAACAAAATTAGTCACGTACACGTTAAAACACAGCAATTAATTATATCTCAGACATTCAAAATTATTATACATGACAGTGTGAAATAGTGAATTTTTGAAGCAAAAATGCAAAAAACACAACTAAAGCAAAAAAATGTATCGGTACACCATTTGTTCTAACTCTAACAAAAAATAAGGGGCAAGATACTGCTCAACTTTTGTGGCACTTAACGCAATGCGTTAACTTTGTTTGTTATTATCTCTACAATGTGTAAGCCGCTAGAGCACGACAAAAAATTGAGCAGTACCAGTATGTCGCCGAAGAAGTTGCAAGAATTCTAACAAAAAATCAGTCCCGGCATTTAAATTTGAATTTTTTTGTGATTTTGCCGCTTTTAAGATCTTTGTCTTTCAGCAGCAGTGAGTTAAGGGTGATTTCCATAACTAGATTTCCATAATTGTTAAAATTCGTAGTCTGGTCTTTATGAAAATATAATCTGCAATGGCAAGGGCAGTGGCTACTAGAGGGAAAATAGCCCCATGTTATTTTGCCATTTGGAGGCAAAATAGTCCGAACGGGTAACGGCTATTTTGCCGCAAGTGCCAAAATAACTCCAAACCTAATCCTAACCCAAACTCTAACCCTAATCCCAACCCTAATTCCAACCCTAGCCCTAACTCAAACAGAAGAAAAACACTATTTTGCCTCTAGAGGCAAAATAGCCACTTCCTCTTTTCATACATATACTGCATTAATTACCTAACTGTTTAAAGCCTGTTAAGTGTTAAACTGAGAATTTATCGATATTCAGTTTTGTCTTTTTGGTGTGTTTCGTTTATTGACAGTATTTTGGTGTGTTTCGTTTATTGACAGTATTTTGGTGTGTTTCGTTTCTTGGTGAGTTTCGTTTTGTTTGTTGACAGTCCAACAGTTTTAAGTTTTAGAGGAAAAATAGCCATGGCCTTTTTTTTTGAGCTTTTTTAGTTTTTTTTTTTTTTTTTTTAAGTTTTGCAGTTTAAGTTTTTTAGCCTACAGTACTACAGTAGGCCAATATAAGTTTTTTTTTAAGTTTTGTAGCGTTGTTTTTTGTGCTGACAGTTAGAAGCTTTTTGGCTTTTTTTTTCAGTTTCCTTATGGCAGGAGACCTTGATCTGTGATGACTTGTTTACCTTATAGATAGGGTCACCACTCCCCGGACAAAATTGATTTTTTTTTACTTATTCTATCCATACTTAACGAATTTTGGACCTAGAACTTCGAGATTTTGCACAGTTGCATATACTGTTGAACCCTAACTGTTCTAAAAATTTTAACTGTTTATTTTTTGTTTTAGGGGGTGAATCAATCGTCTGAAATCGCCCCAATGAAGTCACCAGTCCCCGGACTAAGTCACCAGTCCGCGAAATTTTTTTTTCTACCATGGTTTTGCAGATTTATTACGTCACATCCGCATCCTATCCATACTCCGCGCTCACTTTGGCTTGATCCGCTGTATTCACAGGCAAATTAATGCAAGAGGTAGGTTAGCTTATAGGTTTGTGATCACAGGCATATACGCCTAATATATGTTAGCATATCTAGTTAGCCTAGTATCTAGATAGCGTCTGACAAGTTGTTGTAAGCATCACGGTTAAGCTGTTGACTCGAGTCTGAGCAATTGTTGCTATATTAGGCCTCCTAGATACTGGTATAAAATTTAAATAATAGCCTAATATCATACCAGGGATGTCTAATGTGATGGTAGTCAGATAACGATGATGTTAGTGCAATTCAAAGTTTTAATCATGTTATGTTACTTACTATTCGTAAATGGCAGATAATAGCCAAATAGTTGATTTTTTGATACAGAATAGACTAGCTTACAGTAAACAGCGTCACTCTTGCATTCAGTTAATCGTTAGTCAGTCGATTCATCTGTTCGATGGTCAGAGTAACTACCGTAGTAAGTAAATTAAATTTCTCCAAAGTCTAAACAAATAGCTTCTGGATTTTGGTAGGTCTCAGTAAGCATAGTAGCCTAGGTGAGGTATGCATAGGTGGGCACAAGTCCTTTAATCGTTAATCCGTTAATAACGAAGCTAACTTTTTTATTAACTTGTTAATTCGTTAAAAAGTTTTTTCATGTTAACGGACTAAATTAACTTCCGTTAAGTGCTGCTAACAGACTAAAGTAACTTCCGTTAAGTTTTGTTAACTTCCGTTAAGGTTTTATTTGTATCTTGCACCATTCATTCATCAAACCGGTACACACCAGTTTGCTCTGGTAACACTTGTTGCATATTAGCATAGAAGAAAGCAAAGAAAGGAGCTCTTTTTTGAGGCAAATAATAACCTGCAGCCTCAGAGGTCTATTAGGTATTGCTGTTCCCAATTTCCAAAGATTTTCAGGTCGCAGCTTCGATTGTGCATTCGAACTTGTTTTTATCGTAAAATTAGATTAGACTGTAAAATGTAACTACCAAAACACAAAAAGACCACCAGAGCAATAAATTTTTTCTTACAATCAGCTCAACAGCGTCAATACATGTTCTAGAAGCGAGTGAATAAAAAAGAAATGTAAATTACCCGCAAAATGTTAACGGATTAACAGACTTTATTAACTTCCGTTAATCTAAGCTGAAAATAACGAATTAAGGTTAACGGAAGTGTGATGTTTGTTAACAAACTAGTGGTTAACAAAGCTAACGTCTTGCATTAACTTGCCCACCTATGGAGGTATGATATAGCCATACAGTAGTAAGGGGTTAGGTTGAGAGTTCACTTTTCAGTTCAGGGTTACCGGTTAACGTTGGCGTACTTACCGATTCTGTGCTATGCCAACTACACCATCCTTGAGATATTATACTTCGCTCTCGGTTTTGGCTTGATGTGCACTGTTAACATCAAAATGTTAAGAAGACCTAGGGCTATGTCAGATGTGTAGGGTAGGTTTATTTTGCTGTTTACATATTTTAAGGTGTTGAGCCTGAGTTAATTGTGGCAATTTCTTGATAGTGTAGACAATGGTAACGCCAAATTTACTACTGGTACTAGCTACTTCTACTGGTACATCTCAGATTAAGTAGCCTAAATCGTTTGTCTCTAACCTGCTCATAGAAAGTTTAGTACCCTAATTTTTTTACACAATAGGTATTAGATTGTTGAACTTAAGAAATGTTCACATGTTGTACTCTATGATTATTCAACATACAAAATTGTGTTGCAGGCATAAAATGTTACCCAGCATAGTATACAAGTAGATCAATTTTTTGATATGCCCATGTTGTAGTCTATTTTATTTTTAAAACGTAGGTATGTTCTGTTGTGGTGATCTGTGGTAACCAGTCCAAACCATTTGCAATTAATATAGATTCCTTTTCTTACCATTAGTATGTGACCTATGAAGACGGAAAATTGCATTTCTTGTGTAGAGTGTGGGCAGGCAATGATATCCTGTACAATTTATTGGCAAGAAAAAAATACTGATTGTGTACATGCTTAACAGTAAACAAAGAAGCTATAAGGTTTGTTTGCCAAAGTTTCAAGAAGTATCAAGCATCCAGCATCTGTACTACATTTCAAGGATTCTTCCAATCATCTTTTGTATTTGTGCTTACTTTTCAGTCAAAGCCTACTAACAATCGAATTTGAAAAACATGACTGCTCTAACACTTCAGAGTTTTGGTCATAGCAGTTCAAAAGAAGCCTTGTATGCAATCTTAAATTGATTTTTTGTGGAATTGTGAACATGGACTAATGAAAACTTTGGTTTTACCAACTGGATAGTGCATCAGTATACCAATACAGAGTTTGCAGCTTATGCAATAGTGATATACTGTATGGATTGGGTTTGTTTCAGCTGGTAGGTAGGTGTTGTTTTTAGGTAGCAAAGTTCATATTTAGTCCTTTAATACATACCGGTATTTAACAATTTAGCGTATTATATAGGCAGAGGCTGCTGTTACGTTAGGTAAGAAAAAGAAAATCGCTATTTTAACCCTAACCCCAACCCTAAACCTAACTTTAACCCTAGGTCTAACCCTAACGATAATCCTAACCCAAACTCAAAATCTAACCCAAACCCTAACGATAATTTAAAAAACAAAAAAGAGTAAATGAGCACTCACTCTTTACTCTCTTATTCTCTTCATGGGCGTTACATAACGTAATGCTAGCCACTTCGTATTATATATTACGTCTTATTAACAAAATAATGGGATTTAAATTGCATCATGGTTTGAAAGCGTTCGCAGTTTTTTACTGTTAAAATGGTCTTGAAACAGTAGTTAATTTGTTGAGGTATATGATCAATGACTGCTTATTTACATACCTAAAAGAGATTTACTTGGAAACTTTGAGGTTGATCAAATAGCAAATTACTGAATGGTTTATGATGCAAAAAGTATCAAAGTCACCCTTAATCACAAATTGCAGAAAAGGACCACAGAAAAAAATCTGGTATATAAAGTCTTTTCCAATTCAACCTAGTTTGTTTTTTTAGTGGGATTTCCCAAGCATGACGTTCTTGTTAGAGCACTGTTGAATTGAATGCTGACATCTTGATTTGGTCTTCTTGGAAATTTTTGGTGGCATTCCTGCTCCATGCACTCTTCTACCCCGGCTGATATTTGATCTTCTTGCTGGAGTTGTTCCAGAAATGGGAATCTGAATTGAGGTAGATAACCTATGTTGCGTTGATGTTTATTGTGCATACTTTGGTTTTATTTTTGAAACAGTTGTAGCCAGAGATGGCTTTTGTTAAACGTGTACAGTGCAGTATTAAATTGAGAATCTGCAGTGATTTTGTGAAAGTTATGAACAAATGACTGTAATGCTGGTCCATGATATTGAAGGTTTGTCTTGCACTTTTCAATTACCGGTATGGTCTGAAAGCAGTGTGAGGCATGATTGAGCAGGTCTTAATGCACGACATTAGTATCTGTCTTTGCTTGTAGATACTGAAGAAAGACTGTTAACAAGGCATTTCATCAAACTAAAAAGTTCTTAACCTTTTTGATTTTGTTATTAAACACAACTTGATTGATTGTATAGTCATTGAAAAGATTATATGTATCAAAGGTGCGTTTAGACCGGAAACAGCAAAATGCCTAAATTGCACTTTTGCAATGTTTGCTAGTCTTCATGGGGGACATACGCAACAATTTGTGAACGCTGATGTAAACAAACATTCACCAACTTTAATCTTTTATTTAATTGTTGTATTATGCAGAAGTGTGTAATGAGTTGGCGGGCCCATCTTTGCATCATTGAGCCTGGACAATGCACCCTTCAAAGAAATGTTGCACAGATGGCAAGTGGTTGGCAACACTGTGCCAATTTCACTGACCCAAGATTTGAACCTCAGACCTCACGCTCCAGAGACGAATGCGTTAGCGTTCGATTAACTAGCATCAGCAAATAGTCCCCAAAGTAGCTTTGCATCAAGTCTAACTGCCAATTTGCTGTGCTTATTTGTATTGTAACTTTTAGTTGATCAGCTATAGATCACACATACTAAAGAGACATTCTAATTTATGTAATGGTGACAGAATTAGTGTCGCAGTAATACATACTTACTGATATTTGGTAATTTTTTTTGGCAGTTTATGCTGGTATGAAAAGTTATACTGTGGTGTGAAAAGAATTCTATGAATGATGATTTCACTGGAAATTTTTAAGTTAAAGTGAGTGAAATAAAAATTTTCATTATTCATCTTTGCATTTTTTGTTTGCCTTTTTTAAGATCATGAAGAAAGTAGGTCAACAAGCTCACATGGTCTTATGTCTGTCCTGCGTTGAAAAACTGCTGCGACTTTGAAGCCAGTATATGTCTGTGGTTGTTTCGGGCATGGGTTGGAATCCCTTCTGTAGGCATTTTTCTAACAATCAGAGGCTGATTCAGATTGTGACTTAATATGTCTTATTTTCGTGATTTTTTAAGGGTTAAGATTTGGGTTAGTTTTAGAGTGAGTTTTGGAGTAAGAATTTGAGTTTGGGTTAGATCTGGATCAAAATTAATAAAAAAGTAGACAAAAATTTCCAGTGAAAGAGTCTCGTCCGAAGAATCATTATTTGACTTAGGTTATTGATAGTATTGTAATGCCATGCCAAACTATCCCCATCCAGTTTAAGTTTTTTTGTTTGGTTTCACCTAGAACTTTAGCTGAAATGGTATCAAATTAATGCTAACTTTGGCAAGGTTTCCTGGTTTGACGCTTGAATATATATGCGTCAGTTGTTTCTTTTTCTTATTAGTTGTTTTTAGAGCTGAAGGTAAATCAGACTGCACTAATTATCTTCACCACTTTTTCAAAAACCAAACTTTAACTGCTTTTCAACCTCTAAAATTAGTTTTTGTTAGTCTTTTTCGAACTCTGTTTGCAATCCTTAACTGTTAAATGCAATGGAACATCGAAGTATACATTTTTACAACTCATTTTGTTTTTAGAGAAATCTGACCATGGGATCCAGCTTCGAAATACAACCGCTATTCGAAACATTACTTCAATTGCTTGCAAGACTCTGCAAATAAACATTTAACTGTCCAAGCATCATTTTTAAGATGTACAAAAAAAGAATTTTGGAACAGAGAAGTTTGTGAAAATCATCTAATACGAAATCTGATCCTTGTGCAACAAGACACTCATTAGCGTTTTTGATAAAACCATCTTCATACGATAACTCTTCGTATTATTCCTGGCAACAAAAGAGACATTAATTTTATGCCTACTTGTTTTACAATGGTGAATATTACATGCACTATTTAATCAGTTAAATTTGTTTATTTATTTATTTAGTTTTAATAATTAATGTAATATGCTTTTCAAATTTTGCTGATTAATTTAGTTTGGTTTAGTTGTATTAGGCTAATTTATGTGCCAGCTGTGAATGTAAAGTGTCTGCTAATTGTTTCAAACAGTTATGTATGTTTTAACAGAAAATGTATGCTTTAAATTAATGTAGGATAACATCGAAGTCATAATGTTTGTTCTCACAGTTAGCCTGGCTTGTATATTTTACTGCTTTTAGTCTAAACTTAAAATATTTTGCTATTTTTTCGTAAATATGGCACTTTTTTGGTTTAAAATTACTTTGTTTAAGATTAACTAACTTTGATGTTGCTGGGTGTCAGTGCCGTCGCTACGGGGAGGCCAGAAAGCCGTGCACCCTTAATAGCTGGTTGTGCCCCCCATTTCAGTTTACTCAAAATACTGTTTTTAAATATCTCTTTTAACGACAAGACAATGATGGAAAAAGGAATAATAATGTTCAAACATAATTACCATTGGACATTTACTCGATTTTTTGCGAAATAGCTGCCAACCGACTGCTATAATAATCGTGATGCAGTAACCCGTCTTATTAACACGCCCAGGGTTTATACGGTCAGGGAAAATCAGGGGAAAACATATCTTTTTCAAGATGGTCAGGGAAAGTCAGGGAGAGTCAGGGAAAGTCAGGGAATTCAACGAAAAAGTCAGGAAAAAGTTGGAAAAAGTCAGGGAGATTTTTTTGGAAAGTTCTTATCTCCTATGAATCAAGATCCATTGTTTATTTTAGCAATTGTGTGTCTTGGAAACCTCTTTGTCAAACAAGCTTGACTTCATACTTTTCTTTTTATTTTGATGTTTTCTTACTATAGAAGTAGCGTAGAATGTCTAAAAAATCGAAACAAACTTATTTCCAGGATGGTTGGTTATCGTCTGAAGAATTCAAGGCATGGCTTTGTAAAGCTTCTACCAAAGGTGAACCAAGATGTCGACTGTGTAAGACAAATATAGCATTGAGCAACATGGGAATCAGGGCCATGAGGAGTCATGCTGGCAACAAATCCCATGTGAAAAAAGTCAAGGAACGGGCCGAAATTAAGAATTTCTTTGCTAAAAGAAATGATATTAGGCCTGCTAACTTGTCTTCTGAAGAAAATCAGCTGCAATCTTCGCTAGATACAGAAGGTTTGGTTGAAATTCAACCATCCTGCAGTGCAAATAGTCAAAGCACGATTCCACTGGTCTTTCAAGATGGAGGTAAATTGAATGCCGAAATACAGTGGTTTCTGAAGCATGTTGTTAGTGGATATAGTGATAATTGAAAAGATTGCATTGAAAAGAAAAAGTGAGGAAAAGCGTTTGGAGATCAGCACTTTTGATAAGGCAATTGAAGCTATGGAAGCGAAAAGAAAAAAGCTGCAGTGACAGGACAAGACCACTACTAGTGTTTTTAAGGGGTGGATTTTTTGATAAAGTGACATTCCTTAAGGTGGTTGGTTTGCTTTGCTTTTCTTTGGTATTCTGTCTGTTACATTTCGTTGTACTTCTTCACTGTTTCACATGTTTGTTTTAGATCTGACAGCTAAGCCATACCATCATGCTGTATATTTATTTCAGTGTTATTATTGCTGTGATTTTCTGAAGATTTTTTACTTGAAGTAGTGCAGAGTGCTGTGAACTGCGAAACCAGACACTTGTGAAATATGTCACTTTTCTTATTTTCGTTATTCAAGCCAAGCTTCTAGCAATTTTTTAAAATACAATTACGACAGGTCACCTGTGAAATTCTTATTTCTGCTGCTGAATTGATGTTTCTGTGTATGTATGCATTAGGTGTGCATAGTTCTTTTTGCTGCTGGTTGATATTATACTGTTCGTTTATATTCTGAAAGTCAGGGAAAAAGTATGTTTTGCAGGATTGGGTCAGGGAAAAACATAGGGATTTTTAAACGAAAGTCAGGGAAAACAGGTACGATTTTGACGAAAGTCAGGGGAATATGTCAGAAAAATTCCGTATAAACCCTGACGCCTTCACGGATGTGTCGCGGAAAAAAGATGTAAGCCTACAGAATCGTTTCCGGTGCTTCGTTAGTAATTATGACCTGAAACAGTACGTGAAAACGTTTTTAAGAAGACCAACTATTTTTGTTTTTTTAGCACACTCACGATCTTAAGGCAGGGCCTGCGAGAGTGGGTTCAGGGGGTACGTCGTACCAGGGCCCACGCCTAGGGGGGGCCGGGCTCTAGGGGCCCGGAAGAGTTCCGATTTCCTCCTTAAGTTTTGGTATCGCACCATACCACCGTAATCAAACTTGCTTACTGCAAAAATATTAGTCAGCCTATTCAGTACTGATAATTGGTCGCTATTTTTGCTACACAGCCTTTAGGGCATCCAATAGTGGCCGATTTGATTAAAAAAATAGGAAAATGTATCAAAGGCCATACACTTGCACCAAAGTCAACGTTTTGTTACATTTCTCTGACTTGAGAGCGCTAATTCTATGGTATAACAATGTACGAGAGCGTAAATTTTTAGAGATCCAAAAGCATTTCAACCTCAGAGAGCAGAGTCAAAGTTGACATACTCTACTACTATCATTAAGCAATTCACTCTATCTGTATGAGTTTAATAGGTATTTGGGTTTGTGAAGTCTATGATTGCAGATGACGTCTTAAAACTTTTATCAGTAAAATATTTGGATTTGCATTAATAAAGTCATTATGTTGTATAATATTGTGTGCATGTCATCATCCCCCACTTCACATACTTTCTTTCATGTATATCACGTTTTCTGCTTGTCAATTTAAGCAAGTTTGGTGCTGGGATGTTGATCAAATGCTGTATTTTACCCTCGAGAAACATAAAAAGTGCTAAAGCTTCCGGGACTCTGCCCCGAACCCCACTTAGGAGCTCAAAGCGCTCCTCCAAACCCCCTAGCTGGATTTAAAGCAATTTTATGTCTAGTTGTGTTTTTCATAGGTCCTAACTATATGGGAATATCGTTATCCCCTCACTTTTAAATAAAGATCTACAGTCTAAACCCATCCGACAAAAATTGATTTAATGGCATGGGCCCCCAATAAGGCTTGGGGGCCCGGTATCGACCTTCGTACCCCCTGAAAATTTTTCTCTCTGAGGCCATGTCTTTAGGTCGCAATCAATGGCGCATTCAGGAGATAAGAGGCCAATGGGACTTCACCTCTTTAGCCAAGTCACTTAAACAATTTAACCTCAAGGTACGAGTGTTAGAACGTGTTTTGGATTTGACCTGAAGTAAGGGGGCCTGTAGGGGTAGGGGAATTTAATTCTTTAAATGACTTCCAAATTTGTGCCCTTTGATTACTCATATGACTTCAAAAACGAGCGAAATGTGATTAAAGTGGCATTAAAATTGCTATTTTTGCTGCAAAATCGCCCAGCGGCTGGGGATCCGCCCCCAGGATCTCATCTGTAACACACTTGAGTTACATTTGTTTGCTCAGCATGGAGCCTAAATTCGACAACTTTTGTAGAAAAGATTTACTTTTAGTTTAAATTCCCGCCTCTTAGCAAAATCTTGGTTTCGCGTCTGATCGCATTCACGGCTGCAAGTAGATTTTTAAAGCGATTATAGGCCGCTGACGAAACTAGCTAAGAAACGCTGCTGGCCTTATATGCCTTTTTTTTGACATGATTACAGATTTTTAAAAATTGCCCATAATTTGTAGCCGTACAATTTCAATTTTTATCTGCAAGTTCAGTCTATTTTAGTGCCCCCTCACTTTTGGCTAGTGCGCCCCCACTTTGTTTTTCTCTGGTAACGGCACTGCTTGGTGTTGGATAATTTAATTTTGACTCTGGATATTTGTTATTGCCAACTTATTGTGGATGCTACTAAATGAAACTTCTGTTTCTTCCGTACTGAACTGAGTTGGCTCACATTGTCCATGGAATATATTTGGCACGATGGTATTATACATTTGATATGATGGACGATTGTATTTTTAAATTTTACCGTCGCAAAATTGTGCTGAACCGGTACATTATTATTATTTAATAGATTTTCCACTCTGAAATTATTCGAGCTTTTGGCGTTAAGCGCCAAGTAATGCGTTCGTTCAAGGTGATAGAAAATCGTTATATCGTGCGCAGTTATCGTTTGATAGAGACGAAAAACGAATGAAATACTAAATTTTGTGCATTGTATTCGCCTGAATGGCCTCTCCAGTCTTTTTCAAATAGCAGAGTTCAACAGGAGGATAGAAGAAAGAGGATTTAGGCATGGTTGTTCTCGATATCCCTGAGCGAAGGCACAACTTACCACAAAAGATGATGGAATGAGCGGATAAGGATTTTTAGTTTTGTGCAATATCATATTTAGTTACATCAACTTTTTAAATACACCACAGGTAAATACAAAAACTTGGGAGACAACGAACAAAACCGTACGGTCATCAAAGTCACTTACACCCTACTTATAGTTGATAATTGAAATATAAATGATCTAGTTATGGTTTACTATTAAATCAATGGTGTCGTCAAGGGTAGGCTCCACCTATTTTGTCTTTTTTTTTGCAGCGGTAGGCTCAGTTATGTTTCTGTCTTGCTACAACGTAAAGCGTGTTAACCCGTACAAAGGCATTTTGGTTTTAAGTAAGATCAGTGGTTCCCAAACTAAAAAAATTCACAGCAGTCCCCATGCAAATTTTAAATGTTTGGCTGCCTTATCTACAAAGCTTAAAATTTGTCCATCACAACTACGAGATCAACGTACCGTATTGTGAAAAATAGGCCTACACAGAGCGCAAATGTACAGTAATTAACGAAGTTTAATGGGATGGGTGCAGTTACTTCCAGACGCCCACTCCTTTCTTCACTAACACAGATACAAAAAGCCTGAGCTTCTGCTACGCCACAGAAGTAGCTATCTATAGCATTAGCCACCGATGAACTGAACTTTTCTCTCTGTGACACCATGGGGGAGTCGGGTAGTGTAATCGCAACGAACGCATAGGAAGCACAAAATAACTCTCGCAAGCACAGATTGCGTACCTCCCAAATGCTAAGGAGTGGGAAGCAAAATTATTAGGCTATGAGCCAAGTAACGCTTTACCAAATTTGTTTTGCGGACCATCCGAAAGTGGTTCAAGAACTCTAAAAGGTCTGCGGACCCCACTTTGGAAACTACCGAGTTAGATGAAAAACAGCTTCCAGACCGCTTCATAATTTTTTTTTATGCGATTATCAGGATTAATTGATTGGGACTTTGGTGATACTTTTTTTAGTATTTGTGATTTTTCGGTCAATAGTTTTTACAAGTATTTCATTTTATGCTTTTCCGTTCATTTCATTCTTTGCATCAGTTCTGCATTTCAATAAACAAAATTCGAGATACCGGTTTGCTTCGGTTCGATTTGTTCAGTTTTGCAGAGTAGGTTGTTGAGAATGATTGATAGAATGGATGAATTTAGATTTTTGCTGCTTTTTACTGCTCGTTAGAAACAACAGCGATAAAGCTAAGCATTTACTCATCCAAGGAAGCAACAAGGATGCTGGTGGGAGTTGAACCAACAATTGTTGAAGTAGCTTGAATTACTGCATAGCTATTGGCTCATGCAATTCATGTCTTTTGTTTTCACATGGGACATATGACTTAAATTGACGCAGACAACAATTTGGAGGAGGTCTGAAACCCCCAGACCTTACTCTAAACTTGTCGATGCAGCAGGTTTACACCAACCCACTTAATTTTCTTAGGACGGCTGCGCTGTGCAGTATACACAATCAAGTTCTACAATGTACAAGATGGACCAACGACAACATCTAATATGTTCTCTGGTGAAAGCGTAAATACGGATATTGATTAAGACGTCATTTTCAAGTGGTACAAAAACTTAAGATCATTTTGAGTAAAAGAAATGCCTGTTTATTTGCTTCCGCCTAAAAATAAGACACATATAAACCAGGAGCGGGCTTTGCTGTTTACTTTTTATAACACATTCAATCTGAAAAATTGCTACCGTATATTTAAGAATTTTTAAAAACAAAATCACATCGCAGAAACAAATTCATAAAAGCATAGAAAAACAGGGGTCGCTATAGTATTGTTGATTGCATGAAAAACTCGTCATTAATTTTTTTCTCCGTAAGCATAGTGTGGCAGTCTGCTATGCAGAAATGTGAAAACTGTATTTCTTAGTTGCGAAAGTTGAAACAATAAATGTGCACCCTTCATCCACACATTAAACGCTTGATCGCAAGTTTGTGAGTGAACTACTAGTTGCGACGAAAAGTTATTGTTTTTATCGAGGGCCAGCTAGCCCACGATCAATTCAAAAATTTACCGTTTATCAATGTCTTTCTATATTTTCTAGATTCTATATTCTATATTCTAGATTCTATATTCTATCTAGATTTTCTTACAAGTTAACCAACAGTCACGACCATTCACTACAACTGAAAAGCTTTTTGGACTTTTATTTGTATTTTTTTTATAATTGTAAGCCAAACAAGATCACGTTTTTAGTCTTTATAAAGTTATGGACGTCTTATAACGGACCGCAACCAGTGGTGTAAAAAGTATTCGAGAATTGTAATCAAGTAAAAGTTTCGTTACTGACAAAAAATTACTTGAAGTAAAGTACTGACCAAAAAAGGACTGGAGTAAAAGTAAAAACGTAGTTTTAAAAGTACTCGAGTACAAGTTTTTCTGAAAGTATTCAAGCAAAATACAGAAACTATTCACTCGACATATCACAACTGGCCAATTACCTTTACATCACTGCCACAAAGCGCTTAGTCTTCTATAACCCCTCCTCTCTCAATAAGTCATGAATTCTTAATTGTAACTTGGCAAGTTTCTTATTATATTCAAGACAATTAATCAAAAAGAACAACAACTGTTAGACTTCGAGATTTGAATATCATGCCACGCAGAATTTACTTTGAATCATTTTATTACATCTTGGCTCAAATACTCATTTACTGTTATTGTTAAATTATGCTTAAATTAAAAAAACTCGTTGTACGTGCCTTATCAGTGTACAGTATACTCAAGGGTGGGCTAAAAGTTACGTACCATAGCTATTTCAGTATATTCTGCGATAACCTTTTTTGGATTTAATTAATCAAACTTATTGCGGATTTTTTAAATTTAATTTATTTCAGAATATGTGAAGGCAGGCAGAAGCCTGATAAACATTACGTCACTAAATCTATTGCAGATAGCCCATCTACATAGTCTGAGTTTCCATGGGACGAAATTGATCATCATATTAAAAAGATTTTGTAATTACATTGAACAATAAATATTACAGTACAGCACGATAATGTTTCTTGCACATATGGTGTGCGATTTTTAACTCACACTGTAGAATTTAGCGATATTAATCAAGTAATCAAAGGACGGTAAGTAATCAAAGGACACATTTTTGGCAAATCTATATATCTCTGTTTGACTCTTTCATGATTTACTTTTAATAGAATAAACAAACATCTATGCCAGTATGAGGCGAAGGGCAGATACCAAACAACGAACGTGAAACTAAAACCATCTTAAACAAATTTTCGCCCGACTGGATGTGATACGTAAGCGCACACGTAGAAAATAGGCATTGTGAAAGTCGCTGTGGTGGTCTGACCTCTGACGCAAGAGTAGCCAGCCGCAAAAGGAGAAAAAGACAACTAACTTGGCTGAACTGAACAATTGCCGGTAGAAAAGTCGATCGTTCTGCCGAATTTGAGGTTCTAACTTAAAATTACAGTACTTTGTACTTTTCTGATACAAAATACTACTTAAATAGCGTTACTTCAGTCTATAAGTAAGCAAGAAAAAGTACCTACTAAAAAACTACTCAAGAAATATTCGCTGCTGGAAAAAACCACTTGAGTAATCTACTCAAGTATTTCGTTACTTTACACCACTGACCGACGGTGACTGTAACTATGAGATTGTTCTAATAATCAGAGTATATCCCGAAGCAGAATAAGCTTCTTAATGAGTGTTGGTTATTTTGCTGTGCAGAAAATGGACGTTGCCACTAAAGTTGAAATTTACCATACCTAAAAACGAGTTATTTTTACGAAAAATTCTCCGACCGTTGAAAATTCATTTCACCCATAACTACAGCCATGTACAGATATGCAGCATAAATGATTAAAGACAAGCTATTTTTATGTTGAATCTAAAACCTCGAGCCATATAAGCTCCACGCAAAAGCGTCTTATTGCATGTCTCTGGTGTGCAGCCAAAAAAATAAATAAAAACAAACAAAGTAACGACATTTTTGTTCCATGAGTCTGTCTAGATGATACTGAACATAAGCCGTTTTTGAAAAATCCTAAAAAAAAGTTGACTGAAACAATTTCAGATCAAAACATAAGTTCGTGTAAAGAAGGTGGAAGCAATTAACAAAGCGGTGCTTCCACATTCCTGTTCCTAATTGCATTATTAATATTTGTTTTAGTTTAATTTTGTTGAGCGCGATCAAGCGAATAACAAAATATGCCAAGGGAAAACTAATAATTGCAACGAGATTTAGAATCTGCATCCAGAGAGATTAAACGCGTTCGTCTAGTCTACAACCTCTCATCAAATTCTAGATTTAAAGCTACATCACTTCGGTCGAGAACGTTTATGCTACTTAATTATGAAATCGCATAGATCTAAATATTGTAGAGTAGTAATATTTGAAACGTAGACTGGTGGTACAAAACTCGAGAATTGCTTTGATTGAAATTGCTTCGAAGGCATGAACATTTTACTCAGAATAACAATGGTTTGTGACAAAACCTTTAAAGCGATAAATCGTTGTCACCAAGAGCAATAAAAAGCGTTATGTTAGCGTTAGTATCCCGCTTTCTCATAACATTGCTATGACTGACACAATGGCTATTTTGAGAAAAGCTCTTGTCATTTCAAAACCACATCCTCATAACTTAATAACGAACTTTTGCATGGGTATCTAGTCTACGCAACGCCTGCATTTATTACTTTAAAACAAGTAACGATTAGTCAAATACTCACATATTTGTTAACTTAAAAAAAATTATTTCACAATTTTGTTTCTGGTGGTTGTCAAGCGCAGATGTGTAAAAACAGCCTTACAGTCTATGAAAAGTTAAGGGCAAGTAAAGCCAACATGCAAAAGCATTTACTCTATGAACAAGGAAGAAATCTTGCAGAAAAAAAAACACACAACATTATTTAAACACTTCAAACTCAAACATATTAATTTATGCTTTGCTTATGAATACTTAACTAGCAAAATAAACTTAAAAAAAAAAATTAAGTGCGATCTAATAGGTACGCTGCTACAAAGAATTCTGATACAAATACTGACGTAGTGAATACTTCAATCACAGCATTTGTCTGCAACTAAACCAAACTAAATTAATCAGCAAAATTTGAAAAGCATATTACATTAATTATTAAAACTAAATAAATAAACAAATTTAACTGATTAAATAGTGCATGTAATATTCACCATTGTAAAACAAGTAGGCATAAAATTAATGTCTCTTTTGTTGCCAGGAATAATACAAAGAGTTATCGTAACTATGAAGATGGTTTTATCAAAAACGCTAATGAGTGTCTTGTTGCACAAGGATCAGATTTCGTATTAGATGATTTTCACAAACTTCTCTGTTCCAAAATTCTTTTTTTGTACATCTTAAAAATGATGCTTGGACAGTTAAATGTTTATTTGCAGAGTCTTGCAAGCAATTGAAGTAATGTTTCGAATAGCTGTTGAATTTCGAAGCTGGATCCCATGGTCAGATTTCTCTAAAAACAAAATGAGTTGTAAAAATGTATACTTCGATGTTCCATTGCATTTAACAGTTAAGGATTGCAAACAGAGTTCGAAAAAGACTAACAAAAACTAATTTTAGAGGTTGAAAAGCAGTTAAAGTTTGGTTTTTGAAAAAGTGGTGAAGATAATTAGTGCAGTCTGATTTACCTTCAGCTCTAAAAACAACTAATAAGAAAAAGAAACAACTGACGCATATATATTCAAGCGTCAAACCAGGAAACCTTGCCAAAGTTAGCATTAATTTGATACCATTTCAGCTAAAGTTCTAGGTGAAACCAAACAAAAAAACTTAAACTGGATGGGGATAGTTTGGCATGGCATTACAATACTATCAATAACCTAAGTCAAATAATGATTCTTCGGACGAGACTCTTTCACTGGAAATTTTTGTCTACTTTTTTATTAATTTTGATCCAGATCTAACCCAAACTCAAATTCTTACTCCAAAACTCACTCTAAAACTAACCCAAATCTTAACCCTTAAAAAATCACGAAAATAAGACATATTAAGTCACAATCTGAATCAGCCTCTGATTGTTAGAAAAATGCCTACAGAAGGGATTTCAACCCATGCCCGAAACAACCACAGACATATACTGGCTTCAAAGTCGCAGCAGTTTTTCAACGCAGGACAGACATAAGACCATGTGAGCTTGTTGACCTACTTTCTTCATGATCTTAAAAAAGGCAAACAAAAAATGCAAAGATGAATAATGAAAATTTTTATTTCACTCACTTTAACTTAAAAATTTCCAGTGAAATCATCATTCATAGAATTCTTTTCACACCACAGTATAACTTTTCATACCAGCATAAACTGCCAAAAAAAATTACCAAATATCAGTAAGTATGTATTACTGCGACACTAATTCTGTCACCATTACATAAATTAGAATGTCTCTTTAGTATGTGTGATCTATAGCTGATCAACTAAAAGTTACAATACAAATAAGCACAGCAAATTGGCAGTTAGACTTGATGCAAAGCTACTTTGGGGACTATTTGCTGATGCTAGTTAATCGAACGCTAACGCATTCGTCTCTGGAGCGTGAGGTCTGAGGTTCAAATCTTGGGTCAGTGAAATTGGCACAGTGTTGCCAACCACTTGCCATCTGTGCAACATTTCTTTGAAGGGTGCATTGTCCAGGCTCAATGATGCAAAGATGGGCCCGCCAACTCATTACACACTTCTGCATAATACAACAATTAAATAAAAGATTAAAGTTGGTGAATGTTTGTTTACATCAGCGTTCACAAATTGTTGCGTATGTCCCCCATGAAGACTAGCAAACATTGCAAAAGTGCAATTTAGGCATTTTGCTGTTTCCGGTCTAAATGCACCTTTGATACATATAATCTTTTCAATGACTATACAATCAATCAAGTTGTGTTTAATAACAAAATCAAAAAGGTTAAGAACTTTTTAGTTTGATGAAATGCCTTGTTAACAGTCTTCCTTCAGTATCTACAAGCAAAGACAGATACTAATGTCGTGCATTAAGACCTGCTCAATCATGCCTCACACTGCTTTCAGACCATACCGGTAATTGAAAAGTGCAAGACAAACCTTCAATATCATGGACCAGCATTACAGTCATTTGTTCATAACTTTCACAAAATCACTGCAGATTCTCAATTTAATACTGCACTGTACACGTTTAACAAAAGCCATCTCTGGCTACAACTGTTTCAAAAATAAAACCAAAGTATGCACAATAAACATCAACGCAACATAGGTTATCTACCTCAATTCAGATTCCCATTTCTGGAACAACTCCAGCAAGAAGATCAAATATCAGCCGGGGTAGAAGAGTGCATGGAGCAGGAATGCCACCAAAAATTTCCAAGAAGACCAAATCAAGATGTCAGCATTTGATTCAACAGTGCTCTAACAAGAACGTCATGCTTGGGAAATCCCACTAAAAAAACAAACTAGGTTGAATTGGAAAAGACTTTAATATACCAGATTTTTTTCTGTGGTCCTTTTCTGCAATTTGTGATTAAGGGTGACTTTGATACTTTTTGCATCATAAACCATTCAGTAATTTGCTATTTGATCAACCTCAAAGTTTCCAAGTAAATCTCTTTTAGGTATGTAAATAAGCAGTCATTGATCATATACCTCAACAAATTAACTACTGTTTCAAGACCATTTTAACAGTAAAAAACTGCGAACGCTTTCAAACCATGATGCAATTTAAATCCCATTATTTTGTTAATAAGACATAATATATAATACGAAGTGGCTAGCATTACGTTATGTAACGCCCATGAAGAGAATAAGAGAGTAAAGAGTGAGTGCTCATTTACTCTTTTTTGTTTTTTAAATTATCGTTAGGGTTTGGGTTAGATTTTGAGTTTGGGTTAGGATTATCGTTAGGGTTAGACCTAGGGTTAAAGTTAGGTTTAGGGTTGGGGTTAGGGTTAAAATAGCGATTTTCTTTTTCTTACCTAACGTAACAGCAGCCTCTGCCTATATAATACGCTAAATTGTTAAATACCGGTATGTATTAAAGGACTAAATATGAACTTTGCTACCTAAAAACAACACCTACCTACCAGCTGAAACAAACCCAATCCATACAGTATATCACTATTGCATAAGCTGCAAACTCTGTATTGGTATACTGATGCACTATCCAGTTGGTAAAACCAAAGTTTTCATTAGTCCATGTTCACAATTCCACAAAAAATCAATTTAAGATTGCATACAAGGCTTCTTTGGAACTGCTATGACCAAAACTCTGAAGTGTTAGAGCAGTCATGTTTTTCAAATTCGATTGTTAGTAGGCTTTGACTGAAAAGTAAGCACAAATACAAAAGATGATTGGAAGAATCCTTGAAATGTAGTACAGATGCTGGATGCTTGATACTTCTTGAAACTTTGGCAAACAAACCTTATAGCTTCTTTGTTTACTGTTAAGCATGTACACAATCAGTATTTTTTTCTTGCCAATAAATTGTACAGGATATCATTGCCTGCCCACACTCTACACAAGAAATGCAATTTTCCGTCTTCATAGGTCACATACTAATGGTAAGAAAAGGAATCTATATTAATTGCAAATGGTTTGGACTGGTTACCACAGATCACCACAACAGAACATACCTACGTTTTAAAAATAAAATAGACTACAACATGGGCATATCAAAAAATTGATCTACTTGTATACTATGCTGGATAACATTTTATGCCTGCAACACAATTTTGTATGTTGAATAATCATAGAGTACAACATGTGAACATTTCTTAAGTTCAACAATCTAATACCTATTGTGTAAAAAAATTAGGGTACTAAACTTTCTATGAGCAGGTTAGAGACAAACGATTTAGGCTACTTAATCTGAGATGTACCAGTAGAAGTAGCTAGTACCAGTAGTAAATTTGGCGTTACCATTGTCTACACTATCAAGAAATTGCCACAATTAACTCAGGCTCAACACCTTAAAATATGTAAACAGCAAAATAAACCTACCCTACACATCTGACATAGCCCTAGGTCTTCTTAACATTTTGATGTTAACAGTGCACATCAAGCCAAAACCGAGAGCGAAGTATAATATCTCAAGGATGGTGTAGTTGGCATAGCACAGAATCGGTAAGTACGCCAACGTTAACCGGTAACCCTGAACTGAAAAGTGAACTCTCAACCTAACCCCTTACTACTGTATGGCTATATCATACCTCCATAGGTGGGCAAGTTAATGCAAGACGTTAGCTTTGTTAACCACTAGTTTGTTAACAAACATCACACTTCCGTTAACCTTAATTCGTTATTTTCAGCTTAGATTAACGGAAGTTAATAAAGTCTGTTAATCCGTTAACATTTTGCGGGTAATTTACATTTCTTTTTTATTCACTCGCTTCTAGAACATGTATTGACGCTGTTGAGCTGATTGTAAGAAAAAATTTATTGCTCTGGGGGTCTTTTTGTGTTTTGGTAGTTACATTTTACAGTCTAATCTAATTTTACGATAAAAACAAGTTCGAATGCACAATCGAAGCTGCGACCTGAAAATCTTTGGAAATTGGGAACAGCAATAACTAATAGACCTCTGAGGCTGCAGGTTATTATTTGCCTCAAAAAAGAGCTCCTTTCTTTGCTTTCTTCTATAAAACTTATGCTAATATGCAACAAGTGTTACCAGAGCAAACTGGTGTGTACCGGTACGATGAATGAATGGTGCAAGATACAAATAAAACCTTAACGGAAGTTAACAAAACTTAACGGAAGTTACTTTAGTCCGTTAGCAGCACTTAACGGAAGTTAATTTAATCCGTTAACATGAAAAAACTTTTTAACGAATTAACAAGTTAATAAAAAAGTTAGCTTCGTTATTAACGGATTAACGATTAAAGGACTTGTGCCCACCTATGCATACCTCACCTAGGCTACTATGCTTACTGAGACCTACCAAAATCCAGAAGCTATTTGTTTAGACTTTGGAGAAATTTAATTTACTTACTACGGTAGTTACTCTGACCATCGAACAGATGAATCGACTGACTAACATTAATTGAATGCAAGAGTGACGCTGTTTACTGTAAGCTAGTCTATTCTGTATCAAAAAATCAACTATTTGGCTATTATCTGCCATTTACGAATAGTAAGTAACATAACATGATTAAAACTTTGAATTGCACTAACATCATCGTTATCTGACTACCATCACATTAGACATCCCTGGTATGATATTAGGCTATTATTTAAATTTTATACCAGTATCTAGTAGGCCTAATATAGCAACAATTGCTCAGACTCGAGTCAACAGCTTAACCGTGATGCTTACAACAACTTGTCAGACGCTATCTAGATACTAGGCTAACTAGATACGCTAACATATATTAGGCGTATATGCCTGTGATCACTAACCTATAAGCTAACCTACCTCTTGCATTAATTTGCCTGTGAATACAGCGGATCAAGCCAAAGTGAGCGCGGAGTATGGATAGGATGCGGATGTGACGTAATAAATCTGCAAAACCATGGTAGAAAAAAAAATTTCGCCACCAGTCCCCGGACATAAGTCACCAGTCCTCGGACACAAGTCACCAGCCTGCGTAGTGCGTACTGTACACCGATTCAAAGCGCACAGTTATTGCATTATTGTTTAACAATAAAACAATTATTGCGTGAATGCGCAGTTTCAGTTGAATATTTGTTAATGTTTATGTATAATTACTTAGGCTACTCCATGTTTGGCATTGGCTGCTGTCTCGTTTTGTGAGAATAAGAACATCGCTATCCTTACACTAATAACCCCAACCTAACCCAAACTCTAACCCTAACGTTAATCCCAACCCAAACTCAAAATCTAACCCAAAAACTGACGATAATTTTGAAAATAAAAAGGAGTAAATGCTGAGCTCTCACTGTTTGCTTTCTTATTCTCTTTATTGGCGTCACGTAACGTAACACTAGCCACTTCCAAATCTTTTTAACATGAAGTTTTTCTAAACACAAACTAGATGGGAGTTTGCCAGCAAACCCAGTGAACGACCGACGCACAGCTAATGCTGTGACGCTCAAAAGTACTTTTTGTCTACCGTAAAATCAGCAATTATTCAAAAATATCTGATTATGGAACCTCCAGAAAAGTTGAATCAAAAGATTTGTCAGTTAAATATCTCCTGAAATCATAAAACACTGTCACCCTAGCTTGAGCCGTTCAAAAATTGATTTTTGGGGGTCCATTTGGGGGTCCCTGGGGGGGGGGTGGCACCCCCAAACTATGTCAAAATATTTGTCTGTTGAATATCTGCTGATATCATAACAGACTGGCACCCAAGTTGAGCTTTTCAAACAATTCATTTTTGGGGGTCCATTTGGGGGGTCCCCAGGGGGGTGGCACCCCCAAACTATGTCAAAATATTTGTCTGTTGAATATCTGCTAATATCATAAAACACTGGCACTCTAAGTTGAGCCGTTCAAAAAATTGATTTTTGGGGGGTCCTCGGGGGGGGTGGCACCCCCAAACTATGTCAAAATGTTTGTCTGTTAAATATCTACTGATATCATAAAACACTAGCTGGCACTCTAAGTTGAGCCGTTCAAACAATTGATTTTTGGGGGCCCATTTTGGGGGGTTCCCGAGGGGGTGGTACCCCAAACATGTCAAAATATTTATCTCTTAAATATCTACTGATATCAAAAAAAAACTGGCACCCTAGGTTAAATCGTTAAAAAAATTTATTTTTGGGGGGTCCCCGAAGGGGTGGTACCCCCAAATTATGGTAAAATATTTGTCTCTTAAATATATACTGATAACAGAAAAAACTGGCACCCTAGCTTGAGCCGTTCAAAAATTTGATTTTTTGGGGCCCCATTTTGGGGGGTCCCCGGGGGGGTGGTTCCCCCAAATCATGTCAAAATATTTTTCTCTTAAATATCTACTGATATCAAAAAAAACTGGCACCCTAGGTTAAATGGTTAAAAAACTTGCTTTTGGGGGGGTCCCCGGGGGGGTGGTACCCCCAAATTATGTCTAAATATTTCTCTCTTAAATATCTACTGATATCAAAGAAAAATGGCACCCTAGGTTATATGCTTAAAAAATTTATTTTGGGGGGGCCCCATTTGGGGGGTCCCCGAAGGGGTGGTACCCCCAAATTATGTCAAAATATTTGTCTCTCAAATATCTACTGATAACAAAAAAAACTGGCACCCTAGGTTGAGCCGTTCAAAAATTTGATTTTTTGGGGGGTCCCCGAGGGGGTGGTACCCCCAAACCATGTCAAAATATTTCTCTCTTGAATATCTACTGATATCAAAGAAAAATGGCACCCTAGGTTATATGCTTAAAAAACTTGCTTTTGGGGGGGTCCATTTGGGGGGGTCCCCGGGGGGGTGGTACCCCCAAATTATGTCAAAATATTTGTCTCTCAAATATCTACTGATATCAAAAAAACTGGCACCCTAGCTTGAGCCGTTCAAAAATTTGATTTTTTGGGGCCCCATTTTGGGGGAGTTTCCGAGGGGGGTGGTACCCCCAAATCATGTCTAAATATTTCTCTCTTAAATATCTACTGATATTAAAGAAAAATGGCACCCTAGGTTATATGGTTAAAAAAATTTGTTTTTGGGGGGGTCCATTTGGGGGGGTCCCCGAAGGGGTGGTACCCCCAAATTATGTCAAAATATTTGTCTCTCAAATATCTACTGATATCAAAAAAAACTGGCACCCTAGCTTGAGCCGTTCAAAAATTTGATTTTTTGGGGCCCCATTTTGGGGGGGTTCCCGGGGGGGTGGTACCCCCAAACCATGTCTAAATATTTCTCTCTTAAATATCTACTGATATCAAAGAAAAATGGCACCCTAGGTTATATGGTTAAAAAAATTTGTTTTTGGGGGGGTCCATTTGGGGGGGTCCCCGAAGGGGTGGTACCCCCAAATTATGTCAAAATATTTGTCTCTCAAATATCTACTGATATCAAAAAAAACTGGCACCCTAGCTTGAGCCGTTCAAAAATTTGATTTTTTGGGGCCCCATTTTGGGGGGGTTCCCGGGGGGGTGGTACCCCCAAACCATGTCTAAATATTTCTCTCTTAAATATCTACTGATATCAAAAAACACTGGCACCCTAGGTTATATGGTTAAAAAAATTTGTTTTTGGGGGGGTCCATTTGGGGGGGTCCCCGGGGGGTGGTACCCCCAAATTATGTCAAAATATTTGTCTCTCAAATATCTACTGATATCAAAAAAAACTGGCACCCTAGCTTGAGCCGTTCAAAAATTTGATTTTTTGGGGCCCCATTTTGGGGGGGTTCCCGGGGGAGTTGCCCCAAAAAAATTTCAGGAGACACAATTGCGTATGTACCTCAACAACTTCACACAAAAATTAGATTTCTATGTTTTGTGGTTTAGGAGAACTCGAGCGTACAAGATTTAGGAAGAAAAAAAAGGAAAAAAAAAGGAAAAAAAAGGAAAAAAAAGGAAAAAAAAGGAAAAAAAAGGAAAAAAAAAGGAAAAAAATAAGAAAAAAACCTCATCGCGGCCGAAAGTGGGTTGGTAGGGATGAAAGGATATCTTAAGACATATAACCATGAGAAATATTTTTTGCCGTACTTAAGCCGTTTTTGACTTAGACCGCTTTTTACGCCAAACTTTCGGGGCGGTTTTCGGGTCATAAACCCGAAGTCACGTGACCGATTGCCTCGAAATTTGGTACAAACATAAAACTCATTAATCTCAAACTGCTGTCAAAATTTCATGTAGTTAGACCAAACGGTTCTCGAGTTATAAGCAAAAGTCTGAAATCTCGCACTCATTAGTTAGAAAATGGCCGAGTAAAAACAAAGAAACACGCGACGCGAGCGTCGGTCGTTCCAATTACGGGTAAGAATACAGTCCTGACTTTAGCATTTGCCGAGTTGCGTTATATTTACGGGGGTTTTTTAAATGAGATCTTTAGAACTTTTTGGACGAAATTTTTGGTCAAAAAGTGCGCTAGTTTCTTGTTCGCCTCACTCCACCCATGCTCACATGAGGAAAGCCCTGTACGACATAGCGCCATCCAAATCGTAATTCAACCCTGCAAATACTATCAGTACGTTGTTGAAAGTGAAACAAAACAGAAAAAGCACAACTCGGTCATAAACAATTAAAGTTTAATTCACACAAAAATTATAATCAATTTTTGCACCAAAATAACGCAACATAACAGGTAAACAAGATAAAAAGTCGTACAAAACACAAATTCACTTAATTGATTTACAGAAGCACTTTAAACATTTACAGATGGTTTATTCCATTATTTTCAACTTATTCTAAAACCGAAAAATATGATTTTCGCACTTGCCACTAATTTTCATTTGTGACAAAACATTTTCACCCAATATTTTTGCATTTATGACGAAACATTGACGTTGAAAAATAGTGTCCGAGAAGTGGTGACTTGCTGTCCGAGAAGTGGTGACTTCAAGAATCGATCAGGCCTCCTTGATACCCTGGAAAAAAAGTAAAAAATATTCAAGTAGGTTACCAGATTTTTCGATGACGTAATTGATACGGTCAACTGCTTTCCGCTAAAAAAAAAAAACGATAAAAAAGGAGCAAAATTGACTAATTTAGGAAAGATTTTCTAAAAGTAACCAAAAGTGATTTTTGAAGAAATTTTAGAAACTTTGTAAGACTCTCTGTTCAAGGGCTTGTATTTAGCTTGCTGTTGGGTTGATCTTTACAATTTTTTGCCCCAATCTAGGCCGAATCAATGCCTTTCTAAATATCAAAAACAGAAAATAAAAAATCCATTCAATTTTTCGCAATATCGTCTAAACCAAAAGTGTCCGAGGACTGGTGCCGTCCGGGAAGTGGTGACCCTACCCACTTTAGTCTTTTCGCATGCCTATATACCGTACAAAATTGAATTGAATTACCGGTAATTAAATTGCCATAGATCCTACAGAAATATCAGTATTCATTCTGGTTTTATTTCTTTTTTTATACCTTTTTGGTTTTTTATACCTTTTTGGCAGTTAAACTCACACATTGCTAGGCTACACTTCAACTCAACACCCTACTACAGTATGACGGTATTTCCTAACCTGCAAAACAGAGAAATATCATAAAAAATTTTCAATCTTCACCAGGTGGCGCTAAGCCCAATTTGATGCCGAAATTATTGAAGAAGGCAAAATGGATCTGCTAAGTTGCGAAAAAAGGAACTTGGGGATGGCAGCCGACCTTTGTGGCCGACTCCCGGGAAGTCAAAACAACTTCCTCTGGCAGTTTGATAATAATAATAATAATAATAATAGCAGCCGATCCAGTGCAAAAGCACCACAGCAAAACACATACAAACCACAAATTGTCAATCGGATTAGTGAAAACAAAATGAAGATACAAGGAACAGGTGTCAAGTGTAAGATGAAGCAGAGCAAACAAGTATTCCACAATGATGGCAATATCAACCACCAACCTTTCAGCCGCAAGCAATTTTAGTCGTTGCGCAGAGCTGGCACCACTGTTTCCATCGTTAACCTCTCATCAGCAGCCCACCGCGTATCTTACTCAAGGGTATTCCCCACCCAACTCTTGGCCAATTGGGACAATCCTTAGTGCCTTGCACAGTGGCAGATTATTTATAGGGAATAAACGATTTTTCACTCGTGGTACTTCGCAAAAGAACAAGTGAAAAATTGCTGGGCTCTTGTATTAAGGACAGCCGGACAGCCATAAGCTATCTTTAGAACAAGGGTTCTCCTCTGCCTGAATACAAAAATAAAAACTGAAAAAGCTTGACGTCTTTTGTGGCCGACTCCCGAGAAGTCAGAGCGACTACCACAAGAGAAAAATAAGATCTACTGTATTTTCAATTTCAATTTATTATTAAACAGCGAAAAGACTGTTGCAGTCATTTAAGTCAGCTTTTACTGGCATTCGTCTGTCATCTGCTAGAAAAAGTAAGATGTAATTTATGTAATTAGCAGAGGTGGAGTCGAGGACATAAGGCTCGAGGCCAAGGCCAAGGACACAAAAAAAATCCGAGGCCAAGGCCAAGGACAGCCTTTCCGAGGACAGACACTCTCGAGGCCAAGGACAGGAATGCTCGAGGCCAAGGCCAAGGACCAAGGACACAAGCGCAAGTGCTCTCCAAAAAAAAAAAAAAAGAAAGGTCTTCACAAAAATTTTTCAGGCGATCTCCAAAAAAAAAAGGTCTTCACAAAAATTTTTCAGGCGATCTCCACAAAAAAAACCTTTTCCAAAAAAATTTTCAAGCGCTCCACAAAATTTTAACAATTCAAAAATTAGTGCTGTCCTCGAGCCGAGGACAGGCCAATTTTTGAGGACTTGAGGCCTCGAGGCCAAGGACTTGACCTTCGAGGCCAAGGCCAAGGACTTCAAAATGTGTCCTCGAGGACGTTCTCGAGGCCAAGGACGTCCTCGAGGACTCCACCTCTGGTAATTAGGCTACATTTTATTTACCAAGTTGCCTTAGTCAGGAGACCACGAGGAGATATCGCAGGGATCTTTCGTTTTTCTAGTCAACCTGCCACCTTATTTGCATTTTGCAGATTGTTGCAAGTCGATACTGCAAAATGGTTCTGTTTATTTATGAAGAATAAGTTATTCTTGCGTCATAATAACAAACCAGAAAAAACAAGGCAAGATTTTTACCCTTATGCATCGACGAGCTGTGCTTCAAAAATTTGATTTCAAATTCTCAGCATAAGAATAAGACCAGCACTCAGATGCATGACCATTGACCAATGACCGTTGGTCCAGAGGCGTAAAACGTCGTCTGCCGGTACCTGACAACCAGCTTGATTGTATGATCTGGTACGCGTTTAATTCGCATCACTGTCAGTTTCGTCACGTTGCTGGGCCCATAGATTAGACGTTTTAAAACAATTATTATCTTTGCTGGTACCATGTTAGAGGTGCGTATAAGAAGCAAACTTCAGTGGGAAAAAGTCTAACCTGGAATGTAGTCAACTTCTAAGAGAGTACGGATTCGTTGCAAGAAAACTTGAAACATGATGGTCATTGGTCAATTCCTAAGCCAGTGTTGATTCATCCTGAGCAACTTTATTGGTCCTAAGTAGAGGTGGAGTCCTCAAGGACATCCTTGGCTTCGAGGACACAATTTGAAGTCCTTGGCCGCGAAGGTCAAGTCCTTGGCCTCAAAGCCTGCAAGTCCTCAAAAATGCCCAGTCCTCGGCTCGAGGACTACTATTTTTTGACTTGTTAAAAATGGGCCAAGGTCATGACCATAGGCGTAGCCAGGGGGGGCTCGCCCCCCCAACTGAAATGCTACCAGGGATAAAAGTGTCACAAAAAGGACTATTGTTTCTTCAGTTTCAGTTTCTTTTAGCATCTTCGCGCATAGTACACGCGTACAACAGTAATTAACTGTAATAATGATCCAGGGGGCCCGGGCCCCCTTTAATTTAGTGTTTGCCAACCAATTCAAATGGGCCCCCTACAACTATATTTAAATGGCCCCCAATTTAAATGATCCTCCAACAAAAATATTGATTCAGGGACCTGGGCCCTCAATTCAATTTTTGCCAACCAATTAAAATGGGCCTGCTACAATAATATTTAAATGGCCCTCAATTTAAATGCCTCCCTAAAAATAATATTGATCCAGAGGGCCGGGGACCCCTCAATTTAATGTTTGCCTACCATTTTAATCGTAAAACTCGAGTGAAATTAAGGGCTTTTATCCTAAAAGTTGCTAACTCAGGCCCTCACGTAACCTGTGGTGACCGAGTGAATTAATGTATTTCGTTCTTGTGTAATTTTATCTGCGGTATCCGGTTATTGGCACATATCGCTCATTGCTTTGGGTGATATTGCGTAATGAACGGATATTGCGAGACAAAAGGAATTTAATTAATGTTGTTTTTGTTCTCGCTTTTCTTTGATCAATTGCTGTCTTTATACCGCTGCTTTGCTTTATGTCGTCAGTATTATAATCATTGTTATCAGAACTACGTGTTGAGACTCATCGCGTACGAACTCACCTCATTGGTGCCCCGTGTGAGGAGCGCCCGAAGGGTAGCTCACCAAATTGGTACGCCGTGTAAGATATTCAGAACCAAAGCTTCACCAAAAAGCTTGTTTAGAATTTAAAAAAAAAAGTTCAAAGTGAAGCCATTAAGCTGAAGAATTGCTTAATTCTCTAGAAGAGTCGAAGAAAAGTTGGAGAAGAGCCCACAGAACTGTTCCGAAACAGGACGAAAAGCGTTTTTCAAAACTGTTCGAGTGTTGGTTGAAAGTGTCCGGAAGTGCGGTTCAAAAGTACCCGGAAGTGTTGTTCGAAAGTGTCCGGAAGCTCTGAAAAAGAAACTTCGGAAGAAAGAGACGGTACAGACTTTTAATTTGTTTTTTTCTGCATATCATTTTTTTTTATATTTACGTGTAAAACGTTATTTGTATATTTACCTGTAATTTTTTTTGCCTATTTACGTATAAATTTTTTTTTCGGAATCTTACAACTTGAGAAAAACGTAATTGATTAAAGCGTTTGTAGGTTTGTATTAAGGCTGAAGTATTTCTCTGTATAATGCGAATTTCTGAATATGTAGCAAGTCAATTTTATTGTTATCAAATTCTGATTCCTTATCTACCACAGTTAAGCTGTGCAAGAGATGTAAACGTAGTTGTACTGATAATGGGTGTCCGATAATTGACCTTTCCAATGAATGAATTGCATTTGCGTATTTTCCTCTTACCTTAGAATTAGCTGCAATTTCTCGCGTTATAATTCATGTTATGGCTACTCTAATTCTGTTCGAGTAGAAGAAGTTTAAAGGATGAATAGCAATAGCCATGAATCAACGAAATATATCTCGTGCGACCAGCGCAGTAACTGAATGTTTATTTCATATTGTTGTTTTTGCATTTTTGATATTATTTGATTCCAAGCAAAGACTCGATGATTATATATTATGCTAAAGGGCAAGAGAAAAGCCCTTTATATTATGTTATTTGCATTTTCCGCGCTAAAATGCGCTATGTCATCCTGCGAGGAATGACCAAGTCACTTATTTCTGATCGCATGGACGTAGAAAATAGTATTTCTACACTCATATTTCAGATTTTAAACGCGTTAAACATTTTATCCCCAGTTTTGGTGTTTCTGCTTATTCCTTTTTTAACTCATTATCGGTTTTCTATGTTGCAGTTCTTGAAGAGTTACGTGTCTTTTTTGACATGTTTTTGGAATTTACTCGAATCCACATTTCTTTTTGTCGACTGAAGTGTATGCTGGATAGCCTTTGGGGGCTTTGTTGTCCATCATACTCACCATTCTGAGGGGAAGGTCTGCGGTGACCGAGTGAATTAATGTATTTTGTTCTTGTGTAATTTTGTCTGCGGTATCCGTTTATTGGCACATATCGCTCATTGCTATGGGTGATGTTGCGTAATGAACGGATATTGCGAGACAAAAGGAATTTAATTAATGTTGTTTTTGTTCTCGCTTTTCTTTGTTCACTTGCTGTCTTTATACCGCTGCTTTGCTTTATGTCGTCATTATTATAATCATTGTTATTATTATTAGTATATTAAATACTACTTGTTGAAATTAAAGAACTACGTGTTGAGACTCATCGCGAACAAACTCACCTCAAACCTTTATATGAACGTAATGCAATAACTAGGGACGGATTTGACATATGACACAGTACTAGCGGCCTTGCGCTCATATAAGATTTTTTTTGGTCTTCACGGGTAATTGGCAGGAAAATATTGCAAAAATCCCAAAGTACCAGGGGCCCAACACAATTTAAATCCGGCACCGGCAATAACATGGTTAGTAGGTGTAACTATCTATTGTACATTTTTCAATAACAATGGACCTCCACCTCGCCAGTTTTTATGCAACAAAATACTTTTGAAAATAATTAGCAACAGTAAAGGAATGCTCATTGAACAAATTTTTGAATTGAGAGGGCCTTCGCCTCCTGGCCGTATTTATGTACTCCTATAACTGGTTGTTTTCGTGATAAAACAATAATCTCTAAGAAAAATTTTGGAGTGGATTGTTAATTTACTGCAAAAATGTTGCAGGAGGCAATGTACTTTACTTCCCCTTACCTGGGCCAAATCACTCACAAAATTTACCCCAAAATGCAAGATTTTAAACTGAATTCCGACTTAAATAGCAAGCAAATGAAGGACTGAACAACTTAATTTTTTCAATTGGCGTTCAAATGTTAAAAATCTAGTACTTTCAAATGGCTCTGAATACGTGCGAAATGTGATCCAATTGTGTTAAAACAGCTTTTTTTTCAAAAAATTACGAAAACTCATCCAACGGCTGGGGGCGGAGCCCCCAGACCCGGATAACCAGTACTTAAATTGTAGGGGGGACGCGTCCCCCCATCGAGAGTTAGCGTCCCCCCATCGAGATTTAGCGTCCTCCCATTGAGATTGGAGCATTGGTTGACCAGACGAATAAGGGCCTGTCAGCACGAATAAATTCCATAAAATCCGGCCGAATATAGTTCCAAATTGCGGTGAAAAACTTTTTTTTTTGGTTTTCACTTGAATTCGGGGAGAAAAACTCTTCAATTTTCTGTGAAGACCTTTTTTTTTGTTTGGTCGCCACTCGATTTCGGGAACGGAATTACATAATTTCCACTAAAGTACTTTCGCATTCCGAATGCGTTTGGTCAAGGCTGCAAAAGCGTCCCCCCATGCAAAATTTTACGGTTTAAGCACTGCCCATAACCCCCGACCCCGTCAACGATACGTTTGAATTTACAGTACACTTCTTTATTCAACACGTCTCCCAATTTAGACATTTTCACATTTTAACTATTGGTGTAAGCCTTCCCCTTTGTAAGAGGTTCTAGGAACGTGCCAACACCAGGCCACGGCTTCTGATCTTCCATTTCGCGATATCTTTGCCCCCACAAAAACTCCCTTTTTCGAAGTTTCTGATGACGTCGTAGCATGCGATTTTCGGTTTGCCCCCCCCCCAATCAAAAATCCTGGCTACCCTATGGTCATGACCAATTTTGTTCAGTCTTGAAGAACGCCATAGAGCTTCGAAGACTTTTTTTCGGAGAACGCCTAAATTTTCCTGAAAATTCACGAAGTTTTGGAGCAAAAACCTTTGTTTTTTTTTTGAAGATCACTTCCGCGTTGTGTCTTTGGCCTTGGCCTCGAGCATTCCTGTCCTTGGCTTCGAGAGGGTTTGTCCTCGGTAGGGCTGTCCTTGGCCTTAAATTTTTTTGTGTCCTTGGCCTCGAGCCTTGTGTCCTCGACTCCACTTCTGGTCCTAAGGAGTAAGGATAGCGCCACCATTGATTTACCGTGACATGATAAACTACAAAAATACTTATTTCGCCTATTTGTGCAGTGTTTATTTGAATCATGTTGAGTAGACACCACAAAAGATTAATAAAAGTAGAAACGTACCATGTTTTGATTTTTGAGCGATACGTTTTAATATAGTCGGGATATAATTTAACTAATTTGTTATAGTTCATGCTCAGAAGAAACGGTGCCCAGCGGGTTGCCACAAAAACAGTACAATCAAATTCCAAGACTTTTTTAGGTCATTTTCACGAATTGTATAAGGTGTTTTTTTTTACAAGAATTAAAATTTAATTTTTACTATTACTCTTTCATGCACCAACTTTTTAAACTTTGATGTAACGTCCTTGCATTCCTAGCACTAGCCTGGTACAAAGCCAGAAATTTGGGATGGGAGGGCTGTACTTCGGGGTATGGGGAGGAGCCCTCAGCCGCCGGAAGCCTATGGGAGTCTGACATAGGCGTAGCCAGGATTTTTGATTGGGGGGAGGCCAAACCACCAATCACATGCAATGACGTCATCAGAACCTTCGAAAAAGGAATTTTTTATGGGGGCAAAGATATCGTAGAATGGAAGGTCAGAAGCCGTGGCCTGGTGTTGGCACATAACTAGGAACTTGTTCAAGGGGGAGGGTTTAAACCAACAGTTAAAATGTGAAAATGACTAAATCGGGAGACGTGTTGAGAAAAGAAGTGTATTGTGATTTAAGCATATCATTGACGGGAGTCTGGGGGCGAAGCCCCCATGCAGCTGCTGGGTAATTTTTTGAAAAAAAAAGCTGTTTTAACACCATTGGATCACATTTCGCACGTATATTTGGATCCATTTGAATGTACCAGATCTTTAACATTTGAAAGCCAATTAAAACAATTAATTTTAATAATAAGTCAATTAAGGCACACAAAACGATTCAACATTGAAACTCTGGCCTGCAAACGTCAAAAACTTCATAATATGATGTTTTTGACGTTTGCAGGCCAGAGTTTCAATGTTGAATCGTTTTGTGTGCCTAAAGGCTACCAGCGCGGAAGACAAGGGAAGAGCCACCAGAACGGCGACCACCTAAAGCAAGCAATGCGAAAAAGTTGTCTTCCCACTGGATTCGAACCTGCGGCCTTTGGATTACCGGTCCACTGCTCTACAACTTGAGCTAGAGAAGGCGTCTCCACGCATGCTTAATTTCCGCTATTTAAACCCAACCTTGTTCTATGATTTTAATAATAAGTCAATTATCATGTTTTTGACGTTTGCTTTGGGTGGTCGCCGTTCTGGTGGCTCTTCCCTGGGCTTCCGCGCTGGTAGCCTTTAGGCTAGAAGCACGCAAAACGATTCAACATAAAACAATTAAGTTGTTCAGTCGTTCTTTTGCTTGCTATTTAAGTCCAAAACACTTTTAAAGTCTTGCATTTTGGGGTTAAATTTTAAAAGAGATTTGGCCCAGGTAATGGGAAGTAGTCTACATTGCCTCCTGCAATATTTTAGCAGTAAGTAACAATCCACTCCAAAATTTTTCTTAGAGATTATTGTTTTGTCATGAGTGTAAGCGCCGTTCTTTGTTTCCATGCACCGTTAGTATAATTGCTGGCGACCCCTTGCGGTAGTTTGACTTGGCTCCTCTCTGTTGCTCAATGTGCTTGATCACTTTGTATTTTGCGCAGGACAGAGAAGGTAAGTCTCCTAGTTTGCTGTTTATTCACTCGTGTTTTAGTAATCTATTAAAGAGTATGTAAGTCCTATTGGAGTATGATATTAGAGAATTAAAGAGTATGTAATCTATTCATTGGTTTGTAGTAGATAATTTCTACTTTAGTTAATTCCACATGTTTAGTATTTATTTTTTTGTTTACAGAGATCCTGAAGTATTTTTCTTTGAATCGCTTGCGCGATTGCACACGCTTGTTTCCCGCATCTTGCTGTACCCGCATTGCGCTCACGCTCTATAGTCCTCCTACTTAATTTTGGGTTTATTAGTAGATTTTTTCCACTTGTAGAATTATAGATTTATACTGTATTTTATTTTGTTTGGGAGCATCGCTCGGGCTAGAATTTTTTTTCTCCAAATTCTTTTTTGGTGGCGTTTGGCTCTTTTATCCCCCTCCTACTTGTTGGCCGTGAAAGTTTTATTGTTTGTTTGTCTTGCAAATTTGCTTGCCCTTTGGAAAAGTGTTTTTTTTTATTAAAGGTTACTTATGAGATTTGTCATTGTCAGTTGTACAGTAAGCGCATTCTAGATACTAGGTCTTTTCTCTTTGCTTTACCGCTACTATGAGAACAACCAGTTATAGGAGTACATATACGGCCAGGGGGCCTAAGCCCTCTCAATTCAAAAATTTGTTCAATGAGCATTCCCTTTACTGTAGCTAATTTTTTTTCAAAAGTATTTTGATGCATAAAAACTGGCGAGGTGGAGGTCCATTGTTACTGAAAAATGTACAATAGATGGTTACACCCACTAACCATAGCATGTTATTGCCGGTGCCGGATTTACATTGAGTTGGGCCCCTGGTACTTTGCGATTTTTGCAATATTTTCCTGCCAAATACAGAAGACCAATAAAAGTCTTATATGAGCGCGGCGCCACTGGCACTGTGCCATATGTCAAATCCGTCCTTGGTTATTTACATTCATAAAAAGGTTACATGAGGATTGAGGGCCTGAGTTAGCAAATTTTAAAATAAAAACCCTTCATTTCACTCGGGTTATACGTTTGAATTGGTTGGCAAACATTAAATTGAAGGGGTCCGGACCCCTTGGAGCACTATTATTGTTGGGGGCCCATTTAAATATTATTGTAGGGAGCCCATTTAAATTAGTTGGCAAAAATTAAATTGAGGGGGCCCGGACCCTCTGCATCAATATTATTGTTGGAGGCCCATTTAAATTGGGGGCCATTAAAATATTGTTGTAGCTGGCCCATTTAAATTGGTTGGCAAAAATTAAATTAAAGTGGCCAGGGCCCCCAGGATCAACTTTATTGTTGGGGGTTTATTTAAATTGGGGGCCATTGAAATATTATTGTAGGGGGCCCATTTGAATTGGTTGGCAAAAATTAAATTGAAGGGGCCCGGGCCTCCTGGATCAATATTATTGTTAATTATGGTTCTACGCGTGTACTATTTGCACGCGAAGATGCTAAAAAAAACTGAAACTGAAGAAACAATAGTCCTTTTTGTGGTACATTTTTATCATTGGTAACATTTCAATTGAGGAGGGGGCGGGCCCCCCTGGCTACGCCTTTGGGGTCTGGGGACAAAGCCCGCAGCGCTCGAAGATTTTGCAATACCGGCACCGGTAATAACTTAGTTTTAGGCTTAGTTAGGTAAATATTATTGATTTCAAACGTGGCATAGAAATTAGCACTGCAATACCATGATTAAAACTGGTTGCATAAATGGGCCGCAGCAACATTATGTTGGTGATGGGACTGATGGTTAATGGTAAAACTTCAGTCCTAGGTTTATTTCCAGCCAGTAAACAATAAAATCCTATCAATTGAAAAAGACAGCGTGCTAACCAAAAACGCTATTTTAGCCTTAACCCCAACCTTAACCCAAACTGTACCCCTTTTACTAACCCTAGCGTAAATCCTAACCCAAACTCAAAATTTAAATCCTAACCCTAACGATTATAATTTAAAAAATAAAAGAGTAAATGAGCACCTTCTCTGGCTCTCATTCTTTTCAAGAGAGCTCATTTGCGTGCTAGAGTGCAAATAGGTACTTCCTTTGAACAAACTCACAAGCATTAATCCAAATTAACCGATCAGTGGTCGAGTGGATAGAGCGTCTGCTACTGAAGCGGTAGACTCGGGTTCGATTCCCGGTCGGGTAGAACCAAAGACTAGAAAAATTGGGATTCACAGCTTCCCTGCTTGACGTTCAGCAATTAAAGGGACAGTGTGAAGCCTCCGCCGTGTGTGGTAGACAGGTGGCAGCTTGACTCGAAGACCGAAAGGTCCCTTCGCTGTCTCCTGGCCAAGGCAACTTGGTGAATAAAATGTAATTACTATTACAATTACAAATCGTCTATATTTTATCACGCTGAACATAATTTGGGAGGAGGGTCTAATGAAACGAGATTTGAGAAAAACCATTGATAATTAGTAGGATTATATACTGAATATACCCCCATAGAATTTTGTTACACAGCCTATAGGCTAAGTATTTTGCATAAAGCGATCGAATTGATTGTTCGTTTTTAGTTAGTTGTTACTGCTTTGATTTTTCACCAATATTAGCCCTTTCCCAAAATAATGTTTCGATAGTGGATTTAAATAACTCTGAGTCCATATTACTGAAAAAAAACTGCCTCAAAAGTATAGTGAGAAAAACGTAGTACCTTTCTTATTGTGCATTTTAGTCAACGGGCCTATATCCAGCTACGCTACTGCTACTAGCAGTAATACTGCTACCAAACTATCCATTGCAATAAATTAATGCAGTCTTTCTAATAATATTCAATAATTTATGCATACAGCACTGCAAATTTTGGTATTTTAACAAGGACGTGCTAATTTGCACTCGAGTGTACAAGTAAGAACTGCTTAAAAAGAATAAGAGAGCAAAGAGCAGAATGGCCGCTCATTTATTCTTTTTGAGTTTTTAAACTATCGTAAGGGTTTGGGTCAAAAATTTATGTTTTGTTTAGGATTAACATAAGGGTTAAAGCTACGGCTACAGTTTGGGTTATATTTAGGTTTGGATTAAGGCTAGGATAGCGATTTTTTTATCTGTGCGATGGCGTGCAAATAAGCTCTGTCTTTTAACATTATAATGAAGCTTTTGAACGATCTTCACAAAGCCAATTATTTCAAAAACGGCTTTGTACAATAACAAGATACCAATAATTACAAACAAAACAACTTTACACTTTGTCCTGGTAAACACGGGAAATTTTTTCAAATATTTTCCAGGACTTCTAAACAAAATTAAAGGTTTTTCCAGGACAGGAAAAAAAAAATCCAGGACTTTTCCATGATCTGGCAACCCTGGGTACCACAGTCAGTTAGTCACTGTATTCTTTCATGACTATAACGGTATCCAATAAATCTGTTAAGATACCAGCGCAAAAAAATGAAGTTTTTTAACTGAAACTTTTTTTTTTTGAACGGCTGTTATGCTCACCATGCCAACAGTTAGTGGCTTTATATTGAGGGTTCGTTTGAGTAATCCTTAAGGCTAATACTTTCAGTCTTCTGTTTTAATACTCCTTGCCCACAAGAAGCAAAATTAATAGCCCTGACAAATCATAACTCAGGCAAAAATAACTGGCGGATTTACAAATGCATTCTTTATTTCTATCGAGACTGATGAGTGAGTCAGATTTTTGCCAGCCTTTTCTTCAATTTTTAGTCAGTAAAAATACTTATCTTGATTCTTGACAATGGCCTACACTAGTACACTCACTACCCTTGTTGAAATTAGATGAAGAATGGTCTATTTGTCTTTCCAGTATTACTTAAGCAAACAAACTTTCTTAAATTTTCTTTTAAGCTACACAACAAACTCACAACAAAATGCCAAACAAGTGTCTTATTAGCAGCACGATTCGAACAATTAAGGCAAACTCGCAACAAATAACTAAAACCGAAGTAGCACTTAACACAGTGTCAAAAATATTGAAATCCAGCAACGTTGTTATCGATAAATGCAAAAAATCGTCTGTGCATTAGTAATCAATAGCAATACCAGATCAGGATGGTTAGAACTACCCAGCTTTTTCCACCGAATGGAATGTACACCCAAGAACTCCACGAGTCGTAGAAACGCTTTTATTTCAAACACCATACAATACTTGGAATAGACAACTAGGTACCCAACTGGTCCAGGTTCAACTGTATAAAATCCCTAAGATAGGGTACTCTAGTTGCGACAACTCTACGAAAAAACAGTGGTTTAAAAAAATTCATTGATAACATTATAGCGAACACTAAAAACTGACTTGGTAAGAAACCTTTGCTTGTTATAGTAAGGTTTGTCTTTAGTGGCAAACATTTTGTTCAGTGTCGTAGAAGAGCATGTTGCCGAATTTGGGTAGAGTAACAAAACAAATTTTAAAAAGAAGATATTACCGTACATAGACTCATTATCCTATGTTTAAACAATCTGGTGAATAGGTATTTTCTAATATCATAGGGCATGACGGTTTTAAAGAGGTGGCGGTCGAACCGTCGTATGGGGAGAGGTTCGAATTGGCATTTGAAACCTCAACCAAAGTTACACCCCTAAACATAACCATTAAAAGCAAGGGGGAAGGCAGAACAAGCACTAAAAGATACATGTCATAAAGGTCAACAGTGAACCAAAAACGTAAAGAAATTTCCAATCATCGCGTAGCATAGCACGAGTATAAACGCGCTAACAAGCACAATTTGACTATTTCAGTGCCAGGTGCAACCTCTGCACCAAACATAACTAAATTTTAATTCTTTCGCAAAAAATTAACCTCAAAAAACAAAATAGCAAAGCTGCACTAAAAAAAACAGTTCAGTAAACATAAACCAAATTTGGTAGCCTTACAGAATCATATCATTCATAATACATTTAATGCATCAAGCATTGATGGCTTTACATTAGCAAATTAAAAAACTTGTCAAACAATGAGAACTACACCAACAAAGATTAAATTAACAAGGATACTTCAGCAATTACCAACCAAACAATTCCCTATTTTTTCTGTCCGCTTTTTCGGCACTATTAGTGCTTTCTTTTCAAAAGGAAAGCAAACCAAAAAACAGTGTCAGAAAAATAACATAAAAATAGTCATTTACTAAATGATAAGTCACCAAAAGTCCCACGGGGGTTGTCTGATTAATGCAGTGTTCGTGAAGTTGACAGGTATGTTGATTAATGCGCTGGATGTAGCGTGGCGTTGCAACGACTCACTGATCATATGCCTAAAAACAAAATATTTGAAATAACATAATGGTTGTCTTGCGATCTAGGAGTCTTAAGAGCATGAGGTGCGAGAACCTGCTTATTGAGGGTGCGTGGATTCTGAACCCTCAATAAGCAGGTTCTCGTACCTCATGTTCTTAGAGTCCCAGACCGCAGGACGATTGGTTAATTCTCTCTCTTTTTTCTCTTCGTTATTATATCAGCAGTATCGTTCATGCGTGACGAAGCAGTCGTCATGTGATCGAGTTGACCAACGAGAGTACCGGAAATCTTTGATTTACCTACGACGTTTTTGACCTTGTTATCCTTACCTTTCTAGCTCTTTGTGCAGAACAGATTAAACACTAGATTTTTCTACCTGATTTGAAACATTTTAGTGATTTTGATGCCCTGATTTAAAAGCTATTGCAAAAAAACAAAAAACTTTATCATTGCAATTTGCAACTCAACAAGGTGGTGTAAAAACTGGTAAGGGATTCCAAAGGAAAAAAGTTAAGAACCACAGGTCTTGACGACTCGGGTTCGAATCCCTTTCAGGCCAAACAAAAGACTTAAATTTAAGATTAATACTAAATATTCACTTTTCATAGCTTCAGCATTAAAAGGAAAGTGCGAAGCCTCCCCCCAACACTGTTGAGTGGTAAACACTTGGGCGCTGGGCACTTAAAAGAGCACAAAGAGTCCCACTTCCTTTTTTTCCTGATCGCGGAACGAAATAGATTATTTAGTACTAAATAGTGTTATTGCAACTACATACCCGTCTTTTCCCATCATAAAAAAGGCTGGGATTCCGATATTGTTTTCTCTTTCGGTTCCGTCCCCAATCATATCAATCCAGTTCGTATTCTCGTTTGGGTCTGAATCGGTAATTACTACCGCTACAGCTCCGTATAATTCCGCATTGACAGATTTCGATACGAAAGAGCATCCTCTGAAAAAAAAAATAATGCAAATTACCGTAGGTTTAATGCAAAACGCCGACCGCGTGGCCGAAGAAAGTGCTCTTTTTACTACAACTCTGATGGCATCATCCGAGATGGATAACTTAAGAGAATGATAGCTTCTATGCTGGTGAGGATTCGTCCAAAGGATAGTGTCACTGTCGCTTTCGAGTGACAGGAGGTAGATGCAACCATCAACCAAGACTAGCTAAAACGTCTTATTTGGCACAAAATACACAGAGTAGAAAAATCCCACTTTAAGCAGATATGGAAAATATTTAACTGCAGCTTCGACTATGCTAGGAATGGTAAATGATCCCGCTCGCTGGCGGTAGACAAAAATTTGATTCCGAATAGAATATACAAATTTCATATTGGGGAAATTAATCTGCTCGAAGTTTGGTATTGATGCAAGTACACAAAGTCGCTTGTCTGCTCTCGAATACCTCAAGATCATCTAACGCTTACTGGTCAAAGCAATAACAGTATTCATAATCTGCTAGTAATTTCCAATAATAAGTAATTCAGTGCTGTATGACTGCTAGTAATAACAGCGCAATAAAAATAAAAACTATTTACAAGAGTCATAGCACAAACGCCATGACTGAAGATGCTTGGTGCAGCGCAAAAAAACTAACCAAATTTATCGTACTCCCTGTATATTTCGCCTAAAGCGTGCAATGAGTTTGAAGTGGCCTATCTCCGCATCATTGCGCTTGCACAACACAGCTCCTTTCGAAACGTAGTAGCGGTGGCGAGCCGTTGGAAACACTGTGTCCGATTTGACCAGCCCAAGATTTAAACCAGTGGCATCGCTAGGGGGGGAGGGCGGCCCGCCCCGGGTGTCATCATTTTGGGGTGACACCATATTATGAATTGAAACCATATCTCCACTGATTTATGAAAATCTTTTTTCCGTCCTCATTTGGACCTAAAACCAACCACTATAGCGGCGAAGACCTTTTATTTTGTTTTGGACTTCACATATTTCTGGGCTTAAAACCCACTAATTTGACGGCGATGACCTTTTTTTTTGTCTTCACCTATTTTTGGACCGAAAAGGGGTGACACCACGAAAACCCCGCCCCAGGTGCCACCATCCCTAGCAACGCCACTGATTTAAACCACCGATCTCCCGCTCCAGAGACGAACTCATTACCGCTCGACCAATTGGCAGGTAACAGAGCACTGCTAATTCAAAATTTAAGTCCACGCAAGATAGAGAAACTTTTGCTAACCCGCGTTTTATGAAAGCGACTTGTCCTTTCAATCGCTCTCCGTTGATGATCTGACTGCAGCCTTCTTCTGGCTGCGTCGGAACCAGTCTTATGTTCCGGTAAGGTTTGGTGATGACGTCCCCAAAGTTTCTCGCAGGCCTGATTTTGTAGGCAAAAGCTACGTCACTAGGAGAAATTACCTCGAGCCATAGTTGTTCTCTTGCCCCATATCCTACAAATAGAGTCATAAAACAGCATATTAAGACCCGGTCTACCATCGCTTACGAGGGTATTCTTTGTTCATTTTTACAAAGTGGTACCCTTGTTAAATTCACGATTTTAAAGTGCAGACTGGGCTTTAAAAAGTCATACAATATTTCAGTCCCAAACTCCTTCTACCCTCATGAGCGCTTTCTAATCTAATGGTAAATCACCGGCCATAAAAACCATCATTTCACCTAATCAGCGGCGTGGCTGCGAGGGCAAAGGCGTCGTTTTTGCGATGACACTGATCGCATGATCTGGGTTCAACCCCCACCCTGGTCGCGTAGTTCCTTCTTTGGATAAAACACTTTACGATGAGTATCTCTGATTGGTGGCTTCGATCAAGCAGTACGTTCAGTGGACAAGACTTCGAAGAAATCCACAGGTGCATTAGATCACTGGAAACTCCAAAATAGGCGAGGATTCCTCAAAGCATGAAACAGTTACCGCAACAAAAAGTGTGTGGATCGTCAAACGGTTAGCATCTGACTCTGTTCGGTGACAGGAGGATAAAAATGCAGTACAACAACAACTTTTGGTAATTTCAACCAATAAAATAGTGGGAGCTGAAGAACTGCTGTATACAGGTAATGAAAAGCAGCTTAACCAACGTAGGGAGAAGTTACTGCAAGGTCCGCAAGTTTTTATCGCTTCCGGTTTTATTTTGAGAAGTTTTGACGCACGCTCGTTTTGCCTCAAAAGCACGTCGGTTTAAAATGTCTCAAGTTAAAAAGTCTAGGTCCGGTTAGTCCATTTTTTCCAACTATGACTAAACAAAGGATCACTAAATTTGAATGTGATGTTCACTTGCTCAGTCGTGAACAAGCAACCAGACAAACATGACATTTCTGTGCCAAGTGGTCAAATCTCAAAAGTTACTCCTTTATATAAGTGCAGGTTAGTACGAGATTTTAAATTACTTGACAAGTACTTATAACAAAAAGCATTACGATAACAATACTACGAGATACTTACAGTAATTGCTGTACTCACCTGCAGTTAGTTTCAAATGTGTCAAATGAAGACACAGAAAAATGTAGTACATGAAAATTCTACCAATCATTAAATAAAATACAATATTCGTAATGTATAAGAGAGTCTAAACAACACAAGTTACGATGTGGTAAATATCACAAAACATCGTAAACTGAAACGTGCACCAAAGTCTCAAAATATAATTGCAGAACAAGCACAAATGCACATACATAACTTGCTTTCAAACTGACAGCTTTATCGACTAGCTCAAGTCTAAAGCCTTGTTCACCACAGCTGGATTTGAGCACACAAATGACCCAATACATGCAAAATCAAACCGATAAACGTGGCAGCAAAGAAGGCGTTTGTTAAAGAGAACAATTTTAATTTAAAAGCGAAACATTCATCTGTTGATTATCGTCATAGAATTAAAACAAACAGATACATTTTTCTGCGCAATAAAACTTTCGTAGAGCAAAACAGCAAGTCTAAGTGTACAACAACAACCATTTGCGTATGGATGAAACGATAATTTCAAGCCTAGCACAAAACTTCGACAATATGCTCTAGCTGGGTCTAGGTTTATTTTTGGATCGTTGTTGACCTAAACGTTTAATACCAAAAACAAGTATATATAAGATAATTGGAACGATTTGGCGTATTTTTGCTTGCAAGATCTAAAATTGTGTCGAAATAGCAAATATTTTCAATGATAGTGATTCGCTGAATGTCCGTTTTAATTTATTCATGAGAAACTTAATTTGACTTGCTGTGGACGACAGAAATAAAATATCCGAACGTTTAATTGTTTTAATTTGTAAACGGGAATTCAACGCAATACAAAACGATTTAAGTTTTGCAAAAATAAAACGATCTTATCAATCAGTGTCAAGCAAACGAAGTGAGTTTCCACTCAATATTGTATTAGCCACCTTTTCATACCGGTACTTATTCTGAGTGGGCAGCTAGGCTATTACGTAACAGAGAACCACCAAATAAAGACAGCAGAAGCTGAACAACACATCAAACCCTTTTTATAAAAGCAGGTGCTTGGTTTCTATCCGCAAAAGTTAAGAAAGGTGAGTATGGATAGTGGCACCCTATTGAAAATAAGTGGGTCCTCGGAACAAAACAATGCGAATTTTACCATAATTGAATCAAAGGCACTCTAGCCTCAAGTGTTCCATTTTCTCATTAGCAAGATGGTTAATATTTGTGTTCACTGATGAAAACGTTGGATGAGTAACATAGCAAAAAATATATGTAGTTCTGCTAAAGCAACCTAAACCATTAAAAAGATGCAGCTTAAGTTTAGTGCCCAATACCCTGAAATTATGACTTATATTACAAAAACGAACTATCATCACTCTTACACTAAACTTTTCCATTAAACAAAACTTTCGCAAAAATCTTGTTAGTGCATTTTTTGAGATGCAATCTATATAGATATAAAATTTTAGAATATACTCGGTAAACAATTTCAGGATTATGGAGTGGAACATGAATTTTAATTACTTTCGCATCATTTGAAAAAGTACAAAGAATTTTAAAGTAATACAGATTTGTGTATAAACACTATAAACATCGTTTGTTTAAATTCCAAGCAAAATATTTAACAATCTTCTGCAAAAATAGTACAGTAGATATTTTGCTAAACACTTCGCTAATTTACAAGGAAACAGAGCAGGTACCATACTATTATGTTTAAATGGAGTTGTGGCTGTGAATTATGTATTTATTTATGATATCTTATTTCAAAGCAAACATTATTGTAGATGATTCTGTTTTAGAAAATGACATTGACACAAATGAGAAAGGTTATTTTAACTTGTTTAAGGTTGTTGATCAAACTTTATTTCTACGATTTTAAGCAACTTGTAGTGAAACATATCATAGTATTGCAATAGCAAAAAGACGGTAATTTAACTTGTTTTAAAGCTAGTTTATTAACCATCATTTTAACGATTTTACATAACTTATAATGAAACATATCCTAGTATTGCAAAAATGAAACAGCTTTTGCAATTTCAATTGCACTAACAAAGGGTAATTAATGATCAATACAGCCTTCCAATCATTGCTAGAAACATGATGGTTTTCATTGCACATAATGAGAGAATAAATTGGTTACAAGTTGCATGTGAATTGGTTAATTATTTTTATTATGCAATTAATTGTGTCTTGAATGAAAAAAAAAAATGACCTAGTTTAGAAAACAGCACAAGCCAACACAAAAAATATTTTTAATACAAGGTTCATAGTTTTAGGTGAAGTTCAGTCCGTTAACCTCAGCTCTCCAGTCCTGAATTGTTGCAACTGCGTATTAAACGCAGTATGCCTAAAATTGTTCTCTGCAGAAGAATTAATGCATTAGTCTACCACAGTTTTGATGAATTTAACTTGAACCAAGTTTTGTAATTTCCAGGAAAAAAGTGCAAATACTTGGGATTTTTGTAGGCTGAAGTAATGGATATAGCTCCAAACAGCTTTAGGTGTAGCACAAATTCAATCAGAAAAAAAAGCAAAATTTGTTGCTAAAGCAGTACTTTTGAAGATCATACTATTAAACATCAATCAAGTTGGTGTATAACCTGGTTTAACCCAAGTTTTATTTCTTGCAGCCGGAGCTCTAGTCCATGTGTGAGAAGAAGCTCTTGCGCTGTATCGTTTAAACTGTCTTGGATTATTGTATCTTTTCACAGGAAAAAAGTGTTTACTTGAAGAAGCTGCTACAGTGGCAAGTTCTTTCGGTTTTCGAGATATGTTAATATTCCTACCACAGAAAGATGTGCCATCAAGAGCAAGAGCTACTTCAACAGCTTTTTCTTCTTCAAACTCGAGATAAGCAAACCTGCAACAGACAAAAAAGCTCGTGCAAATTTACAGAGGCAACAGAAAAATTTGCGATATATAATGTATACAATATTTAACTACACACATTGCATATCGTTTTAACAACTGCCTATTTTCACAACTGAAGCTGATTCAAATCTAAATTCTTAGTAGCAAAACAAACATACAAACAAAATCATACTTACCCCTTTGGATGACCACTAAAATCTTTTAAAATTGTTGCTTTAGCGACTTTTCCACAAATGCTAAAATGTTCTGAAAGTTGGTTTTCAGTCGCTGAGAAATGCACATTTGCGATATGAATCAATTTGTTGTTAGATTTTACAACAGCTTGACCATTGTTAAGTTTTTTTTGAAGCATTTCTTGACGTTTAGATTGAATTTCTTTTAGTTTTTTAGCTTTTTCTTGCATTGCTAAAAGTTTCTCTCTCATATTTTCCAATTCACGTTCAGACAATGTGGTTTCATCGCCAACACTCTTGCTTTTCTCAGCGGCTGTTGTTTTATCAATGGCTTCATCAACTGGTTTGACATCAGATTTTGTTAAAACTGGCTCCGACTTTTTCTCAGTAGAAGTTTTTTTAGCCTGGTCAGTTTTATCAGAGGTTGAGTGAGACTTCTTCTTTAGCGGGAGCTCTTCATTTTTGTTTGAAGAGCCGTCCAAAGTGACAATAAAACAAGGGCTAGATGGACGTCTTTTTCTGGATTTTCTTGACAGCTTTTCAAAACTTTTCCGCTTGTCCTCATCACTAATTTGCTCACCACTGTCATCATCTTCATCACCACTACTTTCTTGTTTTATTGCATTATCTGCAGGCAATTCTTTCACCATCAGTTTTCTGGTATCATGTGACACTCCAACATTTTCAACATCTTTTGATCGTCGAATGAGTTTACGACTCTTGATAGATTCTGATTCACCTTGATCACGAGGAACTATTCTTCGGCTATCACCATATGGTTGACGATTTTGGTCGGATATATTGTCAAGCTTTTCATTTTCAGGTATATCTGGTTGACTTTTTCGCTTTTGGGGAACTTTCTTGGCTAAAATATCATCTTTCTTAGTTTTTTCTGATTTTGATGATCTCAGTAAGTTAGTGTCTCTAAGAAGTCGAGATGAAACAAGCTTTCTTGAATTTTCTTGGCCCTGAGATGTCTTCTTTTCCAGGACGCTTCCAAGAGCACTACGTTTGTGTTTTTCAACCCTGGACTTAAAAGTTTCCTCTGATACAGGTTCAATTGCTCTATTGGCCAGAAAATGTTTTATGCTTGATTCTGCTTCTGAAACAGCTTTTAGTAACAGCGACCTGTTAGCTTGTTTTGATGGAGGCAATCGTGAGCGACGTGGTGGAACTGCCACTTTGCTAATCACAGATGAATGAACAGGATTTTCATCACTGTCTTCACTCTCATACTGATGCTCTTTTGCCACTGAAATAGTAGAAGCAACTTGGCTAACTCGAGATTTTACACTTATTTTTTCAACCTTATCTGGTTGACTTGATTTTCGAGTGGATGAATCATTATATGTTAATGGTTCTCGTCCCTTTCGTTTATCCCATTCCCTAACATGTTTTTGGGTAAATTTTTCTGCGGAAGTTGCAGCAGATTCTTTTTCTTTAGATCTTTTTAATTTCTTCTTTTTAGACTTTGTAGGAGCAAATTGACTTGCAAATTCTTTGTCTGTAGTTGAAACTTTTCTGATAGATTCTTTCACTGATTTGACAGCAACAGAACGTTTATGATGAGAAGTGCTAAAATCTTGTTTAGCTTTGTCAGATGTGTTTAAAGCTTGTTGTCTGCTAGTTTCATCAATTTCATTGTCAACTTTTTGCTTTTTTTCTAACGTTTTAGCTGAAGATGATTTTTTAACAGAGGAAACTTTACTTCTTTCATAAACTTTGTCAACCAAAATTGCTTTAATAGCTGACTTTGCAACAGGGGCTACAGTAGCCTTGCTTTTTGGTAAATTTTTGCGACTACTTTCATTTGGGGCCAGTTCCTTATTATCGCTTAAAAGTTCTTCATCAAATAAATCATCTTTTTCAGGCAAAATATCAATTACTGCTTCTTTGGTTACAATAGTGGTGTCATGTGTGGTACTGGCGTTAGCATCATTATCTTTTGCACTAGTTTCCACAACTAATGTAGCGCTTTTTCTCTTTATGTGCTTTTTGACATCCCAACGAGAAGTTTTTGGTGGAGGTTCAGGTTTTAAAACTGGACTTGCTTCTTGCTGAGCTGCGTTATCAACAGGGTCATCAACAGTTTTTGCTCTTGGTTCAATTTTTGTAGTAGTTGACAATTCAGAATCATTTTTATTGCCTGATTTTTTTCTCAGTGAACCAAGAAGCTCATAAAGCCACTTGGTGAAACTTTTAGCATTGTCACTAAGAAAAAGTGATAAAGCATCAGCCATTTGTTCTTCAGGTTTCCGATTTGCAATCATAATCATAATATAATCAGGTAATTCATCATCAACATAAGCATTTATTTCAACAAGCTTAGCTTTAATAGCCAACTGAATTTTTTCACTAATTTCAGAACCAATATCCATTTCCAATTTTAGACAGTATTTTAGAATTTAAAAACTCCTGCAATATCGTATCTGAGACCAAGGCTATTTCATTGCAGAACACCAGCCAATAAATACACAGTATATAGCACTGAAATGTATTGATAAAAACTTCACTATTAGGCATGCTACAACTACTGTAAATTATTACAGAATCACACTGTAGTAGTTTTTGAATTACAGTATCACACTGTAGTAGTTTCTACTTAGCCTTGTGTTTAATCCCAACACCAATTTTACGCCTCAATTGCCCTTAGTCTACTCTGTACTAAACAAACCCTAACAATCACCTTAACCTAGTTAAGCTTTAATTAAGATTGGAAATGCAGAATAGAAGTCAAATAAAATGGTTATCGGTAGGCCCTTGGTATACATTTTTTAATGGTGTCACCTTCTCAGTATATATTTTTGTGTGTGGGTATATGGAGACTCATCCAAAGCAGTAAGGATAGTTTTACTACCACGTAAAAAGTGTCAGCTGGCAGTGTACAAAAAGTACTTAAAAAGTGTAATCACGTAAAAGTTTTGTTACTTGAACGAAAAAATACTTGACATAAAGTACAAAGTATTGACCAAAAAAAAGTGCTTGAGTAAAATTAAACAGCAGTCATTTCAAAAGTACCCAAGTACAAGTATTTCTGAAAGTATTTAGGCAAATTAAACAAATTATTCAATTTATAAACTGTAGTCTGTGACAACTTGTTGCCTACCTTTATATCACTGCCACATAATCATAATGCTTGGCCTTTTAACCCCTCACTCTCTCAAGAAGTTATGAATTACAAACTGATACAAGTTTTTGTCATTATGTTCTAATCAAAAAACAACAACAGCAAAACTTTTAGAGATTGGAAAATCAGGTCACACAGAATTTACAGGTACTTGGAATTATTTCATAAAATCTTTGCTTGAACACTTGGTGGCAGAAAACTGAATTGTTCTGACAAATTTGTGCTTCAAACTTACATCTACATTACTTTGCACTCTTCTGAAGCAAAATGCAACTACTAGGCCTAACTAATTACCAGTAGCGTTACTTCATGCTAAAAGTAAGCAAGTGAAAGTATCTACAAATATAATTACGGTACTTTAAAAATGCTTGTTATCGACAAATTCTACTTGAATAGGCATCTTATGTAGAGCTACTGGGTGTCGTTAAATATAACCAATCCCTTTTTTTTTCGGAAGCTCTGCAACCCATGTATGAGCACGCATGCGCTTACTCATTCTCTTCAATTTAAGCTATTCCTCAAATCTAGCCCTAACCCAAATTAGTGCAGGCATAAGACGAGTGACAGTGTGCGCAGGCTCATACACGGGTTGCAAAGGTTCCAAAAAAAAAGCGGTCGGCATCTACTTAACGACATCTAGCTAATTTTGTTACATCTGGTTACTGCCACAGGTATGGAAAGCAGCAAATACTCTTTTGCGACATGAACACTTTGATTAAAATAGACCGGTATTAATCACGTATTGGATTATTTCAATAGGCTATTCGTGGAACTCTTTAGTTAGGTTATCATGGAATAATGTTTTGATCTGTTTTTGAAATTACCATTATATACTGTAGGCTAAACAACGATACAGTAGGCCTATATACTAAGTGGAATATTACAAATTTACTTGGTCTTTTTTTTGATTTAATTATAGCCTATTTAGGGACCGGGTACTGGTACCTGGTGCTGGAATTAACTTATTGCAAAAATTGGCAATATTTTGGGTGTTGTTGAGTATAAGCAGTTCGCTTTTTTTCGAAAGCTCTGTGACTCGTGTATGAGCACGCAAGCACTCTCTCCTTTCCAATCAAAGGTATTTCCCAAATCTAGCCCTAACCAAAATGAGTGCACGCATGAGAGGAGCAAGAGCACTTGTACGCTTATATATACACGGGTTGCAAAGGTTCTGACAAAAAGTGGATGGCTTATACTTAACAACATCCAATGTTTTAAGGTGGGATTCAGACAAGTCAACCATCCAAACTTCTTGAACTTTGCTTGCTCACTTCTCTGACTTGCTCTTGTTGCAGTTGCACTTACAAACTCAGTCAATAATATTTCATCTTTGTCTTTGCATAGCGTTATTACCATAGGTGGGCACAAGTCCGTTAATCGTTAATATCGAAGCTAACTTTTTCTTGAACTCATTAATCCGTTAAAAAGTTTTTTCATGTTAACGGACTAAATTAACTTCCATTAAGTTCTGTTAACTTCCGTTAAAGTTTTCATCGTTAATATCTTGCACCATTTATTTATCGTACTGGTACAAACCAGTTTGCACTGGTAACACTTGTAGCAAATTAGCACGAGTTTTATAGACAAAAGCGAAGAAAGAAGCCCTTTTTTGTGGCAAATAATAACTTGCAGCCTCATAAGTCTAATTATCGCCGTTCACGATTTCCAAAGGTTTTCCGATCGCAGCTTCGTTAGTGCATTTGAACTTTTTTTACCTTGAAATTAGATTAGACTGTAAAATGTAACTTCCAAAACACAAAAAGACCACCACAGCAATAAATATTTCTTTACAATCAGCTCAACAGCATCAATACGTGTTCTAGAAGCGAGTGAATAAAAACAAATGTAAATTACATGCAAATGTTAATGAATTAACGGACTTTATTAACTTCCGTTAATTAAAGCTGAAAATAACGGATTAACGTTAATGGAGGTGTGAAGTTTGTTAACGGACTAGCGGTTAACGAAGCTAACGTTTTGCATTAATTTGCCCACCTATGGTTATCACCAGTATATACTTAAAAGTTAAACAGTAAAATTTTGCATGGGGGTACCGGTACACTTTTGCAGTTTTGAGCAACCGCATTCGAAATGCAGCTAAAATGTACTGGTAGTGGAAATCTTAGTTTAAGTTCAGGTGTTGTCCCCGAATTTGATTGAAGAGCAAAAAGAAAAACAAAACAAAAAAAGTCTTCACCCCAATTTCGGACTATATTTGGCTGGAATTTCAGATTTATTGGTGCTGAGAGCTACCGGTACTTTTTCGTCTAATCATTCACACCCTTACTCTTCACGGAGAGTGCTGAAATCTTGTTGGGGGAGACACTGAAATCTTGATGGGGGGAAGCTAACTCTTAATGTGGGGATGCATCAACCCCGTCTTCCCTACAATTTAAGTACTGGGTATTACTGTACAGTATGGTACCATTCTCTGGTCACACTCACAGTCACATTTGATGTCACAGGCCAATCTTAAAGTAACTGTTAAGTTAGGCTTTTTTAGGGTGGTTGGGACTTGCGGTTCATTAGAATTACAGGGCAAACTGAGTACTGGTATGTTAGGTTTGAGGTGTTAAGTTTAGTTAGTACTAGTAGGCAGGTAGGCCTACTTACTGAATACTGTTTAATACTGGTACTTATGATAAGTTACCGGTAGGATTAGTCTAATCTATCTATGAAACCAACCAAGAAACCTAATTTTAACCTACTTTGAGGTTTAGCTTGTGATGTCAGGTGTAACTGCGACCGGGAATAACACGCAAAAGCATACTAACCAGTTTACTACTGCCACCAGAAAGTTTTTAATCAAGTTAGCTAGGCTACTACCAGTGCGGCCATACCGGTAGCTTATTTACCCGTACAATTTATCGCATTGCCTGTATGTCTTACAATGGTTTAGTAGACTTGGTGACCATTTTAGTCTTTCGCTATTACTACCTGAGCGTACTGCTGCGTTTCTGGCCAATAAATATCGAAAATGAATTCCCACTACCAGTCTCGTGGCAATAACAAAGTTAGAAAAATCGAACAAAACTGCGCCGGATTTTTACGCCAACTTATCACAAAACAATAAAACATTATTAATGCGCCACGCCGATTAAAATCAATAAAATGTATGCTATTGCGCCTATTACAGATAAAATGTTTCTCTTACTGATTCACTTCAATGAAACGTCTGAAAAAAGTGTTTTCTCACAAATGAGTAGAAATCGGCAGCTATCAAATCTAGTCACCCCTAGCAAACACAAAACACCCCTCACAAACACAAAGCAAAATCAAATATGTGGTTGTTAGGGATGACCAGATTTACAATGCTAAAAAGGCCAATATGCTGGACTAAATCAATTTTTTGTAATACTTGCTGAATTACGCCGAGGAGTGTAACGAATTGGCGGTAGCCCATCTCCATGTCATTGCGCCTGCAGACAACCCAGCTTCTCTCAAAGAATTATCACAGCCGTGGCGAACTGTTGGCAACACTGTGTTTGATTTGACCTGGCCGAGGTTTGAACCTTAAACCTCACGCTCCAGAGACAAACACGTTAACGTTCGACCAAGTGGTCGGTTCTAACGCTTGATCTACAGTGCAAATTATGCACTGCTCAATTGTTTTGCCTTATTTTGTTAAGTTAGTTGTTAGTAACAAGTGCACAACCAGGATTTTGCTAAAGAGGGAGCCGGAGGGCTTGATCAAGCCAAAAGTAAAAATACTTTCGTTCGAAAAGTGTTTCGGTTTAGCCTTGTCCTGAGCCAACTGGGGAAAATCACGCTTATCACAAATGGGGATCAGCCACCGGTGGCCATTTACGTTTGTGATTTTGCGGCAAAAACTGGCCATTTCAGCGTCATTTGAATCACATTTCACACGAATTTAGCGCCATTTGAAACTACTAAATTGCTAAAGACCGTCCAGTTGGTCGAGCGGTAGCGCATTTGTTTCTAGAATGGGAAGTCTTAAGTTCAAATCTTGGGCAGGTAAAATCGGAAACAGTGTTGCCAACGGCTCGCCACCGCCGCGATATTTTTTTGAAAGGAACAGTGTTACTCAGCCGCTATAACACGGAGATGGGCACCGCAAATTCGTTACACGCTTCGACGTATTAGTATTACGGCAAGTATAAAGAAAAATTTGAATTTGATTTCAATTGCTAACGTTCGAAAGTCATTCGAAAAAATAAAACTACTCTGTACCCTTTTCCGGCATATCACCACCTTTTACTTAGAGGTCAAGACCAAAGAGTTAAACATGTTCTAATGAACTAATTGGCTTAAAGGGGGTGAAGAATTCAGCTAAGATTATGTGCAAAAGATAAAGAATAATTTGGAACATGTCTTCACCAACTTTCACCAGCTTACGACTTATTGTTTCTGAGACATTTTATTTCAAAGTAAGGCGATCTACCTAACAGTGTTGCGACTTAAAATTTCATTTTTCCTAAAACGATATTTATTGTAGTCTTTCACATTGGTTTGAAAGCTCTTGAATGCAAGGCTTAAGCATGAAATCGCGCTACAACAGATATACTTTTACAATTTAAATAGTGTATCCCAATTCCTAGATGATTAGATCTTAAATGGCAACACTGTTGGGGAGATCTTCCAAATTTGAAATGAAATATCTCAGAAATGATAGATCGTAGAAAGCTGAAATTTAGAAAAGAAATGTTTTAGATGTTTCTTTAATTTTTGCACATAATCCTAGCAGGCTGTTTCACCCCCTTTAACGGGGGACTAAAACCTCCTTAGCTTCATTGATTGCGCTATTGGTGAGCCATCAACGTGATAAGCCACTACGATGTTTGAAAATTTCGGGGAACAGACTTAAATTTCCCGAAAAAAGGGAATCGAAAACTTTCAATACTCTCGCAAACTTTTCGTCCAGCCATCCCAGGCAGGGGCGCCGAGAGCCGAATGTGGGCCCGGGGCCAGCTCAAATATGACGGAATTCTGATTTTGTGAAGTCCAAAATAGACGGAGAAATTGCCGCTGTTTGGTCCGAAAAATGATGTGATCTCCAAAAAAAAAAAGGTCTTCACTGAAATTGTAACGGTTTTTCCGTCCGAAATCAAGTGATCTCCAAAAAAAAGGTCTTTAACCGAGATTTAAACGGTTTCCGGCCGAAAGATAAAAAGATTAAAAGAATATTGCAGCACGAATCAAATTCGATCGTGAGACTGGCCAGACTCGCGCCTTAAAAACTAAACCACTGGTAAGAATCGTCAAAATAAAGATGATAAACCAGAGCTGTCGCCAGAGCAAACGAAGTGAGGGGGAATTAGCCAAAAGTTGGGGGGCCACTAAAACAGATTGAACTTTTGCATATAAAAACCGATATTTTACGCCTATAAATTATGAACTATTTTTAAAATTTTATATTCATGTTAGAAAAAAAGAGACATATGAGCCCGGCAGCGTTTATCAGTTCGTTTCGCATGCGGCCCCTATATTCGTTTGAAAAATGTGATTGCAGCAGTGAATGCGACTAGAAGCGCAACCAGGATTTTGCTAAGAGGGAGGGGGTTGAATCAAAAGTAGTTTTTTTTGCACAAAATTATCTACAGTAATTTAAGCCCCGTGCTGAACAAACCAATGCAACTCAAGCTTATCACAAAGGGGACCTGAGCAGGGGTGATGAAACCCGGGGGGGATATATCCCCCCAATAATTTGACTGCATTCCCTCCAATAACCTGCATTTAGGCGCTGGATGATCTTTGGACTTTTTTTTTTTTAAGTCTTTACTTGATTTCGGGGACAAAAACTCTTCAAGTTTCGGTGAAGACCTTCTTTTTTCTTTTTCTGGTCTTCGCTTGATTTGCTCAAAAGCCTGTTGAACGTTTGTCATATTTGATTCTCGTGAAAAAAAGTAGTGGTCGAGCTTCATCCCCCCCAATGTTCAAACTAGGGCAAATAGCAGTTTATCCCCTCCGATGCTCAACATAAATCGGCACCCCTGGGTCTGAGAGCAGAGCCCCCATCCTCTACGTGATTTTTGTGATTTTGCGGCAAAAAATAGCGATTTTACGCCATTTTAATCACATTTCGCACGTTTTTGAAGCCATATGAATAGCTACAGTAAATTGCTAAAATTCAGAAGTCATTAAAAGAACTAAATTGCCTAGCCTCGTCAGCCCCCTTGTACTTAAGGTCAACTCCAAAGCACGTTTAAACGGTTATTTTTAATTATTTATTTTTGCTATATTTTTTAAATGACTTCGCTAAAGGGAGCAGAAACCCTCTTAGCCTCTTCCTTCTGGTTGCATAACTGACTGCAATCTAAAAAAATCGTGAGTGTGCTTTAAAAAAACAAAAAGAGCTAGTCTTTCAAAAAAAATCTTTTCACGTATTGGTTCTCGGGTCATAATCACTAATGAAGAACCGGTAACGATTCTATAGGCTTGCATTCCTCTTCCGCGATACAATCGTAAAGGCGTGTTGATGAGATGGATTATGGTGTCACATTTACGTACTGCAGTTGGTGGCCAACAATTTCGCAAAGAATCGAGAAAACTTCGAACGAGAATTATCTTGGAACGTTATTATTCCTTTTTTTATTTTTGACTGTTGTCTTGTCGTTATGTGGTGCTCTCAAAAAATATTCTGAGTAAACCAAAATGGGGGGCACAAGCAGCCATTAGGGGGAGACGGCCCCCTGCCCCCCCCCCCCCCCTTCCGCAGCGACGGCACTGCGATAGACTGAGATAAAAATAAAAGAAAGCGATCGATTGTAAATATATACGTACATTTTGTAAAAATGCGCCCAACTGCCTACGCAAAGAGTCTGGCCGCGTTCTGCTTGCCTCAACAGTGAAAAGTTTTTGTAATACCGTAACGAACTTGTAAGTTTAATTTTGTTTGGAGATGGGTACAAACTGTAGTGTTGTTGTAAGTTTAATTAACCAAAGTGTTTTAAATGGACAGGTCTATCCAAACTTTTTAATAATTTTTTTAAACATTCCGTAATATCACAATATGAAACTGCAAAACGCGTGACGTAAGAAGCACGTGAAAGAAATGACGTCAGCGAGAGAATCAATGCAACAGAAGGCAAGACAACACTTTGATAAATGCAAAAATTTAAACGGCAACACTGGAAGCGACTATATAAATTCCGCGATTCGGTGTAAGTTTTTACAACCGTAAAATCGAAATTTTGAGTGAAAAAAATGGATTTTTGGTAGTTTTTACAGAACAGTGTAATACAGGGCAAGGTAAAATAAGAGGTGCCGTACCTGTTGAGCAATGTACACTATACAGAAAAATTGAGAAATACTTGCATTGGGGCATGCAACAAATAAATAAGGCATAAAAAAAAGCCGCGAAAAAAGAAAAAGAAAAAGGTACTTTCAACACTGCAAGAGCGTTGGCGTCTCGCGGTTAGACGTACAAGTATCGTACCGTAAAGCAAATAAAATGTCTTAAAATTCCAACTTGTCCTCTTCGCTCTTTAGCTTCAGTGCTCTGTTCAACCAAATTTCCACTCCGCTTTTCTAAGCGTGTTTTCTTTTGAACTAAGTAGACAGATAGTCTGCCGGTACAAATTTAGAAGTTTTTTGATCACCGCTTTGTGGTAATTCTTCGTTTTTTGTGCTTCTCCATTCATTAAGAAGTTGGCTTTTTTCAGTTTCGTTTTCAGTGTCAACTTTTGTACTGTTCCGTCTAAAAAAATAACACGAAAATAAATAGTCTAACAATAATCTTTGGTGGTGCATTGCCGTCGATCTCTTAAGTGGTAGAACGTTGGTCTTGACACGCAAACTATCGGTTCCATTTCCGAACTGGCATTGCGTTGTTGTGTTCTGCGAAAAAACACTTCAGGCTTATTTCCCAATTAAGGCCAAGCAATTTACCTGTTCTGATAGCCCTGCCTGACAAAGGACTTGCAAGCAGAAGCCGAAAAAGAGTGCTCTGCGTTGGTGTGGTTCGAAAGACCTAGAGTGCCTACATTCATTGGCACAACTAATCTTTTTGTTAAGCATTTGTTCTGTGACAATCAACGTAGAAAGTGGAAAATACCTAACTCACAGAGCCAAAGTAAACTTTTTGATCACCAAAAATTTTTACTGTGTTTTTACAGGAAAGACTAATGAAGCTGCTTTTTCGCAAATATTATGTGGCCTGCGACCGCCAGGTAATAACTTGTAGGTATTCATAGCAGTGGTCAACTGGTCATCAGGCAATGGAGCGTAAACCAGTTTGAAAATGGCTACTTTTATTCTGATCTGATTTCACATACACATTGCTGGAATCATGATGATCTCATTCACAAAAAAACAAAAACAAACCAGACAGCTCGAAGTAATTAAAGCAATATCTGATTCATGAGAAATTGTGGAGGGAGAGTCCAAACATTTCCTTGGTAATGTTTAAACTAATATAGCTAGGCTTAAAGATATATTTCTCGAAATAGATTTTGTTGAAGAAATAAGAACTACTTGAGGTAATAAAAAGGTGCCCAAAACCTTTTTTCACAGTTCCTCTATTCGCGAAAATCCGTTTGACTCCGTACAATTGGCAACCCTGCATTTCGAAACTTGATACATCACAAAAGGCGTACTGTAGATCAGTACTGGTAGCCTAAGCCAACAGGTTCCCGTAGCAGTAGCCAAGTTTTCAGATTTGGTTATAGGCTACTCACTGCTACCAGTTGAAAATCGTGTTTTTTAGTCTGTGAGAATTTTTGCAAAATTATGCCTTTTTGTGATGTCACAAAATTGCAAAATGCAAGGTTGCAAATGCTACGGAATCAAACGGATTAAATTATATTTTCGCGAATAAAGGGAAATGTGGAAAAAGGTTTGTGGGAAACCCAGCATTACCTCAAGTAGTTCTCATTTCTTTAATGAAACCGATTTCGAGCAGTATCTCTTTTAAGTTTCCGCAGTTTACCGATAACATGCACTCAATAAATAGTTTCAAACGCATACCTTTCCGTAGATGGTAGGTGATGATAGTTTTGCCTGTAATTAACCGGTGTATTTGATGCGTGGGAATCCGAACTTCCGCGTACGTCAGAGCCACATTTTTCGCAATCTATCATGCACGTAACTCTGTCCACTACTGACGATGGTCGTCTATGTAAGTCGAAACGTTGGTGCATGTTTTCACTAGGTACTTGACTTAAAGGCACGTTTTTACATGCGCATGTGCATGCATTTTGGGAGAAATTTGCTATTTTAGTTCTGTATGGAGAGTTGAGTTTTTCTTCTTTTCCATTAGCACCGCTTTGTGATTTTGCTTTAACCAAAATAGGAGGACAAAATCCTTTTTGATGATCGGAAATATCGTCTTTTTTAAAGGCAACACTGTTGTTGCAAAACATCACAGGACGAGATCTGGATGTTGTTGAAGGATTTCTGAGTTGGAAGTTATGCTTTTCTTCCTCAAAGTCTTTTTCAGGTCTAAATTGTAGCAAAGGAAAAGAAGACAGAGAATCGTCACATTGATCCTTGACCAAAAAGCGAGTTTTCTTATCCTTCCACCTAAAGTTATCATTTTTATCAACAATGATAACGTAACAAAGTGGTGTTTTTGCAGACGACACTATTCTAGCGATGGCCTAGAAGGTCACCAGAGTTGTTTAATTATTTTTGAAAATGGAATGCCAGTAAAAGTCAAAGTTCAACACTCAAAGTTAACACGTAAAGTTATACATTCATCTAGGTTACACTTACACAGTAACACTCACACAGTAGGGAAACACCATACATATTCTAATTTTAACCGACCAGTGATCAAGTGAATAGATCGTCTGCAACGAAACGATAGACGCGGTTTCGATTCCCGGTCGGGTCCTAGTATTCGCAGCTTCCCTGTTAGACAATCTTGTGACAGGTAGGCGCTTGGCAGGTGGCAGCTTGACTCGAAGACCGAAAGGTCCCTTCGCTGTCTCCTGGCCAAGGCAACTTGGTGAATTAACATGCAATTACGATTACTGTACTTGGCGGGAGAAATAAAATACATTGTAGAAGTTTAGCGTACCTGTTTTCATTTCTGGGTGAAGTTTTGGTTGTGTAATTTGGGTTCAAACAACTTCTATAACCCAGCGCTTGATTATACTGATTTGGCAAGTCGTAGTTGCAATTGTTGTTTACGTTGGGGTTGTCCGTGTGTGTAACGTGACCGCGTTTATGGACGTGGTTTTGACGTGGCGCTTCTTTGTAGTTAGACTGAATCAAATTGCCGTTGTCCCCGACTCTAGTCTCACCACCAGGTGGCGTTATATGCTCTTGCTTGTTGACAAGTGATGCAGCCATCACTACGTCACCAACTGAACGTGGCTTCAGCTGATTGGTTAAAGGACTAAAAATAAAATTCAAGTTAAGGAAAAATAATCAGCATAACAAAGATTTGCGCAAGAAAATTAAGTAATAACCCCACATAACAAATTTGACCGCACCCTTAAAAAGCAAAACGATCAAAGCAACACTAATCCCCCAAAATGGTCTCCATTTTCAAAAAAGTTTCTCTTGCCACGCTTTCGCATTTTTTAAACAGGAACATTTTCCAATTTCAACAGGGACTGCTCCTCAAAAGATAGCTATGGTGTTAGTCTGATCTATTTTGGTGATTTACTTGAATTCCGATGGTCGTTGATTCGGCAAAAGCAGTTATTACTTAATTGAATCGTAATGAAGCCTGTTCTTCGCCTCTTATTTTACCGCTTACTGTACCGGATACATTGTTCAAGAAATGTAAAGCTTAAATACCTTGTTGGCGAAATAAAATCTTTCCCGCTGAGTCGCTTGTTTTGTTGTTCGTCATCAGTCATCTGAAGAGGTCTTCGTGACGTCAAAGAAGTATTTTCCGTGCTATGACGTCGTTTGGTGAGCATTCCAAATAAAGTGTGGCGTCTCTGAAAAAACAAAAAACAATCAATTTCAAAATATATTGATGACTGCATACCAGAGGTGGAGTCCTCGAGGACAGATTTTGAAGTCCTTGGCCTTGGCCTCGAGGCCTAAAGTCCTCGAAAATTGGCCTGTCCTCGGCTCGAGGACAGCACTATTTTTTGAATTGTTAAAATTTCGTGGAGCGCTTGAAAAATTTTTTGGAAAAGGTTTTTTTGTGGAGATCGCCTGAAAAGTTTTTGTGAAGACCTTTTTTTTTTTTGGAGATCATCTAAAAAATTTTTGTGAAGACCTTTTTTTTAATTTTTTTCGGAGAGCACTTGCGCTTGTGTCCTTAGCCTTGGCCTCGAGCATTCCTGTCCTTGGCCTTGAGAGTGTCTGTCCTCGGAAAGGCTGTCCTTGGCCTTGGCCTTGGATTTTTTTGTGTCCTTGGCCTTGGCCTCGAGCCTTGTGTCCTCGACTCCACCTCTGCCGCATACTGTGAAGTGAGTAACATTTTGAAATTTCTTTTACTATCGAAAAATCGAAAATATTTTTAAGTCTTCTAAGCTGTGAAACTGTGTTTGTTCTTTCGTTTTATAAACAAATGCCCAGCTGGTTAGTAAATAGAAAGAGCGTTTACAACTGAAATAATGCATCTGAGTTTGAATCCCAAGACTATGTCCTTGAAAATTAGTAATCATAGCTTTCTTGCTTGTCGTGCACCACAAAAAGAAACGGTGCAGTGAAGTCTCCACTTCTTCTTCTTCTTGCGTTTAAAAACGCAAACGCGCATTTGAAAAGTCTCGACAGCTCAGGGTGACAAACGCGAGGTAGATGGCAGTTTGTCTTAAAGACAGTACGACTATTTTCAAGTTTTCTGGCCTAAACAATAAATACGTTGTCACAAAAAAGTAGCAAACTCACCCTGTGGTCAGGTTCCTCCTCAGTTCCTTTGGACGTTACAGCCTCGTCTTGAGCTAGATTGCCAGATACCGCTCGCGTAAGCTCTGGACCTGCGTCTTGTACTTTTCGTAGCCCAGCCTAAAATTATAGACTCGTTTAAATTTCAGCTCCCAGGCAAGAATTCTGAATAAAAGCAAAATTTACCTGTAGCACAGCTGTGTTTTTGTGTCCTCTTAAGGAAAAGTGGAGTCCTCTACCTCCCTTAGACGCTGCTTTTTGTGCCGCTTTCCTCTCTTTGAATTTTCGGAAATAATTTTGAATGAGATAGGTAGCATAGAATTTACCAACTGTAACTTCGTCATCTAAAAATTTAAAGCAATATGGCTTATTTTGTAATTGTACGTACTCGTGCGTGATAATAAACAAAGTTTTAGCATTCATCTTGGCCTGGAAACAGGAATGGGGTCTTTTTTTTTTCCTTCAAGTTGCTACCTGTCTGCCATACACGGACAAGGCTCCCTTTTATACTTTCCCTTTAATGCTGAACGGTAAGTAAGAAAGCTGGACAGTAAATTCAAAGTCTTTAGCTTGACACTATACAGAAATATAAAATATAGCTCAAAGCTTCTGTAGTAGACCTCTACTCGTAGCTTTGCCACTCTGTCAGCCGACAGATTTCAATGTTATTTACACCACTAAATTGGAATGGATGCTCACTTCCTGCAGGCGGAGCAACTAGATCCAAAACTTTTGTCGGAGTCCGTTTCCAAATCCGCTTGATTACTGCACGGAGTTCGCTGTTAGCTTGATCGATATTGCCTGAATCAACACAAAGTATACTATATGAAATTATTCGATTATTAAAAGAAAGTTGGCTTGAAAGATTAATCTTGTTTTTGCTATTAGGCCAATTGATTTATAGTTTAACATCAGATTTATTTGTTAGCAAACGTATTTTCAGTGGTGCAATAAAAATAATTAATTACCAGTTAACAATAAATACAGGAACCAATCTATCTTTTTACGAAGTATAGTTTGCGACTGGTTACAACCTTTCACAAATTGTTGATGACGTCAAGTTTTGGTTGCTTCGCGTCGCTTTGTGTTGTTTCGCGTTCTGTGTAAACGCACCTTAAAGCCGCAGTCTTGGTTCTCACAAGCAATCACTTATCGGGAGGTTTTTCATTAAACATGTGAATAAGCTCGATGCAATTCCGTTAACCCTGCTGTTTCGATACATTGAACCAATCAGAGTTTTGACTTTTTGAATGAGAGGTTTTTGCCAAAATTTTTATCCTTAGTTTGGCTTGAACAACGCGAAGCTATAATTTTTAACTCAGTTTTGTGTAGCTTACTTCTTTAAAACAACAACAACAGCAGCACACAAAATTTTTTTAATTTTTGGCTAATGTCCGCGAATAGAGTAAGTTCTGTAAATTGTAACTTTTTGCATGAAGCAAGAAAAACACTACAGGCAGCGTGGCCGAGAGGTAACGGCGTCGTTTTTACAATGACCCTAATCGCATGGTTGCAGTTCAACCCGCACCCTTGGCACGTTGCTGCGTCTTTGGATAAGACGCTTTACGATGATTATCTCTGCTTGGTGCCTTCGAACAAGCAGCATATTTAGAAGACAAGAATTCGAAACCCACAAGAACATTGGATCGTTCGAAACTCTTAAGCACGTTCAGATTAATCCAAGCACAAAGTAGTGAATGCAATTAAAAATGCTTTAATGCGTGGATCGTCCAACAGTTAGCATCTGACGCTGACCGGTGGCAGGAGGATAAACATGCAATACAACGATAATATCGATACAATTTAGGCAAAAAGTTTCGCACCTTCTGTCTTAATGTTAAGAGAGGTCCGAATAAGAGCAAAGAGCGTCGCGTTAAAGTCGACTGTTCCATCGCTATTCAACGGCATGTTCATCGTCACCAAACGTCTGCAAGCCACCCGCTGTGGGCAGCATTTTCCGAAACCCAGTGGAGGACTAATGCCCCGAAGTAGTTTCACCACAGCCAAGTGCTTAATCCGTCCCCTGAAATTCAGGTAAGTTTCATGGTAGAACAGAGTTGTAAGTCGGGCCAGGCTTTTTGCGTCGGAGTCGGGCTTAAATTTGACAAAAATTTCGGGCTTAATTTGGGTATGAGACGTGCTCTTTGTCTTAGGTGCACAAAAATATAATCAAAATAACTTGGCAACATTGCTAAATTCTTAAGACGTAACTTCAGTCTCGTTTTTGTTTCAAGCATGATTTGGGTTTTAAATTAGTTTTCGGGTTCGGGACTGAACTAGTCGGCCCGTTTACAACTCTGTGGTAGAAAGCTACGAAAGTATAAATTATTATTTAAGCACTTACAACACTGTGAACATTTTTTTAATCTGATTTTTCAACAACGCGAATTACCTTCCAAATGCGACAATAGCCAGGTCATAATTTTTTTCTCAGCATATTTAAGCTTTTGTTTTGCTGTAAACAAAAAATTGTAGTACAACGATGTTTTAATAGGGAATGAGCGATTTTCGTTTCATAGTTACGTACATTCAAGACGTTTCTGCAGTAATATTGTTCCTCAAATCCACTCCTTTAAACATATATACTCCGCTAGCCTATTTTTTTTCTTAACATTGGCAGAGCATTGAGATCAAGTTTATGTGAAAGAAAATTTTCAGTTTATTTCATAACAATAAAATTATTTCATACTTTGCTTCCGGGTCATATTCAGCCCAGGCTATCTTGAACTGGTCCAAATGATGCGGTCCAAGAATGGACCAATCTCTGGTCAAATAATCAAAGTTGTCCATGATGACGGCAACAAATAAATTGATGATCTAAAAAAAATTAGGTAACATTGTAACGTCCAGCTATCTGTTTTGTTTTGTTTTTTTCTTTAGTTTGTATAGTTGAGTACTTTTAGTTTCTCATCGTTAAATACGAAGCCAACAGTTAGGTGAAAAAAATAAGTGTAGCAAAAGGTGGCGGCGGAAGCGATTTCTTTCCCCTACTGAAACCCGACTAAACGTTTAAACCATTTATTGGACCCGACATTACGCGGATGGTGAAAACCTTTTTTGTTTATTCTTCATCCATTAGCCACACCTGGTCCGTGATGTCTTTGCAAGAGGTTACTTGATATAATACCAGAAAAACCATAATAAATCAATATTGTAGTATTGCTTACTGAATGTAATGACGCTAAAATTTATACAAAGGGTTCGAGATGGTATTAACATGGCACGCAATTACGGATCCACGTAAGTTCTTTTTTGGCAGTTAACTCCTCTGCGGAAGATCTTTTAGAGGCCAATTTTAAGAAAACGCGAAGTTTCTTTCGCGATCTAAATCCAATTCTGGAAGTAAGAAATCTCTGTTTTAGATTTAACTTGGTTTCGAATGCAAGCGAAATCTCTTTTAAGCAAAAGTTTGATGTAAAATCAATTACGTTTGTCCAGTCACAACTTACCAAGAAAGCGCAAAACATATAAAAAGATATGAAATAAGGGATCGCAACTGCATTTCCACAGGTAAAGCGTTGATCCTCCGGAGTCATGTTGTATTCGTCCAGCGTCTGAATGTTGCATTCTTGCCCGTAAGTTGATGCCAACATTACTTCTTGCCAAGCCTCTCCAGTCGCGCACCTTAACCATATTGTTGTTCCATTAGATAACTGGTTGTTAAATTTAGAGAGCTGGTAGCTAAAAATTGCTCGCGCTGATTTACTGCGCTTAAAAAGGGTAGAAAAAATGTCACTCAGCCCACTCTACACTTTGTCGGGTAAAAGCCCAAATTCGTGCGACTTTTTTGGTCTTCGAGTTCTTTTACCTGAAATTGGTTGTAAAATGACTGAAGACCCTTTTCTAGAGATCAACTATTCTGCGGTCTAGGCAGATCCAGTTTTTATAAAATTTAATGAGCATCACTACACAATTAAAGGTTGGATTTTAATTTTTCCTCGAAAGTTCACTAAAGTTTTCTGGTTCTTAGTCTAAGCTTGAGTCTACGGATTATCCAAATATCCACACTTTTCATGTTTTGACTAGTTGTCGTTACTCCTAAATCTCCAGCTTGCGAAAAAAAATCTGATAATTCAACTAGAAACGCAATGACTACAGGCCCTCTACCACAACACTGTGACATCTATTAACTTTTAAGTTTTAATAACGTATATAATGTATTAACACTAGCCAATGAGCTTAGTTTTTACCTAAATAAGAGCAATACTGCGTCTGGAAAGGACTGGAAATTATTGTTTCTGTTTATCTGGCTGTCCTCTCTTGGTTTTATTTTCCCAAACATTTGCATTCCAATCACAGCGTATATGAAGAAAAGGAGGACAATCAGAAGGGCAACATATGGAAGAGCCTGTTGTAAAACAAATTGATATCGGTATTAGTCAGCAAATTTTAAGATTGCTTCCAATCATCTGTAAAAATGCTCAATGAACAGCGAGGGCAGAGCTGTAATATTCTTGTAATTAGCAAAGAATTACTACCACTACACAGTTTATGTATTTAAGACCACCTGAATAAGATAAATAAGACATGCCTGAAGCACTGTGCAGCGGTTTAGTAATTCTTTGCTAGTTTAGAAAATAAATGGATATTAACATCATACTGTATGATCATTTGATCAAGCACATTAAAATTTAATTGAGATTTGCGTGTAAAATGCCCAATAGCAATTGATTTTGATACCAACGCTGGCAATAGAGTATATTTTTCCAATGTCTTGTCGAGTTCACTTCTATACGTACAGTGTAAATGGGCTTACTCCAGGGCATGACTATGCACAAAAGTCTTTTTCAAGTGCAAAACGAAAACATAATTTGCACGAAAACTTAAAATTTCAGAAAGTTGGCAAAACTCATCACTTTATCTTCACGACTATTTTTAAAAAATCACTTTAGTGTTTGTTGTGTGATCAAACGGAACAACCACAATAAATTTCTTCAGTGAGATTAAAAAGCAAAGATTTTTCATATAAATAATTAAACTCAACCAAAACTTCTCCAAATTATTCTAAGTCCTTTTAGAGTCTGCTTCAAACAGCTTTACCAGTTGGAAGGGATCTTGGTGTCCTAAGACAACAAATTACCTGGAAAGACTTTATAAAGGTCCATAAAAGCGTCCGAATTCCTTCCCCTTTGCTGAGAAGCTTCACAAGCCTCATAACACGGAACAAACGGAAAAAGTTGATGCTAAACGCGTTATCATTGCTCGTCTAAAAACAGATAGTAAGAGTTGGACTAAATTGATGAAAAAGTAGATTAAGTTTTTTCGCGAAATAACGTCTGCCTAAGTGCAATTACTAAAAAAATACAAGATAGGCATAGAATGACGTCAGATGAAAAACATTTAAATAAATGAAATAAATGTTAATTGAATATGGTAAAAGTGGTAAGGAATGTTGACAGCAATTCCTTATTGTAAATATTTTTTGTTGCAAATAAAGTAGTTAGTTTTCTTGTTTTACGCTCACAAAAATATATGAATACAAATAAATAAAAGAAGCGCTACATTAGTGGTATTAATATAGTCATATTACATTACAAGTGTTGGTGCAATATTTAACTTCAATTTTGAGCATCTTTTAAAAGCTTTGAAAAGCCGTTAATGTCATTTTAAACAAACAAACAAAAAAAAACAAAAGCTTGTTGTATTTGAATTAGGGTTGGATTGACTTTGAATTAGAATTCGACTTTTGCAAAGTCAATGAATTTGAATGTCTTAATTAAGCATTCGATGAATATAATTTTTTCAAATTAAAACTTACACTGTGAAAATAGCGATTTATAAACAGGTCAAAAAGACTAAGAATCAGATCAAAATACAATAGTCGCTGAAAATTCAAGCAACTTGAATAATTGTTAGTTTATCGCGCATCTGTGATGCACTAATATACATCTGCGACTGCGACACTGCAACTTGTCAAGTGCAAGTCGCACTCTCGCAGTCGCAGGTAAGCATTTTTCGTTTTTTTATTTCCTTTTTATGATAAAAATTATCAGTTTATACAAGTGATACAGTCTTAAACGGTGAGTTAGGCCTACCTAATTTTACAAATTCCCCGAATAAAATTATTTTGCACAATTTGCAAGAACTACTCGAAAATCTTAGTTTTTTCTAATCCTATTCCTATCTAAGTTAATATCTCAAAAGCGTGGTTTGTCAAATCTGGGGTAAGTTTGAATTATCGAATTTTATGAATTTAGAAGTCGTGACTACAGATTTAAACTTAAATTTTACAAGAGTCTAATTAAAGTAAAATGCATTTGAAATCAACTTTCGCAAAGACAATGAATTTGAATTTAGTTTTTTCGATGTCAAGGAATTTGAATTTAGTTTTTTCAAAATCAATGAATTTGACTTTAGTTTATTTAAAGCCGACGAATTTGAATTTAAAAATTAAAAAAAATGAATGGATCCAACCCTAAATTGTGCATTACAGTACTGTGATAATACGAGATGGTCATTGGTTAATCTAGTTAGTTTTAAAGGCATGCAAGTTTTTGTGATGTTAATGCTAATATCAGCAGAACAGCAAAAGAACTACATGCAATTACTATACAGAAACAATCGACAATGAATACATGCATGAATGGTTTAAACAATATTTTAAAGTTTTGTACAAGAAAACAGTTTAAAAAATAAATTTAATAACAATTAATAAAAATTTTCATCACTTTTTTTAAAGAGACGTAGTATTTGCTATATTTTATATCAGTAGCCAGAGTTTATCGTAACAAAAAATACCTATTTACCCATTAGAGAAACAAATTCTTAACTGTCAAATACATGGATTGTTGCCAAAAGCACTCGAACACAAATCATTAAAGTCCTATGAATACCTTCATCACAAGTATTTAATTTATTTTGATATAAAAAACAATGTGATTTCGACTTTTAATTATTTTTTAATTTTTTTGATTAATCATCATTCTGCGATAATGACAGAACTTGAAAATTCGTGAAAAAAAAGAATTAATGAGAAAGTGAAACTAATTATAGTGCTTTGCATGATGGTATTTTTGTATCGCTCAAAACTTAATGATTATTAATATTGAAATTCAATAATGAAAAGATAGTTTTACAGCCAAAATACTCCAAAATCCAAGTTTTTAATGTTTTCCAAACCCGAATTTTAAATACTTTTTTAGCCGATTGACGAAGTTCTTAAAACTGTAAAACGAATTTGTAAACTAATAAAACTTCTTTAAAAATGAGTCTGAGTTGACGATAAAAAATTTTGTGTTTATAATGCAACCTTAAAAAAATACAAGCCGACTAAAACAAAAATCGAACAGAAAATGTTCTTTTGTGATCTCTAAAAAACTAAAGATAAATATGGTCATATGAAGATGAAGGTGAAAATTAAGTGAAAAAGTGCGATGGACGTCTAGAGAAGAGATTTTTTACTTACTACTACGGCAGCTATAACGTCTGCGATGCTGCCGATAACAATTATGGCATCAAAAACATTCCAAGCATCACGAAGATAATTCTATAAGGAAAAGCAACAAATAATTTTAAAATTTACCACTTATGATAATTTTTGATAGTTATTATCATTCTATACGTTGCCATCATTATTTTTTGTTGTTATTTGTTGGAAAGAGTTCTCGACTAATGTCATTAACAAGACTTAATAATTAAAAAACTGAAAAGGATTGAAAAAACACAGCAACAACAAAAATTGATAAACTTTATTTTAAAAGTTAATAATAAATAATTCACAAAAAATTACAATTGTTAAATTTCAAACATTAAATTACTACATCCCAAACTTCTATCCAGCACCCACTAAAACAACTCACGTTATTGCTGTACAGCGACAAAGCTATGTCAACTATGCTGCCTATTACAACTAGGCAATCAAACACGTTCCACATATCAAGAAAATATCCCTGCATAAAACTCAGCTTTACAACTGTTAATTTTGAACTTTCATCGCATTTTAATATTAATTTATGAGCGAATTATCTGTGCTGCCGTCGAGCGTAGGTTTGGTAGGCTCAGCCTACCTGCTTGTTATGGCAGGGTAGGCCCAGGTAGGCTTACGCAGCTTCGCCACGCTATTGCCTTCACCGACTGACGTTAGTCCAACACAAAAGTTTGGTCGGAAAATGAATCAAATCTCGGCGAAAATCTTTTTTTATATTTATTTTATTTTTTGGTCTTTTCCTTAAAATTTGCCAAAAATTGTACCAAATTTCAGCAAAGACCGTCCCTTTTTTCTTGAGCTTCATCTTAATTACCGCCAAAAATTGAACCAAATCTCAGTAAATACCATAAAATTTCAAGAAGCTTCCGAAGCCTACCCTCCTAATTGTTTAGGACGGTGGCACTGTGCATTACTATGAGAAGTAGCATGCTCCAAATGATAAACTAATGGCCTGGCGTCAATTGGTTTATCGTTTAAATATAGCAATCTTGGGCTGGTGGTGAACAAAAAGCTTGAGAAACAGAACTATAATTTTGTACCTGCCGATGTAAGTTTGAACTCCGTCAAGTATAATATCAAAGGCTGTTTTAACGTTTCCAAAAAAGATTTTGGATGTGATCTTTTTTTTAACAGGAATCTTCATCGTTGGCAATTTACCGTTTTATGGTTCTCAAATGAAACTCAATATGCAGTTTGGGGGAATAATTTTCTACATCGTCAGTTGGCGCCAGAGGACATAAAAGGCCAAAGCGGTCAGAAATAAATAATATTGCGTCTTAACGTGCCAATTAACAATTAAACCACTGAAATTATTATAGCCTCAAAATAACCAGTGCTAATATTTCAATGATGCTGAAATGAAAACATTGTAGGCCTGTTGACTCAGAAAAAGGCGCAGTAAATCGCCACTCCTACATGCAAGAACTTGATGCATACTCGAGTGCTAGACTAAAAAACTGCTGAGTCGTCATAGCCTAGGATTCTAGGTCCTCTACATCCGTGCATATTTTGTTTCTATGCGCAGTTTTGTGCATTACGTTTTTTATTAAGAAATTTCCAAATCTAACTGAGGACCAAAAAGTCCAGGAACAGAAAGTCAGCGTGAAATACAAGAAAAAAAATTAGAAAAAATTACGAAAATCTTGAACAAGCTTACCCTGGGCTTAAACGCTATTAGTTTGACAAGCATTTCAACGGTGAAGAGAGCAGTGAACACATTATTCATGTTGTCCAGGACCTTAGTCAGTTCGTCAGACTGCTGGTAATGCTACAAAGTAAAACAGTAACGTAAGACACGTTTGCATTGTAGCAAAGCAAAGTGAAGAAAAGCCGCAAAACAAACGTCATTGACAACTTGCGCAAGCCGCAGCATCGTATTGTTTGTTGATAGGGCTTTAAATTTTTCTAATTGTGAATCTGAGTTCGATACATACCCGTAGCTTTACTCATGTTCATCAGAAAAGGCGTGGCAAATAATATTTAAACGTTTTTTTTTTTTTGAAACAAGTTTAAACATATACTCAGATATGAATACTAGACTACCTTCAACACTCCGGTATTCACTTAAAAGATTTACGATACTGCTACAGGGAATTGAATTTCTAACTTTTTGATTCATCTTCCAATTTCTTAACCGCTGCGCTATTCCCAGCTCGCTCCTTCTACAGAACTTTTGCAACTTAAAGTTTGTACGATAAACTAAATACCGTGTTGTCAGCCATATCCAAGCTCGGTCCAAAACTCGGGAGTGAAACTTCCCACTTGGGTATGGTGAGAGCAGGGATGCCGAAACACGGCCCCCAATAATTTGACTGCATCTCCCCCAATAATTTGACTATGGTCTACATCTGCATCCCCCCCCCCCCCCCCCCCCCAATAACTTGACTCTGGTCTACATCTGAGCGCTGGATGATGTTTGGTGCAGTTTTTTGATTTTCACTTGAATTCGGAGAAACAATTCTTCTATTTGTGGTGAAGACCTTTTTTTTTTCTGGTCTTTACTTAAAATCGGGAAAAAAAACTCTTCCATTTTTGTTTTTCTTTTTTGATCTTCACTTGAATTCGGAAAACAACTCTTCCGTTTTTGGTGAAGACCTTTTTTTTTGCTTACCTGAAAAAAATCGTGGTCGAGGTTCATCCCCCAATGTTGAAAATAGGGCAAAATTGGGGTAAAATTGCAAATTATTCCCCCCAATGCTCAACAAAGATCGGCACATCTAGGTGAGAGCAACAAAAATGGAAATAAAGGCAGAACAAACTTTACTGTTTTTTACAGGGTGTTAAGAGATGTAAGGTCATACAAAAACGAACTACAATAGGGTTAGAAAATAGCTAAACTTGTTGATAGAAGTTAAATATCCTCTTACCTGTATGGCCAAGCAAACTGTGTTGAGCAGAATTAAAATAAGCATGAAGTATTCGAAATAGTTCGAGTTTACAATGTACCAAGCCTTGTACTGCCATCGATTTTTAGGGATGTATTTGCGGATTGGCTTGGCTTTCAGTGCATACTCCAAGCATTTTCTCTGAAAAACACAACATACTCAGTTTTAATGCAAAGATTTACTCCGCTAGCTTTGTTTTTAAATAAGATTATAATACTTAGTTTACTCGAGTGAGAATGGAACTAGAATTTAAATCTTACCTGGTTTTTATCAAGTTCACAGTTTTTATATTCCCGCTCTCCTTGTTCCTGAAACGTCACGATCACGAAACCCACGAAAATGTTCATCATAAAAAACGCGATCACGATGATGTAAATGAAGTAAAAAAGGGCCACAGCCTGTCTGGCGTTATAAATAGGGCCGTGACCTTCTTTCCAAGAATCAATGGACTTGTACAGCAATCTAAAATCGAGAAAACATAACATACTCCACTCATCATAAATTCGAGATAATGTAAATGAAAACGATGGGCGTAAAAATCAAAAGGTTATCCCGAAGTATGGCAAATATTTTTTTCCAACGATGAGATACAGATGAAAATTGCAATTATCAATGGTTTGGTTTTCGACATGGGGCTTCATCAAAGCAAGATACAGAGCGCGATGGGGGTCAGCGCTGTTTGGGGCTCACTACTGATCCGCTTCCCCCGTAGCTCACATAAAACAATAAGTAACTACACGTCGATGATTTACAATTTTGTGCTTACCCTGGCCATCCTTCAAACGTAGCTACGACAAACAGCGTCAACATGGCGTTGAGAACATTGTCATAGTTGAAGTCGTTGTTAGACCACACTCGCGGTTCTAATTGTGTTCCACTACTCCCATCAGAAGGATTAGTTTTAAAATAACCCCTGAAAAAAAATATAACAATACGTTAGGTCCAAAAACCGCGGTCCGAACCTTCATGAAGTCACAACTGCAAACCATTGATTTTGCTTCATCCTGGTTTGTTTGTCTTCTGATAATTAAACAAAATCGGCGCCAAACTACTGTTAGTAGCTATATGTCTAGTTTTTCCCTTAATCCAGTTATCGTCTGTTTTTGAAATTGGTGTTTTGAGGTTCAATTCACAGTCCAATCTTAATAATTTTCAACTGGTGTCTGGCATTACTCTTGTTTTGCGTTACTGAACATTTTAAGAATAACGTGGAATATAAAATATTCAATGAGTAGTGTATTTCCACAATTTTAGCCAAAAATGGCAAAAAGTATTGAAAATTTTTTTGTCTGTACTCATTTACAAGCTCAAATTTTTGGCTCCCTTCTTTAACAGTTCCATTATGGGGCACCTTTTTACTTGCAGTATTAATAGGTTGCATAATTGACCACAACTCACTTGCAATCTGCTTCAGTTTGTTTTGACTCATCATTACAATAGTACAATCTTCCATTGAAAAGTTGAACTCCGATGCATGCAAACATGAATTGAAGGAGGGTTAAGATGATAATGATGTTGCCCATTGTTCCTGCGAACAAAATTAAAATGGCAACCCCTGGTAAATTGTAACAACGCAACTCAAAGTTTCTAAACGGAAAGCATCATCTTTTGATTCCGTTTGCAAGTCTTAGGTCTAGCTGAGACATTTCACCAGGTAGACTGTATGGCCCAAAAGGAAAGAAAAAGGTGTAAAGTATCTTTTTCAAGGACACAGCGACGCACTTCCTGTCTGGGAACCGAACCATGTATCAGCTGCTTTTCTATACTAACTGGTACTCTGCCTCTACAACCTTAGTTATCACTAGAAAATTTTCCTGCTTGATAATCAACATTGAAAAAAAGACATTGCAATGCTTTAAAGTAAGTTACGGATAGGCGGAATAGCGGTAAGCTGAATAGAAAACCAATAATTTATCGCTGTCTCGTGGTCATAGCATTTAGCTGATAAATAATCTAATCTAGCTGAAAGAGCTTCTCTGTTTGATATAATTATGTACTTACTTATGGCCACAATTACACATTGCACCACGTGTTTCAATCCCTTTGCTCTGTTGATTGCTCGCAGGGGTCTGAGTACACGGGCAACCCGAAGAATTTTAAACACAGAAAAAGAGTCACTAAAAAACACAAAAAGAGTCTAAGTTGTTGACATTTAAAACATTTTCCTACCATTTTAAAAGTGTTAGGTATTATCAGACTAAATTTTAAGGCCTTGATTCCCAAATACTGCTGGGATTTATTCTAGTTCATATTTTACTGTTATTTATACAGTAGTTGAAAGCTCAAAATGTTTTGGCGAAAGCAATATTATAAATTTTTTCTTCTTAAAAAGCTTAAACTGAACTAAGACTCAACGATTTTCTTAAAGAATATTCTATGTATAAACACTATGATCAACACGTATATTTTGGCGTGGAACTTTGCTATAACTCACTTTCCCAGGAACGAAATTAAAGAGACACACACAACCAACAAATCAAGGAGATTGAAGAAGTTTCGACAAAAAGAACCTTTGTGAAGGATAACACCATATGCCACCATCTTTATCAAAACTTCGACGGTAAATATGCTGGTGAAAACGTAGTCAAAATATCTGAAAAAGAAAAATATAGTAAAAAAATAATTACTCCATATAAATTTTTTGATTAGATTACTGGTTTAGTTTTGATGCTAGTTGATATTGTGTATTCCAAATTTAATGATTTTTCAACATCCTTGCTCGAAAGATTAAAAAATAAATTCTTGGACATTGACCTGCATAAACTTAAAACAAATTTTGAAATGCTAAAGTTTAGGCAACGGAGCAATCTACTCCAACTAGAATCATCAAACCACATCATGGCAAGACAAGCAAATAAAAAAATGCAAGTCTAACCAAACATTTTTGACATGAATTATGTTTTGACATGAAAGGCGAAAATTTTGTTTTAGGTAAAATCACGAGGTCTAGGGTTCGAATCCAGGTTATTCTGATAAACTCGAGTGGAGCAATATCTTGTTAACCGCTTTACAATCAAATCTAACCAAGTGGGGTTTTGAAGAGGTTACACAGCCTTCATCTGTGCAATCATTTCAAAACACGAAGACCTAACGGTCCTTTCGCAGTCCCTCTGTCCTTCCCTTGTAATATAATTATGTACATCAATTGATAACGTATTTTGTATTATTTAAGAGCTTTTGAGTTGGACGCAATAAATATTGAGTTTGAGTTGTAGAAATAACGAAATCTTGAAGTCTTCAGTCGTCAACAACATGCAGATCTGAATACTTTCGAAAATTACAAGAAAGATCGTGATTTTGTCCGGAGCCAGCCAAACATACAAATCTGTAGAGATGAGAAAGAATCCACTGCAAGCAGTCAATCCACTGTAGCATGCCCTCTCAACCTCCCATAAAAAAAAACAAAAACTTCATAAAACCCGTAAAAATACAACGTAACAGCAAAAGAACAGGCGTAAATAAGTCTTCGCACACACTGGCTTACCTTAAAACTTCGTTTCTTTCTGAATTTATATTGACTGGGTCTTCACAGGCTAAGGCTATACTGCTTAACATAATCAAAAGAAGGACGGAGTTGTTGAAAATATTGTTGTTGGCAATTCTGTAGCAAAGTAACCGAAATCTGAAAAAAGGTATTGCACGTCATAAAAATATTCGTTAGATTCTGAAAAGTTATATCCAAATTAATCCCCATCGTTACATCTCGCATGCAGTAAAATAATGCGCCAACATTAAGCCGTTAGCAACAGCCTCAGGAAATGAAATGTAATCTTATTTGAATGGATGAATCGATAATGAACTCACCAGGATAGCATTTTAGTTGCCAACAAAACCAAAAGGTATTTTGTCTTGACTGAGAATCGAGTCGCATAAACAATCGCACAAAAGTGATTTTTGTCTATTTTGGGTTCAATCGAATACATAAGGAGCAACTTTGAGTGAAAGAACAGTTGAAAAATACCGACAAAAAACTCGAACTTGTTATTTCAAATTCATTGCTTACTTGTTTTTAGTGGTAAAGATAAAGAAGGAGGTAGCTTGGGGCAGTGGAACTTTCGCCTCTTTGAAATTAAGCTCAGACAAACGTCGAGGCCGTGGACCGATTGGTACTTCAGGTTGCGATTCGGTATCGCTTTCATCCGGTAAATGTCGATCCGAGTTTGTCTCTGAAGCTTCGGTTATCTCAATTCTATAAAACAAACTAGAGTTGATACAAAGCTACAAACTATCCTATGAGATGAAGAGTTGCGTATCAGCCAAGGGAGGCAGTTACACGAAGGGAGGCAGGGGAGGCAGTTACCGACAAGAATGTGTCAGCCAAGGGAGGCAGTTACACTGGTGTTTTTGATAACGTGTTCAAATTTCCAAATTGATATTTGAAAAATTGGGTTCGTAGATTTGAATAATTTGGATGCCGAAAACGCCAAAATTGGTTATATAGCTGCGTTTGAACGCTAAATTTGATATCAACACTGTATGTCTGTCCACTCAACCAGCACTTATTTTCGCCAATAGGGTTTTTTTGACGCATTGCTACACAGATGATTCAACATATCCTCGTTATCGGCCAAAATTGAACTCGCCCCCACATTTCGCAAAACTCAAAGTTTACCTCAACACAATGGCGCCTAAAATCGTAGCGCAGTACTTACTTTACATCAGCATCGTTGGATGAAGAGCTAAGAGTTTGCAGTTGAATTTCATTTGTTGGGACTTCAATTAGATCTTCCGGGGCGCTGTTTACCATCTCTGAATTGTTGATGTTGGATACTTCTTTCTTTTTGAAGAGTTTCCTTTCAAATATTTTATTAAACTTGCTATATTACGTCAAAACGTGTAACGAGATGACGGGGCCCATCAGCGCGTCATAAGTCTTACAAGCAACACAACTTCTTCTGAAGAAATGTGACCGCAGTGGCGAGCTGTTGGCAACACTGCGTCTATTTGACCGGCTCGAGATTGGAACCTCAGACCTCCTGCTCCAGAGATGAACGCGTCATCGCTCGACCACCTAACAAGAGAAAATTTTTCTTCGAAAATTTTTCCTAACAAGAGAAAATTTTTCTTCTTTAAATCAATTTGTTTTCATTAAAAATCAAATCTTTGTAATATTTCCTGCAGTATGTAAAAATGTAACCACTTGGCGGGCCCTATCACGGTGCTATTAAGAACGTTTCGGCATCTATGTTCTATAAGTAGTCAAAAGAACAAAGTAAACTACACTGCAATTAAAATTAGCTTCGAGCTTACGAAATGAAATGACGTTTATTTTTGAACATTATTACGTCAATGGAGCCAATCCAGCACCGGGCATATAACTTGCCAAGAATTTGAAACTTTGTAAAGTTTAAGAGACTCGTAAACACTGCAATTGTGGGTCGAGTGTCTGCAGTGTATAGGTTAGGCTTGGGTTCGATTACTGATTAGACCAAACCAAAGACTTATAAAGTAAAATTCGAAAAAAAATAGACTGTATGGTGAGCCATTTGTCGTAAAAAGTAGACAAATGACGGCTTTAGCTGAAAATCACAACGTCCCTCCGGTGTGTCATTGTCGAGACAACTTGCATATAGATTGTAATGCTGATTACATTAACAATTGAAAACAAAGCAAAAATTTACTTTATTTTCTTTAGGCGCAGTCGCTTTTTTCTTTTCTTTTCTTCTTCTTTTTCTTTTTGTGCCACGTTCAAGCTCTCAGCATCGGCAAGGTTGTCCACGGCAATAGCAAGAAAGACGTTGAGTAAAATGTAATTTCCGCAAATAAAAAGCACGATGAAGTAAATGGAAAGAGCTATACCAAATGTATTAGCGCCTCCATAGGCGTTAATTCCATGGTACATGACAACGTTCCAATCTTCCCCAGTTAAAATCTAAACAACATAAAAAATAACATCAAAAAGAAAAAAAAATACTCTATCACGAATTCATTATTTCAACAAAATACAAAAATTTTCTGGAACCTGTGACCATAAATTTTCCAATGGCTTGGAAAAAAGTATTACAATGCTTAATCCACTTCTACAAATGTAAGATAATTGCTCGAACATCGCGAGAAATAAGTCTTTTCGAAGTCTATATAACTCTAATAGACCAATACAGAGTCATATGATGTTATATGGACTTTGGGTCTTTTTTTTTACTTCTTCAAACTTTGAAGATAAAAAAATTGTAAAAAAATCGATATCACAACACTAACTTGAAAAACAGTCAGCAGAGCTTGTAAGAAAGTGTCAAAATTGGATCGAATTTTTTCACCATCATCGGTATTGAAGCGTCCTCCGAAAATCTGCATCCCCAGAAGTGAAAAAATAACGATGAAAAGGAAGAGCAAAAGAAGCAACCCCGCAATGGAGCGGATGGAATTGAGCAAGGATGCAACCAGGTTACTCAGTGAACTCCACGACCTAAAAAAATGTTAGAAGTTGGTGAAAAAAAATTTTTTTTGAAAAATAGCATAGTAAACTAAATCAAAAAATGGTTGAAAATTATCCAAAAACAACACTTTAAAACCAAACTGTCAGACAATTCCAAATAAACATAAAATCTACATTTCAAAAAATTAAAAAAAAGTATAACGCTAATAAATAGCGCACTATGTTTTTTTCTTATAACTATTAAAAAATTGAAAAATGTTGGCAAGCAACGATAGATCATTTCCCAACAGAAAATTGAAAAGTTGTTATGTTTTTTAAAGTGTGGAACAAGGAGTAATTTTGAAGAAGTCTAAAAAACCCGTTTCATTTAAAGGAATATCCCTTTCCACCGATCTATTTCATAACAGAAAAGTTAGAAAATTCTCTCTTTACAATTACCTCGTCATCTTGAATATTCTCAGAAGTCGAACGCAGCGTAATACAGATATTCCAAGTGGTTCCATTATCTGAAAAATTTAATATCAGCAATGTCAGCAGTTCGTAGACACAACCATAAACGCAACTTACATGATAACTGCTAAGTAGATTTTTATTATTTCTCGGCAAATTAATTTCACCGTCAATGAGGCGTGGAGAATGACCAAACATACTGTAGCAAAGATATATTTCAGGTGGAAAGCTTCTTCAAATCAATGGGCTACCTATCTTCCACTTACATTAAAAGTGCCAATCTTGCTCGTTTGATTCTGAACCTTTGGGTGAAAAAATTAGAAAACAAAGAGAGCAAACAGAAAATCTCAGACAACAAAAGATCCCTGCGCTGTTTCCCGGCCAATAAAACTCGGAAAAAAATACAGTAATTTACAACTGCAAAACCTACCTCTGCGCTCGTTAGCACGAGTTCAATAATGCCGCCACAGACGACAAAGCAATCAAATCTGTTGAACAGCGACACAAAATAGACTTGGATACCAAGAGCGTACATTTTCAGCAACATTTCAAAAGTGAACACGCCAAGAAGGATTTTGTTTGTAAGATCTGCAACATATATTTAAAATATTGCTAAAAAGCAACTTATTGGACACTTAGTAGGAAGGGCCGCATTAAGTGAAATTTTCGGGACGATTACCCCTGGACCCCCGAAAAAAAAGACTCATTTACAAAAAGGCACCAAGAAGAAGCCTTCTCCTCAAACAAAATATGCATCTCATACAAAATCTGTCTATCGTGGTAAAAAAACTAGTTAAAACCAAAAAAATAGAACTCTTTGCTTTAGAATTAAGTCACCGCCAGAAACTAAGAAAAGTGTGGGCGTTTTCGATGGCTTTCCCAACTGCAGTTTTCCTCAAGTCAGTCCCCCACCTCCTAATTCAGCCATGCGGTTGGAACATTCCAATACCAAGCCGTTCATTGAATTCAAGTCTACTAATAATTCGCAATGTCGCAACAAGAACTTTTACATCACAATGTTGTGTTAAATTATATTCTATAACATTTTTGTAAACATTTTGAAAAAGGTTGTTGATGCACAAGAAAGCAAAAAGAAAAAGAATCAGTAATAGCTTACAGTATGTTGTGACACGATACCCAAATTTGCAGTATAAAAGCTAATTTTCTGTAGCAACAAAAATACCCATACACTACACAGAAGATTATTTCACGCACAAAAAAATTTATTTGAATAAGTATCATTCTTCTGATTATTCCATGGTTGAAACAGGCTTTTAAGAATTTAAATTTTTATGTGTGGAATACTTGTAAAAACAAGTTTCTAGGTCCAAAATAAATCGTTCCACAAATTAACACTAACAGCCTAATGACCTCTGTGCGTAGAATTTGGCAATTCTACAGGTTCCAGTCATTTCCGTTGTTAAATCCAAACGCTTACCGCTTACGTATTCCACAATTACAGAATGTAATTTCACAATACATTAGGATTATTTTTCAAACTCTTAGACTGAAAAGTCATCTTTTTTAATGAAAAGGCAACTTGCAATTTGTGGCATAAAACATTTTGCTTCTCCCAAAAGTACTCAAAATTTTGCTGAATTTTCTTTGAGCAACTTCAAAATCGAATTTATGCTTATTACCATCTCTCATAGAAGAAACAGTGTGAATTTATTATGACATGCGCCATACAAATACTCGGAAAGAGTGTTAAAATGTTCAAAAACCCGTTTAAAAATCCAATTAGCGTTTTTGCAACCACATACTACATTTCTTAGCAACAGTTTTTTGGACAAAGCTCATAGGTAAGCAATAAAATTTGTTTTTTAATATTAATTCTTTGAAACGAATAAACACCAAAAAGAGCTCAGATTTACGACAATTCCATTTGCAATGAACTGATGATATTAAGTTTATTTTGTGATACTTTTTGTCCTTGACTTAGTTTAGTTTTGGCACAGACAACCATTAAGTCTTAAAACAGCCAGTTATGATAGTATAAAAAAAGAGCCTTATCCTTAAAAATGTCAGCCTCCGTTATTCAAATTGAAGAATGTTTTGCCTTTGTATCAACACTCTAATTTTCGGGAAAAAGGGAGACAATAAAAAGAGCGAGATTACATACTGACCTTGAACTGTAGTTAACCAATCTGGCTGCTGATAGTGTTCAGTAGCGAGAGAAAGGGTGTTTAGGAAGACCAGTATAATGACCAACCAGTAAAAACCTTGGGATTTCACCATCTTCCGGCAAAACCGCCTTGTCCTGCGGTTCCAACGCTTGAAGATTCGACTAAAATTATAAGGTCGAATAATTTTAATGCCTTATTTGCCCATTCAGCTATATTTCTGAAAATATCCACTGCATTACGAGATGTATTTGAATATGATTACGCTGAATTATTGATCTCGTTTAAAGCAAAACAAACAAATAAAACAAAGTAATTACTAGAGTGATTGCAATACTTTTCGGTGAAATTAATAACTTGGTCTTGTTGTTTTAGCGTCAAACAATTTTTGGTGAGCTTCAACAGATCCTTCAAATAAGCTTTAAACATCATACACATTACACAGAGAATGAACATCAAACAGGAAATTAGTTAATGAATTGGGTGAAAGTAAAAACAGTAAACTGATAAAAGAGCAAAAAAATTCAAGCAAATACGGGTGACTTTCGATGAATGTTATTCTCTACTCATACGTAAACTTGATATTAAAGACTGACCTTAAGTTACATTAATTAGGGTTTGGGTTACGATAAATTAAGGTAAGGGGTTTGTGCTACAAGAGACGTCTCACCTGTAGCGGGTCCGACACAATTCTTTTCTGTGACGAGGCACGTTACGCATGAGTGAGTAGTGATCACATGATGAATATTGAATGATGACAGAAAAGCGAAAATGCAAAACAATATCAATCAAAACATGAACACAGAAAAACTTTCTAATAGTAAAAACTTTCAAAACTATTTTTTAAATTTGATTAAAGTTTTTACGTAGATTTTAAGTGTTTTCTTTAAAAAATTAAGCTTTGTCAAAAAGTATTGTCGAATAAATTTTTTGTTGTTGTTGTAGCGCTTATTTATCCTTTTGTCACCGGACAGCGTCAGACGCTAACTTGTTGGACGATCCGCACACTTTTCATTACCAGGACTACTACGTGATAGGAGGAATCCGCACCTGCTTAAGGGTTTCCGATGATCCAATGTTTCTGTGGATTTCTTCGAATTCTTGTCCACTGAATTTGCTGCTTGTTCGAAGCCACCAAGCAGAGATAATCATCGTAAAGCGTCTTATCCAAGCGCGCAACAACGTGACCAGGGTGCGGGTTAAAACCAGATCATTCAATCAGGGTCGTCGTAAGAACGACGCCTTTACCCATTCGGCCACGCTCCCGACTTTTTCTTTGAAACGAATATAAAACACCAAAAAGAACACAAATAAAGCGAAGCTTGCTTATCATTTAATTTACGATATTTTACGATACGAAAAACTAGAATTGATACAAAAAAGTCTAGAATACTTTAGTATTGCATTGCAACACCAGATATTTCCAATTTTAATAATGCTCTTATTGCAAGACTTAAAAACACAAGTACTTTAAAAATCTCACCCAAAAAAATTTGGAGAAGAATCAAAGTTTTTGTTATCAACGTGAACATTGGGCAACTCGTTATAGGTACTGCTTTAAACATTCTAAATTTTACAAAACTCTAGACATTGTATATTTCACAAAACATTGCATCAAGATATTCATTACTGATCTTTTTTAACGGAATCACTATTAGGTCACAGCAATCTTTTATGAAGTCACAAAGTCAGTTGGTGGTAGGTATGAAAACAGACATGCACCGGAGGTCAAAGGCACAAATTCTAGGTGAAGAGTAATTAATAACCCCGCATGTTTCAAAACCGACATGTAAATTGGTCTAGAAACCACGCCAACCAGGAAATCGAAATAAAAATACCCAAAATCAAAAACATTTAGTACTATCATGTTTACGTGAAAACATTGATCAATGCGTCGTACTTCCTTTATGCTTTTTTTTTAAGTTTTGATTGTTCCTTAATGCACATGATGAACACGGGGAACACGAATCATCTCAACAAAAGTTTGTGCAAACACTAAAAATTTGTCTCTGCCACTTAAAAGTCTTGTTGCATACAAGTTCTGGCGACCAATAGTTCTGGCGCTGAATCGTCCGCGAATAAAAGTCATAGACTGAAAAGATAATTTTATAAAACCGCAGACAAACAGCATGCAAACATCTTTCTGAACAGATTTACATTCCAACCAACTTTAACGAAGAAGTTAAAGTTACGTGGCAAATGAAAGCTAAGTTAGTAAACCCTTGCTCCTTAATAAAACGAATTTTTACCTCTGTCGCCTCCACCAGCTTTCGTCAGAGGACAATCCCGTGTCAATGCTTTCTCCTTCATCAAACGAGTCGGACTGCCCTATAAAAACACAGTAATTATTAGACAAATGAGGTGCTGCGTTAGACTCCGAATTAAAATTAGGCCTGAAGATTGGAGTTCCATTTCCTGGCAGATAAAATCGGAAAGGAGGGTTGACATACAGTCAGTGATATTTTCAGGCGTTAGTACTCATCAGCAAAGTAGAAAGTTTCAAAACTGATGAGAAAACCACTCATCAAGCGGTAAAAACAACTTATACCATTAATAAGATTAAAATACTTTTCCATTAATTTAAAACAAACAAAACAATTAAACACAAAGCAAAAAGAACAAGTAAGACAAAACTTTTGCGTCATTTGGTCGGGAAGCCACAAACAGTTTATTTTCATCATATCCTAATTGATGTATTTAAAAACTGAATGAATTTTGACTTCGCGTTACCGCTATCCAAAAAAAACAAACAAACAAAACGTTAACTTCAATGCAGCTGATAAAAGCGTGGAATCAATATGGACTTGTTTTAGATGAAACTCGTTTTTTATTTCGATGAATTTCAAACTGAAACTTCCAAGCATTTCTTTTTGCAACTCCAAATTCCAGAAAATTATGTGCACGTACAAATACCCAAGAAATAAGGAAAAGATATATGTTACTGTTGGTCAGGGCATAAACCATAAAACCTTGGACTGTTTAGACTTTAGAGCGGCAGCGACGTCTGCCAAATGTGATGTTTTACCAGTGTGTAAGCTACATTTCGTTTCAACAAGCAGAAAACACGCCGGTATGATTTATGCCACATGTTAACACGCCCTTTTGTGGCTAGCATTACGTTTTCACCTGTATTCTAAGTTCGATATTAGATCGGAAAATAGAAAGTGGGTTACCCAATCCAGCAAAACAAGTGTTAAGTCATTCAAACGAAAGACAGTACACAACACTTTTCCAAAAGAGCAGTCAAAGTTAACAATTCAAACAAAACTGACAGACTGCTGTGACGTAGCTATAAAAACAAATACAGCAATTGTCTCTTAAAGATTTTGAGGCGACACAACTAGATAAACTTATATCTCACTATTTTTAACTGCCAACGCAAATTCGTGCGCAAAGTTTGCGTGCTTACGTAAAAATAACGCTTGACGCTCGCAAATTGCAGAGAATGAAATAAAACTCAAAATATCGATCACCCAGTACCTTTTAAGGAATCGAAATACGATAACAGGTTGCGTGTTCGTTCGATTTATATCCTAATTAGTAAGTATTTCAATTCTTTGGCAAAAAAAATGAAAATAAAATCTTGAATTTTTTCGAGCTAAATAAGAACACCAGGGAAAGATTTTAAACGACTAAATGTCCTTTCAAAGTGGCCCGCTTTCTCCTAGGTATAAAATTCCAGCAATCCACTATAGTTTATTTTCATTTCATTGTAGTCCGTAAAAATCACTAAGATGAAAATCCAATTTTTGTTTCGATCAATTTTTGACGTTTGGTAACGTTACAGGTCCAAGGTTTGAACCTAGGCACTCTGCTTTAAAAACGAACGCGTTACCGCAAAACCAGCTGGCACGTCTTCAAACTTATACAACAATCATTCTTTAAAGTTCTAACATTCTTTTTAAAACTTTTAGTAGCACTTTAATCATTCACTCATGTGAGCGCAGCTTTAGGCTGTGAGTACAGTTTTAACTCAAGTCCAACTTAAACGTGAATTTTACTCAAGCTAGGCTTGAGCACAACTCAAGTTTGACATTAGTGAAAGTGCACTTTTGTAGTTCAGCCTAAGGCGCAGAATGCTTTGGTTTATGTGATCGATTGGTAATTTAGTGGGCTAACGGGCACAACTCTTTTATTGCTGACGTCAGAGAGATGTCTGACGTATAGATTCAATCAGCTGTCAAGTCAGAAAGTTACGAAGATGAAGAAGATACAAAGAATTGGAAATAAACAGAAATCAAGAGAGAAAGAAAGAGTGAGTCGCTATTCATAATAGCTCTTGCAAGAGCTAACAAAAAATGCTGATGTAGGTTCAAGGGGCAACTAGCTTTTATGTTTAGTGGGAACATAAAGAGGATCGTAGAAACAAAGTTACTATGTAATGCATTCTTCATAGTCTGGAAAGCAATTTTGAAAAAACACAAATGTCAAAATGGAATCAAGGTTTTCATAGCCATATCACTCGATTGACAGAGCTGCTTATGCGTAGCCTCAAATGCGTCACACGCACAGCACACCATTTGGACCTCTCTGATTCATGCATTCAAGCTTTCAGGAGAGAACTAGCTTAGCATTGCGAATTCCCAGTCCCTCAAGGTGAAAATAGTTAATACTTTCCCTCTAAGCACTAATTATTATCGGCGTATATCAACCTAATCAGCAATAATGTTAAGCTTTTGTAACGGAATACCTCAGGGATTTAAAACGGGACTCGCCCTTATGATCATAACCCAAAAGAAAAGGTAAGATGATAATCACTACTTATATAAAATGCAAAAATGCTTGCTCTTATTACTCTTTATGCAATACAACAGTGTTGCTTTAGGAAGGCAACACAATATGCATTTGGCAAGAGAATAGAGTAAAGAAAAATTGTATACGAAGTATAGTTTACATGAAACCAAATTTAGGTTCAGAGATTTCCCATATGCATTCATTTTCAAGCATGTCGTCGTAAAAACTGATGTTTGCAATGTTATTAACTTTACAGTTAAGCAAATATTTAATTATCAAAAATCGTGATAATAACACTACTTAGTACCTAGGCTAAAATTAAGATCCAATCACTTTAGAGCAGAAAAACGGGACGATGTAAAAATGGAGGAAAAAACAGAGCAAAAATGAAATGAAACATTCTATTTACGAGACATTTCGACGTGAACTTAAGTCATTTTCAATCTAATTCAAACATTCAAGTCTTATTCAAATAATTGAATGATTCTTTCTATTTGAACAAGATTGAAAATGGCTTAAGTTCAAGTCGAAACATCTCGTAAATAAAATGTTTCATTTCATCTTGGCTCTGGTTTTTGTCAAAGGTTTTGTGAACCATAAAACCAAAGCCCCATAGATTCAACCAGTATTTGAATTTTTAGCACATTAGATTTACAACCAAGTTTGGGCTCAAGTTAGTATTTTGCAATATAGTCAAGTTCGAATGTCAAAGTGAAAAATAATCGGAGAGATTTCAGTAAAGCATAGGGCTATTTAGTACTTTATGTCAGTGCATTTTGAGATGATACTGCACATTGTGTGAAAGCTCGCTTTTTTCCAATAAGTACTAATTTCTTACTACTGTAGAGTAGCTATAGTCAATTACCACTGTTATTCATTAAAATACAAAACGATTTTTCACCATCCGATATGCTGCTTTTAAACAAGTGACATATTACACCAAAAGGTCAGTTATTTCGAACATTACTCAGCATTTAAATCAAAATGTAAAATCGAAAAATATATCAAGATAAGTCGTTTAAAGGATCTTTGCTAAACAGACACTGAAATCTTAGGTTTAGTGTTTTTGTTTTTAGCCATTCTTTTGGGTCGGCTCTGTCTAAGATGAGTCCTTTATTCTACAAAAAAAGAAAACTAAGAACAAAATTCCTTTGACCAAAAACTGTCAAATGATATTTCCAAGGAATTTCGCAACCAATACGTTGCAATTCCACTGCGATACTCCACCAAGCTAAGAAAAAGATGTCAGTGTTTCGGGAAATCTGTTACAACCTTGCTTCCGCATTCCTTTACAACTTAAGCTAATTCGGTCAATACATACTATAAATCAATAGAATTAGGGTCTTGTTTTGTAAAAACACGAAAACAACGAAACTCCATTGAGCATTGTGCACAATTGATCGATCCAATTTAAAATCAACGAAAAATCAAAACAACTACAAAATTTTTTCAGCTGTTGGTTATCAAACACCCAAGCAATTAGTCTTAATATCTAAAGCTAAAAATTTAAGATAGTTTGTTCGGGTCTTATTTGAAAATAGTCGAACATCATAACCAGGTTGTTACAGCCTCATAGTTGCTGAAGTAGCTATTGATCCAAAGGCAAAATCAATGCACTCAAGATGCTAATCCTTTTTTTAACGATTTTTTGGCATATGCATTATGTAGAATGCTGCAACTTCACCTTTATTTTTAGTTTTGATTCACGGTCAATGTTAAATAAAAGAAATGTCAGTGGCAAATTTCAAAACTCCAATCTTTTCATTCAATTAAGGCGTTCCACAAGAATCTCATTTGGGACCTTTTTGAATGTGCAATTTTGGGATCATAACGTACGTCTGTCTGTTGATTCTTCGTCGTCATTATCATTATCAAGGTCTTCCGCGCGACTTATCCAATCGAGATATCCCCTTACATCTTCTTCTATTTGTTGTTTTTCTCGAAATTTCTTGAATTCCCCTCGACTGTGCGCTTTTTCTCTTTCTTTTGAAAATTCTCTGAAAATTAAGATAAATTTGAGCAGCTGAAACAACGTTATATTTTTCGTCAGCGGTTTTTTGGCCAGCTGCACTTTTTTGGAATGTTTTTAACAATTCGAGCTAACGACTGATGGGCCGCATATAAGAGAATTTTGGCCGTTTTTTATGCATTAACTGCTCAAAAACAAACTATTTTTGGTCGATTTTTTTTTTTCTTATCCAATACTGAGAATGACAACATTGTTGCAAATAAAATTATGACAACCATTTTCTTACCCGCTCAAAACACCAAGAATGAGGTTCATCACGAAAAACGACCCAACAATAATAAGAGACACAAAATAAATCCACGGGTACGGGTTACCCACTGCGTCATTAGCCTGCACAAAAATACCAATGAGTTATCGAGGCCAATAAGAATCAGGCCTAATAATCAGTTTAAAACTTGATATTTTGTTAGTTCGATTTTCACTGCGTGCCTTTCTCAAAACTAAGCTATTTAAAATAATTGTCCTCCTTATCTCTGTCCAGCAGTGTTGCCAATTAATAACGTTTCAATTAGTGACGCATTTCCAGAAACTTGTTTCCATTCCAAAGTAAAAAATAAGGTTAGAGACAAATATGTGTGATGTAGGAGTTAGCAGAGTGCAAAAGGTTATAGGGACCAAATTCGTACAGCATCAAATGAAAATTGATTCCTTGTTTCACTTATTTTGAGGGTTGCAATTATTGGGGTTAGATGATGAAGGTGTCTAGTAAAATGCCCATTAGAATAAGTCCCAAAAAAAACATACCCAATAAAGAACGTCGGTCCAACCTTCCATAGTGATGCATTGAAAAACGGTGATGACAGAAAACAGAAAATTGTCGAAGTTGATGATGCCATCTGCTGGCCCTTTCCATCCTCCTCTGCACACCGACTCTCTTGTGCACGTTTGCCATGGATAATGATCATCATCCAAGCAAGGACATTTTCTCGCACCAGGCAAAGTCTCATTGCAAGGCGCTGGGTCGCTTAGCATTATATAACCTTTACCTAAAACGCAACACGGATTCACAAATTTTATGAAGATCCCAAAATTCTAATCACGCCAATAGACGAGCATTTTAACAAAGGCCTTTAGATCACTAAGCTTTAGAGGGCCGACATAGTGTTGAACTACGCTCCTTCAAATAAGATTGATTTAAATAAAATTGATAGTGACTTCAGTACTAAGTCGAAACGCCTCTCTTAAAGACTTTGTATCACACTGGCTCATTTATTCTTGAAGCTGTTCCTATACATTCCGATTTTCTGCTCAAAAATTTATTCGAATTTTGCATATTTCCTGGCCTCTAAAGGTGCGTTTACGCTGGACGCGAAGCAACACGAAGCGAAGGTTGGCTACCTTGACGAGTGGTCGCTTATGTCACCATCTCAAACTAGGCCAACAATTCAAAAACAATTTTGTCCAAGTTAGTGAAAGTAAGCAACCGCTCGCCAAGTTTGTGACTGATTGAAACCTTTCGCAAGTCGTCGATGACGTCAAATTTTGGTTGCTTCGCGTCGCTTCAAGTTGCTTTGCGTCCCGTGTAAACAAGCTTTGCATCCCGTGTAAACATGCCTTAAAATTTCAAACGATCATCATAAACAAATCTCTGGAGGAGTTTCGAACGATCAAGCATGCTTGATTCTTACCGGTTTCATTGTGATAGCAAGTGCTGTGAAAGCTTCCTCTAAATAACTCAAGTCCGACAACGGCGTAAATGATGATAACAAAAATAACTAGAAGTGCAATGTGCAGCAGTGGTAGCATAGCTCGTACAATCGCATTCAAAACCACTTGAAGACCTTAAAATTGAATAAATACAATTATTTCGTATTGTAGTTTGAATTACATCTCTATTCACCTAGTTGCCTTGGACAGCAAACAGCGAAAGGAACTTTCGGTCTTCGATTCAAGCTGGCACTTGTCTACTTATCAACCACACACGGTGGAAGCTTCACTTTGTCCTTTTTATTGCTGAACGTCAAGCTGAGAAGCTGTGAATACCAATTTTTATAATGTTTGGTTTAACCTGACCGGAAATCGAACCCAGGTCTACCGTTTCAATAACTGACGCACTATCCACACGATTAACGATTGTATTTATTGCCCCACCCAGCTTCGACTTAAGCGCAGGGTTGTGAACATAGTTTGCATTGCTGTTGTCTACAAAAGCAGGCATGCTTCCCATAAGTAAAATAGCAACTTTTGTAATCATTAGACTCAGACTATACCGTGCTATAATCGAGAGCGTGCGAGCGTAAATTTACTTCATTTTCAAAAGAAAAGCAGTAGACCCGGCGTATACAGCATTTGCAGCGTACAAGTTGCCACTCGGTTAAACAAAACTGAAGATACGCTCCTACGCTTACGACTTTACGTCCAGTGAGCAGACCGAGCCTTAACCAACATTTCAAAATAAACAGCATCCAGAAAATGGTATCCTAGGGAAAACTAGAACAGTCGAACTGTTTAATAGGAGAGGCTAGTTTAAATAGGGCATTCAAGGTCTATGATTTCTCGGTTGACCCGGACGTTTATCATGCGTCAAGGAACTCGGCGTCTGTCAAACCACACCAACACAGACCACCCTTTTTGGGTTTTATCAGCATGTCTTTCGTCAGGCTCAGCCACCATTAACTGGTACACTGCTTGGCCTCGATAAGAAAGTATCTTTCGTAAGAATGCAACGACGCAGTGCCAGTTGGAAAATCGAACCAGGAGCTGGCAACCTTTCGATCGCCAACCCGACGCTCTACCACCCTTATTGCAGAGCTATCGCCGCCTGTGGGTGTTGAAAACGTCTCAAATATATCTTCTTCAAAATGGGAATTATATATTGCTGTAAAATATCACCCGAAAACAGAATCAAAAAGCAGAAAACTCAGGGAACTTACTTGGAACTCCAGAGACAAGTCTAAGCGGCCGTAGGACACGAAAGGCTCTCAGTGCCCGAACTTTATCGGTGCTTCCAAAATCGACCATATCAAAAACGATACTAACTAAACTGAAAAAAAACAAAAAAACTTTTTATTTGAACCAAAGTTTGTATTTTGATAAAACTCTTCAAAAGCTGCTGGAATGAATGTCTTCGCTAATTATGGATTAATTCTATATGATTCGCTTCGGTACGCCAGCCAATGAGTATGAAGGTAAAACGAGTCCGTTTCTAGTGTAGAAGGTCTAAGGTTTAAATTATTATATTTGCCTTAGTATACAGTATATTTGCTCTATCAACAATGCCACACTCAGAAACTTCAATCTAAGACAAACGATTCAAAACACATTTTCAGGCAATACATACATGATAAAGCACTACCAGTTCTTCTCTAATCGAGCAACAAACCGTTTTGCTTGTCATAAAAAAGCTACGATGGAACCATTCATTGGATGAATCCATTCCGGTTTTGGAGTTGACCTTGATTTTGCTGCTTGTTTGAAGCCATCATTCGGAGATAATGGCCGTAAAACGTAACACCGTGACCAGAAGGCGATTTGAAGCCAGATAATGCAATCAGGGGAGTTAGAAACATGAAGCTTTAGGCGCGGTCCACACCAGGCGTACAATCGTGATCGTGCAAGCGTATTCTTTGTTTATTTTAACGAATTTTACGCTTGTAAGGTGAAGCGCTAATAATTTGACACGCTGGCGGTTGATCGCAATGAATTTTGGTTCAAAAGTAAGAAAAAATGTTACGCTTGTACGTTCACGATTCTACTCTAAAAGAGTAGATCGGGCCTCAAACGGTCTCGGCCGTCCTGGATGCAAAACAAGTACTAAAACAATAGTTTTTCAAAGCCACATACCCTATAACGACGATTAAAAAATCGAGTAAGTTCCACCAGTTTCTCAAATACGCGTTTGGATGAAGTAAAAATCCGTAAGCAACTATCTTAAGTAACGACTCAATCGAAAAAATTGCGAGAAAAACGTATTCAACCTTTTCCTGAAAAAAGAAATTAGAGTAAAAGTCTAAAATTCATCAAGAATAGATGGGATCAGCCCAAAATAGGGGATCACAAACATCACTATTCCGTCGAAAAAGACCAGGAAGGCAGTAACCTACTGTAGCTCAGTCGTGAGTGTTAATCGGTGAAACGACCGAACAAAAGGCAAGAAATTCCAATGAAACTTCACTGCAATCCGAGGATCATTATTAAGCCGTCATAATTTTTTTAAAGCTTTTCGTAAAAAACAACAAAAACGCCGCGGGCTTAGTACATTTCGAACAAATTAGGCAAGTAGTCAGGTGACAAATTAGGCCGTAGGGAATTTTGAAAATTTTACGTTAGGATGGCTGTTTGCAAGGCCGCTGGTTTAGACGTGGGCCGGTGTAATGCAATGGGCTGCTGAAATTTGGGCCGTATATAAAAATCGGGGTGCTCTCGTACTTGAAGATCTTCTTTTCACTCTTCTCTGGATTTCGGTATCACAGTGGGCACTTTCAATAGAGCAACTAGGGGGGGGGAGGCTTCAGCCCCGACTTAGCCAAACCACTTAGCAAATTTAACATAAAAATGCGTGCGTATAGTCGGGTTATGGACTTGACCTGTGAGTATGAGGCTTGAAGGGGCTGAGCAATTTATTTTCTTAAACGGCTTCTTAATTGTAACAATTTAACGTGCTCTGAAACAAGGTGCGAAATTTGATCCTAATGGCGACTTTGAAATAACTATTTTTTTCTGAAAAATTAGAAAAAATGCCCCGTGGTTTCCGCCCTCAAAACCCCGCCTGTGAAGCTTAAGTTGCACCCGTTTGCTCAGCACGCCGCTCAATTGATATATTTTTCAAGCTAAAAAATTTATTAGTTCAAGCCACCCCCTTAGCAAAATTCTGGTTGCTTGCCTGGACTGTTTGGTTGCGGTTGATAAAAAAAAAACGAACTTATTGAAGACATTTTTTCGGTCGGTAGCTCGCAAATTCAGATTTAAATTCATTTCGTCAAAGATTAAGGAAAATCGGCCAGTTGCGAATGGGACTGTGTTGCCCAAGCGCAATGACGTGAAAATGAGCACCTCCAACTCGTTACACGTTTTGGCGTAATACAACGAGCATAGTGAAAAATTTCATTTGACAAAATTTAATTCGCAATTCCAACGTATAACAGGGAGCTTTGAATTGACATTGGATACTTAACATTACCTAAATTCGCAATTTGCCCATGAAGTTGCGGTTTTGTTTATTCTTTATACAGTCCCACATGTGAATAAAAAATGTCAAAAACTGGAGATATCAAAGGAAACATTGGTATCTTGGACCACATTTTAGATAATTGAGATGATCATTTTGGATTTATGTGTGCAGTTAATCTGTTACTTGTAGTAACAGTCTTGATTGAAAGGAGGGGTACCTACTTTTCGCACCTCTGGGGAAATCAGCACACTTATGAAAAGTAAAAAAATTTGTGTAATACGTTATGATGGACTGCAGTCATTGAATGACTCGTTTGCTTCATTCGTTCGTGAGGATTACAGACAAAACTCCTTAAAGCCTAATGGTCATTTATAGGCAACCGGAAATGAAGGAAATTAAAATAAACATCTAGGTGCAAAATTCAATCAATCAGGCAGACAACTGCTCGGAATATTAATAGCTAAAAACAGTACACTCAAGCAAAACACTAAAAAAGAACGAAAAACAACCAAAAATTACAATATTACCACTAACAATTTTAGATAAAACCCAGCAAGGAGCTGAAGTGTTTCTAACTATTTTGTATGGGCAAGGAGAGTTAGGCTCTAATGCCTCTAAAGTTGGAATGATATTGTTGAATAATGTAAGTCCTAATTGTGTTTTGGTCATCACTCATCAGTAATTACGCAAAGAAAGTACTCAAAACTTGATGAGCACAATGACTATAATGATGTCATATTAAAAGTTTTTTGAAAATGACAATATTGTTTTTTCTCACAATACAAGTTACAGCACCTTGAATTAATAAATGTTCGATTTAATATGACCAATTTCTTCGCATGGCTGTACTTTAGTATAGAATTTCTGGTTTAATAAAACATACTTAATAATCAATGCTTTTAAATGATAATACTAAAAACAAACAATAATTTTATATTATAGATACTGCGGCACTTGAGTTCGGCCATTTTTGCCGTGTTGCTAAAATAAGTACACAAAAAATAGACCAACGACTGAGGGCCCAAGTCTGACTTAAGTCGAACAAATTTCTAGATACTTATATCGTACAAAGACTTCAAACTTTCAAAGTCAAGCTTGAAAGCTCCTCAAGTTCAATTTTAACTCTCTGAAGTCGGAAAGAAATCACATCATTTTTTTTATAAGCTCATCAAACCAAAGTTCTGCTAAGGTTGATAAACTCACTTTAATTGTCTTCAGCGTATTAAATTTTTTTAAAATCGGATTTGAGGTAAATTAGCCTTGTACTTTTATTTATCAAGTTGTCTTAGCTAAGAGACAGTTAAGGGACTTTTTTCGGTCTTCGAGTCAAGCTGCCACCTGTCTATTACACACAGTAGAGGCTTCACACTGTCCCTTGTTTATAGATGAACGTCAAGCTGAACAGCTGTGAATACTAGAAATTTTTCTAGTTGTCGGTTTAACCCGATCGGAAATGGTACCAGAATCAGCCATTTCAATAGATGTTCTATCCACCAGACCACTGATAGGTTCAAAAAGCTAAAACAATATCTTACCAAGATTTCGTTCGTAGCATTGGAGTCCTCGTTTGGATACGGCACGTATATGGCAAGTGCGATGCAATTTGCAAAAATCGTAAGAAGAATAACAATGTCGAAAGGCCTAAAACGCATATTTGTAGCTGAAAAACTGAAAAACGAAACAATTTTCTACAATATTAAACTTTGAGTAAATGTTTGGGATTGTTTTTTGACCTCCTCCAATACGATGTTTCATGTCAAACTGTTGAAAAATAGACTATTGAAGATTTAATTACGTGTCATGCTAGAGCTAGACGACTGAAAAAGCCATTTACATGTTTTGTGACGTCATCATCAATGACGTGGAGAAAGATTTATGAAATTGCTTCATCAACCTTTCAACACCAGCGCAGTGTTTTGACATCTGTATCCGCTTTAACGAAAACGTTAGGGAGGAAGGTAGGAAACTGTCTTTGAAGATGGGAAACTGTCCCAAAAGAATCACACAAATTAATATAAATTTAATATTTCACAAAATTCATGAGTAAAATGAAAATTTTAGCTACTCTTTCATCGAACTGTTCAAAACAATCAAGCAATACCTCAAAAAATTTGAGCTAGAGCAGTGGTTCCCAAACTTTTTTAAAAAAGTTCACAACGGACCCTTTCAAATTGTTTTAATATTTGGCGACCTTCTTTGCAAGACTAAAAACACAGGTACAAAAAGACTGAGCTTCAGCTAGGCCATGGGAATAGCTAACTATAGTAGTAGCCCTCGACAAACTGGACTTTTCTCTCTGAGATGCCATAGGGAGTCGGGTAGCGTGATCACAACGAACGCATTGGAAGCAAAAAATGAATCTCGCAAGCATAGATTGCGTACCTCCTGAACGCGTAAGAGTCGAAAGCAAAATTATTAAGCTATGAGCCAAGAAGGCGGATACCAAATTTCTTTCGCAGACCTTTTGAAAGTGCTTCACGGACCCGACTTTGGGAACCACTGGGCTAGAGGATAGCGCAGCGTAAAGCCGTATGGCTCTTACTCCAAGAATCAAAGTTCCATTCCCATTGTCGTAGCCAAACTGGAAGAACTTGCCACAGTCGAAAAAGTTATTTACCTTCTTTAGTAAAAAAAAGGTTTAAAAACTCAAATCAATCTTTGTTCATCCCAGCAATTCCACCAAACAATGAATAAGCTGAAGGGGCCCATGTCCGTTTGAGCTGTACCGCGGCTAATAGCAAGATACAGCTGCAGCGGTGGGCAGTCGTTGACAACACTTGACCATCTGCATGACCTGAAAATCGAGTCTAAGACCTCACCCTCATTCTAGCGGTGGGAACATCAACCGCTCGGACGTTTGGCAAATTGAAATATTTGGAGAGAATAGTAGAAAATCAAAAGGCCAATATCTCAGGAACGTAATCGGGCTTAAATTCAGCTTGCGTAAAAACTTGAGAGTAAATAAAAAAACTCGGGACTACTTTTACCGAAAGAGTTGAAAAGCCAAAAAATGGAACTTTAGTAGCTCAGGCTGGACTTCTTAACAGTGACGTAAAACTTTCGTTAGGGATAGCGAGTTCAGACATTTGGGGCCTCAAGTTTTGGTCTTTAGTTTGCCTAGGCCCACAAGGGCCCCATTCGACAGGTACCTCCAACCCCTTAAATTCTAGATCAACCGCTATGTTGCAAAATATGAATGTGTGGCTTAAAAATTTTGACAGTTTTAACTCAAATCGGACACAAAACATGAGCCCACTTAAAACTACAAGCTAAGAAATCTTAAATTGCATCGAAAAAGAAAAGAGGAACAGTTGGTTTGTTTTTGTAACTTGACAACTGAAATGTTTGTTGATTGAAATACGATTACGGTGTATTGATATGCCAAGTAATTATCTCTGTTTCGTCGTAATGTTTAGAGATTGACCTAACATTTTATCTTAGTGAAGTAATTAAGCATTCGATTGCAGCTAAACGTTGGCATGAAAGCTACGTAGCCGGCAACAAATAACCAATGCAACTGAACTTGCTCGTTGCAGCAGCGTGGCTATGTAAGAGTGCTGGATAATAAGCGTTGGCTTAAGGCTGCAACAGCTGCCGTTTCTCTCTCTGCTCTCAACCTAATTACTTTCATGCGAAGTTAATCATCTGATACTGTTGTACGTACCGACGTACAAGAGCTAAAAGAACATTTTGGAGGGGAGAAAGAAGCTCAAACATCAAAACAAGGGCAGCCACAAAGGCAAATAAAGAAAGGGGTCTTGTAATGGGAGTGTAAAATTAAAATATAATTTCTGAAATTCTCAAGTATAAATTTAGAAGAAATAATGAGATTTAGTAGCTAAAAAAATATCTACAACATCATTAGTTTTGAACTGAATACTCCCATTTCTATTCAACCCATGACTTGTTGAGGAATCGAATCGCAAACGAAGTAACCATTCGTTCGCAAACCTGGCAAAACATTGCGGACAAGAAAGAAGACTAGCTAAGTGAAATTACCAAATCACCAAGCTATCTCCATGGCAGAAGTCATACCTCAAATTATTGATCCCGACATATTCTTAACCGCAAATTTCTTAAAATTTTGTCGAAAAACTAGTCAAAAATTATCCATTAACGCGTACGGCATGAGTACAATGAAGCAATGCGTGAGTCTTTGCGCCAGTTACGGCTCGACAAAGAACCAAAAACGTGTTTACTGTGGTCTCAATTATCAGCAGCATGATTCTGAGGCCTAAGAAGTTTTATAATTTACATTGCGCAATCACTTTATGATGGAATAATGAATTAGGACTTTCTTCAACAAACGTGCTGATAAATCGTTTTCATCTGAAGGGCCTCAAATGTTCTACGAACTCCTATGTTCTAAAATAGCGTAGAACAAAATCTGAATAAGACAAACCTGCCCTGATTCTGTCAAAACTTTAACAGCGTAAAAATTTCAATTTTTTTTCAAAAATGAAAATAAAAAAGAGAGAGAAGTAACCAAAACTTGATTTTGATATTTTACACGATTTGACAATTTTTTTCGGACAGGAGGTATCAAAACGCCAAGCAATCACTAATTTTAGCTTTTAAGCAATTTCCAAGAAAAAAATGGACCAATTCAGAGATTTTTAGCACAACTATGCCATAATCATTTCATCGAAGCCATATTTTAACACGGTAAAGTGATCATATGGATGAAAACGTTAACTTATCCCATGAAGTGGCCAGTGCCGAAGAATGCTTTCCCCGGAGGCAGAAAAAAAATGCACCTGTAAGCACCTGTTGTTCGGAAAGTGGATGTGGAGAAGACATTCCTCCCAACAAAATTTTCTTAACATTTTCTACGAATACAATTTGAGAGTGATGCTAGTGCAATAAGTAGAATCAAGTAGAGCAAAACTACTTACTTCCATTCTACAATTCCTATGCACGCTCTTCGTATAGGATTTTTGAGGGATAGACAAAAAAGCGCTCTTTCTGGCTTCCCAACTTCCTGTTTGGGTTGTAATTTCTTTTTGCTATTTCCATACATTTTTGTATTTTGCTCTTTAGCTATACGCATAACATCGTTCCACGATAGTTTTTCTTTGTTCTCCTCCGATTTTGGCCCCGCTTCGCCCCCAGTACCTCCAGTTCGGTTTGCAACCGTTGAGACCTCCAGCGAATCTGCCAGACCGTTAGCGACTTGAAACTGAGAACTTGGGTCGGAATTCAATTCGGTATATTTGCCTTTTTGTCCGGTCGTTGAGTCCAGGTTCGGATGACTATGTGATCTTACTCGACTGTTAGCAGTGTTTCCAATAAAAGAAGTTTGTTTTGTTTCTCCTGAAACTGTATCAGTCAAAAGTCTTCCATAGTTACTTGAAATAATATTGTGCGATGATAAACCTCCTTTGACGACGCCACAATTACTCTCTGTCGTTGGAGCTGGTTCATGTTTGAGTCCTGCAAATAGAACAAACGGTATGAAAAAAGGACCAAAGTCGATTCCCTGAGGTACACTCGACTAGCGGTTTGTCATTGACGAAACAGTCCAATTGATGGTTACTTTATTTATAAGCAACTTTAATTAAAAGGTATTCAACATGTCTCTATATTATGTTGCAACAGATTGTAGGAACGAATAATCAGTTTAATGATTACTGCTGAGTTTGTTAGAAAAAAAAATGATTATAAACTGTACCCACGTTCAATAAAATGTGAATGAATTCAGCAATCTCAAGCACAGAAATATGCTTAAAAATTTCAACACTACCATATCAATTCAGTAGTGAACCTCAAATTTAAACCACAAACCCATTTAACCTCAAATTTAAACCACAAACCCATTTTACCACAAATGGTAAAATGTAAAAAAAAGTAAAATTATTACAATTCGCATATACGACTCAACGTCAAGATAAAATCGCATCATCAAAATTGACAAAACTTTAAAAATGCAAAAACACATTTTACAAATCAAACAAAGGTAAAACTTTTTCTGCAACATATGCTTGAACATCAATGTTAAGTTCAAATGTTCAGAAACCTTGCACTTATTTCCAAGCAAAATAGGTCATTGTACCTAAAGACCGCGAAGCATATGGCCAAAAACAAACTTTTTGGTATCCAACAGGTAAATAAGCAAAACTTTTGAGCATATATTCCAGAAAAAAGCTTGCTAAATTTGAGAAAAAATAAATTTATCAAGCTTTTTTCTGGAATATTTGACACTATATTTTTATTTCAGCAAATTTTATTTGAATTTTTTTTAACTTTTTTTTTCATAACTTTTGCGAAAAAAATTGCAACACATTCTATATTTTTAATTTAAAAACATAATGACAATCGAAACAAACCAGCTCATTAGAAATTTTTTACAAAACAAAAATAATGGAATTATTTATTCATATCACAAAGTCAATCATTTCAACGACGCCTATGAGCCGAATTATTCTAACCTCATGCCAAAGTTTTGGTCACGTTTAGAAATGGGCAGCGTTTTTGATTGAACAATCAGAAAGCAGCATCACTTCTGCGTATTTGTTTTGATTGGTCGAAAAACTCCAAAGTTACTCGAGTCAATAAAAACGTATATTCTTCAAGTAAATTTAATAGAACTATAAATGTGCTCAACCTAATTCTTTTGATGGACCTATACGTGAACGTAAGAACGGAGATAAAATTTCTGTAAGAATGACCCGTAGAAAGGCGAGTTATAAGTATAACAAACGATTAAAGAAACCAAATAATGGTAAAAAATGCTGGCAATTAAGAGCAAGTGACTTGGTGCAACTATAATTTACCAGTTGATGCTTATTTATCTTCGGGGCCAAGCAATCTACCCCTTTTGGAGGCCAGCCTGGCTAACGACTTGCAAAAAGAATCACATTGGGAGTGCTTTGTGTTGACAGTTTTTGGGTTAAACAAACGCAGAGTTTTTGACTCACGCGCACATATGAATGAAAAACCATTCAGTTCACGCAGCTTGCCCGCAGTAGATTCAGTAAAAATTAAAAAAAATTAGTCTTCATTACATTCTTGTATGCTGAAGAATGGAACGAAGTGGCGGGTCACATCTCCCAAAGTTGCACCTCACGCAACAGTTTCATAGTAGGGAACAGAAAGTTACTTAGTCGCAAAATACCACCTTCTTATGGAAGCAGGAGAAATTGAAAACAAAACTTTTGAACCTTAAAAATTTAAATTCATTGTTTTCCAAATTCGAAAATCAAGCTTATCGAAAACCTTTGGGCGAATCTAGAACCGAGATCGTTTACTGATCGACCAAATGGCCATTAAAATTCATTAAAGCAAGACGATACCTTGAATAGCTTTCAGTTCTCACACTTAATTGCCCATTAAGAAAATATTTAAGCATCCGAAAAACAAATTAGGCGTTTAAAGACTCAACTAACAAAAGTAAACTGCTCAAAATCACGTAGGCAGCGAAAAAAATATTATAAAATTTTTCTGTTCCCTAAACATATTCATAAGGAAAGCTACATCGCTGCGTTTTATCAGAGTTTGAAACACACTGGTAAAGCCTCGATAGCAACAAAGAATGCATTGGTTGATCGAAACCAAGTAATCGAAAATAACAACAAACCAAAAAAAATGCCATCACCACTACATTATCTAACTTAAAGATGGTTCAAACCGGAAATCACGAAAAAAATTCATGCGGTGGAATCAGTCATGCAGGCTATCACTGTTAGTACGACTAAGGTTAATGGAGAAAATTGGATGTTGCAACATTAAAATGTCTGCTTATTTATCACCAATATGTCAAACACAAAGCCCAACATCAAGACGAATGCTTCGAAACTTGCAGCACATTAGCCAAAAGTTTAGGCGAGGCACTTCGCCACAGGAAGTTGTCAGGCTAATTCCCGGGAAATAGCACACATAGAGTAGAACTTTATTGATTAACATGGCATTGCTGCACTCGTAATTCAAAAATACTCAATGCAAAATAAAATAAAAAACGCTAGCATTTAATTAAAAAATAACAAAAACAATCAAAGCAGCTCGTTAATAAGCAACACAACAATCTCAAGCTACTAATTCTAAATTTTACACGTATTGCGCTACTCGATTTTTATTAAAAAAATGTGTATTTCAAAACTTAATAGCACGAAAAACTTCAATTGTTTACCGAGGATATGCGCATGGCCCTAAACAATTAAACAAAAAGGCTTACTCATCAATTTTCAAACCAAATAGTACTTTTTCAAACAGTTTGGTGCGCTTTTTCTATCTTTAAGGCCCAGTCTACGCTGAGGGTAAAATCGTGTGCGTAAGAGATTTTACTTCAGTTCGCCCAGCGTAAAAGCTGCCAGCTGGTTAAAATAAACTAACGCTAGTTCCCGCACGATTTTACGCCCTTTTACTACTCTATTTGTAGCAAATCTACAGCAATTTTCCGTACTTGTGATAAAGTTTCTTGCTAATTTACAGTTTTTTAGGTAAAAAGTTGGTGATAAATCTTTAGAGTGTGCTTGAGACAATTGCACAGCACATACCTAGCCTTTCTCATTTGCCGAGTAACTTAAAACATTTAATTCTGCAGCTCACAATAAAGTTTTATTTCTCTTTTGAAAGCAAATCATGCATTTCGATTTTCACACGCAAAAAATGTCAAATAATTTGGTTTCTTCCTCAATTAAACGACAATAAGCAACGAACAAAAAAAAACTTTAAAAAGAAAAAGAAATTAATTCACCTTAACAATCAAATTACTTTACCACGGCACGTATTATTCCAAAATTGCTAGATCCTTATCACGTTTTAATATCCCAGTTAGCGTTTTTACATGTCAACTTAATACGGGTTCTTGGCTGCGGTGCCTGGGTATTGTTGATTAATGCCAAAAAAAAGTGCAAAATTACAAACAGTGTCAATCAAAAAGTTTACTCGCAACAAAATTATGTATGAAAAACCCTCATTTTTTATTGAAAACAAAAAAACTCAATATAGTCCTCAGCAAATATACAAACAGCACTCAATTATAACGTGCTAAAGATTTAGGCCTTGATAAATTGTTAGTAATCGTTTATCTTTGGCAAAAATATGGTAAAGACTCTAATTTCAGGTCAGAAAGGGCCAAAAAAACGATCAAAAAGCGCATCAAAAAACTATGTGACGTCACAAAGGCTACAACACGACGCCTCAAAGGTTCAATCTAACCTCATGCATAGGAATAATCCCTGAAGCAGTAACGAGATTAAATTTTCACTTATGAAATATTGATTTAATATTCAATAAGCAATTTTCCCTTTAACTCGAGCAACGAAACCGCAAGACCATTATCGCTATGAGATGTCATAAAGCAAAGCAGTGTCACAATCGCTGGCAAATTTTTTCAACAAAAACTCAGATTTAGGAATAAATTATTCGCGCGTTTTTGTCTTTTTTTTGTAGTTATTGAAAATATGCTATACCGGTTCACGTAAAACTAATGAGCATTTTTTGACTTTTACTTACATTCAGATAAAATTGTCTTTAAGTAAAGTAAAGAAATAAGTTTTTTCGTTGCACTATTTTGACAAGACGTATTGCAATACAATTACTTCTAATCTTTCAATCTTATGTGTTGTTTTTAGAAATATGGTTTTTAATCATAATGGTACCAATGTCTTCACAGTATTGACAAACATATACTACACAACTATGATCTCTCTGTAGGCTGCTAACAGCTGGCTACTCAACCATGAACCTACGGGGGCTTTAGTGTTGTTTATTTTATCAAAATACCAAGCTTCCCTTCTACATCCGGTTCGCTTTCAACACGACTACAGGCGGCGCATATACATAGCTATAGCAACTACAAACTCAACAATCTGTATCTACAAGAGTGTTCCTTCACAGGCTCCCGTGGGTTTTTGACAAAGTCTTCCCAGTCATGAACTTCCTGATTTTGTTATCACGACGATAAAAACGAAACTAAACTCCGGTTCTGAATGTTAAAACAAAGCATACAGTGTTCAAACAGTCAGAAAATAAAGTTGGAGACATCAGTGTAGCGGAAAAGGGGAAGGAGAGGCGGGAGGGGGACAACGATAGCACTTTTTGAGAGCCGACTTTGTGTCACCAACTTCGTTGAGTGAGGCTTTCAGAAAAATGAAAGGATTGGAAAGAATCTTTTTAGTCCTCCCTTGAAACCGCCTTGGAAAATGGGTGCAGAAGAAGCAAAGATTCTTTCGCCCCTTCGAAGAAAATTTTTACGCACGCCCTGCTTTAAAAATAAAGTTCGCGCCATGCCACAAAACAAATTAAAAACCAAGTAGACCAAGATCTCAGTGACTCGGTTTAAATTTTTAAAACTGCAATATTTCTACTGCAAGCTTGAAATCACAATGCTTGCATTTAACATTTTGAAAGCCTCAACGCAGTGTTTACAGTACCTTCTTGAGATCCAAAACTTGATCTTTTCCCATTGCTTATGGGTCTGTAGTAGTGCTTCATTTTTCCAAATTAATCTGATCAAGTAAGTTACGTAACCCTACGAATTTTAGATGCTCATACCGGGTTTCAAATCTCCTATGAGGTCTACTTCAGATCAAGTAGACCTTACCCGTTTAAGAACTATCTCACTTAACAAAATTACACCTGTAAAAATTACAAATTATGAATTGCCGTAAAGCTGCAATAGTTTGCAAAAAGTGTTTTAATCAGAACGGAAAAATCCAAGGCAAAGCTTTATCGTCAGCAAAATTTGAAAAAAACCTGCTGATAAAATGCTAAAATATTCAAGTTAGAATTTCAAATACTATCTCAGCACATACCTATATTTTTTATTTTAGAAAGTATCTTTGAATCAACGTTAAATTTAGAAATTTTAGAAGCTTTCGTAAACTGCCCGACTCATAAATGTCTCGATTTAAGTAGTAGTGTTTCAAATGCAATCGAAACGATTATATGTTCCAACAGTACATTCAAGCAAATCAAAAAGAGTTTCGTGCTCGTCTGATTAAAACAGGCCTAAGTGATACTCAAGCAAGAAACCTATTCTGAATTTACGAGAAAGTAAGCATGAGGAGTTAGCAAAACTGTTAAAAAAGTGAAAACTGATATAGCGTAGAACTTGGTTTTATAACGATCATCATGTTACCATTCCTACCAATTACACGATATAGAAAAATATGGATTTTGCAAAAAAAACAAAATTTCTAAAACTACGATCTATTATTCACAAATCTCTTCAGTATAATACATTCAAAATTGCGGCATTTTTAACTTGCTGAAAACTGGTTCTAACTCGAAGCAATTGCGTTGCTGTAATACACAGACTCACTTTTAACCCTGCTTCTAGCAGTATTCTAACTTGTGGCTATGTTGCGGTACTTCTGGGCTTCTTATACCTTTCTTTTCTGTTGCAAAGCATTTTCCAGTTCAGTGTGTCAGCGCATAGTTGATTACAGTACAAGCACTTTTCCTCGAATTTTAGAACCTTTCGAAGCTAATTGAGGCGTAAAACACGTGAAAGTTCGCCGCTTTTGCTTCGATATGATTTTGTTTGTCGAAAAGATTTGTTCATCACAAATTAAACCTGACGTAGCGTGACGTAACAATTGTTAGGCAGCAGTAAACTTTCACGCACAACAGATTCTCAATTCACACAACTTGCATAAGATTAAAGAAAGGGCAAGTTTGAAAAAGCAGAAACTGCAAATTTCTTTACAACATTTTTTTACTCTTCGTTTAGATACTCTAACAAAAACTGAAGTTGCCCCAAAATTTTTGGTAAAGACACCAGAGGAATTCTTGCTAATCTTTTTTCAGCGAAAGGTACCGTTACGGTCTTCGAGTGGAGCTGCCATTTGTCCCCTTTTCCACAAAACACTGTGAACGCTTTACTCGGTCGCTCTTGTTGCGTCTAGCAGGAAAGCTTTGAATATCTATTTTATAGTTTTTCTTTGGTTTAACCGGGAATCGAACCCGAGTCTACAAGTTTCGGGACGAAACTGCTGGACCTGAAGCGGTGAGACCTCTTAAATTACAGCATTTTTTATTAATATGTTCATTTTTTGAAATCACTTTCGGTTTGTTTTCGAAGATACAAAATAAACAAAACATGTAAATCAAGAACATCCAGTAAATCGTAAGCGAACATGTAAATGTCTTATCAAAAAAGATTTAAAAGAAACTAGTTTCAAATTAGTACTAACAAAGCTAGTAAGAAAAGATCTATATACCAATCGCCATATTTTGTACTGCATTATTTTTTAAAATCTTCGAAAAGCACTAAAAACTCTGAATAATTTATACAGGGTTTAATAATTTAGAATCTCTTGATTTATTAGCTATAAAAATTTTTTCTTGAAACAGACCAATTGGCCTGGCCAAGAAAATAAGGCCAGTTTTTTTGCTCCGATGCTCATCCAACGAATTTTGAAAATTAAACAAGAACTAAAAAATTAAAACCAGTAAAGCACTTATGTAAAGTAATACCCCAGAAGGTTGTTTACTTGTTTTACTGTTAGGATCTTCAGGGGGGGCCAGTAAACCTTACGTGGATAACACAATTCGCGGAAAAACACTCAAACGAAAGAAACAAGCAGCGTAATCTAGTTAATTTAATTTTGAGCAAAATCAAGTATAAAATTTGTTATTCCAATAAAGCTTTTCCGTGGGTTAACTATTAACTCTCTAATAGTCCACTCGATTCTTCACATTATTCTGTTTAATCACAAACAAAGATACAATGATCTTTAAACGGCAATAGACTTTCCACAAACCTAAATTTTGCTCATCTAAACGTTTCACTAACTATTTGGATGTTACCAGTACCTTGTAAGTCACCAATCAAAAACTCTTCTACTACCACATAGTCAAGTCCTTCTTTTGGTTAGCTCTTACTGATAACTACATCGTATGAGTATACTTGCCAAATCAGTAGTCCGGTAAAAACGCCGTGAAAATTACGTGAACACAGGCACGCAAAGGCGATTTCTTTAACCTGCTGTAAACTTATAACTGCAACAATTCAGAAAAAATACGATCTGTCGTTTTGTTTTTTCAATCAATGAATTACCGTGCCCAGTACATGGTTTTGTTTTCCTAGCAAACAAAGCTACAGTACAACAGCACCAAAACTACCGCTCTTAATTATATACCACATTCAAATGTCAGTAATCATTGTAAGTGACCATCCAATATTTATGAAACAAATTTGCGTAAACTATAGATCAATAATGCGCGGTTATGCCCATATGCCAAAAAATTGTTAGCTTAGTCTTGCCGTAACAAAAAAGTAGCAACCGCGAAAGTTTATATTAATTATTCTTTTCATACGACTGAAAATAAAAATTATTATTTAAGCATAAAATTCTGCAGTGATAACTCTTTTATAATTTTTTTTTGGAATTACAGAAAATCTATTTCAAATATTGGCTGGGAAAACAGAAAAATGCATCTCATAGTAAAGTATTTTTGTTATTTCAACTTCTACAACTGTAAAAAGTTTTGATGTCTTAACCTAATCATAGCAAATAAAGGTATCATCAGAAGAAAAGCCAGAGTTCCAATTCGTTAATTAGGTTTCCGTTGTTGATTATTTGCAAACAGCAACGTAACCAGGGAGTTAAAGGGGATAAAGCCTCCCTCCTGAACCATATTACTTAGAAAATTTAACTCAAATATTCTGCTTTTAATTGTGTTACGCATTTGCCCAGGAAATAAGAGGGGCTGTAGGAGGTAAGCAAACTATTTCTCTTAAAAGGCTTCCAAATCTTAGCATTTAGTTCTTTCAAAGGCTCTCCAATCGTGCAAAATGTTATCCATTGAAAAAACTGTAGCTTTTTCAAGAAAAAAATCACAAAAATCGCCCAGCGTAAACCCCCGTAGCCTCCGGCGATGCTCTCGTTTTTTAGGCTGCAGACTTTAGCTTTTCGTTAACTCTTGGTTACGAGCGCGTTTGCAAATAACATACTTTTTCTACTTTTTCTCCTTAGACGTAACCATTTACATGCGTTTCAAATATAGCATTAACTGCGTATATTAGAGTAAATTGTTATAGGTGATATACTGAAATGAGTTCTTTTGTGCACGCAACTATTGGCGTGTCACATCTCAAGTGTTTGTGTAAAACAAAAAATTTCAACTGCCTCAGCTAAGTGGCTTCATTGCTTGACATTTTGTTGCATATTTCGAAATCGTGTCGATAATTGAAGTCGTAAGGTGCTAAGTTGACAAGTAGTAAATTACTGTGAAACAAGGTAAAAATACAGTATAGGATTTGCCTTAGTGTTAAGTATTTGTTCAACATTTATAACAGAGCACGCAATTTTAATGTACATTCTTAAGTCATTTTTAATGGACCCAGCTCTAAGCATTGATGAAAAAAACGAAGCTATAATAATAAGGGTATTTTGCTTTTTTAATAAAATTAAAATATCGTTTTGATAATTACCACCTAAAAAAATTAGTTTCAAAAAAATGTGAGGAGAGTAAATTACTCTAACTTCTGCCAAATACGAGACCTGTTGCATAGCGTAAACTGCAGGATGTTATTTGTGCTATTATTTCGACTATTTTTGTCTGTCCACTTTTCTGGACTGATTTTTTGTTCTAGTTCTCGGTTCATCTTTTTTCTATTTTTTCTTTTTGAAAGACCAAACAAAAAGTGCAAGAAAAATGTACATCTTATGAGATAGGCATAAGTCTGTAAGGAAATAGCTAATTGCATCATTTTAGATCGAACTTTGCTCTCTCAAAATAGATACTTTTAATTCTAAGAATCTCTTGTTTTGATTTTGCTAAGGACATCTCTAAACCTTCTCCACATTTCTAAAATTGTCATATTGACAAAGAACTCCAAAGTCTAGCTCAAGCGTTGTTTAAGGATTCTTTTTTCGTACTGTTATACAGCTACTGAGCATAGTTCTATATTGAAATCTTCATAATTTGTTACAATATTGTTTTTGTTTACTGTTTTTGCTTTAGTTTTTGGGATGATAAAGTTTCATCGACATTCAAAGAAGTATGCAAAAAGCAGTTTTATCTTTTTGGTAACGCTCAAGAAGGCGTTTTATGACTGAATTTAACTTTCGTTTTAACTCTCTCTTGGCAACAAATCGATTTTTTTCGCGGAAATGACCACCGTGCAAAAAAGAGTCACGACAGATGTACTTAGGCTATCTACTACTTAGCATTTTGATTTGATAATTACTAAACTTTAGCTCACAAGAATTTGTAACCAAAAATATTCTAATTCGACTTCCAAAATAAATCAAAACAAATACATCAAAGTCACTGAAATGCTTTGAAACTCATGGGTTTAAAACCACTCAGCCGCAAAAAAACTTTTCAGATTAGGCTACAATTGAAGTATTTACTTTTTTCTTTTTTCCCGTATTTTTTGCTTTCAGAGCAAACTATATGAAAAACAAAGAAAACGGGCAAAATATTTCCCCCACTGACCTTAAAAAATCCGCAATTTGCATCACGGTGTTGCCTTCACCTAGAATCGAACTCGTTTGTCATAATCCACGTGATTTAAAGTTCTATCACCTATTAGCTAATACTGCAGATTCTGACGTTTAGTAGTGAATTTCGATCTCGGCTATTTCATCCCATTCTCATGCATACAGTATCCATCATACCCAGGGTTGGAAATCGATAATAAAAAAGTAAAAAATAATCGATGTTCGATACTTCAAAAAATAGTAAAGAATAGGCGATTTTGATAATGAAAAAAAAAGTAAAGAATAATCGATAATGTAATCGACAATTTTTTATGGTGTCAAAAAAGAGTGTCAATATATTTTGACATTACAACTAAAAGTAAATATCTGTATGCAAGTGAAATTGCTCTTCAATGCATGTGTATTCAGTTCAATGCATGTCTTCAATTCAATGCATGTATATTCAATGCAATGCATGTGCGTTGTTGTTGGCTACCGAGAGTATAGGCTCCAAAACTTTGTATTCATAGAGGGTTTACAGAAAATGTGAATGTTAAGCGTACCAGAAGGCTACTCGGCAAACAATCGCATTTGTTCATGGCTTGTAAAATACCAGAAAGCCAAGGCCAAATGAGTATAACTGGGATAGCCTACACATGTGCGTGCCACCTCTACCATGTTGATGTTGAGATAAGCAGTGGTTATGTTGAGATAAGCAGTGGTTATAGCATCTGCCCCGCAGTCATCAGTCTGCAGACCTGGGTTCATTACTACTACTATATCTCACTTGAGTCAGTAGGCTACGTGATTACCTGATAGAGAGTCTTGCAAAAACTTCAAAAAATGATATTCATAGCTTTCCTGCTTGACATTCCAGGCCTAGCTGTAAGCTGCTATGTGCCATTGCCTTACAATTTTTGCATATTTATGCACAGAGTTGCCTCAACCAGGAAACAGCAAAACAGAAAATGACCATAGGGTCTTAGATTCGTTGACACCTGTCTACTACATCAGTAAAGCTTCTCACTATCCCTTCAAGTGCTGAGCCCCAAGCAGGGAAGCTGTGAATATCATTTTTAAAGTGTTTTGGTATGGCTCGAGAAGGGAATCAAATCCAGTTCAACCGACTGTGAGACCAATGCTCTCACCCAGGGCTGCCCAACCCGTGGCCCGCGGGCCACATTTGGCCCACGAAGCTGTTTTGTGTGGCCCGCAAGGTCTTTTTGCGCGGTTGATTTCCTCATGGAAAGGCTTACTTAGCATTTTCTGGCAAATAAAAAGGTCTAAATCAAAACCTTCTTCAGTTTGGTTTTCCCGAAATCAGTTCAAATTCGCGGCAAAGACCCTTTTTTTTTGCGTTTGGTCTTCACTTAGTTTTTGGGACAGATTCCCGTAATACTGACCGAAATCAGCACCAATTTTCGGTGAAGACCTTTATTTTTTTGGTCTTCACATACTTTTGGGGACAGATACCCGAAATACTGGCCAAAATGAGCACCGATTTTGTACAACAAACTTGCAATTATTTCGAGTTTAATCTTGGTAAAAATGCATGTGGCCCGCAATAACTTTTCTCCCGTAAATGTGGCCTGTACCAGCAAAAGGGTTGGGCAGCCCTGCTCCAACCACTGGGCCTAAGCCACCGCGCCGCTTAAAGTAGTCCCTAGCCTACCAGCTACCACTGCACTGTGACTGTACTATAAGATTAATGCAAATATCAATAGCTTTTCGCTTTTTCAATGTGTGCCAAACAACAACGGCACATTGCAAAGAATTTAGGAACTGACACCTAACAGTACTACTTGACTAGGCTTGCTGCAACATTATGCAGTGCTGTCAGTGGCTGCAAGTGCATTATTGTGTTTGTATAAATTGGAATGGAGTCAAAAATGATTGCGATGCGAAATTTTGAACTAATGCATACATTAATTGAAGTAAAATTATAATTACTTCCACAATCAAACCGCAGTACACGAAAAAATGATTAACGTGTTTCCAAAAAAAATGTGCTTAAGTTGAAAAAAATATCGATTAATTATTATTGATTTACCAGGCAAAAAAGTAGGGAAAAGGCACATTCGATAATGAAACTAAAAAGTAAAGAATTTTTGCATCCGATAAGCAAAAAGTATCAAATAACGATATCGATTATCGATTTCAAGTCGATATTTCCAACCCTGATCATACCTTTCAACTCCACTAATTCAAATTCTTGTTTCATTTTAAGAACGAATAGAGTAATCCGAGTAAAGCAACATCAGCTGTGGTTTCATTGACTTCGTTTTAAATGCTACCGGAAATTAATGTTTCCCTCGAAACCCATCTATAATACGGGAACTTTTTTCAACTGTAGCGTAAAATGATAACCAGAAAGAACCATATTTCTAAACAACTTTTATCTACTTAATTGTCATTTTCCTGGAAAAGTAAAAACGTTTAATAAGTTTCATCACACAAAAGATACACGTTAGGCTGCTCTACGCTTCTACCATCTTCACCAAAAAAACTTGCAAAGAAAACTTTTTCGCAGTGCGAGATGACTTTACTTTTCCAAGTCAAATTTTTCATTTAACACGCGATATTACTGTATGCCAAAGCGTGTAACAAGTTTCAGGAACCCATCTCCGCATTATTGCAGCCGGGAAACACAGCTCCATTTGAAGAAATGTCGCAGCTGTGACGAGCCGTTGGCAACAGTGTGTTTGATTTGACCAGGTCCGAGATTTGAACCTCAGACCTCCCGCTCCAGAGACGAACGCGTTACACCTCGACAAACTGGCCTTAACTGCTTTGTATTCCCGCAATCCAATGGCATGTTTTACCAATCACTTTTAGCTTCCCTAGACTTAAAAGACGTCACAACGGGTTTAGCACCAAGGAGGATCAACATCAATTAAAAAAAAAGTGTTCCGTCTCAAAGAAAGATTGTATAATGCTAAAAAAACAGTGTCAGTTTTGACACCAAATTTCCAACTTTTTGGTGACTTCATACTCCAGTTTCGAATGTATTGAAAACCTTGCCAATATCAAAGTAAATACTAAAATGTTCGATATTGCTTGGTTTTCGCGCAATAATTGTACATCAAATGAAAGATCACACAGGTGCGTTATTTTGTTAAACTTGCCAAAAAACGTGAATATTTTCAACATGATTTGCCTTTCAAATTAGGCACTTTTTTGGCATTTTCACAAATTAAGTAGGTTGAAATCTCGCTTGAAAAGTTTGAAGCATACCGCGCTTGTAACTTAAAAAAAAGACGACAGGAACTTTGACATTTGGATTGAAAATTCTGAGCATTTTCTCTACTCCTCGCTAAAGGCTACGGCTATGTAGGCAAACACTTGATCTAAGCTTATTTATGACTTCTGCAAGCGGTCGCATTGCATTCATCATAAGACGCGCGACAGTGAGTGATTGTTTCAAGGTTTTAAAGTAACGTCATTGATAAGTAGAGTCACGAACTGATAGACCTGATGATGACCCGACAACAACCCATGACATAAAGTAGAATCAAGTGCACCAACGTTATACAAAGTACTTTTATATGATGAATTTCATTGTTCCGGGTTTGATTCTCGGTACGGTCACATTGTTTCATACTTGATATCTCGTTTCAGTTGAACAATAAATCAAACCAAAGATATTTGAACTATGTTAGCTAGCACTAGAAAATGATGAAAGAGCCAAAAACAAGTTAATTTTCAATTTATTGCAAGTCATCATCTATCAACATTCTAAATTTTATGCGCTACAATATTTGTTTGCATTCTATTCAGAGCAGGTTTCACGCCAAAAGTAGCTAATTTGATGTCATATAGAGGCCAGACCAACACAACGCTCGCTCAAGCTAACTATGCCAGCTATTTACAAGACATTAAAAACGTTTGACTAATTCAAAAGGGCATTCAAGTCGGAAGCATTTTTCTTCAGCTTTCAAGAAATAAATTTTGACTGATCTGAGTACTAACCTCACTAAATTTGAGTTTTTTACGACCTTCCGTTTCCAAAAATATAGCAGCTTAGATTTCCCTTTAGAAAGGCTTTTTCCCCTTAGAAATTTTGTCAAGGTTACTAATTATTAGAAACAAAATTTCAAACAGTTACTGCATGTTTCTGATTCGGTCTGGGACTTTAGTCCCGGTGCCTAATCGGCAGCAACTAAACGTTCTGAGCCTGAACGTCCACTCCCAAAAGTCACGGGCCGTTCCTGATTTTCTGTAAGTGGTTTGCAACAAAGTGGTTTACAAAATAGCAACACTGAAGTAAACAGAAAATTGTTAATTTGAACTGTAATATCTTTAAAACGGGAGGACGTAGAAAGTTCAAATATGGCAAAAATACATTTTAGACTTTTCCCAATATATTGGTTGACAATGAAAAATTTGACTTGAGTTCTCGTTTAACAAATTCTTTCAAAATGACAGCTAAACATTAAAAATTTAAACTTAATTTAACTTGTACACTGTCTTCCCAGTTTTCAGAGTGCTCAATGGACATGGGCCAGAGTCAGTTAACGATGCAGGAAGTTCAGTAAAAAATAAAAACGATTAAAATTTAAAAACCCGGCGACAGTCTGTTTTTCCCAAATGGGTTCGTCAGGCGGGGCAGAAACTTATTCAAATAGAATCATAATTTATTAAACTTTAGCTAGTCAGAGACAAAAGATCCACTTTGCAACTTTAATTTTCTTTTTTGATGAACCTTAGCCTCCGACTTCAAAATTATTCCCTACAAAAGCTTCGCCAAACGATTCTAAACCAACGTCATATCTTTCATGGAAGAAAAGTGTTCACTGCTCAGCCGTTGCAAAAAATCGTAATTGAAACACAAAATGCAACAAGAAATTTGAGCTGTCTGAAACGGGCGAGAAATCGATTTTTTATTAGCTGCAACGCGTGTTCTTGTGCTATCTTTGTTATACGAGTATGTGGCAAGAACATAGCGCTGGTCTAGAGGTTGGAGAAATTGCCTAAGAAGCAATAGTGTGGGTTAAATTCTCAGTCTGATTTAGACTCGCAATTGGGTTACATCTTGTTTAAAGCGTTGTCTATATCGCTGAGCATTGTTTATGACCAACAAGATGCACAAACAAATCTCAGAGTATGATACGAAATGAATTTAGGGCGTATAATTTATGTAACTGAACCAGCTAAATTGCATTGACAAATGTTGCATAAGAAACACTTTTAAGGCCTCACTTGGCATTTTTTGCAATCATTACAAAAATATGGTCAATTTGCAGTCATTTACGCACAATTTCGAAGAGTTAGTTAGTAATTTTGCATTTAAATATTTGAAATCAAGACCCTGTTTTTCTAAACAAATATTATTTCTCATTGAAATCAATAAAACAGTTATAAAATTAATAATGCTTCCTACTGGCTGTTTCTTCTTTAGGCTCTTCAGGAGGTGGCTATAATATAAATCTTAAAATTCTATTTGAATAAGATTTACAGTCACCTTCCTGAAGAGCCTATAACGCCGAAACAACCTGCTGGAAATATTATTTTTTACGTGTTTTATCGATTTTAATTCTTCAACCGTTCGAGGTTCGATAATCGAGTTCTTTGAGACAATTTGCGAATATATATGTACTTCTTTTTTTTATTAGAAATACTGCATTGTGATAATGCAAGGTTGTTAAACCAGAATCAGGCAAATAGGAATCTGGCAAATAGCGAACGAATGCTAACATCAAACAAGAAATAGCAAACTCTGGCATTAATTAATCAAGATATGATAAATGGAAAATTAAGAAAACGTGCGGTTGGTTCGTGAAGCGTTTGTGTAATTTGTTGAAATATTTGCTTGTCACTCAAAAGGTACATGAAAAATCTTTTGAGAAATCCAGAAATTGATCAACTATCTACTTGCGTTTTATTTTTCTGGTTGAACAGCAATTGCTTAGAGTTCCATTTGCCATAAATAGCAATTTATCATCTTTTCAACATGCTCGCAACTCGTATTTTGACATTTTTGAGGTATTTTTTCGAAAAAAGATGAAACAAAAGGAACAAAAATCCAAAGAAAATGTCCAAAATGTGATAGAAAATCGAACGTCAGCGGCGAAAACAGGGGGCGAAAGGGCAAAGTTTTTTGAATTTATCGAAAAAAGTAAAATAAAATTTTGAAATAAATTGCTTTTTTTCCCAAGATTTAAACTCTCCAGCGTATAGAGACTCACCTCCAGACCCTCGTTTGGTACAGTTTCTACTTCAGACGTCTTGGTTTACTCAGCGCAAAAGCCGTTCGATACATGAACTTTAAATTTTGGTTAAGCCCTTTCCTTAGTAAAGTCCTGCTGGTTAAGAATCTATGGTGTAGTTCAATCTAATAACTAGCCAATTTGCAAATACTCTGACTAGCATCACGCCTGGTATGATCATTTTTATTTTGTTCATGGAATCCTAATCAATGTTATACACTTACAGTATACAGTATGCTTTATTGAATTAGTATTAAAGGTATGCAAAAATACCGTAGAATCTCATATCGCTCTGACATTTTTATTTTATTAGATTCTATTCATCCTCGACTAGCAAAACAAGCTGCAATTCCTTTGTTCACGCTAACCGCATTGCTGACCAGAACCTAACAGAGCTACTTTCACTAATGGAACAAATCAACTAACCCTAAGCAAAAGTATTGATTTTGGCCACCTTAGCGTCACTTTAAATGTGCGATAGGCTTAAAGAAGCTTCTAAATTTGCCACTTACAAGCAGAGGAAAATTTCTGCTCTAAAATCGACTGAACTTGCATAAAATCAGAAACTTCACATGTGAAATACTTACTTTGCTAAATACAAAGTGAAACAATCCTAACGCCCAGAGCAGTTCGAAACCGTATAGCATTGATTTTTATCACTTTCATTACAATTAATCCTAACCACTGCGACAGAGTCCAAAAGCAAATTAAAATTTAATGCATGTTCTCAACGCACAGAGCAATTGCCTGGGATAGATACAGAGGTAACACCAGATTTTTTATTGCCTGGTCTTTCTTTGTACCACATTTAGATCTACTACACTATGGTACGCATATTGCTCTGTACTGACAGTTCTAGACCTACAATGAATTTACAGGCTTTATAAAACGTTACTTTTCGGTTTATAAGTTACGTTATAGTTCAGCTTTTTCTGTTTTTAGAATGAGCTATAAAACCGAATGATAAAGCTCTGTATCCAAGGGCGTCGGCAGAAAAATTTTCAGGGGGGGGCCAATAAGAATGGAGCCAGTATTAACCACTAAAAATGGAAGAATTTTTGAAATTTGGGAGCTTTTAGAAAGAGTGTGTGAAAATCCAGGGGGGGGCCATGGCCCCCCCTGCCCCCCTTGCCGACGCCCATGTCTGTATCCGTACAATAAAGGCCAAGACTTACATCAATCTTCGCTACTGAAATTTAGGAAGTCGGAAGATGTTATTTTCAATAAGTTATACATAAATCCCATACAATAAAGCATTATTTTCCATTCTGAATTAAGAGAAAAGAGGTAAGGGCGCTAAACAACTCAAAACAACAAACTGTAGATATGTTGAACAAGTTAACAACCTACTGTCTGAAAGGGGTGTGGATTGAGAAATATTTGAGTTTAAATCAAAGAAATTGGCTAGTAAACTTTAAAAGAAATTGCAGTTGCGCGAGAATTTAACAATGAAAAAGCTTTTGCTTTCTACCATATAGTTGTGCATATTATGCTTGTTTCTTGTTGATTGACGAATTTTATTTTATTGATATTTTAAAATCCTGTGCGTTGGTAGTTGGCTTGGCTCTTCTTTTTTTTCCGTCACTTTGATTTAATATAAGCATTCTGCACCAATGGTACAACCGTACTGTAAAAATTTTAAACTACAGTAACTGGTAGCGTTACACAGATTGACGACTGGGGTCTATGCCGTTCAATACGAATAAATTTTTGTTACGATCGGTCTTTAAGGATTTTTTACCGTTATTAATTTATTTGAATTTATATTTTTGGGTTTAAGATAATTTTATTTTTGGAATGTAAATGCATGAAATTAATTAAATCAAAGACGTTGTTACAAAAAGGTATAACGGATTTCACCGTCTATGTCAGATAGATATGACAGACAAGCAGATAACACTGCCTTCACCCTTCAGAATTGGAAGTCCTCTCTTTAGACATTGAGTAACTAATAGTGCTGTAGCTGCATACTGCCTTCTAGGGTTTACAATTAAACAGATTTTGTACTGCGAAGTTTTGAAAGCTGAAGAACTTCTTTAAAACAAAGCACATCACTGACATTTCAAAACAAATCAAGCAAAAATCAAAACATATTGTGTGAAAAAGATTACAGTAATCAATTTGGTTAGAATAGAAAACCTACAGCTTCTTGAAGAAATTAAAAATTTGCTTTCGCATTTGCAAAATTCAGGGATCGGCACGTCTAGTATTTACAGCGCTGTCAAAACTGAAAATTACAAAAAAAAATATTAATTGAAAAACAACGCAAAAAAACAAAAACGTGATTGCAAAAAGAGTACGAGAAACAAAACTTACCAAAACGCCGAATAATTTCCTCTGAGATAGGCTTGCTTGATATTGTGACGCCACTATTGGGTTCTTCCTTTCTTTCATTGTGATCCTCATCTTCTGACGCTTTGAATGGGTTAAAAACCATGGAGATATTTCCAAGCAATTACTTCGGTTGTTATGAATAAATCAGAGTATCATTTAAGTTTTTAGGCTTCGTTCAAATACTGTACCAAATCGAAAGCTGAAAAGATATTCTGTTTGATAAAGCATGCTTGAAATCACTTTTATGGTGCAAAAGTGCATGTTTGCTGCTTTTTCCAGTTGATAAGCCTACATAGCTAGCGTAGCTGACGAGAGGTGATGTTTCTTGAAACATCCGTTGTACTAGGCAGCTATATCTTGTGGGTAGGTTATTATGACAGACATGTGGAGTAACTCATTGGGTGGTTCATTTATTTTTTAGCTTTTTTTCCTATTAAGTCTGAATTGATTTCCACATGCTCCTATTTTTGCAATCCATTTAGACTACAGGAGTTGCATTCAACTTTTCAAACTTGTTTCCTAGACTCCTCATAAAATTCACTTCGTTTTAATGTGTGTTTTGTCTAAATGTTTGGGTACAACCTGGCTTAGGCTTATGACCAGAGGTGGAGTCCTCGAGGACACACTTTGAAGTCCTTGGCCTTGGCCTCGAGGCCTCAAGTCCTCGAAAATTGGCCTGCCCTCGGCTCGTGGACAGCACTATTTTTTGAATTGTTAAAATTTTGTGGAGCGCCTAAAAATTTTTTTGGAAAACGTTTTTTTATGGAGATCGCCTGAAAAATTTTTGTGAAGACCTTTTTTTTTTTCTTTTTTTTGGAGAGCACTTGCGCTTGTGTCCTTGGTCCTTGGCCTTGGCCTCGAGCATTCCTGTCCTTGGCCTCGAGAGTGTCTGTCCTCGGAAAGGCTGCCCATGGCCTTGGCCTCGGATTTTTTTGTGTCCTTGGCCTCGAACCTTGTGTCCTTGGACTCGAACCTTGTGTCCTTGGCCTCGAACCTTGTGTCCTCGACTCCACCTCTGCTTATGACACTGGCAGATTGCGTTAAAGGCCCGATTTACACTGTGCGTAAAACATTGGAGTACGAGCGAATTTTTAGGTTATTCTAAACAGAAATTTGGTACGTCCGGCCCGGCGCCAGGATAGCGTGACTGGGGGGGGCAGAAATAAATTTTGGGGGGCACGAGAAGTTTATTTTGTGTGAATTCGATTGGGGTACGGAGGCACGAGAAATTTATCGCAATCTGGATGAACTGAACAAGGTGAGGAGCAAAGATTCAAAGGAATTTTCCGGCCGAAATCGGAAATTCAAGCGGTTTTCACAGCCGAAAACAGTGATCTCCAAAAAAAAAAAAAAAAAAAAGAAAAAAGGTCCTCATCCCAAAAACGTCACGAAATCCGGTGTCAGTCCACAAAAAACACCAATTTGAGCTCCACAAGCCCCGAGCCTGTTAATTTCTTCGGGGCACAAGCACTCAGTTGGGGGGGCACGGCCCCGGTATGCCCCCCGTGGCGCCGGGTCTGCGTCCGGCGTACCGCCTTACCAGCGTACAAGCTGCTTGTGGGTTAAAATATACTAAGTATACGCTCGTACGCTAACGATTTTGCTCCTAGTGTAGACCGAGCTTAGTCGTTGACAGTGCCAACTAAGTAAGATCGATAACCTTTTGTTCCAGTCTTTAACCATATTTTTTTTTCTTAGAACTTCAAATATTCAAAAATCTCCATCAATAAATCTTTTCTCCTTCGTTACATTTGTTTTTAAGTGTTCTGTTTTTTCAGCACGATTGTTCTTATTAGATAAACAAAGCGACAGTAAATTAAACACTTAACGCTTGCAACCTCATCTATTATGATCACAACCGACTAACAAGCTAACGCTGTAAATGTCATTAAATTGTGATGCGGCAATCACCATGTTAACTTACCGTTGCCAGATGACAGTCTGAGAACTCGTCCTGCCTTCAATTAGTTTGACTACAGGGCTCAAAGTTTGATCCCCTCCACCGGTGCTGGTTCTACAAGCGCATGCATGCTTGCGTTTTCATTCTATACATGAAAAGTATAAGTAAACGGAGACTCGGGTTCGATTCCCGGTCGGGTCAAACCAAAAACTAGAAAAATTGGTATTCGCAGCTTTCCTGCTTGATGTTCAGCATTAAAAAGGGACAGTGTGAAGCCTCCACTGTGTGTGGTAGACAGGTGGCAGCTGGTGGTGGTGGTGGTGGTACTACCCGACCCCTTCCGAGGGATGGGGGCGCAGAGGAACTCCGCGGCGACCCAACAATCGGGCCACACCCCAAGGTCTGGACCATAGATCGAGAATAGAGAGAGAGGAGCCAAAGATAGATTTACGAAGGGGTTCAGAGGCAGAACAGTCGAGGAGGAGATGATTGAGGTCCTGTAGAGGGTGTCCACAGGCACTACAATCAGAATTCTCCTTCCGACTGATCCTGTGAAGATAAGAAGATAAAAGAAGACTGTGGCCATGGCAGCGAAGACGGGAAAGCTCACAGCGAATAGGGCGAGAAAGGAACAGTTCCTCCAAAAAGACTTTGGGGACTGGGTAGTTTAGATAGGATTGGGAGATGTGACGTCTCCAATTGTGGTCCTGGAGGTAACAGATTTTGGCAATGACTGGGGTAGAGGGCAAGGGGTCGCGTCAGTGGGCAGGGAGGCACCAGCTTTGGCAAGTAAATCCGCATTTTCATTACCGGGGAGACCAGCGTGACCGGGGACTCATTGGGAGTTTACGGTGGTGTTGTTGGAAAGGGAGGAGGCGAGGGACCAAACATTCCAGAGGGACTCAGGCAGGAGATAAGAGGGGGCTGATGAAAGGATTGAGAGGGCCAATTGGGAGTCAGTTAGGAAAAGGACTGACTGGAATTTGCAGGTCATCAAATGGTTAGTACACCAATCGAGACCTTGCTTGAGGGCAAAGGTTTCAGCTGTGAAGCTGGAGGCAATTGGACCAGTAGAAAAGGACAGGGAATTGAATGTGTGGCATTTGGAGCATGAGGCATACACTCCAGCACCACGGGGACCAAAAAGGGAGGGGACAGAACCATCAGTCCATACTTGGATATCAGAAGGGGGGAGGAAAGATAGTCTGTTTGAAGCAGACTGTAGTTGGGCTGTACTGTTGCCTGTGCAGTCAGAGTGAAGGGGGAAACAGTGAAGTGGGTTGCAGTCCGTGGGGGAAAAGGAGGGCAGGTGATCAGAGTCTCACGTGGGGATGGGAGTGATTGTGTGGCCGAAGAACAGAATGATCTCCAGGAGGGTTTCTTCTTTAATCGACAGGGCACGTTTCTTGTTGCCAGGGCATTGAGGCTGGAGAAGTCTGGGGGGAGACGCAGAGCACGTTCGAAGGAGACAGGTGGCAGCTTGACTCAAAGATCGAAAGATTCCTTCGCTGCCTTCTGACCACCGCAACTTGGTGAATAAAACGTAATTGCAATAACTAATAAGCTACAAGAATCGATGAATGAACGGTCTAAATCCCTTTGAGGTTATAGGAAAATGAGCTAGGATAAAAACCTCAATCTCAACTTGATTTGCTATTTGAGTTCCTTTTTTCTTCCATAGCACCACAACATAACTTTCTCTGGTTGTTTTTTGTTCAGTAAAAAAAATCGTAAATCATGGTACGTCCTTTCAGGACCACGGCAAAATCCAACTGTTTACCCAGTGCAATTTTCAGTAATACCTTAGCATGAAAGTTACGTGATAAAAAATGTTCCCACAGCGGATTATCGAAGTTTCAAGTAACGCGCGTTTTAGAAAAAAAATAAACTCGAAAGAACCAAAAACAGTTTTTCAGCATAAACATTTCCACACGGAGACAGCGAATTGAACCTCCACGCTACCGAATTGGAGTCGAATTCTTACTGAATATTATAGAAGCATCAATTTGGCACTTGATGAGGATGTGGTGTTTAGGACCATTCGTATGAAAGGCACTCTTCGTCTGCCTAACCACACTAACGCTGAGCTCTTTCTTGGATGCTGTTCGCAAGCCTTTCTTCAAGCTGGGCCACCACAACGGTACAAATGCCTTTCCATGAACACAACGCATTGCCAGATCGGGAATCGAACCAGGGGTCAGCAACCTTTCGATCACTAGCCCGACGCTCTACCTCTGAGCTATCTCTGCACCGGTGTTTGGGTAGAAAGACCGAAGAAAAACTTAATATTGGTGACTGAACTTGTGAGTTCTACTCTCTGCTGTTGCAAATTTCGCAAGTATATGCGTCCTTCGACTTGATCCACTGAAGCATCTTGCTACCAGGGGTGCCGATCTTTGTTGAGCATTGGGGGGATAATTTGCAATTTTACCCTAGTTTCAACATTGGAGGGGATTAACCTCGACTACGATTTTTTTCAGGTAAGCAAATTAAGTGAAGACCACAAAAAAGTCTTTACCGAAAATTCATGAGTTTTTTTCCCAGAATCTCGTGAAGACCAAAAAAAGTTCCAAACATCATCCACTGCTCAGATGTAGATCAGAGTGAAATTATCGGGGAGGATGCAGATGTAGACCATAATCAAATTATTGGGGGGATGCACTCAAATTATTGGGGGGACACATCCTATCCAGGTTTCGGCACCCCTGTTTGCTACGCAGCGAAAAAACACCAGTCGTTTTTTGAAGGCGATATTTATTGCTAGTATCTTCATTTGGCACCGACACCTTATTATTATACCAAGTAAAATGATAACAGAAGTAAAAAGTACGTCAATAAAGAATAATTTTGGTCTAGAATGCACCAACGAAGATTTGATCAATTTTGCTATCATACACAATCTAGAATATAGTACCATACCAGAACTTTAATTCAGAAGTAACATAGGTAAACTTAGATTATTTCACAATCATATTCGTAACAATTCGAATACTGTACTATCCATTTTTCCCAAAGTTTCGCTAGTTAGCAGATTACAGTTAATCTACATTGGTGCATTGGACTCTTAATCTTAAAGGAGTGAACTAAAATCTAAACCTACGCTAAAACTACAACCATCCAACTAATCACCAAACTCTATAACTATTATCCAACAAAAGCCATAGACAACAGCAGTCCAGATATACTGGCAAGGAATGTGAGAGTTGATCCCGAAATATTGTAGAATGACTTTGGTTTACTTTTAAGGCTAATTGTGCTCAACACTCTGCGCTGTGTACCCTTTTTGTGATAAAATATTCATCTAATTTCTCGGTTAAGCATTAATTTTTGTGTTCATTTGCATACAGAAAAGAGTAATTTTGTTTTAAGATGCAATTGTTGTATTCATTTGCAGCCTCTCTTTCGCAATTACAGAAAATTTTAAGATGTTACAAAAACCCAAGAGCCATATTGAAATGCCACCAATCAACAAAAATGTGACAAAAAAAACTATTGTATCTTCAGTTTCTTTAACATTTTTCGCGTACAACAGTACACGTGTACAACAGTAATTAACAACAATATTGACAACCAGGGGGCCCGGACCCCTCAATTCAATTTTGCCAACTAATTTATATCTGAAAACCGGGTGAAATTAAGGGCTTTGTCCTAAAAGTTGCTATCTCAGGCCCTCATCTAACCTTTTTATGAACGTAATGCAATAACCAGGGGCGGATTTACTATATGGCACAATGCCAGAGCCCCGCTCTTAGATGGTAAGACTTTTTTTCTGGTCTTTACCTATATTTGGCAGGAAGATTTTCGGAATATCTCCCAAGTGCCTGGGGCCCCACGTAATGTAAATCCGGCCCGGTCAATAACATGGTTAGTAAGCGTAACCAAATTTGTACCATTTTTTAATAATTCACCTCCACACTTAGGCGTAGCCAGGGGGCCCGCCCCATCCCACTTGAAATGCCACCAATGATAAAAATGTAACGAAAAAGCCTATTGTTTCTTTACTTTCTCTCAGCATTTTCACGTACAACAGTACACGCGTAAAACTGTGGCTCTGAATACGTGCGAAATGTGATCCAGTGGCATTAAAAGTTTTTTTTTCAAAAAATTACAAAAACTTGCTCAGCGGCCGGGGGCTTTGCCCCCAGACCCCCGTCTGAGAGACGTTTGAGTAAGTTAGTTTACTCAACACGTCTCCCACTCTCCCGCTTCAGACATTTTCGCTTTTTAACTTTCGGTTTAAGCCATCTTCCTTAAGCAAAATCCTGGTTAAATGCCAAACCAGGCTTCTGATCTTCCATTCTGCGATATCTTTGCCCCACAAGAAGTTCCTCTTTCGAAAATTTATGATCACGTCAATGCATGTGATTTGTGGTTTGGGCCCTCTCAATCAAAAATCCTGGCTACGTCTATGCCAAGAGCTATGATGTAGATAAATAACGCCAACTGATGGTAACTTAAGCATGTGCTAACAAAATTGGCTTGAAGTTTGTGATTTTGATACAGACAGTTGAAGATTATGCAAAAATCGGAATACAGTTGCTGATTGTTAGAAAAACTACAAGAATACCACGATTTTCGTTAAAAAGTGATAATTTGAATCCTGTTCTGGAACGTTAGTTAGTTACGTCACAAAAAAGCAAATAACTCGCTGATTTGACATTTTTAATTCAGGAAACACTGTGGGAGTCTTAAAACCTACGATCTTAGTGTTTCAGAATTTTAGCTAGGAAGACAATCGCTAGCGAAAAAACATCCAAACGTAAAATTTCCCAAATTTAAAAGACTAATGCTTTTTTAAGCGCGACAGCAAACACCCCACAATTTTCACAAATAAAACATTAGAAAAAATCTGCAAAATTTAAGTAATTTCTCTAATGACGCAAAAACAGACATAAAAGGTCGGGTCTACGTTTGGTGTACATTTGCAAACGTACGAGCGCATCCTTTATTTAGGTGAATTTTACGTCATTAAGCAGCCACGCCAAAACTACGCTAGTACGCTCACGATTTTACGCTAGGTTGTACATCGGATCTGAAGCGCACAATAATTAAAGTTTTCCATCACCTTCTATTGCACTAATGTAATAAAGAATCTATTTGCTACTAGTTATTGTGTCACAAACACGCGCGCAAGCATGAAGAAAATTGCACTTAGAACAGTGAAAAAAATTTGAACAAGAAAACAAATTTGAAACGTTAATATTGTGTATTTGACTTAGTAGCGCCATTTTTGCCCTTCAAAATGCAAATTAACACGATTTTTTGAAATACAAAATGGAATGCTAGTTTAAAATAAGTAAGAACCGACTGTTTATAACACAATCAGTTATGGTAGCATTTGCAGGTATAGCTAACATGTGACAAAATGTCTCTTTGTCCAAAGATCACAGGACATGTAGCCTAACTCACAAGACCTTCAACTGGTTTTCATGGCCTACATTTTTACATACCCAGTTTTCTGGGATTTGTTCTCGATTTTTTTTCCACACTTTCCTCGTTTTGGTTGTCGTTTATTTTTTCCTTTTATCAAAAACAACCAGAACGAGTTTATAATGGTGGACAACTGGACTAGTTGAAACGGTAAAATTAAAATCTTTTTGAAGCAAATGGCTTTAATACAGCCAGACTAAACTTAGACCGTTTGAATAGACTTTCAATCCCTACACAGTGGAGAGTAAAATTGGTTTCATGCCGCTAAAATTTAATGATGGCGCTACGGATTTTTACGAAAAAGGTTGCGCTAGGTAGAGGAATAAGAACAAGAAGTATCCGATCGAAGGTACTCCGCAAAAAGTCTCATTGCCTTGGAAAGGATTTTATTAGGAGAGTGACTCCGCGCCATTTTGTCGAAATGCATCACCATGTCATCATATTCCATTTTCGATTCCATTATTTGGTTTCGCTCCTGTAGAAGCACAGCGAGGCAAACAAAAAGTAAAAACGGATGTCCGCATCCTAACTCCTCAGGTGGAGGGAGTGGATCACCAGTGGAATTGCTAGTTGCAGAGGAGTCTAAAGTTTTTTTTTCGGATCGCGGATTTTGAAAATCCACATTCCCATCCAACGCATCACTGAAACTACCGCGGTCGGGAAAAAGCATATCTGGTAACGTATCAATGGAATCGGATTCTTTTTCCGAAGTTTCGCTGTTTTTATCTGGTTTTATCTTATATTTTATATCTGTATTATCATCATTTTGGTTATCACTAGTCCTGATACTTTGGTCTAAATTAAGTTTTTCAAGATGGCGGTGCAAATCTAGCTGAGATTTCCTTTCCGAGTCGTCAATAATTTCCTCTTCCGAGAAAACCTGGTGTTCTTCTTCAGCGAAAGAGGAACAGTGGGAGTAGTCCTCCAGGAGGAGGTCGTAGTCGGGAGGTTGAGGAGGAAGGGAGCTCCAAATAACCTGAAAACATTGTTTACATTAAGTCGATGCAGGCGTTTTAATAAGTGGATGACGATTTCTAAGTGCTTGGTTTGACAATACCCTCTTTATTTTGTAGACTAAAAACAGACACGCGGAAAAAGAAAAGAGCATTGAAGAAAATAAGTTTGCTCTTGTTGCGAAAGTTTTTTGCGGTCGTGTGTATTCGACTGGTTTGATTGGACATATTCGTAAAACGAAAAAACCGTGAAGAAAAAGTCACACTGATTGGACGAATTGGAACATTCTAGAACAAACGGACCGTTAAGAAAAAAAAAACAGAACTGCTACTTTCCAGTCTACCAATAAAGAGTCTATGGTTTGACTGAGATGGAAATCGAACTTCAGACTACAGATTCAGAATCACACGCTCTATTCATTAAGCAACTGCAGTTTACTGTACAAAATATCGTATGACGCCAAACTGTTGTATCTTTGAAGATGATTTTATTTTAAATCAATATTTGAGTATCTTTCAAAATTTGTTTTTGTCCGTTTTTGATGGCGTGTGATGGTCAGTAGTCGAATCGATAAGTTTTTCAAAACAAAGTCGAATATGATCATGTAATTAACATGACTTTAAACAAGCAGCAAATGTACATGGGAAGAAGTCAAACGTCAATCGGAAAGCTTGGAAAATGGCCAACTCCTAAGCGGATGCGGATTCGTCCAAAGGAAGCATCAGCGTCGTTTTCTCGTGAAAGAATAAAAATGTGTTAAACAACAACACCGGTAGCTAACTTACTTCTAAAACAGTGACGGCGTGATCAAAGGAAAATTCTCGTTTCATTTCCAGAAGGATCCACCGGTAGCAAAAGAACATACTGTCAGCACCGAGAGACTGAAGATATTGGTGGAAATCAGGGTCATGGCGTTTGACCAGCAAACCCAAGTGCTGAAAAAAGCGGTCAAGTATCGCACCAAGCCTTGTGAGAAAAGGGATATTCAAAGATATCTTTCAAACAGGTATATCCAGAAAGGTTTAAGAAAAACTGTTGTGTGTCATTCTTCTTGCTTATACATTTGAGTTACTTGTCAAAATACCCATTTTGACTATTAAGGCCCGGTCAACAATGGAGGTACCACAAATAAAACAGTACTGCTACTACTTCCAATACACGAACAATGAACATCCTAGTCAAAGGTGTACTGTACAAAACAACAAAATAAAGAAAAGATATGCTGAAAACGTTGGAATATTGCAAGATAAAGAGCCAATTTGCTCAAAAGCATCACATAATTTTAAAGAACTGATTAAAATAGGGGTTCCCAAATGGGGGTACATTACAACCAGAACTTAAATATCTAAATTGTAGGGAGGACACGTTGACACCAAATTGCAGAGACCTTTTTTCACGTCTTCAATCGAATTCGGGGACAAAATCCCATTCCAATTGCGGAGAAAACCTTTTTTTTGTTTTCAAGCGAGGTTTTGGGTTGATAAGGCGAGTTTTTGATTGCAGAATAATATGTGAAAATTTTGGGGGTACACGAGTGAATTGATAAATGACACAGTTTGGGAAGTTTGGAACCCATGAACAAGACCCATGAACAGCAAGTTTGGGAAACCGTGGATTAAAAGGTGTAAAATCAAATCTTTCATCACATAGGAGACATGCTATTAACATAGAATAGAAGAAATAGCAGTCAACAGTGACATACCTTAAATTTTATCGACATAGCTTTGCCATGGCTGGTGAAATTATCTTGCATTCTGGACATGAGACCACAAAAACATATGTAGGCTTGCGCTTCGCTATTCATTACCATGAATATGGGAGACACCAAGTCGCTCATGCCTGAAAACAACTTGCTATAAAACACACCACGAGATTTCACCTATTTTTTTGTGTTTCTTTTCAGTGGTTACAACTTGTTTACTAAGAAAATTAATTAAGAAAAAGCATGGGTGCCACGCCCTTTTTTTACCGGATTTTGCATTTATTTTATCAAAAAAATTAATTGCAACGTGTCAAAAACTGGAAATGCCACGAGAAAATCAAACCTACAGGATTCAGTCACGATAGTTTTGATTTATAAACAGCACAAAAATTGTAACGAATTTTGATGCAATTAAGTTTACGACAAAATTTACCTTGACAGTAGGAAATCTGCGGGTGAGTTAATGCAAACGTAGTGAGAATGTTCATGAGAGCCAAAATATTCGGGTTATCGTCCGGTCCTTTGAAGAATGGATGTGATCTATATCAACAAAATAATCTTTGCATCAGTGATTACTGCAACGCATTTGTTAGGCCTTTTCTACCACGAATTTCCAAACGAAATCCTGAAAATTTTACTGATGTGTTCGCAGGGAAGACAATATAAATTTTCATTGTAGGTAAAAATGGGGTGCCTCTGACCAATTGGGATTCTTAAGGTTTGGGAAAACTTTAAACAGGGTTTCTGGTACGAAAAAAAATCTTTAAGCCGTTTAAAATGTAGTTGACGTCCAAAAAACAACTTACTTGACGTCCAACATCAAAAAAACAATTTGAAGTTACACCACGTGAGGTAGACAAGTAGCACAGGTAGCTCGACTAAAAGACCGTAAAGTTTCTTCGCTGTCTCGTGGCTAAGGGAGCTTTAGCTTTGTGTTGATTAATTGCAACTACAGTAACGTCGCCAAAAAAAATGGTTAGTTTGGTCAATGCAGCGTCATTTTATTAGTTGTATTACTAGTCCTGACCAGTTTTGGGCAATAGCAAGCTAACAGCAACCGACTTAGGTTTTAATTTAAGGCAGCAGCAACGAATGAAATCAATCCATGACAGTATGAATAACATTTCCGCTGCATTAAACAATCCCGCTCTAACGCGTCATATTGAATCATACACCGGTATTCGGTGGTTCAATCAAGACACGAAAAATACTTAATCATATTTTTCATCACCAGCAGCAACAAACAAAAACGGTGCATCATCACAACAAAGAAATGAGAACAAAGTACTTGAGTGCTAAATATTGTAAACGTGATTTTATCGGAAGTTTGGGCAATCAAAACTGGAAGTATTCTGCAGAAGGTTACTTGCTACTTCAAAACCAACTTAGCATGAGAGAAGTTGCCTTTTTGGCACATTTACCTAGCATGATATTAACCACAACTAGGTAATTATGTGCCACAAAGTAGTGCAGTACAAAATCAGAACACTACATTATACCTTACACATTAACATGAGATGGAGATATGATCAATACAAACGACGCCCTATGTTAAAGCGTTGTACAAATCACCAATGATGAACCTTAATGATCGTTTTTTAGCATAGAGGAAGCAGCTCCGTTATTCTGATTTCACTTTTTCTTTCATTGTCGCTGCCCGCTATTCCAAAAGGCTTGTGGAGGTAACTACTCAAGACTCAAGTTCACGAAAACTGGCCACCACAAAGTGACCGCCACAAACTGACCGCGAACAAACTAACTTTAAGTAGGGGCAGAACGACGTTTGAATTTGGCCAAAAAGTAAACAATTCAAAACTATGGAATTTTCTAAGCTTTTTACAACAAAACTTTATTACTCTCCATTACGTTGTTACTGAGTGACATCATTTTAACATCACTGATACATTCCACAAAAAAAAAATTAGCCCCACTAACTATTAAAATTAGCGTCACTAACTACTGGGTCAAAGGGGTTTGGAACAACTAGGTAAATGCATGGTATTTGCACGCCAATTTCTGATTTAGCCAGCGCCATTGCAGGCTTGGCCTAAAATTTCGTGGTTAATTAATCAAACTATTTGACTGAAACCAAAAAACAATGAATAGGTTCAGTAAAAAATGTTGTTTTGTACAGCCAACTGGTCTGGTGCAGGCTAATAGGTTTAATGGTAACAGGGCAGTAGGGATCTAATGGCATTGGTTGAGTTGCGATTTGGCACAAAGTAATACTAGCCTGACATTTTAACCTGATGACTGCGCAGTTTTACCGGTTTGACATAGCCTACCGGTATCCAATATTAACCTAAGCGGCAAAATACTGCATTCGCCACTTATGCCGCAACTTACAGTCACAACTTTCTGTTGTTGCCACGTAGATTAAGTTTACGCTGTATAACCCGACTTAGTTTTGTTTTTTTGCAGAAAACTGACGGAGTACTTTGGACTTTTTCGACCTTTTCCCAATACACGAAATCAATAATTCTAAGCAAAAACTTAACCCATTTCGAAAAAATGAACAAATGTGTCCGAAAAAAAAAATGCATTACCAGCGAAAAACTTTTGATTTTTTGCTGGAGTTTGGGGTCACTTTACGCTAATGTTGGTGGGAGTTGGTTCACCGTCACTTTATTTTACATCACTGTCTTCTACTAGGGTCCACGACAACTGACCGCGAACCAAATGACGCCGACTAGCTGAGAAGAGCAATCATAAGCATATTTTACTATCCTCAGAGCCATCTTGCCCAAACCCTCACTTTGTGATAAAATCACTGCGATGAAATCAGTCACCAAATCACTGCGACGAAACCGTTGGTTCGCGGTAAGTTTGTCGCGGCCAGTTGACTAGGCTTGCTTCTACCACCTCCTTAATTTCGCCTGAATTAAGTCCTAAGCCTCATTAACAAAACAATACATCACCTACCTGTCGGTTCTAAGCACATCTTTCCATACCATGTTGGATATGTTTTTCACTCTGTCACTACCTGCCTTAGCTTGCCATTTTGATCGTAGATCTTCATATTGATCTGTAGGAAGACAAAAACGCAAAAACTTATGCTTAATATGAAATATTGTTCCAAGGCAACGATCACTGAATGAACCAGCAGCAACTAATTTTCCGAGCCAAGTCAACTGACCGCAAACCAACGGTTTCGTTCCAGTGATTTCGTCAAAAAGTGAGGGTTTGGGCAAGATGGCTCTGGGGATAGTTAAAATATATTTAGGATCGCATTTCTCAGCCAATCGGCGTTGTTGGCGGTCAGTTGTTGTGGACCCCTAATTTTCACTATAAAGTTATGCTTCGCTTAGACCTTAAATTACAATGTACAGCCAAGGAACAATAATGTAAAGACAGGCCGGCAACATGTTGCACAAGTCAGCATGAAAAAGCGAGCTCGCAAAGATTTACTCCACTGAAGCACATGATACTTACCTCAATTACGACAAAACTTATTAACTTGGTATCAATATTGTAGCTGTCTTGCGATCAAATACTTTCTGTCTAAAATTATTTTTGGAAAGCTGTGGTTAAGTCAAAATAAGCTTTGATATTGGTACCTGACTTTTTCTTGATGTAGTCAATCCTTTCTTGGCCTGTCAGGTTTTCCGGAAAAATATTCAGAAGCAACCTCCAGATAACTTTGCGAAGAGCAGGAGCAACCCCACCATTGTAAACACGGAGCCGGAGACCTTCTGGGTTTATCAGCCTACCATCGTCCCCCAGAAACAAACGAAACTCAGCATCATCTGAACATAATAATGTCATTGTGTGCCATAAATAATTATAGGCCATAAATTGAAGGTTGATTGGAGTTGCCCAGATCTTTATTCATTATTTTCACGCATGAGAGCATGGTGTAGTGGAAATGCTACATCACAGAATCTGGGCTGGAGAACCTGGAGAGAAAATGGTCATTTCAACACCACTCAAACAGAGGGCAGCACAACAACACCCAGGTGGCCACCTCTGATGACTAGCCACTGGTCACCTCTTATGACCAACTGAGTAGACGATAGGCTTCACTATTCTGTCTCAAATGAGACACAGGTGATAATTTTAAGGTTGTATCAGAATACTAATTGTTTGAAAAAATATGTACTCATAGTTTCTTGAAAATAATGAATGCAAAGTCACTTGAAATTGATGCATGTACCAAACGGTTTAAGACTGATCAAAAACAAACAAATAAACATAAAATCTTGCTGTGAATTCGTGTAAATCAAAATTTAGCTGAAAATATGCTTATTGCTGACGAATTACGATTCATTTTTATAAGGCATTTTTTGAAAAACACTAGCAAAAACAACCGAAAGAAAAATTGAAAAACTACAGAAAAACAACAAAAGGTACATTGAAAAGCAATCGTAAACCAGAATCGTTTAGGAATAATAAAAAATAAAATAAAAAAAGAAACAAGCAAAACTTGTTAGTAACAGCGATTGATGTGGTGCATGTAATTTTCATGCATATGGCAAAATAAACCATCAACCAGATTACCTAATGGTGGCTTGGCTGGATAAAAATCGTCAGCCTGACTGCTGTCTGGTCCTACATTGCTATTCCATCCACTGGTAAATTTATTGATTGCATCACCAAAGGAATTCATCCAAGACTTCTGAGTAGTTTGAAATAACGCACTGAACAAAAAATAATAACAAAATTGCTTCGAGAGGTTTGTTTAACTTCAATCCCAAAGTACAGAGCATAAAAATTCAAACATGTCCAATTTGTCTAGGAGGACAAAAAACGTAGCATAAAACAAAAAATAGCATGAAACAAATTAATGGTCTAGAGAATATAGAAGTCATACACATAAACTAGGTATTTTGCATCTAACTACACCAATGCTGAACATCTATTGCTTTGAAGAGTTTATGATAAATAGGTACTTTAGGTAGATTAGTTGTCTGTTTGACCCTAAACTAAAAAACAAGAATGAAATGATCGATCTTGACATTCTCATGTTTCTCATGTCTTGACATTCTCATGTTTCTGCGAGATTTATCTTCCATCTCAATTTTATATTTGTATTAGGTCAGCTAAGAAGAATGCAAATCTACATAAGTTTGATAGGACCCCTTCAGTTCAACACTACCTTTTTGTCATTGGTTGTAGAATATTTTTGACAATGTTGGAGTGAGTTTTGAAAATATTTCCAGGGGAATCCCCAGGGTCCCAATCTTTCATCTTCGTCAGTAAACCATCTTTGTATGGCTCTGCATCAAGCTACGCAACAACAATTCTATTATTACTACAATGAAAAAGCAGTTATCAATATATGTAATACATATAAGATGTAGGAACATTGAAGCATTTAAACTTGGTTAAAGCTAACTAACAACTACGAAAGAACAATGTCAAAAAAAGATACCAAAAAGATAGTCAAGTAACATTATGGAACTAACACAGTATACCATACAGTTCATCTATTAAATTACAACAAAAAGACATAGATATTTAAATATATTTCATAAGAAAAAAACGTTTTTGATAGAACAGAAAACACGTCCAAGCTATGGACAAAGTAGTGAATTTTATAAATGACAAACTACAAATAATAAGCAGTTTTATATAGAAATGTAAACGCTATTTTAATTAGATAAAATAGCTTGCAAGTTTTATTAAGCATACTAAATGCAGACAGTAAATATATTACAAATTTACAAGCAACATTTGATATGTGCAAATTTAAGTAGTCACATAAACCAGAACACACAGTTGCACATTGCCTAACAATAAGCAAATTAAGCACACTCACTTTCAGTCTAAGATATGGATCAGAAGAAGTCATAAAAGCAGCATCTAAATCCCAATCTGTTAGCATCGATAAAAAGACATTCTCACCAGCATCATCACGACAAAGATAAGTAATGTGAAATGGCCTACCATAAAACATGGATATACAACAATAAATCAACCATTGTGAATCACAATAAGTGGATATGCTTCACTAAATGTCTAAATGTGTATTATGCTAGTTTAAATTTATTTTCATCACAATAGGGCAGACCCTTTTGGGGTCATTTTTTAATTTCAACTTGCATGGATGTTAGATTTTTGCCTTGAGCCAAAAAAGTGGGAAATCTAAAGTTTTTTGAAATGGAACCTTGTTTAGATACCGCCCTCAGGGATTTTTTGAATTGTACCCCCCTTAAATCTTGGAATACTCATAAAATTGGTATCACTAGTGCTAAATATGCTATGTTGGTACTCATTTTTGTTGTTTTTCAAGGGGGAAGACAATGGTAATCCTTAATTTGGCATTATAGTTATATACTTTTAATTTTTTGATTTTTTCTAACAACTCAAGTTTTTCACAAGCACATTAATTATTTAACATTTTCTTTCAAGTTTTAACACAGCTGTTTGTATAAAATGATGTATTACAGAAAAAATACAGTTCATGCAATGCAAATAGCAATGACAGATTTGATTTTTTGACTGGTATGAACAGCTTTTCTTGTGACTTAGTATTTTTTGCGATCCATTGCTTTTTTTTCCCCAGCAATACTACACAGTGCCTCATTAATCTGCCTTTTTGAGCCAGCAATTCATCCAGTTGTTGTTGTTGTCAACTTCATCGGACGTTCCACAGACTGCATATGCTTTAGTTAGGTGAACAAGGTTGCTTAATAAATTGCTTGATATCTGTGCAACTTTTGATTCTAAATGGAGGCTTATGCAACACTAAATATCCTTTTTTGTGGGTAAAATAGGAGACACGACTCCCACGGCCAATGTCTTTAAGTAATATTTAGATCAGCGTATGATGTTGCTGCAAAGTTACACCTTGCTAGATGAAATTCTCGGACTGGGTCTTGTTCTCCTTCTCGATTTCCTTTTTCAGCATTTCTGATTTTCTGAATAAAATTTGACAGCTTTTGCTCCTGCACTCTTGTCCTCATCTCCCAGCATAGCCAACAGCAAATTTTCGAGATGAGCAAAATAGGAATTCTGCTGCAATGCTCCCAACTCATTTGTGCCAGTAAATAAGTTTATTTGAGTTTGAATTTTTGTAAAAAGATTTTTTGGCCTGTCCAAAATTGTGCTTTTGCATTTTGTTAAAATATGTGTTTCCCAATATACACCAGCGATATACTTCGCAAGAAATCAAAATCAAACCTTGTCAAAACTTGATTTCTTACCAAGTATATTGTTGGTGTATATTGGGAAACACATATTTTAACAAAATGCAAAAGCACAATTTTGGACAGGCCAAAAAATCTTTTTACAAAAATTCAAGCTCAAATAAACTTATTTTCTGGCACAAATGAGTTGGGAGCATTGCAGCAGAATTCCTATTTTGCTCATCTCAAAAATTTGCTGTTGGCTACGCTGGGAGATGAGGACAAGAGTGCAGGAGCAAAAGCTGTCAAATTTTACTCAGAAAATCAGAAATGCTGAAAAAGGAAATCGAGAAGGAGAACAAGACCCAGTCCGAGAATTTCATCTAGCAAGGTGTAACTTTGCAGCAACATCATACGCTGATCTAAATATTACTTAAAGACATTGGCCGTGGGAGTCGTGTCTCCTATTTTAACCACAAAAAAGGATACCGTATATACTCGTGTATAAGTCGAGTTTCTGGGACCCAATTTTAAGGTAAAATTTCTGTGGTCGACTTATACACAAGTAATGTTTTGGACATGTTGCTGCTGAGTCGAGTTGAATGTGGTATGAGAAGAAAACTCCATTATTACTTTATCATAGCATTATCACTGGTATACATGCAATATACAAACATGTTAAAGTTACTTAACAGTATAGTAGTACACAGTATACGATAGTATTGCTTATTGCACAAGTTTAAATGTTTGATCAGTTACCCGATTTGTGCTTCAAGTTACAGGTAATTATTCCAAAATATTCTCGAATTGCGGAGTCGACTTATACACGGGTAATACCTTTAATGATGCAATTTCTTGTCTTAAAATGTGTATCGACTTATACATGAGGTCGACTTATACACGAGCATATACGGTATATAGTGTAGTATGAGCCTCCATTTAGAATCAAAAGTTGCACTGATATCAAGCAATTTATTAAGTAACCTTGTTCACCTAACTAAAGCATATGCAGTCTGTGGAACGTCCGATGAAGTTGACAACAACAACTGGATGAATTGCTGGCTCAAAAAGGCAGATTAATGAGGCACTGTGTAGTATTGCTGGGGAAAAAAAAGCAATGGATCGCAAAAAATACTAAGTCACAAGAAAAGCTGTTCATACCAGTCAAAAAATCAAATCTGTCATTGCTATTTGCATTGCATGAACTGTATTTTTTCTGTAATACATCATTTTATACAAACAGCTGTGTTAAAACTTGAAAGAAAATGTTAAATAATTAATGTGCTTGTGAAAAACTTGAGTTGTTAGAAAAAATCAAAAAATTAAAAGTATATAACTATAATGCCAAATTAAGGATTACCATTGTCTTCCCCTTTGAAAAACAATGAAAATGAGTATCAACATAGCATATTTAGCACTAGTGATACCAATTTTATGAGTATTCCAAGATTTAAGGGGGGTGCAATTCAAAAAATCCCTGAGGGCGGTATCTAAACAAGGTTCCATTTCAAAAAACTTTAGATTTCCCACTTTTTTGGCTCAAGGCAAAAATCTAACATCCATGCAAGTTGAAATTAAAAAATGACCCCAAAAGGGTCTGCCCTATCATCACAAACAATTTTTTAAGTAATCTTCACCGGAAGAAATTGTGTGGTGTCAAGTTAATTTATTTGATACCACCATTCACCAATATAAATTCTAATCCATTTTCTTGAGTCAGCAATTGGACATAACAGAAAAGCTCTAATCCAACTTCATATTACTATCTAATGTAATCAACAAGTCTGGCTTACATCTGACACGTGTAGAAGCTTTTTCCACATGCAAGAAAACATTTTAAAGGATATAACATTTTCAATTTTAAACATATCTGTTTATATTGCCATCGACAAATTAATGAGATACTGGTAATCATAAATCATTATAAATGCTTATCAGTGATTTTGCAAAAAAAATCAATTGCAACCAGTGTCCCTCTAACTCTTTAGCTAGTTAGCCGGTGCACAAATTTTCTCAATGCATTTGTACCCAAAGCTGTAAAATTACATTTATGTGCCATAAACTTTGTACCAATCTAGAATCAAAGACCTGAACCATAAATTTGTCAACTTTTCTAAACCTATGTTTTCATATTGCCAAGAATTATTTGCCCATGGTCCAGCAAATCGCTGATTTGTCGACAAAAATTGGCTAAGTGGAAAGTCTGAATGCAACCCATGTAATGTTGTGATATAAAGTGATATACCCATACCACCAACCTCAGATGGATAATTTTAGATTTTGGATAAGTAAATACTTAAACTAAGACACACATTGCACAGTGACAGTGGTTTACTTACCCAGTCAAATTAAATGCTTCAACTAGTATTTTCTGCAGGTCTTCAAATGTTGTTAAATGAGGATCAACAGCAAAACTTCGAGATTCAGGATTGAAATATCCAGCAAATTTCTGAAAACAATTCAAGTTAAAAAAACTTTTCTAGAATTGTTATTTTCTATACAAAGGTTATGCTTTATGCTGCTTTAGGCTTAGTTGGCTACTTCAGCAATAGCAAATAGGCAAACTAGGAAAGTGGTGTTTAAACATATGATTATACTGACTGCAGAAGCAAACAGATACTACCGCTATATTCGTGTTGTTATGTATAAAAAGGATGTTGTTATATATATAAACCGTCTGCTTTTTTCGGAAGCTCTGCAACCAATGTACAGGTGTATGAGCATACATGTGCTCTCACCTTTTCTCCAATCTATGCTATTTCCCAAATTTAGCCTTAAACCTAAGTGAGAGCGCACGCACACTTATAGATGGGTCGCAGAGCTTTCAAAAAAACAAAAAACAGACGGCTTACACTTTAACGACATCCCACTAAAAAGCACCTTTGAAAGTTTAACTTTTCCCTAGGCCATAGCATACTCAGTTTCCAAAGAAGGTTTTAGTCAGATGTAGTGTAGCATAGCTAAAATCAATTTGTTCTTTTTTTTTCCTTTCAACTCTGCTCAGTTTGCTTTTGCAATGACATAAGCAGAGATGAGGAAAAATTATTAGAATATACCCATTTAAGCTGTTACTATGCTGAACTCATTCCACAGCACCTGACCTGCAGACTGGGTTAAAGACCGCTAAACCCAAATAAACCAAATTAAGGTGCTGGTTTACTCTGTTACTGTAACTTCTGACTTGGATGTTCATCCTGAAAAATCTTGTTAAGTTATTCGAAAATAAGCTTACCTTTACTTTAATGTGAATAACATCTTTTATGTCACTGGAACGAATTACCTTTCCATTGAACATATTACAGTAACATTGATTGTACTTGCTGGCAGCAGAGGTCTAAAGCTCAAGACTGCCCCAGCTGTTCACTCAGTGTTGGCAGACTGTGTTATTGGTTTCAAAAATTTGCATACAGCACTAGGATTTAGAATGTTGGCACTGGTGTTGTAACCTTGTAACTTGTAGCCTACTGGGTAGACCCAGTTCACAGGTTCAGTAACGTAACGTCCTTACTTTAATTGCAATTAATCACATTTCATGTAGATACTTTAAGCTCTGTTACTTATGACTTTCAGATCCTAACTCTGATCTAGCCTACAGCCACGATTCTTGCAGCCTAATCACATTCACAGTTAATCACCAGGATCACCAAAATCAGATATATAGTATCGGAACCCTACCATTATAAATAACAAACAAGGAAATGTCTAGCACTACATTATGTAACACACACAAAGAGAATAAGATAGCAAAGGTTGAGTGCGTATTTAGTATTTTTTTTTTTGATACATTTGTTATTGTTAAGGTTTGGGTTAGAATTAACATTAGGGTTAGAGTTTGGTTGTGTTTAGGGTTTGGGCCAGGATAGCGATTTCCTTATTCTTACCTAACATAACAGCAGCCTTTGCCAACAAACAATGTACCAGTAGGCCTATGCTAGCTTATCAGGTATCAAGGAACATAGGGCTAAGACAATGCTAATCTGTCAGTCTGTGCTAGTACTACACTACAGTATGATAGAGTACCGAGTACCATACCGTACCACTGCCGGGCTGTTAACCCGAGATTAGATGTAACGTTTAGCTAGAAGAAAAGTGACCATCATTAAAAATTGCAAACAACTTACACTGATATCTGATGCGATATTGGTATGGCCTATCGGTAAACAGCACTAAAATCCGGAGATATGCTATCTGGACAAATGGAATAATCTTTGTCGCTGATTGTGTTTTTTTTTTTTTTTTGCTAGAAGCTTAAAACTCGGAGTCACGCTGTAAGGAATAAATTGTTAGTTAGATTCCCTCAAACCTTCTTTTGACTGGTTGATGTTGTATATCAAAGAGCTATTACAATTTACTATAAAATTCACATAAAATTTGCCAGGCTTGAGTTGATAACTGATGCGCACCACTAGGGCTCATTAAGGGTTTATTGTTTTTAAACATTTTTTTAACTTCTATTTTAAACAAGAGCGACACTAGTGACAGTACAGAATGCCACCACAAGCAAAACCACATGCTTTTGGATTTCGTCAAGTAGTCTGAAATAATAGAGCGGTGTATGGTACTATCAAAATCCGCTATGAGGTCATTGTATCTGTATTCTTGTTGTTGATAGGTTGGAGATTAGGTATAGAACGTGTATACCAATCTTGGTTATTGGGTACAGAAGTGTATAGAACATGTAAACTGATTAGGTCTTACACCTCTCAGCATTTTGTGTAGTAGGCTAGACTATTTTGATCCTACTTTTACAGTACTACATTTGGTTTCATTACTCAATTACGGTTTGAGCAGGCCTACGTTTACTGCTTCGGTATTGGCCTACTGGTGACATCGGTAATTGGTACCATATGCAGAATAGGCTAATAAGCTAAATGAATTATGCAACTCCAAAAGTAAAGAATAGCCCATCCTACAAGTTCAGATGGATTCCAAGTGATGCAAACTAAGGTTTTTAATTTTTGCAAGTGAATTGTCCTGCCGGTTTGGTACCATATGTAGTGCCGGTGTATTTTTAATGCACTTGTCTGGTTGTGCATAATATTCTAGTAATTTATTTCAGGTTTTGCATCAATTGAGCCACAGCATTATACCGCTAGTTACCAGTAGGCTACCAATTCACAGTACTCGACTGACATTGTGGAGCCAGTGTTTAACTTCTATTGTTTTAGGGCTGCTGCTCAGTGCTAACAATTTCAGATTTATAATTTGATTTGAATCATATTCGGTATCGTATTTCTTTGAGTATAAACCGCCCTTGATTAGTAGCAACCTTTGATTAGAAGTCGCACAAAAAGGGAAAGGAAGTGGCTATTTTGCCTCTAGTGGCAAAATAGTGTTTTTCCTCTATATGGGTTAGGGCTAGGGTTGGGATTAAGGGTTAGGATTAGGGTTAGAGTTTGGGTTAGGATTAGGCTTAAGGCTAGTTTGGCACTTGCAGCAAAATAGCCATTAGGACTATTTTGCCTCCAAATGGCAAAATGACATGGGGCTATTTTGCTTCTAGTGGCAAAATAGCCACTGCCAAAGAAAAAATATAAAAAGTAAAAGCTGCCCTTGTTTAGAAGCCGCATAAAGAGCAGGTGCCAGTCGGTAGGCGTAGAAACTGATAGTTAACCTGTTAAATAACTCACTTAAAAGCGCCATATGCAAACGCATCTGTTAATGAGTACGAAATTCACACAGCAGGATACCAATTACAGTGTTTTAAGTGGCTACAGTAGGGTATTTACAGGCAGTTGCAAACTTTAAATATTTTTGTCTGGAAGAAGTTTGTTCAGCTCTTTTAATAGTATGACGGCAAAAAGTAATAAAAGCCGCCCTTGAATAGAAACCACTCAAAATGACCACAAAAATAAATAGAAGCCGCAGTTTATATTCAAAGAAATACAGCATTTGTCTTGATGATGGTATAAAAGAGTTAAAACCTGTTACAGGTACTGGTAGGCTATATAAGCTGAGAGAAAGACTAGTTCTGCTGTAATTTGGTACTGGCTGACTGCTAGTTGAGTTTTTTGGTATCAGTAGCGGTACTTGTTTAGTACGTACAGACTAATGCAAAAAAGGCTATAATTAACATATGGAAGTGGCTATTTTGCCTCTAGAAGCAAAATAGTGTTTTTCCTGTGTTTGGGTTAAGGTTTGGGTTAGGGCTAGGGTTGGGATTAGGGTTAGAGTTTGGGTTGGGGTTAGGGTTTGGGTTAGTATTTGGCTTAGGGCTATTTTGGCACTTGCGGCAAAATAGCCGTTAGAACTATTTTGCCTCCAAATGGTAAAATAACATGGAGCTATTTTGCCTCTAGAGGCAAAATAGCCACTGCCGTAACATATCAAGCTGCTTACTGGAAAAAGCTCATTTGCAGTGAAGTAGAAATTTACGTTTTATCCTTACATTATCAAACTTTATTTTTGTTGTTTCTTCTCATGTTCTCTCACTTTTGGCTTGATTTTGCAATTATCATACTTATGTGGTTTACTGTAAATTCACTTCACTGTGAAGTTAAGACATATTTTTGAGACATATTTAATATGTATGGTATTGATTTCAAACAATTTAGCATCTTTCTTTTCTTTTTGGGATTTTATTTTGAATGCCAAGTCACAACGTTGACACCAAAAAAGGAGGCACAAAAAAAAAGCAAACTCGTGTTAGAACATGACAAAAACAAAATCATAACATCAAAATACAATATACTTGCAGTAGAGATAGAGGCTGCCATGCTTATGCTACCCAGCTATCAAAACAGGCAAAACATTTAAATTAAACTCGAACTAAGCTAATATTATTGAAAAGTTAAAATATCTTTTTCAGGTATGATTTGCCAGAAGTAATATTTGCAGCTGGATAATTTGAGGTTTGATATTTTTGTATATAAAATACTGCAAAGTTCAGTGATTTGATAGCACCATCTGCCTAATGCCTTATTATTCCCTATTGTCAGATTGTGGCTTGGTGGGACTGTGACTTACATAGCATGTTACATATGGCATATAGAGTAATCACTAACCAGCATTCTATTCAAAGATATCTGGTATCTGTGGCTTCCCTTGCCTCATAATTTTAAACTTAATGTGCAATTATTTTAACAAACTAGTTCTTTTGCCCAATTTTGTCCATTCTGGCATTTAATGGAATCAAAAGAAACCTTAGACAAGCCAGTGTATGGTACTGTAAGTATCCAAATTTATTAATAACCAGCTTAATATATACCTGTAAGACTTTTTATTATTATTCTGTAATATCTGACTGCTCATATCTAGATTTGTATCATTAATGCAAATGCATTCCAATCCACTGTTTCTGTATATTTTTCAATGTTGCCAATGTATAACTTTCATTATTTTGAGAAAGGCTACCAGTAAGACAAGGGTCATAGTCAAGAGATTCCTAAACCGAGAGTGCTCAAACCACTAACTGGGTGAGCGTAAATTAAATTCAGTTAAGGGGGTTCAGGACAAGAGCACTTGGGACATTGTTTCACAAAATAAATAATGATTTAATGACAATAAGTGGACAGGGTTGCCACATCCTGGAAAAGTCCTGGATTTTTTTTTCCTGTCCTGGAAGCGAAATTTTTTTTTCTACCATGGTTTTGCAGATTTATTACGTCACATCCGCATCCTATCCATACTCCGCGCTCACCTTGGCTTGATCCGCTGTATTCACAGGCAAATTAATGCAAGAGGTAGGTTAGCTTATAGGTTAGTGATCACAGGTAAATACGCCTAGTATATGTTAGCGTATCTAGTTAGCCTAGTATCTAGATAGCGTCTGACAAGTTGTTGTAAGCACCACGGTTAAGCTGTTGACTCGAGTCTGAGCAATTGTAGCTATATTAGGCCTACTAGATACCGGTATAAAATTTAAATAATAGCCTAATATCATACCAGGGATGTCTAATGTGATGGTAGTCAGATAACGATGATGTTAGTGCAATTGAAAGTTTTAATCATGTTATGTATATTTACTTACTATTCGTAAATGGCAGATAATAGCCAAATAATTGATTTTTTGATACAGAATAGACTAGCTTACAGTAAACAGCGTCACTCTTGCATTCAGTTAATGTTAGTCAGTCGATTCATCTGTTCGATGGTCAGAGTAACTACCGTAGTATAGCTTCTGGATTTTGGTAGGTCTCAGTAAGCATAGTAGCCTAGGTGAGGTATGCATAGGTGGGCACAAGTCCCTTAATCGTTAATCCGTTAATAACGAAGCTAACTTTTTTATTAACTTGTTAATCCGTTAAAAAGTTTTTTCATGTTAACGGATTAAATTAACTTCCATTAAGTGCTGCTAACAGACTAAAGTAACTTCCGTTAAGTTTTGTTAACTTCCGTTAGGGTTTTATTTGTATCTTGCACCATTCATTCATCATACCGGTACACACCAGTTTGCTCTGGTAACACTTGTTGCATATTAGCATGAGTTTTGTAGAAGAAAGCGAAGAAAGTAGCTCTTTTTTGAGGCAAATAATAACCTGCAGCCTCAGAGGTCTATTAGTTATTGCTGTTCCCAATTTCCAAAGATTTTCAGGTCGTAGCTTCGATTGTGCATTAGAACTTGTTTTTATCGTAAAATTAGATTAGACTGTAAAATGTAACTACCAAAACACAAAAAGACCACCAGAGCAATAAATTTTTTCTTACAATAATCAGCTCAACAGCGTCAATACATGTTCTAGAAGCGAGTGAATAAAAAAGAAATGTGAATTACCCGCAAAATGTTAACGGATTAACGGACTTTATTAACTTCCGTTAATCTAAGCTGAAAATAACAAATTAACGTTAATGGAGGTGTGATGTTTGTTAACGGACTAGTGGTTAACAAAGCTAACGTCTTGCATTAACTTGCCCACCTATGGAGGTATGATATAGCCATACAGTAGTAAGGGGTTAGGTTGAGAGTTCACTATTCAGTTCAGGGTTACCGGTTAACGTTGGCGTACTTACCGATTCTGTGCTATGCCAACTACACCATCCTTGAGATATTATACTTCGCTCTCGGTTTTGGCTTGATGTGCACTGTTAACATCAAAATGTTAAGAAGACCTAGGGCTATGTCAGATGTGTAGGGTAGGTTTATTTTGCTGTTTACATATTTTAAGGTGTTGAGCCTGAGTTAATTGTGGCAATTTCTTGATAGTTTAGACAATGGTAACGCCAAATTTACTACTGGTACTAACTACTTCTACCGGTACAACTCAGATTAAGTAGCCTAAATCGTTTGTCTCTAACCTGCTCATAGAAAGTTTAGTACCCTAATTTTTTTACACAATAGGTATTAGATTGTTGAACTTAAGAAATGTTCACATGTTGTACTCTATGATTATTCAACATACGAAATTGTGTTGCAGGCATAAAATGTTACCCAGCATAGTATACAAGTAGATCAATTTTTTGATATGCCCATGTTGTAGTCTATTTTATTTTTAAAACGTAGGTATGTTCTGTTGTGGTGATCTGTGGTAACCAGTCCAAACAATTTGCAATTAGTATAGATTCCTGTTCTTACCATTAGTATGTGATCTATGAAGACGGAAAAATGCATTTCTTGTGTAGAGTGTGGGCAGGCAATGATATCCTGTACAATTTATTGGCAAGAAAAAAATACTGATTGTGTACATGCTTAACAGTAAACAAAGAAGCTATAAGGTTTGTTTGCCAAAGTTTCAAGAAGTATCAAGCATCCAGCATCTGTACTACATTTCAAGGATTCTTCCAATCATCTTTTGTATTTGTGCTTACTTTTCAGTCAAAGCCTACTAACAATCGAATTTGAAAAACATGACTGCTCTAACACTTCAGAGTTTTGGTTATAGCAGTTCAAAAGAAGCCTTGTATGCAATCTTAAATTGATTTTTTGTGGAATTGTGAACATGGACTAATGAAAACTTTGGTTTTACCAACTGGATAGTGCATCAGTATACCAATACAGAGTTTGCAGCTTATGCAATAGTGATATACTGCATGGATTGGGTTTGTTTGAGCTGATAGGTAGGTGTTGTTTTTAGGTAGCAAAGTTCATATTTAGTCCTTTAATACATACCGGTATTTAACAATTTAGCGTATTATATAGGCAGAGGCTGCTGTTACGTTACATAAGAAAAAGAAAATCGCTATTTTAACCCTAACCCCAACCCTAAACCTAACTTTAACCCTAGGTCTAACCCTAACGATAATCCTAACCCAAAGTCAAAATCTAACCCAAACCCTAACGATAATTTAAACAAAAAAGAGTAAATGAGCACTCACTCTTTACTCTCTTATTCTCTTCATGGGCGTTACATAACGTAATGCTAGCCACTTTGTATTATATATTATGTCTTATTAACAAAATAATGGGATTTAAATTGCATCATGGTTTGAAAGCGTTCGCAGTTTTTTACTGTTAAAATGGTCTTGAAACAGTAGTTAATTTGTTGAGGTATATGATCAATGACTGCTTATTTACATACCTAAAAGAGATTTACTTGGAAACTTTGAGGTTGATCAAATAGCAAATTACTGAATGGTTTATGATGCAAAAAGTATCAAAGTCACCCTTAATCACAAATTGCAGAAAAGGACCACAGAAAAAAATCTGGTATATAAAGTCTTTTCCAATTCAACCTAGTTTGTTTTTTTAGTGGGATTTCCCAAGCATGACGTTCTTGTTAGAGCACTGTTGAATTGAATGCTGACATCTTGATTTGGTCTTCTTGGAAATTTTTGGTGGCCTTCCTGCTCCATGCACTCTTCTACCCCGGCTGATATTTGATCTTCTTGCTGGAGTTGTTCCAGAAATGGGAATCTGAATTGAGGTAGATAACCTATGTTGCGTTGATGTTTATTGTGCATACTTTGGTTTTATTTTTGAAACAATTGTAGCCAGAGATGGCTTTTGTTAAACGTGTACAGTGCAGTATTAAATTGAGAATCTGCAGTGATTTTGTGAAAGTTATTAACAAATGACTGTAATGCTGGTCCATGATATTGAAGGTTTGTCTTGCACTTTTCAATTACCGGTATGGTCTGAAAGCAGTGTGAGGCATGATTGAGCAGGTCTTAATGCACGACATTAGTATCTGTCTTTGCTTGTAGATACTGAAGAAAGACTGTTAACAAGGCATTTCATCAAACTAAAAAGTTCTTAACCTTTTTGATTTTGTTATTAAACACACTTAATTGATTGTATAGTCATTGAAAAGATTATATGTATCAAAGGTGCGTTTAGACAGGAAACAGCAAAATGCCTAAATTGCACTTTTGCAATGTTTGCTAGTCTTCATGGGGGACATACGCAACAATTTGTGAACGCTGATGTAAACAAACATTCACCAACTTAAATCTTTTATTTATTTGTTGTATTATGCAGAAGTGTGTAATAAGTTGGCGGGCCCATCTTTGCATCATTGAGCCTGGACAATGCACCCTTCAAAGAAATGTTGCACAGATGGCAAGTGGTTGGCAACACTGTGCCAATTTCACTGACCCAAGATTTGAACCTCAGACCTCACGCTCCAGAGATGAATGCGTTAGCGTTCGATTAACTAGCATCAGCAAATAGTCCCCAAAGTAGCTTTGCATCAAGTCTAACTGCCAATTTGCGGTGCCTATTTGTATTGTAACTTTTAGTTGATCAGCTATAGATCACACATACTAAAGAGACATTCTAATTTATGTAATGGTGACAGAATTAGTGTCGCAGTAATACATACTTACTGATATTTGGTAATTTTTTTTTGGCAGTTTATGCTGGTATGAAAAGTTATACTGTGGTGTGAAAAGAATTCTATGAATGATGATTTCACTGGAAATTTTTAAGTTAAAGTGAGTGAAATAAAAATTTTCATTATTCATCTTTGCATTTTTTGTTTGCCTTTTTTAAGATCATGAAGAAAGTAGGTCAACAAGCTCACATGGTCTTATGTCTGTCCTGCGTTGAAAAACTGCTGCGACTTTGAAGCCAGTATATGTCTGTGGTTGTTTCGGGCATGGGTTGGAATCCCTTCTGTAGGCATTTTTCTAACAATCAGAGGCTGATTCAGATTGTGACTTGATATGTCTTATTTTCGTGATTTTTTAAGGGTTAAGATTTGGGTTAGTTTTAGAGTGAGTTTTGGAGTAAGAATTTGAGTTTGGGTTAGATCTGGATCAAAATTAATAAAAAAGTAGACAAAAATTTCCAGTGAAAGAGTCTCGTCCGAAGAATCATTATTTGACTTAGGTTATTGATAGTGTTGTAATGCCATGCCAAACTATCCCCATCCAGTTTAAGTTTTTTTGTTTGGTTTCACCTAGAACTTTAGCTGAAATGGTATCAAATTAATGCTAACTTTGGCAAGGTTTCCTGGTTTGACGCTTGAATATATATGCGTCAGTTGTTTCTTTTTCTTATTAGTTGTTTTTAGAGCTGAAGGTAAATCAGACTGCACTAATTATCTTCACCACTTTTTCAAAAAACAAACTTTAACTGCTTTTCAACCTCTAAAATTAGTTTTTGTTAGTCTTTTTCGAACTCTGTTTGCAATCCTTAACTGTTAAATGCAATGGAACATCGAAGTATACATTTTTACAACTCATTTTGTTTTTAGAGAAATCTGACCATGGGATCCAGCTTCGAAATACAACCGCTATTCGAAACATTACTTCAATTGCTTGCAAGACTCTGCAAATAAACATTTAACTGTCCAAGCATCATTTTTAAGATGTACAAAAAAAGAATTGTATATGGACTATGGTGGAGCAAATATACTTGTGTTTGAACTGTCGAAAGGTGACCAACAATTGAACTTCAGCAACAATAAGGTCGTGCGGTTATCATCATAAGAATATTAAGTCTCTTTGATTGTTAGAGTTGGAAATGGAACAGAGAAGTTTGTGAAAATCATCTAATACGAAATCTGATCCTTGTGCAACAAGACACTCATTAGCGTTTTTGATAAAACCATCTTCACACGATAACTCTTTGTATTATTCCTGGCAACAAAAGAGACATTAATTTTATGCCTACTTGTTTTACAATGGTGAATATTACATGTACTATTTAATCAGTTAAATTTGTTTATTTATTTAGTTTTAATAATTAATGTAATATGCTTTTCAAATTTTGCTGATTAATTTAGTTTGGTTTAGTTGTATTAGGCTAATTTATGTGCCAGCTGTGAATGTAAAGTGTCTGCTAATTGTTTCAAACAGTTATGTATGTTTTAACAGAAAATGTATGCTTTAAATTAATGTAGGATAACATCGAAGTCATAATGTTTGTTCTCACAGTTAGCCTGGCTTGTATATTTTACTGCTTTTAGTCTTAACTTAAAATATTTTGCTATTTTTTCGTAAATATGGCACTTTTTTGGTTTAAAATTACTTTGTTTAAGATTAACTAACTTTGATGTTGCTGGGTGTCAGTGCCGTCGCTACGGGGAGGCCAGGAGGCCGTGCACCCCTAATAGCTGGTTGTGCCCCCCATTTCAGTTTACTCAAAATACTGTTTTTAAATATCTCCTAACGACAAGACAATGATGGAAAAAGGAATAATATTGTTCAAACATAATTACCATTGGACGTTTACTCGATTCTTTGCGAAATAGCTGCCAACTGACTGCTATAATAATCGTGATGCAGTAACCCGTCTTATTAACACGCCTTCACGGATGTGTCGCGGAAAAAAGATGTAAGCCTACAGAATCGTTTCCGGTGCTTCGTTAGTAATTATGACCTGAAACAGTACGTGAAAACGTTTTTAAGAAGACCAACTATTTTTGTTTTTTTAACACACTCACGATCTTAAGGCAGGGCCTGTGAGAGTGGGTTCAGGGGGTACATCGTACCAGGGCCCACGCCTAGGGGGGGCCGGGCTCTAGGGGCCCGGAAGAGTTCCGGTTTCCTCCTTAAGTTTTGGTATCGCACCATACCACCGTAATCAAACTTGCTTACTGCAAAAATGTTAGTCAGCCTATTCAGTACTGATAATTGGTCGCTATTTTTGCTACACAGCCTTTAGGGCATCCAATAGTGGCCGATTTGATTAAAAAAAAGAGGAAAATGTATCAAAGGCCATACACTTGCACCAAAGTCAACGTTTTGTGACATTTCTCTGACTTGAGAGCGCTAATTCTATGGTATAACAATGTACGAGAGCGTAAATTTTTAGAGATCCAAAAGCATTTCAACCTCAGAGAGCAGAGTCAAAGTTGACATACTCTACTACTATCATTAAGCAATTCACTCTATCTGTATGAGTTTAATAGGTATTTGGGTTTGTGAAGTCTATGATTGCAGATGACGTCTTAAAACTTTTATCAGTAAAATATTTGGATTTGCATTAATAAAGTCATTATGTTGTATAATATTGTGTGCATGTCATCATCCCCCACATCACATACTTTCTTTCATGTATATCACGTTTTCTGCTTGTCAATTTAAGCAAGTTTGGTGCTGGGATGTTGATCAAATGCTGTATTTTACCCTCGAGAAACATAAAAAGTGCTAAAGCTTCCGGGACTCTGCCCCGAACCCCACTGGGGAGCTCAAAGCGCTCCTCCAAACCCCTAGCTGGATTTAAAGCAATTTTATGTCTAGTTGTGTTTTTCATAGGTCCTAACTATATGGGAATATCGTTATCCCCTCACTTTTAAATAAAGATCTACAGTCTAAACCCATCCGACAAAAATTGATTTAATGGCATGGGCCCCCAATAAGGCTTGGGGGCCCGGTATCGACCTTCGTACCACCTGGAAATTTTTCTCTCTGAGGCCCTGTCTTTAGGTCGCAGTCAATGGCGCATTCAGGAGATAAGAGGCCAATGGGACTTCACCTCTTTAGCCAAGTCACTTAAACAATTTAACCTCAAGGTACGAGTGTTAGAACGTGTTTTGGATTTGACCTGAAGTAAAGGGGCCTGTAGGGGTAGGGGAATTTAATTCTTCAAATGACTTCCAAATTTGTGCCCTTTGATTACTCATATGACTTCAAAAACGAGCGAAATGTGATTAAAGTGGCATTAAAATTGCTATTTTTGCTGCAAAATCGCCCAGCGGCTGGGGATCCGCCCCCAGGATCTCGTCTGTAACACACTTGAGTTACATTTGTTTGCTCAGCATGGAGCCTAAATTCGACAACTTTTGTAGAAAAAAAGATTTACTTTTAGTTTAAATTCCTGCCTCTTAGCAAAATCTTGGTTTCGCGTCTGATCGCATTCACGGCTGCAAGTAGATTTTTAAAGCGATTATAGGCCGCTGACGAAACTAGCTAAGAAACGCTGCTGGCCTTATATGCCTTTTTTTTGACATGATTACAGATTTTTTAAAATTGCCCATAATTTGTAGCCGTACAATTTCAATTTTTATCTGCAAGTTCAGTCTATTTTAGTGCCCCCTCACTTTTGGCTAGTGCGCCCCCACTTTGTTTTTCTCTGGTGACGGCACTGCTTGGTGTTGGAAAATTTAATTTTGACTCTGGATATTTGTTATTGCCAACTTATTGTGGATGCTACTAAATGAAACTTCTGTTTCTTCCGTACTGAACTGAGTTGGCTCTCATTGTCCATGGAATATGTTTGGCACGATGGTATTATACATTTGATATGATGGACGATTGTATTTTTAAATTTTACCGTCGCAAAATTGTGCTGAACCGGTACATTATTATTATTAAATAGATTTTCCACTCTGAAATTATTCGAGCTTTTGGCGTTAAGCGCCAGGTAATGCGTTCAAGGTGATAGAAAATCGTTATATCGTGCGCAGTTATCGTTTGATAGAGACGAAAAACGAATGAAATACTAAATTTTGTGCATTGTATTCGCCTGCATGGCCTCTCCAGTGTTTTTCAAATAGCAGAGTTCATCAGGAGGATAGAAGAAAGAGGATTTAGGCATGGTTGTTCTCGATATCCCTGAGCGAAGGCACAACTTACCACAAAAGATGATGGAATGAGCGGATAAGGATTTTTAGTTTTGAGCAATATCATATTTATTTACATCAACTTTTTAAATACACCACAGGTAAATACAAAAACTTGGGAGACAACGAACAAGACCGTACGGTCATCAAAGTCACTTACACCCTACTTATAGTTGATAATTGAAATATAAATGATCTAGTTATGGTTTACAATTAAATCAATGGTGTCGTCAAGGGTAGGCTCCACCTATTTTGTCTTTTTTTTGCAGCGGTAGGCTCAGTTATGTTTCTGTCTTGCTACAACGTAAAGCGTTTTAACCCGTACAAAGGCATTTTGGTTTTAAGTAAGATCAGTGGTTCCCAAACTAAAAAAATTCACAGCAGTCCCCATGCAAATTTTAAATGTTTGGCTGCCTTATCTACAAAGCTTAAAATTTGTCCATCACAACTACGAGATCAATGTACCGTATTGTGAAAAATAGGCCTACATAGAGCGCAAATGTACAGTAATTAACGAAGTTTAATGGGATGGGTGCAGTTACTTCCAGACGCCCACTCCTTTCTTCTCTAACACAGATACAAAAAGCCTGAGCTTCTGCTAGGCCACAGAAGTAGCTATCTATAGCATTAGCCACCGATGAACTGAACTTTTCTCTCTGTGACACCATGGGGGAGTCGGGTAGTGTAATCGCAACGAACGCATAGGAAGCACAAAATAACTCTCGCAAGCACAGATTGCGTACCTCCCAAATGCTAAGGAGTGGGAAGCAAAATTATTAGGCTATGAGCCAAGTAACGCTTTACCAAATTTGTTTTGCGGACCTTCCGAAAGTGGTTCAAGAACTCTAAAAGGTCTGCGGACCCCACTTTGGAAACTACCGAGTTAGATGAAAAACAGCTTCCAGACCGCTTCATAATTTTTTTTTATGCGATTATCAGGATTAATTGATTGGGACTTTGGTGATACTTTTTTTAGCATTTGTCGTGATTTTTCGGTCAATAGTTTTTACAAGTATTTCATTTTATGCTTTTCCGTTCATTTCATTCTTTGCATCAGTTCTGCATTTCAATAAACAAAATTAGAGATACCGGTTTGCTTCGGTTCGATTTGTTCAGTTTTGCAGAGTAGGTTGATGAGAATGATTGATAGTATGGATGAATTTAGATTTTTGCTGCTTTTTACTGCTCGTTAGAAACAACAGCGATAAAGCTAAGCATTTACTCATCCAAGGTAGCAACAAGGATGCTGGTGGGAGTTGAACCAACAATTGTTGAAGTAGCTTGAATTACTGTATAGCTATTGGCTCATGCAATCCATGTCTTCTGTTTTCACATGGGACATATGACTTAAATTGACGCAGACAACAATTTGGAGGAGGTCTGAAACCCCCAGACCTTACTCTAAACTTGTCGATGCAGCAGGTTTACACCAACCCACTTAATTTTCTTAGGACGGCTGCGCTGTGCAGTATACACAATCAAGTTCTACAATGTACAAGATGGACCAACGACAACATCTAATATGTTCTCTGGTGAAAGCGTAAATAAGGATATTGATTAAGACGTCATTTTCAAGTAGTACAAAAACTTAAGATCATTTTGAGTAAAAGAAATGCCCGTTTATTTGCTTCCGCCTAAAAATAAGACACATATAAACCAGGAGCGGGCTTCGCTGTTTACTTTTTATAACACATTCAATCTGAAAAATTGCTACCGTATATTTAAGAATTTTTAAAAACAAAATCACATCGCAGAAACAAATTCATAAAAGCATAGAAAAACAGGGATCGCTATAGTATTGTTGATTGCATGAAAAACTCGTCATTAATTTTTTTCTCCGTAAGCATAGTGTGGCAGTCTGCTATGCAGAAATGTGAAAACTGTATTTCTTAGTTGCGAAAGTTGAAACAATAAATGTGCACCCTTCATCCACACATTAAACGCTTGATCGCAAGTTTGTGAGTGAACTACTAGTTGCGACGAAAAGTTATTGTTTTTATCGAGGGCCAGCTAGCCCACTATCAATTCAAAAATTTACCGTTTATCAATGTCTTTCTATATCTAGATTTTCTTACAAGTTAACCAACAGTCACGACCATTCACTACAACTGAAAAGCTTTTTGGACTTTTATTTGTATTTTTTTTATAATTGTAAGCCAAACAAGATCACGTTTTTAGTCTCTATAAAGTTATGGACGTCTTATAACGGACCGCAACCAGTGGTGTAAAAAGTATTCGAGAATTGTAATCAAGTAAAAGTTTCGTTACTGATAAAAAATTACTTGAAGTAAAGTACTGACCAAAAAAGGACTGGAGTAAAAGTAAAAACGTAGTTTTAAAAGTACTCGAGTACAAGTTTTTCTGAAAGTATTCAAGCAAAATACAGAAACTATTCACTCGACATATCACAACTGGCCAATTACCTTTACATCACTGCCACAAAGCGCTTAGTCTTCTATAACCCCTCCTCTCTCAATAAGTCATGAATTCTTAATTGTAACTTGGCAAGTTTCTTATTATATTCAAGACAATTAATCAAAAAGAACAACAACTGTTAGACTTCGAGATTTGAATATCATGCCACGCAGAATTTACTTTGAATCATTTTATTACATCTTGGCTCAAATGCTCATTTACTGTTATTGTTAAATTATGCTTAAATTAAAAAAACTCGTTGTACGTGCCTTATCAGTGTACAGTTTACTCAAGGGTGGGCTAAAAGTTACGTACCATAGCTATTTCAGTATATTCTGCGATAACCTTTTTTGGATTTAATTAATCAAACTTATTGCGGATTTTTTTAATTTAATTTATTTCAGAATATGTGAAGGCAGGCAGAAGCCTGATAAACATTACGTCACTAAATCTATTGCAGATAGCCCATCTACATAGTCTGAGTTTCCATGGGACGAAATTGATCATCATATTAAAAGGATTTTGTAATTACATTGAACAATAAATATTACAGTACTGCACGATAATGTTTCTTGCATATATGGTGTGCGATTTTTAACTCACACTGTAGAATTTAGCGATAGTAATCAAGTAATCAAAGGACGGTAAGTAATCAAAGGACACATTTTTGGCAAATCTATATATCTCTGTTTGACTCTTTCATGATTTACTTTTAATAGAATAAACAAACATCTATGCCAGCATGAGGCGAAGGGCAGATACCAAACAACGAACGTGAAACTAAAACCATCTTAAACAAATTTTCGCCAGACTGGATGTGATACGTAAGCGCACACGTAGAAAAAAGGCATTGTGAAAGTCGCTGTGGTGGTCTGACCTCTAACGCAAGAGTAGCCAGCCGCAAAAGGAGAAAAAGACAACTAACTTGGCTGAACTGAACAATTGCCGGTAGAAAAGTCGATCGTTCTGCCGAATTTGAGGTTCTAACTTAAAATTACAGTACTTTGTACTTTTCTGATGCAAAATACTACTTAAATAGCGTTACTTCAGTCTATAAGTAAGCAAGAAAAAGTACCTACTAAAAAACTACTCAAGAAATATTCGCTGCTGGAAAAAACCACTTGAGTAATCTACTCAAGTATTTCGTTACTTTACACCACTGACCGACGGTGACTGTAACTATGGGATTGTTCTAATAATCAGAATATATCCCGAAGTAGAATAAGCTTCGTAATGAGTGTTGGTTATTTTGCTGTGCAGAAAATGGACGTTGCCACTAAAGTTGAAATTTACCATACCTAAAAACGAGTTATTTTTAAGAAAAATTCTCCGACCGTTGAAGATTCATTTCACCCATAACTACAGCCATGTACAGATATGCAGCATAAATGATTAAAGACAAGCTATTTTTATGTTGAATCTAAAACCTCGAGCCATATAGGCTCCACGCAAAAGCGTCTTATTGCATGTCTCTGGTGTGCAGCCAAAAAAATAAATAAAAACAAACAAAGTAACGACATTTTTGTTCCATGAGTCTGTCTAGATGATACTGAACATAAGCCGTTTTTGAAAAATCCTAAAAAAAAGTTGACTGAAACAATTTCAGATCAAAACATAAGTTCGTGTAAAGAAGGTGGAAGCAATTAACAAAGCGGTGCTTCCACATTCCTGTTCTTAATTGCAATATTAATATTTGTTTTAGTTTAATTTTGTTGAGCGCGATCAAGCGAATAACAAAATATGCGAAGGGAAAACTAATAATTGCAACGAGATTTAGAATCCGCATCCAGAGAGATTAAACGCGTTCGTCTAGTCTACAACCTCTCATCGAATTCTAGATTTAAAGCAACATCACTTCGGTCGAGAACGTTTATGCTACTTAATTATGAAATCGCATAGATCTAAATATTGTAGAGTAGTAATATTTGAAACGTTGACTGGTGGTACAAAACTCGAGAATTGCTTTGATTGAAATTGCTTCGAAGGCATGAACATTTTACTCAGAATAACAATCGTTTGTGACAAAACCTTTAAAGCGATAAATCGTTGTCACCAAGAGCAATAAAAAGCGTTATGTTAGCACTAGTATCCCGCTTTCTCATAACATTGTTATGACTGACACAATGGCTATTTTGAAAAAAGCTCTTGTCATTTCAAAACCACATCCTCATAACTTAATAACGAACTTTTGCATGGGTATCTAGTCTACGCAACGCCTGCATTAATTACTTTAAAATTAGTAACGATTAGTCAAATACTCACATATTTGTTAACTTAAAAAAAATTATTTCACAATTTTGTTTCTGGTGGTTGTCAAGCGCAGATGTGTAAAAACAGCCTTACAGTCTATGGAAAGTTAAGGGCAAGTAAAGCCAACATGCAAAAGCATTTACTCTATGAACAAGGAAGAAATCTTGCAGAAAAAAAAACACACATTATTTAAACACTTCAAACTCAAACGTATTAATTTATGCTTTGCTTATGAATACTTAACTAGCAAAATAATATTAAAAAAAAAAAATTACGTGCGATCTAATAGGTACGCTGCTATAAAGAATTCTGATACAAATACTGACGTAGTGAATACTTCAATCACAGCATTTGTCTGCAACTAAACCAAAGTAAATTAATCAGCAATATTTGAAAAGCATATTACATTAATTATTAAAACTAAATAAATAAACAAATTTAACTGATTAAATAGTACATGTAATATTCACCATTGTAAAACAAGTAGGCATAAAATTAATGTCTCTTTTGTTGCCAGGAATAATACAAAGAGTTATCGTATGAAGATGGTTTTATCAAAAACGCTAATGAGTGTCTTGTTGCACAAGGATCAGATTTCGTATTAGATGATTTTCACAAACTTCTCTGTTCCAAAATTCTTTTTTTGTACATCTTAAAAATGATGCTTGGACAGTTAAATGTTTATTTGCAGAGTCTTGCAAGCAATTGAAGTAATGTTTCGAATAGCGGTTGTATTTCGAAGCTGGATCCCATGGTCAGATTTCTCTAAAAACAAAATGAGTTGTAAAAATGTATACTTCGATGTTCCATTGCATTTAACAGTTAAGGATTGCAAACAGAGTTCGAAAAAGACTAACAAAAACTAATTTTAGAGGTTGAAAAGCAGTTAAAGTTTGTTTTTTGAAAAAGTGGTGAAGATAATTAGTGCAGTCTGATTTACCTTCAGCTCTAAAAACAACTAATAAGAAAAAGAAACAACTGACGCATATATATTCAAGCGTCAAACCAGGAAACCTTGCCAAAGTTAGCATTAATTTGATACCATTTCAGCTAAAGTTCTAGGTGAAACCAAACAAAAAAACTTAAACTGGATGGGGATAGTTTGGCATGGCATTACAACACTATCAATAACCTAAGTCAAATAATGATTCTTCGGACGAGACTCTTTCACTGGAAATTTTTGTCTACTTTTTTATTAATTTTGATCCAGATCTAACCCAAACTCAAATTCTTACTCCAAAACTCACTCTAAAACTAACCCAAATCTTAACCCTTAAAAAATCACGAAAATAAGACATATCAAGTCACAATCTGAATCAGCCTCTGATTGTTAGAAAAATGCCTACAGAAGGGATTCCAACCCATGCCCGAAACAACCACAGACATATACTGGCTTCAAAGTCGCAGCAGTTTTTCAACGCAGGACAGACATAAGACCATGTGAGCTTGTTGACCTACTTTCTTCATGATCTTAAAAAAGGCAAACAAAAAATGCAAAGATGAATAATGAAAATTTTTATTTCACTCACTTTAACTTAAAAATTTCCAGTGAAATCATCATTCATAGAATTCTTTTCACACCACAGTATAACTTTTCATACCAGCATAAACTGCCAAAAAAAAATTACCAAATATCAGTAAGTATGTATTACTGCGACACTAATTCTGTCACCATTACATAAATTAGAATGTCTCTTTAGTATGTGTGATCTATAGCTGATCAACTAAAAGTTACAATACAAATAGGCACCGCAAATTGGCAGTTAGACTTGATGCAAAGCTACTTTGGGGACTATTTGCTGATGCTAGTTAATCGAACGCTAACGCATTCATCTCTGGAGCGTGAGGTCTGAGGTTCAAATCTTGGGTCAGTGAAATTGGCACAGTGTTGCCAACCACTTGCCATCTGTGCAACATTTCTTTGAAGGGTGCATTGTCCAGGCTCAATGATGCAAAGATGGGCCCGCCAACTTATTACACACTTCTGCATAATACAACAAATAAATAAAAGATTTAAGTTGGTGAATGTTTGTTTACATCAGCGTTCACAAATTGTTGCGTATGTCCCCCATGAAGACTAGCAAACATTGCAAAAGTGCAATTTAGGCATTTTGCTGTTTCCTGTCTAAACGCACCTTTGATACATATAATCTTTTCAATGACTATACAATCAATTAAGTGTGTTTAATAACAAAATCAAAAAGGTTAAGAACTTTTTAGTTTGATGAAATGCCTTGTTAACAGTCTTTCTTCAGTATCTACAAGCAAAGACAGATACTAATGTCGTGCATTAAGACCTGCTCAATCATGCCTCACACTGCTTTCAGACCATACCGGTAATTGAAAAGTGCAAGACAAACCTTCAATATCATGGACCAGCATTACAGTCATTTGTTAATAACTTTCACAAAATCACTGCAGATTCTCAATTTAATACTGCACTGTACACGTTTAACAAAAGCCATCTCTGGCTACAATTGTTTCAAAAATAAAACCAAAGTATGCACAATAAACATCAACGCAACATAGGTTATCTACCTCAATTCAGATTCCCATTTCTGGAACAACTCCAGCAAGAAGATCAAATATCAGCCGGGGTAGAAGAGTGCATGGAGCAGGAAGGCCACCAAAAATTTCCAAGAAGACCAAATCAAGATGTCAGCATTCAATTCAACAGTGCTCTAACAAGAACGTCATGCTTGGGAAATCCCACTAAAAAAACAAACTAGGTTGAATTGGAAAAGACTTTATATACCAGATTTTTTTCTGTGGTCCTTTTCTGCAATTTGTGATTAAGGGTGACTTTGATACTTTTTGCATCATAAACCATTCAGTAATTTGCTATTTGATCAACCTCAAAGTTTCCAAGTAAATCTCTTTTAGGTATGTAAATAAGCAGTCATTGATCATATACCTCAACAAATTAACTACTGTTTCAAGACCATTTTAACAGTAAAAAACTGCGAACGCTTTCAAACCATGATGCAATTTAAATCCCATTATTTTGTTAATAAGACATAATATATAATACAAAGTGGCTAGCATTACGTTATGTAACGCCCATGAAGAGAATAAGAGAGTAAAGAGTGAGTGCTCATTTACTCTTTTTTGTTTAAATTATCGTTAGGGTTTGGGTTAGATTTTGACTTTGGGTTAGGATTATCGTTAGGGTTAGACCTAGGGTTAAAGTTAGGTTTAGGGTTGGGGTTAGGGTTAAAATAGCGATTTTCTTTTTCTTATGTAACGTAACAGCAGCCTCTGCCTATATAATACGCTAAATTGTTAAATACCGGTATGTATTAAAGGACTAAATATGAACTTTGCTACCTAAAAACAACACCTACCTATCAGCTCAAACAAACCCAATCCATACAGTATATCACTATTGCATAAGCTGCAAACTCTGTATTGGTATACTGATGCACTATCCAGTTGGTAAAACCAAAGTTTTCATTAGTCCATGTTCACAATTCCACAAAAAATCAATTTAAGATTGCATACAAGGCTTCTTTTGAACTGCTATAACCAAAACTCTGAAGTGTTAGAGCAGTCATGTTTTTCAAATTCGATTGTTAGTAGGCTTTGACTGAAAAGTAAGCACAAATACAAAAGATGATTGGAAGAATCCTTGAAATGTAGTACAGATGCTGGATGCTTGATACTTCTTGAAACTTTGGCAAACAAACCTTATAGCTTCTTTGTTTACTGTTAAGCATGTACACAATCAGTATTTTTTTCTTGCCAATAAATTGTACAGGATATCATTGCCTGCCCACACTCTACACAAGAAATGCATTTTTCCGTCTTCATAGGTCACATACTAATGGTAAGAACAGGAATCTATACTAATTGCAAATTGTTTGGACTGGTTACCACAGATCACCTCAACAGAACATACCTACGTTTTAAAAATAAAATAGACTACAACATGGGCATATCAAAAAATTGATCTATTTGTATACTATGCTGGGTAACATTTTATGCCTGCAACACAATTTCGTATGTTGAATAATCATAGAGTACAACATGTGAACATTCCTTAAGTTCAACAATCTAATACCTATTGTGTAAAAAAATTAGGGTACTAAACTTTCTATGAGCAGGTTAGAGACAAACGATTTAGGCTACTTAATCTGAGTTGTACCGGTAGAAGTAGCTAGTACCAGTAGTAAATTTGGCGTTACCATTGTCTACACTATCAAGAAATTGCCACAATTAACTCAGGCTCAACACCTTAAAATATGTAAACAGCAAAATAAACCTACCCTACACGTCTGACATAGCCCTAGGTCTTCTTAACATTTTGATGTTAACAGTGCACATCAAGCCAAAACCGAGAGCGAAGTATAATATCTCAAGGATGGTGTAGTTGGCATAGCACAGAATCGGTAAGTACGCCAACGTTAACCGGTAACCCTGAACTGAATAGTGAACTCTCAACCTAACTTCTTACTACTGTATGGCTATATCATACCTCCATAGGTGGGCAAGTTAATGCAAGACGTTAGCTTTGTTAACCACTAGTCCGTTAACAAACATCACACTTCCGTTAACATTAATTCGTTATTTTCAGCTTAGATTAACGGAAGTTAATAAAGTCCGTTAATCCGTTAACATTTTGCGGGTAATTCACATTTCTTTTTTATTCACTCGCTTCTAGAACATGTATTGACGCTGTTGAGCTGATTATTGTAAGAAAAAATTTATTGCTCTGGTGGTCTTTTTGTGTTTTGGTAGTTACATTTTACAGTCTAATCTAATTTTACGATAAAACAAGTTCGAATGCACAATCGAAGCTGCAACCTGAAAATCTTTGGAAATTGGGAACAGCAATAACTAATAGACCTCTGAGGCTGCAGGTTATTATTTGCCTCAAAAAAGAGCTACTTTCTTCGCTTTCTTCTATAAAACTCATGCTAATATGCAACAAGTGTTACCAGAGCAAACTGGTGTGTACCGGTATGATGAATGAATGGTGCAAGATACAAATAAAACCCTAACGGAAGTTAACAAAACTTAACGGAAGTTACTTTAGTCCGTTAGCAGCACTTAATGGAAGTTAATTTAATCCGTTAACATGAAAAAACTTTTTAATGGATTAACAAGTTAATAAAAAAGTTAGCTTCGTTATTAACGGATTAACGATTAAGGGACTTGTGCCCACCTATGCATACCTCACCTAGGCTACTATGCTTACTGAGACCTACCAAAATCCAGAAGCTATTTGTTTAGACTTAGGAGAAATTTAATTTACTTACTACGGTAGTTACTCTGACCATCGAACAGATGAATCGACTGACTAACATTAACTGAATGCAAGAGTGACGCTGTTTACTGTAAGCTAGTCTATTCTGTATCAAAAAATCAATTATTTGGCTATTAATTTATCTGCCATTTACGAATAGTAAGTAAATATACATAACATGATTAAAACTTTCAATTGCACTAACATCATCGTTATCTGACTACCATCACATTAGACATCCCTGGTATGATATTAGGCTATTATTTAAATTTTATACCGGTATCTAGTAGGCCTAATATAGCTACAATTGCTCAGACTCGAGTCAACAGCTTAACCGTGGTGCTTACAACAACTTGTCAGACGCTATCTAGATACTAGGCTAACTAGATACGCTAACATATACTAGGCGTATTTACCTGTGATCACTAACCTATAAGCTAACCTACCTCTTGCATTAATTTGCCTGTGAATACAGCGGATCAAGCCAAGGTGAGCGCGGAGTATGGATAGGATGCGGATGTGACGTAATAAATCTGCAAAACCATGGTAGAAAAAAAAATTTCGCGTCCTGGAAAGTCCTTGAATTTTGTTCATAAGTCGGGGAAAATATTCGTAAAGTTTTAACCGTGATTTACCAGAATAGAATGTGAAGTTGTTTCTTTTTATAATTACTGGTACCTTGTAATTGTACAAAGCCATTGTTGAAATAATTTGCATTTTGAAGGTTCTTCAAAATGCTTTGTTATGTTGCTACAAGACAGAGCTTATTTGTATGCTGGCGCACAAGCAAAAAGTCGCTATTTTAGCCTTAACCCAACCCTAAATCTAACTCTAGCTTAAAATCTTATCTCAAATCCTCACAATAATTTAAAAAATAAACGGGGGAAATGAGACCCAATTCTTCTCTTTGCTCTCTTATTCTTTTTAAGCAGTTCTTTCTAGTACGCTAAAGTGTAAATAAGCACTTCCTTGTTATAATGCCAAAATTTGCACTTTGCAGTGGAATATGTATAAATTAATGAATATTATCAGGAAGAGTAATTTCATGGACAGTAATTTACTGCAATGCGATACTCTAGTAGCTGTAGCATAGCAAGCTATAAGCCCCCATTGGCCAGTTGACCAAAATGCACCATAAGAAAAATATGCATCTACCGCCAATAAAATATCAGCTTAGCGCAATTACCTTGAACTGTTTATTTTTTAGAGCAAGCACAGGTGATCTTGCATTCTATTTGTATTCTATTTCTATTTGAGCTCTAGCATTGCAATCATCCACAATAACCACTTAGTGTAATCCATTTATTCAATCCGTCTAATCATTCTTTTCAGTGCTAATTTCTATGCTATGTTGTAAAAGCAATAGTCTTTACTAAACTATGTCTAAAATTGAGTTATCATTGCAAAAAAAATTGCAAAATCTTCGAGTGCTGGAGGCTTTGCCCCGGACTCCCAATGGCTTCTGGTGGCTGGGGGCTCTATTCCCATACCAAAAAAGCACAGCTCTACCATTGCAAATGTCTGGCTTTGCACCTGGCTAGTAGTTAGTACTAGGAATGCCAGTGTGTTGCATCAAAATTTTTTGTCAATCGCAAGTACAAAAAAGTAGGTGCGTGAAAGAGTAATAGCCAAAATTGAATTTTATGCCCTGTAGAAAAAAACCTTAAACAGTCCTGGAAAATGACCTAAAAAAGTCCTGGAAAGTCCTTGAATTTGATTTTGCAGTTTCTGTGGCAACCCTGGTTGATTTGAGCTGTCGTGATGCGTTTCGTCCTTGCTCAAGGGACTCTTCAGGCAAGAAAGGTCAATTTTGTTCTATTATTAGCCAAAACAAAAAAAAAATTGAATTGGAATCGGCCCTCCTTTTTACCATTTCTAGGCTATATGTCTTCTACTTCAATATGGCTACTCCAAAACTTTTCACCTACAACTTACCAACAACCATTATCCAGTAGGCTACTAACTCGCTACTCGAAACCTTCAAAATTTACCTCTGATAAAATCTACTACCTGTTGCCAAAATCTACAAGCTATAGGCCTACTTAGTGGTAACATTGCAAATTTGGTCTGCTTTAAGTTAAATTTGAAATCAATCACAGAAATTAAAACCAAATAATATCCCATTATTGTCAAAAAATGCAAAATATCACAAAACATTACATACAGAGCTTTACGCAATAGAAAATTTTAATAAGCAATCCCAACGTTATTCTTATTAAAATTTTCTGTCCACATAGCACTATCTCAGAGTGCTCAAACTAAAAAAGTGAGCGAATGCAAATTTTGAAAAAGGCTAAGACAAGGGTCATAGTCAAGAGATTCCTAAACCGAGAGTGCTCAAACCACTAACTAGGTGAGTGTAAATCAAATTCAGTTACGGGGGTTCAGGACAAGAGCACTTGGGACATTGTTTCACAAAATGAATAATGATTTAATGACAATCAGTGGAATTGAGCCTTTGCGATGCGTTTCGTCCACTTATTTTTCGCGTTTCGTCCATTTACGTTTTGCGTTTTGCATTTCGTCCGCTTATTGTCATTAAATCAGTTTTCATTTTGTTAAACAATGTTCCAAGTGCTTTTGTCCTGAACCCTCTTAACTGAATTTGATATAACTTTCATTATATACTTTTTGAGTTGATTTTTAATTGGAACTTCTTTTGTTTAAATTTTGCGGCTGTAAATAGGACTTATAAAGAGTTTTGTTAAGTTGTATTTTTATGAGACTGTTGGCATAATATGTAACAAAATTAAGGGTTTAATAATAGTTTCATTTTGCCTTGAACATGTTTGTTCCAAAGTTTATTCCACAAAAAATAAAGATATAAAAGCAACAAAACACACCTTCTAGTATTTAGCAACATTCTTTTAAAAAGCCAACAGTATAATTATTGGTATGATTGAATTGATTTGCTTTTTTTTAGGGTCAGTGTCCATTAGTGTCTGGATATCCATCTGTAGAAAGAAACATTATGTCAGATTTTAAATTGAAATTTTCAAACTCCACCACAAATGCATCTCTGTACAGGTTAACAAGTTTTTGGCATTTGCAATTAGCTTATATTGTCGGCAGGGTGGCCAAAAGGGTAGAGATGGCATTTTTACAACAACCCTGATTGCATGATCAATTGATCATGGGCTCAACCTGCACCCTGGTCACGTTGTTGCATTCGCTGATAAGAGGTTAAGATGCTTTACAGTGATTATCTCTGCTTGGTGGCTTTGAACAAGCAGCAAAATCATGGGAAGAAGTCAATTGGAAAGCTTGGAAAGTGGTCAACTCCTAAGCGGGTGCTAATTCATTCAAAGGATGCCACCATTGCTTCCTTGTGATCGGAGAATAGAGATGCATCAATCAATCAAAATGCTTAGAATCATGTATGAACTTAATGCCTAAAGATTTATTTGACTTTAGCAGAAAATTTGTGGACTGCAATCATATCAAACTCAAAAAAGGCTGATGTACTTAAATGTAGGATTTTTGTAGTGTGTCTGATGGTAGTTGAATGGAGGCTATATCAAAAATGCTAATTCTGAGGTTTTCATCTTGTCATATAATGACAAAATTGTACTGATTTCATTGTGTGCTGTTTGTGAAAAAGATTTTGGAAAATTTTAACCGCACCCAGTAGCTACAGATAAAACATTGACACAACCAAGGCCATTTTTGTCTCTTGAAGGTTTAGAATTGTCTGTTAAAAATGTATCTTTGGGCCTAGTAACATTATCATGTTCTTTTCGTGCAAATGTATCGGTATCAATGTAACGCACCTTTAGTTCTTTACAGGAGAGGTTCCAGGTCGGTTCGCTTTGATCCTTTGTTGAAATTATATGCTGTAAGTGTCGATACAGAGCATCAATCACAGAACAGAAACCTTGTTTCTTTGTTGAATGCTCATTCATTTGGTGTTCCACTTTTGGTAAGATGAAGAACAAAGAAAATTTTAACTGAAATATTTTCTACATTTTGTCCTATTGGTTAGGTTTTTAATGCTTTGTATGAAGGCTGTTGATGATAACGTAATTAGTGGTAGTGGGAACAACTAATCTTCTAAGACATGGTTTCTCAACCAGTGGGTTATGGCCCACGGGTGGGCTATAGGAGATTTTGTGATGGGCCACAGAGGTATTAGGAAAACTGACTGCTTGGTTCAAAAAAATCTTTTTTCAGTTATATCTATTAGAGAATTGACAAAAATCGGGGACTTCGATGCGCTGATCTTTTTTTCGGAGATCGAGGCAAAAATCGCTCTTCCAGAGGTGAAGACTTTTTTTTATTTTGGAGATCGGAGCAAAAATTGCTCTCCCAGAGGTTAAAACCTTTTTTCTTTTTTAAAAATTTGGGCAGAAATAGCTCTCCCAGAGGTGAAGACCTTTTATTTAATTACTTTTTTTTTTGAGATCAGGGAAATCACTGGGCAAGCAAAACTGACTCGAAAGTGAAAATCTTTTTTTTTTCGAGGCAGTGGTCCACAGAGCTATGGTTCAACAGCAGTGGTCCACAGAGCAATGGGCCATGCAAACTTTTAAAAAACACAAAATGGGCCACGTTTCCGAAAATATTGAAAACCACTGTTCTAAGACAAATGCTTCCAACAAATAGTTTTATCTTGAAAAGATTGCACTAGCACTTTAAATCTATTAACTTTCAATATACGAGAATACGGTCATTAAAGTGTTGATTTTTACTCAGATGATTAGTTTTATCTGTAATAATTTTCCCAAGATTTCGAGTCGTTTCCGTTTTGTTTGATGCAAAATCCTATTATTTAAAAGTAAAGCACTAAAAAAGTTTAATTGGATAGCTGATTTTTACAGTTTTTCATAATGACCTAACTTTAGGTATCTTTTGATGTACCCGATAATAGAAAAGTAATTTCAACGGTTCGAGCCGCTTTTCACTGTCCAAGATGTTGTTTACTTTGGGAAATAAGTGGAAGATTGCCTCTTGCGTGCAATGAGGTATCAGTTCATTTTCGTATAGTTAGGTTAGAAAACTTTCTTCATTGCGTTGAAATGCACTTAACCAAATAGGCTTAACTTTTAAAGTTGACTTTATTACTTTGCATCATTTAGCTAAACAAGTAATGCTTATTTTCTTGAATATTGCGTTTCCAACTCAAGTATTTTATGTTCAATGGAGAAGAGGTTGGACAGTTTTTGTTTAATTTTCTAATCAGTAACTTCCCTAAGATTTAATAAATGTTTAATGCAAGAAGATAAATTGACTGAAAAAATTTATAAAACTAAAATGTTTATCTAATCATTAACGTACAGTGATTTTTTGCACATGTATCAAAAACATAGCAGTTAAAGTGGAAATTGTCTCAGTACATGCCAGTGAAAATTTGCACAATTTTAAGTAGAATCTTTTGTTGGTGTTGTAGCGCATATTTATCCTGCTGTCACTGGACAGCGTAAGACGCTAACTTATTGGTCGATCCGCGCACTTTTCATTGCATTGACTACTTCGTGATGGGAAGAATCCGCACCTGCTTAGGAGTTTCCGACGATTCAAACTTCTTGTGGATTTCGAATTCTTGTTCTCTGAATTTGCTGCTTGTTCGAAGCCACCTAGCAGAGATAATTATCGTAAAGCGTCTTATCCAAGAACGCAACAGGGTGCAGGTTGAATTTAGATCATTCGATCAGGGTTGTCGTAAAAACAACGCCTTTACCCTTTCGGCCACGCTGCCATTTTAGAGTATCACTGAATTTATTTGTGACATCAGATACTTTTTATCGTTTTCAGCCTGCTCAGGTAATTAGAGGTCCTACGACTCCGCTTACTGTCAGTGATGCGTTCCTTTTAATTGATGTAATGGAATGGAAGAAAAAATTTGTAACGTCAGAATTTAAAAATGCTTTTCATCTATTGCGAAAAGAAACAAGCAGTGTGGAAAAAAATCTCATCTTTAAATCGGTGGCAAGGAGAAAAATTTCTGTGCCTGCTGGTATTCATTAGGGTAATTTAGTGGTTGCTTCACCAAATATATTGCTTAGTTACTGGGATTTTTTTTGCTCTGATTATCGAAATCAATCGTTTGTGTAGTTTCTGATTAAGCTTTTTTTTCATTTCTAAATAACGTCATTTCATGGTGTTAGCTCTGTTGTTTTCAGCCGTAATTCTATGGCTTTATCGAGGTTCTTCAACCCAATTTCTCCAGCTCAAAATGTTGTAGTTTTAGGGCAAAGACCTCTTTTTTGTGAAGACCTTGTTTTGGCGAAGACATTTCATTTCAGGACGAATACATTTTAAGGGAAGATTCTTTTTTGCAAAGCTATTTTAAGAGAATGACGTTTTTTTGGTGAAGACATTTTAGGGCGAAGACCTTTTTTTTGGTTTTCACCCTATTTCCATCCCAAAATTCAACGCTTTGGAAAGTATACATCAATTTTCGTTTGGCCACGCACTCCATTGAGCCCAAATTACACCTCTATGGAACCGAAGCGAAGACTTTTTGGTCATCCCCATTTCTAGATTCTTGTCTATTTCACTATGTGCACCGGATGCAATGTTCAGTGTTTCCAGTTAACGTATAGGATTGATTCTCTAGATGTCCCCTGCAACAATCACTTGTTTGCGGTTAATATACTGTACCAGGGGAGGTTATACTTTTTTAACTCAGACCTTTATTTAAATTTTAGCATTAATTTTCCAGTTTTTTTACGATTATAGGATTCTGGAAAATTCCTATATAATGGTTTCAATTCTTGAAATGATGACGACGAATCTTATGAATTGAAACTACTATATAGGATTCTGGATGGACTGAATGTACTCCGTTTGACAAAAAAAAAAAAAAGGACTTAACAAGCCTAATTGCACACAAATACACAACGAAGCAGGGTAATATTACATTGCAATATTTTGCATTACGCAGTTGTAAGTTATTTAAATTTTTCTTCGTATGTGATAGATTCTGAACACGAACAAACGGAGATGTTGGGAGTAGCTGTTGAAGAAGCAATCAATAAAAAGAATAACATCTTGGTCACTGGAGCTAGAAACTTTTCTTTGTCTTCTGAGAGTGACATCAATCGTTTTTTGGACGATTTTGAAGGAGAAATAAAAGTGGTCGGAATGAAAGAAAATGATGGTTGTATTTTCCCGGGGTTTTTCTCTTTACCTGCTTCAGCAAAAGCAAGCGTTTCTCCTGTTAGCCAAACCACGTTGCATGATGATGACGACGAATCTTTTTATGAATTGAAACGCGATAATTTTTGTGATTTTGATTTTGTTGCCTATGGAAAATATGATCAAAAGGGGCACTTTCATTCCTTCGCAAACACCGATTCGAAGAGTATCCTTTCTGACCAAAACCAGCAATTTCCAAATTTACTAGAAACCACGACCGCGCAGTTACGGCGAAGAATGTTTGTTACGGAGAACCGAGCAGAAGAGAATTCCGAAGATGCGTCTAATCCGTCTTCGAAATTTCGCTTTTGTATAAAAGAAGGATATGAGTTGGACTTGGCAAAGATATTTTCCAGTGGCCTGTGGTACGCAGATCAAGCAAATGAATTTGTTTTTCCTGGAGTCTTTGATGGCTCAAGCCGGTTTGTTTCAGCGTATTGCATCTCAAAGCATGGCTATCTAATTCCAGGCTGTACGAATGAAAGGAAAAAATTTCTCCCGTTTTCCAAATATGGCTCTTACCAGTTTAAAGCTGTTAAAGTCCACACATTCAGCAGAAGCTTAAACCAAGACAAAATGAGAGTACTAGAAAAGTTGAAAGACTTACCGAAATTTCCTCTTGGCACTGAAATTTTGAATTGTCCCCATTGGTTTTGTTTCAAAGATAAAGCCATCATATACGAGCCTAATTTAATCACTGTTCCATTCGACCACGTCAAAATGAACAACGAAAATCTTACCGTTTTCATTGGGGGAGAAAAAGGGCCGGATGAGCATTTGTACTTGTACGGGCAGTATGATGAAGAAAATGAGTTTTTTGCAGGTACCAATATCAGAATTTGTATAAGAGTTTAGTAACCTCCGTCTGTCACGAATGAGCACTTCTAGAAAGCGTCAAAAACGAGTAATAACTATAGAGCAGTGCTCCGCAAGCGATGTGTCGCGACACACTGGTGTGTAACGAGACCATATCAGGTGCGGCGCCGAGTATTTGTAACTTTTCTAGCAAGCCCCAACCTCAATACTTGCAGCAGATAAATGTTGGTTTGCGGCCTGAAGATCTTTTTTTTTTGGAGGTTAATATTTTTTTCATTTTCGGCGGCACACCGCAACCGACAGTATCTGTTGCTGTGTGCTGCCGAATTCAGCAAGTTTAATAAAAATGCCGCAGGTTAAAAAAGGTTGTGGAGCGCAGCTATCGAGTATTATTACTTTCTGATCGCAATGAGTAATGCATTATTGTTCTTGATGAAGTGGTTTATTCATTTGTGATGAAATAAAAGTTGTCTTGTCATTATGGATTAAAACGTACCAGTGGTCGAGTGGATAGGGCGCTTGCGACAGCAACGGTAGGCACGGGTTCGATTCTCGGTTGGGTCAAACCAAGGACTATCAAAATTGGTATTCACAGCTTTCCTGCTTTATGTTCAGCATTAAAAGGGACAGTGTGAAGCCTCCCCCATGTGTGGTAGACGCGTGGCAGCTTGACTCGAAGACCAAAAGGTCCCTTCGCTGTCTCCTGGCCAAGGCAGCCTGGTAAATAAGAAAGTAATTGCGGTGGCTTTGTTCTTTTCAGGGTCCCCAGCTTTCAAATCTATCCATGACTTTCACTTGTTACAATACAAAACAGATGTAGATCCTTGCGATATTTTTGCTCGACGATTCGGCATATATTTTCACAAGTTCACCTACCCAATTTCCAAGCCGTTAAACCTGCCAGCAAACTCTCCCATTTTGCTACCCTCTGAGCTGCGAAGTATAGGTGGTTTAGAAGGACAAAGTAACGCACCTAATTCATCTTTGAATGATGCCGCTTGGTTCGCTTGGAAACAGGTACATTGTTTATTTTGAAAAACATTTTTTTGGCAAATTGGATTTTTCCGGCATGACTGTATTTTCTGCATATAATTATATTGCAAAAATCTAAACTAACGCTACTCAGTGTTTTTACTAACTTTTGACTGGTAGTTTTAAGTCTTAAAGTTTTATTCATTGGCGTTGCTTTTGCTATAGCAATCGCATAATGAGTTGGACAAATTTTTTAATCAATATGTAAGAGTCCGTGTTTTGGCTCAATATGTGAGCGTTTATGGCCGTGTAGCACGCTCAATCTCTGAGCTTTTAAATAATTTCCAATGTAGTTGCTTTATTGTCTTATCAACTTGCGTGTTCAATCGAAGTAGATTATCTATTACATTACTACAAAGGTAACAAAACAACCTTGGTCAATCTTTTTTAGAACTGACTATGCCATTTAAAGCTAAACTACGTATCAGACTTTCTGACATGTACAGTATTTTTAGGCTGCTTCGCGGGAAAAGGAAGAGAAAAAACGAGGCCGTCTTTTGTTCACCGACAATTCTAATCGGCGAGGTATTTTGACTCTTTGTAGACTAAAACTGACAGTTTTGTGTTTTTTCCTTCACGGTTCACTTGTTCTAAAAATATGCTGATTGGTTCAATCAGCGTGACTTTTTTTCACGGTTTACTCGTTCTATGAATATGTCGAATCAAATCAGTCGAATACATGTGACCGTGAAAAATCTTCGCAACAAGAGCAGACTTTTTCTCAGCAATTCTCCTCACTTTTTCTCCGCGCATCTGTTTTTAGTCTACTCAATAAAGAGTCCGTGTTTTGACTTCACTGTCACGACAACAAACAAAAATTAGAATTTTTCGGAGCAGAAATTATGGGCTTTGCACTTAGCTTGATTAAAATAGTTGATCCAAAAATAGGTTTCATGAAACATATGTAAAGTAGAGACGTTTCGGTTAATTCTTGATCCATTATCAATCTTATTTAAGTAGAATACATTTTCCATTCTTTTTGAATACGGGTTTTTATGCTATTTTTTAGCGTAATTTGTGTTTTGTATAGTGTGAAGAAAAAAACTTGTTACAATGATCTTGGCGATGACGTAGAAACAAGTCATTTTTGTTTTTCTAAACTAAAAATCACCGTAATGGTTGAAAAAAGCTCCGACGCGGACCTTGAAAGTCGAATATGAAATATCTCCTTTCTGTGTTGTCCGTTCAATTTTCTAGAACCTTACAAGACGGTTTCGTTTTAAGTTGAAATAGACAATCAAGTTTGCTGACAGTCATATATATTACGTTGTCAATATAATATCATTATCAATATAAGAGTAAGAAAACAAAACTTGAAAGTTTAGCGGAAGAAAAACCGGTGTTTTACCGGATTCTATCCATGACCAGTACTTTAAATACCAGTGTTTTGATTCAGGAAGAAGCGAGTCGAGAAATACTGAAAAAACTATAGCATCAGATCCGTCAGGTTTATTGTGAGTAATGGAAGATATTGCAGGTAGTCAGGTCAAAGGCTTTAACAGAATTAGCGGTTTATTGCGACAAACGTTAGTTATTCTAGCTCAGATCTCGATTAATCAATACAAGATCAGAACCATTGTGATTTTTTAAAACTCATCAGTTGATTACCGATCTGTGGTCGAGTGGATAGAGCGTCTGTACTGAAACGGTGGACTCGGGTTTGATTCCCGGTCGGGTCAAATCAAAGACCGTAAAAATTGGTTTTTACGGCATCTCTGCTTGACTTTCAGCAAATAAAGGGACAGTGAGAAGCCTCCACCATCTGTGGTAGACAGGTGGCAACTTGACTCGAAGACCGTAAGGTCCCTTCTCGTCTCCTGGCCAAGATTACAATTACAGTAGTAGTAGTAATCTTTTATTGCCTAGCAAAAACAAATAGATAAATCGCAAACATTTAAAGAAATGATTTAGCATTTCGAGACACAGTTGCGTGTAGATAGTTTTTGAAACTGGTTGCAAATACAGTGACTTGTAGTCAATTAAAAGTTTTTACGTTGGTGGGACTTAGAAGCTTCACCACTCAGAGTGCTCAATTTGCTATATGTAACAATGAGCAACGCCCAATGCTAGCGACTGTGGTGTCTATTACGGGAGTGCTCAACACAAGACGGGACATTTTGTATATAAAATCTTTTGGTTGATGACATTTAGCACAGTTATACTAACCGTCTACTAAAATTGTTAGTCTTCAGGAGCAACTCTCGAGATATGTAGATTAGTAAACTTTTTTTTGATTTCTATCTGCAAAGACAAAGTTTCTTGACTTTTGGGCTATTTGACATATCTTTCCGAAATGCGAAACGCTGATTCTTTTATTGAAATGAATCCGTTTTATCTTCCTGCTTTGAAATGAGTCCGTTTTAGTAATGGAATGGATCGGGGATTTTCCTGCTCAAAAGGAATGTCATGGTTCAGTAATCAACAGGTGCATTTGATTTCAGTTTATCGATCAAAGTGGCTAAACTGTAATATTTTCTTTAAAAAATAATAAGCATTGGTTTTGATTTTACGATAGTGCAATTTGCCATATGCTCTAAGTAGCCGAATTTTGATCTTCGTACTTCGGTTTGGATGGTTGCTTGGAGCTGCCTGCTCGTTTTTTTGAGGAGGGGGAGGGGGCGAAAGAGTGGTGCAGCGGAAACATTACTGTACATTACCAAACCCATCTGAGCTGGAGAACCCGGGAGAGAAAATTGACCATTTCCACACCATTCAAAGAACGGGCACCCCGTTACCACAAAAGCGGCCTCTGCTAATGAGCACCCTTTGATCGTATCTACGACCTGCTGTGTGGGCTGCTCCACTGTGCCGAAGTGAGCACGGACAAATACTTGGATTTTCGGCATATATCTTGCACTTACTCACACACGCAGTTAACCGTTTTTCGTGCAAGAGTGAACTGTTAAAAAATCTGGCAATATGTCGTTAATTTCGTATCTGTTGCCTGATAATTAACGCGTATGATGAAATTAATGATTGTATTCAACTTTTTATAACAGGTATTGATTTAACGCTTGAAATCTTTCCTACTTTTAACTGTTCTTACCATTGTTTTTCGGTCAATTATTCCACTTTTATATTATTACTTTGCCAACTTATTAAATGTCACTATATTAAAAATACTGTTTTTCTAATTTGTAGAAAAAAGTGTACGAGCATCTTAGCATGTCGGAAGATGAAAGTCTTCCAGACAGTGAAACAGAAAAGAAAAGTTCCGTTTCTATGCCTCCTCACAGACGCCGACATAAACAGCGGCATAGAACCGGACGATATGATAATGCAGGACATTCTATGTGAGTAGAAGTTTGCCACTCCGCAAGTAATTTAAAATGCTTCACCAAATTTGGTTATTTTACTGCCTCCATTTTAAAAATCCGTTTTAACTAGGATATAGAAATCGTGTCTTAGACCGCCCAGTTGGTCGAGCGATAACTCGTTCGTCTCTGGAGCGAAAGGTCTGAGGTTCAAGTCTCGTGCTGCTCTATTCGGACATTGTGTTGCCAACAGCTAGCCACTGCTGCAACATTTCGAAAAGAGCTGTGTTGCCCGGGCGCAATGACGTGGAAATGGGGCCCCCAAACTCGTTACACGCTTCGGGGGAATACAGCGAGTGTAATGAAAGATTTGATGTTGATTTAATTCTAATATGCACGTAGAGCCGTTGTCATTTTGGGAAATGACAAGCACACTATCACAGTGCCGATAATATTGCGAAGGTCTAAATAAGGTAAAAGAATAGTTGTATGATTAATGACGCGTCCTGAAGTATCAACAATGTAGTTAATTACGCTGTATGTTAAATCCTGTTTATTTTTGTATTTTTTGTCGCGAATGGAGACAAACAAGCTTCTTTTATAAATTTCTGCTGTGCTAGGCCCATTCTACACTGTGCGTAAAATTAGGCCTATCAGCAGTACTTAAATTGTAGGGGGGACGCGTCCCCCCATCGAGAGTTAGCGTCCTCCATCGAGATTTAGCGTCCCCCCATCAAGATTTAGGCGTCCTTCCATCGAGAGTTTAGCGCTGGATGACCAGAGGAAAAATAGCCATCCAGAACTAAAAGATCCTACCAATTTCTCGCGGAAAATGGTCGCAACCTGCGGTGAAAACCTTTCATTTGTTTTTTGGTCTTCACCTGATTTCGGGAAAAATGACTTCAATATCCGGCGAAGACCTTTTTCTTGTTTTTGGTCTTCATTTAATTTCGGCGACAGAAATACATCATTTCCACTAAACTTTTTGTAAAATTGGTTAAGGCTGCAAAAGCATCCCCCCCATGCAAAATTTTACAATTTAAAGGCGGTGAATCATCCAGCCAATTCCAGTGGTTTACAATAGCTAAAATTGAAATACAATTTTTGATATTTTAATTTTGGGATTGCGGTTGCAAAGATATTCAACAAATACAAAAACATGTCCCCCCGAAAAAAGTTTTCGGAAACTCTGAGTTTTGTTCTTCCCGCCAAAACCACAGTAGGCCTAATGGTTTAGAGAACTGTGGTAGGCCTAATAGTTTAGAGATAGTTTATTTCTAAATAGCTTAGGCCTAACTATCTCTAAACTATTAGGCCTAATAGTTTGAGATAGTTAGGCCTAATAGTTTAATAAGATTACAGTAGGCCTAATAGTTTAGAGAATTGTGGTTTTGGCGGGAAGATCAAAACTCAGAGTTTCCAAAAACTTTTTTTGGGGGGACATCTTTTTGTATTTGTTGAATATCTTTGCAAACGCAGCCCCAAAATCAAAACAAAAAATATCAAACATTATAGTTCAATTTTAGCTATTGTAAACCACCGGAATTGGCTGGATGATTCACCGCCTCTAAGTACTGCCTATAAGCGTAGGAGCGTATTTTTTGAATATTTTAATTACGTAAATTCGGTTCTGGTGCCGTCCAGCTTTTCGATTTTACGCTTAGTGAATGGCGGACATTAGTGGCTTTGACGGTGAAACTTCACAACGTAGTTTAGGATTTTTGTTTTTGAGGTTCATAAATTATTATTTTCCCAAAAGTATTTTTGACCATATCTATGGATATGAAAAGGAAGGATAGAGTACTCAATTAAAAGTAATCTTAGATTGAGTAAGTTCTCAAACGCATAAAAATCGCAAAACCAAAAGGGTTTGATTCCCGCTTACATTGATTACGATTTTATTTAAAAAATTTGAAATTATTGCAGAGATGTTTGCTTACTAGAAGGGAAGAAGGGGTCCATTGAACCTAGTGGTGGTCAAGGGAAAGAAAATGCAAATAGGAATGCTTTTGGCAGCCCTGATACCTTAGCCCCTATGAACAGGTTCATAACCAGACAGAGCACCATGACTACACCCAATAAGAAGAAATTACACTCCGTTGGCTCAGGTATGTAACTTGTTTATACGTTAATTTACCGGTGTCCTGCTTGTCCTTCAGCATTAATGGAATTTTTTTTCCTTGAGCGGTAGTTGGTTGTGGGAGCATGACTATTTTTAATCGAGTTTTGCGCCAATTTCTCCTAATTTTTGAGAGACGATTTTTTGTCACAAATAAGTATATTTTTGATTCAACACTTGCATGTCACAACCTTAATATTCTTACTATGACCGCTCTATTCAATTGACACAAATCTACAAATGAAACACAAATTCACAACTTTCAAATCACCCGCATTACCGTTGCTCTTTGGTTGTTCAATCGAGGCGTTCAACCGCGTTTGGACGCGTCCTTTTGATTCTGGGTGCAAGAAGGTAATTCGACAATGCTATGTTTTTTTACTTTAATTTCTGGAGGCAACTTGTTACTTTTTGTAGGTTTTGATACCGGCGGCATCGGTATTATTGGTGGTATTGGTCTCGTAACTAAAGCACAGAGACCGGAGAAAGAAAAAGCAAAGCAATCATTCCGAAGACATGTTGATACGAAAAACAGTGACGGATACGATCGAACTCCTCGGACTTCCGCCAGCAGAAGCGTCTTAACGAAATTTGCTCAAAATAAGCGACTTGGCGCTTCTGTTCCTGAAAGTAGGTTGGAACTCAACCGAGAGGAATAAGACGTTTTTACGACAACCCTGATCGTATGATCGGCGTTCAAATCCCACTCTGGTCACGATGTTGAGTTCTTGGATAATTCGTTGTACGATGATTATCTTTGCATATGGTGGCTTCGAACAAGCAGCAAATTTACATGCAAAGAAACCTAAATTTGCTGCTAAAACGTCAACAGAAAAACTTGGGAAATTGGTCAACTTCAGTGCGCGGATGGGCATTCGTCTAACTCTGAAACGATACTACCATTGTCGCTTTTTCGTGACAAATGATCTACAAAAGACGCATCAATCAAGATTGTAAATATGTGCAGTTTCACATACCGTACCGTAATATTCTAGGGATTTTTTACCTCTTCTCTATATTAAAAAAAGGATATTTCTTGGTATTGTAGCGCGCAACTGAGTCTAGTTCTTGATACAGAACCGTTTTAATTCACTTTTGCGAAACTGTAGTTCTGGTTTTTGAATAGTGAATAGAAAAAGCACAAAATTGACTCTAGAAGAACAATATCATTCGAACATTGGTTTGGGTCAAGGTCAATCGCAGTCTCAAAGGGTGCCAACGTACACTAAACAACAAGAACGGAGTAAAGACCGTGCCCCTGAGGTAAGTAACAAGTAGTGTTTTATTTGGTCTTATTTTTTTAAGTTTTGTTGGAATTTCTTTATAGATTATAATTAACAGTATACTACAATGGAAAGTTGAAAGACCAACCTTTAATCTTACCACAGGTTATGTAGACTGTCGGGCGAGTAATTTTGTTGAAGTTCAAAGTATCAAAGGTTTGAGATTCAAATCTCGGACCGGTCAAATCGGACGCGGTATTGCCAACGGCTCGCCACCGCTGCAACATTTTTTCGAAAGGAGATGTGTTACCCGGGTGCATTGACGCGGAGATGGGGCTCACAAACTAGTTACACGCTTCGACGTAATACATCGAGTGTGATGAAAAATTTGATAAATAGAGCGTGTAGATTGTAGAGTGATGACTCTAAATGCCCTCAAAAGCCTTCCAAGAGATGTTTTGTCGTGTCCTAACGACATGCTGTGATTGGAAAAGCGATAATTTCAATTTGTGTATGAAAAACTAATAAACCATGAGTTACGTAAGCGTATCGTAACCAGATGTTAATTTTTCAATTATAATCTTTTAGCATGCTTTTGCCGGTTGCTTTATTGTTTGCAAGATTTTTAATAAAGTGGTTAAGATTAAGTTTCGCAACGCCCGTAAAAGCTCAATTTCTCCTTATTTTATTTTAGAGTTTTGATTATTGTTGGAGTTTGGGTTGTGCATAGGCTATTAGTTTAGATTTATTTATTCTTACTCTACGTAATAGCAATCTCTGCCCATTATAACTAAAATCTTAAGTTTTGCTAGGAAAAAGAGGAAGCGCCTTATATCCTTCCTATGGCGCAGGAGTTTGTAGAGACGAAAATCTGCACAGATACATTGAAAGAGAGATTACACGCTCTTGGAAACCTGAAAGGAAGACTCGATGGCTATGAACCTCCGAAAGAAACAACAAACATGTTCACAGTAAGACTTAACTGTTTGCTGTTCGGGTGAACTAAATTGTAGCCTGGTTTTTCACTTGCTTATAGCGAGTAACGGAGCGTAAGTTTTGGTATTGATTCTGTCAAATCAATTAAGTAACTTAGTGCTATGTGAATTGCGCCATGCAAAACAGAAGGCATTACGTCACGAAGTTAATTTTTATCTGCTGGTCATTAGAAAAAATGACTTACGATGGATTTTGATTCCATGACCGTTTTTGTCTACAACAAACTATATATGGTGCCGAGCTTTAACGCAGGACACTACTAGAAGAGGCGTTAAATCTATTTGATATGACAGCTTATGCAATAAATTTTCGGCGAAATAATACTAGCTAATTTTCTTTTACTGCGATGATAAATTGGAAAAAGCTTCATCCTTGCAGCGTAGGCTTAACCAATGAACATTGCGTAACCTCGCCGAGTTCCTGTTCTTGCTAGCTGCTGGAGATATTCAAATTAAAATCTGGAGTATACTTTCCCTTGCTGTACATTTAGGAGGGAGAAGTACCGAAGAAGAGCACAGTTCCGCGACACATACTTCGAAGAGAACGAAAATCAACGTTTGAGAGCGATTTCCTTCCTGATCTTGACAATTTTTCCAACTTGAACTTTACTCAGAGTTACCAATTTTCCTATTTTTCAATGCCAGAACACGTTAAGAACTTCAATAAAAAAGTAGGCAAGGGCGCTATTCGACTGCCAGAAATACCCATCCATCAAAAACGTGGTTCGGGTGCGAAAAGCCAAATTAGACCCACAATTAAAAAATCAAAACGAGCAAAGAAGTTAGAGCATCTTGAACTGGACGATCCTCTCCTACTAATTTAAGTTATGCCCTATGATTTTATTTTGTTAGCTTAAATAGAGGCGTATTAAAATAAGCGCAACGCTTTATATTTATGGTACTTAGGTACATTACGTAGTATTTTGCACAAGTTATTGCATTGGTAAACATGTCCCATACCGATATTAGCCTCAATCTTGTACAGTAAATTTGCTGGCAAAAGTTTTGCCCGAGATTAGTAGCAACTTTTTTCTTCGAGAAGCAGTATAAAATACATCACCTAAATTTAAACTTTTTACATTGAGAAAACGTCCAAATTTTTTTGCGAGTAAATAATTGATACTACTCTGGTTTGTTTCAACTGTATTACTGTAGTGTATTTCCCGTTACGAGTAGACTACCCTCGAGGTGGATCAGCCAAGAGAAAATTTTTTCAGCAAAACTCAAAAAACCGAGTGTTCTCTGTTGGCATTGTTCTGCTGACGCCGCAAAGGTGCACCGTGCGAAAATAAATGGTAGCTTTAATATCCACTTATGGGCACCTTTTCTTAAAAAAGGAAGCAGAAAATTGGACATGTAAGAAGTAAATACTGAAAAGAATTTTTCAGTATTTTGGGCAACTTAAAAAAAAAATTTATTTTGGGCAGAAGTATTTACTTTTGAGCACCTTTTTTTGAAAAAGGAAGCAGAAAATTGAACATGTAATAAGTAAATACTGAAAAAGGATTAAAACACCGAAACTTAACAAATGAAACAACAGACTTGAACGGTCCACTTCTTAATCTCAGCAAACAAGCTGTAGGGTGGCAGCAATTAGCAGCTGAACATCAACCCTTGGCACAAAACCCTAAGCGTACCGGCGCATCCTTTTTTTTGCTTAAAAAAAAACCGTCACATTAATTGTCAGTTAGTAACGATTGGAACTGAGTAAATTTCAAAAAGACTCTAAGTATGGTTGTTTACAAGCTATGGACTTAAACCGCGTTTTATCAATCGCCATAATTAGGCGCGATAAAATTGAAACAGCTGAACCTGTATGACTTGCCTTATATTACGTGTATACTACAAAAGAATTAGCTAGCCTCGACAATGTTGAACACAATCATTCATTAAACGACGAAAATAAATAATTGAAAATAATTTACAAGTAAGATCAGCACTTAACCAACAACAAAGCACATTATTCACAAACCGATAACGGGTAATTCAATCGTCTGGAGATCGAAATTACTTGAATATTTACCAAGTGGATACTACGCTTCGATACCAACAAGTCTGGTATATCGGTTCACAGCCCCAGTTAAAGCAGTAAAATATCACCAAAAAAATTGCCTCGAAATAAGTTAAATACACAGTGCAAAACACTCCATAAAACTTGCTTGGTGAATAGTTTGTATCGGCGTTCAAATTAACATTTTATACCATTAATACATGCACTTACGCCTACTCGATTAAAAATGGAAGAACAACTTGTAGGTAAGGCATATTGTAAGTTTAATGTACGGTATATTTTCTTTAGCTTTACTGCACACAATTTCACCGACGTTCATTTCAGCCAAGTAGCCACTTTTCAAAATCTCAATGACATTTGCGCAACAGCTTAAAACAATACTGAAGTTAAAATTTACTACATTATATATATTTGCATAAAACAGGTACTACGATAAGTACATGTACAATTTGTACATTGTACAGCATGTGAAAAAGAAAACAATATTTTAGAGTCCTTGGTCTGTTCAACTTCTATTTGACCTTTGGAAATAACAAACTTTCATAGCTGGCAGTCAAGAGCTAACTTATTGGCCTAGCAAACTGTGTTCTCACATTATTACTTAAAATAGCGGTCAATGATCTGAATGTTATTAGCATGAACAAAACATGCAAATTTCGATGAAACCTTGCAGTTTTTTAAGTTAGTTTATCGATTACGTTTCCAGTAATGTCAGTTACTGAATCGATAGACATAGGCTCGATCCCCAGTATGGGTCACTCTAAATCATTTCGCTGCTTGATGTTAGACCAGAGGATTGCGATAGCTAAGATCTTGTCTCAGCTTCACGACTAAATCACATAGAAGCGAAAAAAGCAATGAAAATGGTGCCAGCATCGTTTCAAACAAATTACGACGCTGCAAATACTGTAATACACATGGATCTGCTTGACAGCTTGGAATATCGCCTTTATCCTTAGTACTGTTGGTATCGACAGAAAGCACTTGAATGCATTGTTGTGTGATTGCAAAAGACACGTAAACGCTTATTTTCCATTGAGCAATAAGCAGTCTGGTTGTGGGGTTCCAACCAGATAAAAGGCTTGCAAATAGAAAATTTCTGCGTTAGTGGGGTTAACGCAGTGCTCGGTTCATATATGCATAAATGAATGAAGAAACTTGACCGCGCCAATACGTCGCGATACAAAACAGTTCGGAATAACTGCTGCAAACTGCATATGTTATTCATCAGTAAGAGCTTTGCAACTTTGTTCCATATATCCTTCAGCCAGAATCCGAATGTTCAGAACCATTAACTTGCGGCTGAATTGAATCATCTACTTGTTCGTTCTCAGGAGTAGAAATAGAGCCATTAGAAGCGGACTCAGGAACAACTGGTATTGAATCTTTGTTTGAAATTTCAGCTCTTAAAAGTTAAAACGCAGTATTAATAGGTTCAAATTCCAACCCAGTTTGCCGCTTCCAACACACACGACAAAATCCTATGGCCATAGCTTATATTCAGAAATTAATTTAGTAGAAGAAACAGGGCACAAGCGCTGCTTTGAATTTGGTAGTAAAAAAGATATTTCGAATCACTAGTATTTAACAAAACTTGCAAAGCAGGTTTTGATCAGCAGAAAATCAGTCATTAACCGCAATTTAATATACAAACAAAACAAAATTGCTATTTCGACATTGTTAATTTACGTACTTCTTTACGGCATTAACTGCTTCCGAATTTTGGGTAGATTCAGTTTGAGCCTCACCGGCAATTTCAACACCAATATTTCGTTCATCTACGTCACCAGCATCGTCATCGGCACTGACAAATACAACTTCAAGAGTAAGAGATTCGACCTGGAAATAAAATCAAATTCACACGGTTATCCTAAACTTAAATAGTTTTAGAAAATATTTACGAAGTAGGCCAATTCAACTTGTTTTGAATGTTTGCTTAACGTCTGCAGTACGATGTTTTGAGCGGAGATCGCTAGCATCAGGATTCTCGGGATGAGGCGTCTCGCCTCAGGTCGGTCACTTACCACTACTCTAATGGAATTGACATGTAGTAGTAATATTACTATCGTCGCAGACCTTTGTTTGTGCTGTAGTTTCAAAAATACTGGTAGTAAACAGAAAGCGTCTCTTGGCTTGGACCATTGCCTCAAAGGTAGCTGTTTTGCAACGGTAGGCCGTGTTTTAAAAACATTGCTTCAGGTTTCATAAGTTAGATTTTGCGTTTACCAATTTAAGCCTTAAGTCAAAAATGAGTTTTAATTGAAAAAGACCCAGTCGCAAAATACGTTTCTTGAAAGATCAAACTCTGCTGTTACTTTAAACTTAAGCAAATCATCAAAAGTCATGCGTACCTGTTGAGATAACAACGCAACGGCATCGTGGTGCTTGGCATGTCGAAGGTCGTTTCCATTTACAGATAGAATAGCATCGCCCACATACAATCCTCCTGTACGGTCCACCACTGCCCCATCATATATTTCAGATATCAAAATCGGAACACCATGCTCGCGCCCTCCCTGAAATGTAGTATTCTAGTTTTTCTGCTTTCTCTTCGTATGTTACTGGAAGAACTACGGTTTTGCGTCACTTAGAAACAAGAAAAATTGAATCAAAACTGGATCGTGCACGTGAAAAAGAGATGATTTTTTTATGCATATTACATACAATGGATTAATGGGTTATTAACAGCATGCAATCGATTAATGAGACATAAGAAACTGGAATTTTTTTGCCAGTTGCAGGAAGGATACTGCCAAACTTTAGTTGATCAAATTACTTCAACAAATGTAAACATTCGGACTTGCCTTAATTACTTGAACGTAAAACCCTACCTTCTACATCGATGTCCGGTGTAGGCAGATGTAAGGATTTATTAGGAACTCGAATTATATAAACGGGACTCATGAATCGTGATTAATGGATAAAAGACCAATGGGCCGAAAACTGCTAAATTAACAAGATTCACTGCAGGAAATTATTTTATATCAACTCCAGTCGTTTCGTGCTATATTTTTAATCAACTTGGAAAAAAGCTGCAAAACGCAACGCGTAAGTTACCGTAATCGATATTCCCAATCCTTCTGATTCTGCTTTGTGAATTGTAACCTTTCGAACGTCGCCCACACCATGTCGTTTATGCTGAAGCTCTTTGTTCTGAAGAATAACAATGCATGTCAATTTGTCAAACCAGTACCCGACACTTCAATCATTCATGTATATCAACCAGCTACTCTGTATCCGTCTAATTACACCAATACAAAGCACTCAAATTGACGTTTATGTGCACGTCTAGCGCTAGACTGGGCTACCCCGCAAAATTAGAATTCAAACGCCTTTCCCAAGGATACAACAGCGCAATTCGATTTGGGGAAGCGAATCGGGGGATTGCGATCTTTTTGATCATCAATCTCATCGCCGATGCTCTGCCAACAGATTACGCCGTTATTTATGTCACTCATGGTGCATTGAATCACATGACAAGTCTTTTTCACACGAGAAATTCTATGCGGCAATTTCCGTTTAAACAGTCGGGCAAAGCTAGCCAAAATTTGTGAATTTTTAAAGCGTAATGCTGATACTACATTACATACTCAACTTAAAATTGATTTGAACTCTTGACAGAAGCACCGTCATTAGCCTTATTCAAATATGATTTTAATTTCGAAAGATAGTAGTAGTTCCATTTTTCACTTTCATTAGCTAATCAGCCAAATACCTGCTTGATGAATGATAATGACACGTATGGCCTTAACGCTTGGCTTATTACGTAAAGTTATATGCCAGAAGTCACAGTCAATATCGTGACCTGACTGAAACTAATGTGCATGGATAAATGATACACTACTCAATCTTAAAACCAACATGGCTGAAGTCAAATCAGAACCGCTAGTAGTTTCCACCTACTGGGCGCTTTTACTTTAAACAGTGTCAGTTAAAAACGAATTCGTTAAATCAAAACTTGCTGACACAAACGTCTCACTCCCATGGTTTGTACTCTGAAAATTATTTTAATATCTAACGTCAAACTTAGATTTTAACAAATGTTTGGCAAAAATTGCTTAAAATTTCTTAAAGTTGGCATTTTTTTTGGAGAAAAAAACTATTTATTAAAATTCTTACTTGTTTCGGCTGTGGTAATTTGTTAGCACCCCTGCAAGCTTTTATTACTGTTTTGTGTCGATGTAGCTGGATTTCGGCTTCTAACTGCCGCCACATTTTCTCGAAATTCGGAGGCTTTATGTTTCTACCAAGAAGTTGGATTTGTTGTATTCTGCGAAAGATTTACAATGCTTGAATACTCTGGCTGATCGAATCAGTATGTTTGAAGTCAGATGGGCTGAGTAAATCAATGGTTAACGTTTTGAAAATTATTTGCATTAAACGGAATTAAGTATTTTCCAACTCACCCATCAAAATTAAAAATTTATCTCCACATTCTTCGACATGGTATGAAATGATTCGATGATATTGATAACTTAGCCTTGTAGTTCGAGCAAACAAACAGATTATTGTGCAATTAGAATGCTGGACCTCGCGTTTAATGGCAAATTCAGTCTACATCTACATAAACTCCACACTTAACGGTAACAGATGAATGTTAGAGTTTGACCAAAGCTACTTTTAACAGCAGCGATAGTATTATGGTGGCGTCCCACTGGCGAATTTTGCTTCCAACGAGGAACGATTTTTTAATTGTAGATCCTTGCGTTTAGTCTAAACAAGTAAACATAGTCGTAGATTGTTGCAACCTTCTCAAATGTTATCGTGGATTTTATGGGTTTTTGCCATGTTAAAGAAGACCACTACGCATAATACTGAGCGTAATAAAGCTAAAATTTAGCAAAAAATTATTGTAGTTTTTTTAACCGTTTAGGTTATGAAAATACAAAAACCAAGACCAATAAAAATCGACATGTTATGTACTTTTTGTTAATTTGTAAATCTACACCTCCTTTAACTACCGTGAATTAACATCTGTTCGTAACATTGCTAAAACCTGCTTGACAATTAAGCGAAAAATGACACCTGTGCTAACAAAATACGCTTACATTTAAACAAAACTTTTTTTCTGGATTGTTTATTATCAAGCTTGCGCAAAGGGGAGATTATTTGTAAAACCATTTTTCAAGAAAAAACCAAACTACGACTTTTTTCACTGCCTCCGCAAAGGTACAATTTTATTAGTGAGACAGTAACACTTGGAAAACTGCCAAAAAACAAACATGCAAAAGTGCAGATTACTTGTTGAACCTTGTAGCCAGCAAATTATCGCCAGGGGGACACTACCATTAGCTGCCTATCTCCGCATTGGATATTATGATGTACCAGTCCGTTACCCAAGAAGGATATCAATAACAAGTTGTTCAACTCTACATTAATGCAAAACAGATAGCTTGATTACTACCGGTACCAGTACTTAGTGGTACAATTGGTTTCAAAAATAAACCTAACCTTAAAATAATTGCAAACATCAGAGAACGTCACTTCACTAACCTTCCAGCTAGTTCTTTATCAAGATATTTAGTAGCAAGTCTAGCTCCATACAATTCATTTTCCAAAGCTGAAACTCGTTGGTTTAATAGGACTTTTTCTCGTTTTAAAGTATGCACTTGCTCTTGCAACAGGGTATGGCTGGTAGCTTCAGCACGAAAGTCATCCAAGTCTTTGTCCTAAAAAACGCAGAGAATATACAAGTTTTTAAATGTGGGTTTTGACAGTTCATGGCAAACATATTCAGAGGGAGGCGAAAAGTCAAAGACTGGAAAAAGAGTGAAAGATGGGAAACTATGGAAACATAAATGTAGATGCTACAACCAAATCATTAATTTATCATAAATGGAAACAGGAAGGCACAGAAACAAAAAGCATTATTTCATACCATAAAACCACTATTGAAATGGGATATGGTCATTATTGTAGTCAGTACTTAAATTGTAAAATTTTGCATGGGGGGACGCTTTCGCAGCCTTGACGAAACTTGCGCATGCGATAGCACTTTAGTTAAGATTACATAATTCTGTCGCCAAAATTGAATAAAGACCCAAAAAAAAGGTCTTCGCCGAAAATTAAAGTGTTTTTTTGCCAAAATTAGGTGAAGACACCCTTCAAAACAAGGTCTTCGCCGACAGTTGAGGTGTTTCTCCTTCGAAATCAATTTTCTCCTGCAATTTAGTACTATATTTGGCTGGAATTTGTAGGTTTTTTTCGTCTGATCATCTAGCGCTCAAATCTCGACGTGCGAACTCCTAAATCTCGATGGAGGGGATGCTAAATCTTGATGGGGGGATGCATCCCCCCACATCCCTCCTACAATTTAAGTACTGATTGTAGTATACATTAAATTCTCAACAAATTTTTACATTCTCAAATTGTTTCAAAAATCTGTCTTTCAATTGTATAGCAATAACACACACTAAAATTCAAACTAAAGTTGCAATAGAACTTAAATCACTATTTCAAATTCACCATTAACACTGATATGAACAACATTTGATGCTTATACTTCCCAAACAAAAATATTGTCTGATTTTCACTTTTACACACCAACATTTCAGATCTGCGTAACTGGATTATTAGTTCTATGGAAGAAAATTGGAAGAAAAATGAAAATATAACGAATTATTACCAGTTTTTCCTTAATTGAAGTAGAATCATAATCACCATCACCAGACTTAACAGAATGTAACTGTAGCTGCAAAGCATGCAATTGTCGAACAAGACTCGAGCTCTCCACACTGGCTGCTTCATATCTAGCCTTTGCTAAAAGTAATTCTTCTCTCATGTTTATGGCTTCAGCCTTAAAAAAAAATGGAATTGAATATACAAAAGTCACTGTTTTTGGTTCTCCCTTAATAGGTGTACAGACAAAGCTAGCTACATGCAAGTAAAGCTCTTAGGCAGACAAACAATTTTAAGTTTGAAAATAAAATAGTAAGTCAGAGCTGCCTTATGTCCAATTGTAGTAATGCTGATTAAATATACTGGCATGCGTGACATTATAGTACTGCATTATACTGGTTTGTATTTCCAGATTTACCCAATTGCAATTATTTCACATTCAGCTCTAAAGTGGCAGAATAATCACTATTCCAAATGATACCTACTATTTTATTACACTTTACTTAAGGAAAACATTACCTTTGACAATAAAAAAAGAAGCTTGCAATTACCATATTTTATTATATACCTCTAATTTTGCATTAGTTTGAGCTGTCGTTTGAGTCTTATGACACAGCTGTGAAAAGCAGGAGCTAAGCGTGCTCATTCGATCTCTTGCTTCTAGAATCATATCTTCTGGATAATCAAAATCTGCTTCCCCAATCAATACATCCAAGTCAACAAATGCTTTGTCAAATTCTTTTTCCAATAACTCCAAGCAATGAAATACAGCTGATGCTCCAGCCATAGTTGGTTGTGAGATTGTACGGTAGGCAAACCAGAGATGAAATGTAACAATAGTATGATTACAATGAGCACTAAGCAGTTCCAACTAAAGACTATGATTTGCCTACGACTTTACAAGTTAGGTAACCTATCAGCTATGACATTGATTATCTGAAATGACAAAGTCTGAATTTATAGTACTTGATGATACGGTCTGACGGTAGGCTACACTACGGTACAAATTGCAGTAAGAGTAAAATGAGAGTCAGAGATACAAAGATGGTCCTAAGTGAATACCAGCAATTCAATAGTAGGCTATTACAAATCTACCTGATATACGCTGCTACATGGTACGGTATATTACTTACAGGCCTACAATAGGCCTAATTTTGAATTGATTACCTACCGGTAATTTTATTTATTTATTAAGTATGACACTATGGTGCCGGGCTAACCCACTACTGAATATCCTACCAGAAGAATCAGCAATAGTAGTAGGAAAATTTCTACTTTGGAAGGATTATTTTTAAAGCAAAAGTTTTTCCTTCTTAGCTATGGCACTTTGGCAGATAACTGGCATGGAAAATGGCAAATCAGACCAAGTTTAATCAAAAATCAAATATGGCTTCTTGTCAAACACAGAACATCAAAAATATTATATACCGATAAATGTTACAGTCTAAAGGTGAATTTACACAGTATCCGTTTTTCGTCCGTTTTTGCTTCTTCTTGAAAAAGTATGCGCTTTTTCATCCGCATTTTTATAAGTCCACATCCGCACTAATCAAACAGTCACATACTGACCAAAAGTTTCCCGAAAAAATTTTTTTGTAAAGGGGTACAACTGTATTTTAAAATATCGCTCTTATCGTTCATACACAAAATTTTTACCTATATACAACAGTCTACTTAGTGCAGATATAGACTTATAAAAATGCGGATAAAAAAGCGCATACTTTTTCAAGAAGCAAAAAGGTAAAAAAACGGACGAAAAACAAATACTGTGTAAATTCACCTTAACAGTAGGCTAGCAATTACAGATTAACTTGAGACCTTGCAATACTCTAGTCAAATAGGCTACTCACTTCAGACCTGTCTCTTTAGTGCAGAGTGTACCAGTAGGCTACTAGTCCATATGTATGTACCCATAGTAAATCATTCTATTCCATGGAAGACTTTATTAAGCTATAATTTAACTAAAAAATTTATTTACTTTTTCTAATTCTGACTGGAATACCATGGATAACACAAAAAAAATTTTTTGAATGGTGCCAATGATTTTTTGACTGATCTTGGTTAATTTGGGGTCGCTGATTTCAAAAATGCAGTTATTTTTTCTCCTTCAGGTCTAGTTTTTTCGCTATGGTACACCAATTATATAATGAGCATTTCTGTACTAAAAGATGATCATTTGAATATCTGTTAAAGTTTTTTTACAAAGCATAAGATAGTGTAACATCAAAAATATGTTGCACATACCAATTTCTTTAATAGCTGCAAAAACAATAAAATAACAGAATGATGAAGAGTAGGCTGCCATATTTATGAAGTGCCAACCATAAATTTGCGTTTTAATGATTTGTGGCCATGAGTGGCAACAGAATCACGTTTGATAGACCAGCAGCAATCGGCTAGCATGACGGCATCCCATCTCCCTTGATACCTCTCTTCCATTTCCTTAACATCATCAAGCTTCTTCAGCACACCCTCAACATTATTGCAAAGGTAGTGTCTAGTGCACCGTCCCGGTTTCCGACATCAAATCGCTGGATCACCGGCAGCCAATCAAATTGCGCTTTTCTCCTTGATTTGCTTTAAATACAGCACTTTGACACATTGAATTCGAAGTCCTGATGGCGTAGTGGTTAGTACGTCTGGCTACAATGCTGAGGGTTGGGGTATCGAATCTTGCTGGACACGCTCACCAAAAATAGCGCTAGAGAGCTATAACTCTACGAATTCCTTTTTTTTTCTCAAAAATTTTATTCTTTTAGTTAGGGTTTAGGGCAGCGATGCCAGCTGAGAGATAGTAAATTGAACAGCTAAATAAAACAACTGCCGCCGCCGGTGCAGCAGCGATTAGATGTTGGAAACCAGGCCGGTGCAGCAGACACTGCCTATTGCAAAATACTATTTTTATTCTTGTGTAAAATAAGGTAGAAATTCAGCGTGACGATTTCGGTAGTAAGTTATAAAATAATGTTCCTGATAGTAAAAGATTCTTTTCTTTTAGTCTTGATGCCAACAGTTCAGAAGACTCTTTCGTCAAGTTCAGGTCTCTTGCCAAATCATTTAGTTCATTTTGTGAAAATAGTTGTGGAGGTAACAGAGAAGGTGGAAAGTCATTGTCTGCAATAGTAGTTTCACTGTCAGTAGAGGAAAGATCATCTTCACTGGATAAAGCAGATTCAAGTTGAGGCAAACCTTCAAAAACAGGAATAGAAAGTTCTTCACTGTGTGGAACAGGCCTGATTGCCGAATCCAAACTTGGATATGTTAATGAGGTTCTATTCTTCCTATTGATGCCTTTGGTCTTTATTCCACAAAAGTAGCAGTGACTGTAATGATCTTTGGGCTCTCCCCACACCATCGGAATTGCAAACCTCAAACCTTTCCTTTGTTTCTTTGTCCATTGCCGTAAATGCTCGATGCAGGTTTTGCAAACAATATGGGGAGCCCACGATTTGTCTTGATCACCAAGTTTCACTTTGAAATAAGCTAAACAAGCTTGTTTCACAAAATCGGTGATTAGCTTTCGGTTGTGCTCCAATGTGTATTCACCACATATATAACAAAAAACATTATGGTCATTTACTCAACTTCTAGATGAAGTAGCCATAACTTACTGCTTTAGATGTAATATATCTGCATAACAATGTAAACTAATATTAGCTTCATACACTGGTAATGCTATGATATAGCAGTATACTACAGCCTAGTGTAGTGAATCTAACTAATGAATATACAGTGGTACAATATCTAACTATATCTGTATATCTAACTTGACTATCTATATCTTCTCTTATAAACTGACATGCACTTCCATATCATTACAACTGATAGTTACTGTAAGTGGATATTGCTTATTTAGTTATGCTTATTTTCCAACCTACCGGTATGCACTAAGCAGTAAACGTGACTGTTTATCAGTGCTAAGCTCTTCAGCTGCATTAGTCTAGTGGGACAGAACAGCAGCTTTAAGACTAGTGACGAGAGACACAAAAGAGTAAAAGGGAGTGTGTAAACAATACGGTAGGTGTTTATATTTCCTGCTTGCTAAAGCGGCAATAAAAACACTTCTGAAACACAAATCAAGTAAATTGCAAGACAAAGACATGAAACAGCATCCTACTGAAGACACTGCTAAACAGCCTATCGCATAGAAACCAAAAATGTTGGATATCTCAAGAAATTGACCTGATAGAGCAAGAACAAGATCATTTTTGGAATCAGCACCCCCAAATTAGCCTAAAACCGTCTTAACTTCTTGGCACCAAAAATTGTGTTGGCCAGTGTAATCATTAATCTCAGATCTAACCTTGAATCCATCACTCCTTAGCATTAAAGCAGTCGGTAACTCAACCCAAATCTATCCCTAATAACCAACCCTAATCTTGACCCCTAAGAAAGCAAATAAAAAATCATGGGATAAATAGGAGCCAGTATGCATTTTATGTTCTGGCCACGCCGAAGTTACGCCAAGCAGACGCATCGCAACGCCAAGAAACTTTTTTTCATTTTAGAACCTAGCAAACTTTACGCCAACTTAAAAAAAACTACGCAGCGTCGCCTAGTGGAAAGGGAGTCCAGCATATTTCGCAATCAGCTGCCGTTTGTGCAGGCATGCAGCAGTGTTTGGAGTTTCTCGCTCAGCTTTTGGTGCCTTCCGTTTACCACCTTTTAGTATTGCATTGAATTTTTTTGAAATAAAGCTAATACTTTTTGAAAGTTGATTCGGATGACCTCTTTGGTCCTTGGCAAGTGCCTGTATGTTTTTTGGTGAACTGTAAAGACCGCAGAGCAGGTGCGTAACCAGAAGTTTGTAATGGGGGTTGTTACGGAGGTCTGGGGGCAGAGCCCCCAACGCTCGAAAAATTTGTATTTTGTTAGCAAAAATAACTTAATGTTAGGCCTATTTTGATAAAAATTAATGCTATTAAGACGTGGAATAGAAATTAGCAGTGCAAAAACATGATTATACAAGTTGCATCAATGAGCTATATTTTATAGAGAACGATATAATTAGGGGGAGCAGATGGAAGTTAGTGAGAAGTGATTGGTAATTAACTAATACTGAATGGCTCCCCCCATTCCTCAGCTTATATATGTAGGCATATATATTCATCTATATATATATTTTCTTTTTGTTTTTTTTGATGAAACATATTTTAAGCATTTTTCAATGAGCGATTAAATTTGATTACCAGCTTTTGGCCATTTTTCAAAATGTTTTCTGATTTATAAGTTTACAGTATTTTGGACAAATTAGCCCCCCCCCCTCCCTCCAAACTAAACGTTTCGAAATATGCTTTAAATCACTTTTTGAGTCTATTCCAGCGCAGAAAACAGTCTCAGATGTGCAAAAAACGTGGTATTTTCCTTATTCTTCGTTTTGGTTGGCTGGATGATGGGGGGCTATAGTCCCCCTCCCGCCCCCTCTGGCTACCCTACTGCTGCTGAATGTTTTGCTTTCTTCGATAGTTGTTTATTACTGTTGGGTTAGAGACCGAGACGGCATCTACCAAAACAGAGATTGAGACCTCAAGCATTTTCTCTAGAGACCGAGACCAATTTCGAGACCATCAGCCTTACTTTGAAATTTTATCCTCAAAAACTGCAAAAATTGTTTTGAGCAAAAATGCAGTTTTTAATGTTCAGCCAATAAGCTTATTTTGTGCTTACCTTTTCGTTAACAAATTGTTCCGATTCCGAAAGAAAAAAATGCCTTATTATACAGTAACTCACCTTAACTTTTCGCACATTTTGAGCACTTGACGACTTCGGCATAATTTCCTCTATTTCTGAAGTTCCACATCAGAGATGGAAACCGGCCGGGTCGACCGGCACCGGTCGGGTCGACCGGCCGGTCGGGTTGCCGGTCGGGTCGAGATTCTTCGACCGGCCGGTCAAGCCGGTTGAAAAACCGGTCAAATTCTCCTTCCTGGCAACTAAAAGACATCTACGCACTAACCGAAATATACTTATATATTTCATCATAAATAAAGCGTTTCACAAAAAATCAGTATTAACAAACCACATCTTTCGAAAACACTTGTTGAATGGTTTCAAGCTGTAACTAAAATGCTGTGACCATTAAGACATCCACATCCAGGGACGTATGTAGGGTGGGAGTATTATGCCATGCCCCCCTATTTTGGGCTTCGGCACAAAGCAAAAAACTGCAAAATATACGTCAAAATCGCGTAATCAGATTCTAATAAAGCATGCATGTGGAAGAGGATTGCGCTACCTGGCATTTTAGCATCATTTTAATCAGCTTAAGAGTAGACGTGGCGCAGATTTCAGATTTTTTAGTACATGCTAAAATCTTGCCGTTTTGAAAAGCTTTTTTCAACTTAAATTTACCTCTAACTTTTTTCCTTAACTGCTGCCGCACAAATGCCGCAAATGGGCTAATTTTTAGTAGGAAAGTTGTAAGTTGATGAAATTAAATTACTCTACACTGGGCAAGAACGACATAAAGCTCTAATTTTTTTATATCTAACTAGCCATGGCTTGTTGTGAAATAGCAGCATTTCTACAAACTGCTGGGGCACATTATATTTCGAATCGTTTCTAGCCAATGTCATAACAGTTTAGTGTTTTCAATGAGAATAACGGACGCGTTGCGTTCATCGGGATAGTTATTTATAACCACTTTGTAGTACCGATGAGTTTATTTATTGGTTTGACGTTTCGCTTCCCAAACCGGGAAGCTTCTTCAGAACAATTTTCGGCAGTGCTGCCTTTGCAGTTACAAACAGATAAATGAGAAAAAAATAACGGCAGAAGATAGGTAACAGTAAAACATACGAATTACTATTATACCCAAAAACATTAAAATGATGGAGCAATAACATTACGTAATATTGAAAATTATGTCACTAACAGCGTGAAAAAAAGAATATTGAAAAATTGTGTCACTAACAGCGTGAAAAAAGGAATACTGAAAAATTATGTCACTAACAGCGTGAAAAAAATTAGTAACATTCATAATAACAAGGCTGCTTCACTTACAGTTTGAGAAAGTTGAAAAGGATCTATTGCAACACATTATGTTCTGGAAAGGTTTTTAGCTCCACAGAGATTTATATACGGACGGAACAATTAATATAAATCTCTGTGGAGCTAAAAACCTTTCCAGTACATAATGTGTTGCAATAGATCCTTTTCAACTTTCTCAAACTGTTAGTGAAGCAGCTAGTTGTTATGAATATTATTAATTTTTTTCACACTGTTAGTGACATAATTTTTCAGTATTCCTTTTTTCACGCTGTTAGTGACACAATTTTTCAATATTCTTTTTTTCACGCTGTTAGTGACATAATTTTTAATATTACATAATGTTATTGCTCCATCATTTTAATGTTTTTGGGTATAATAGTAATTCGTATGTTTTTACTGTTACCTATCTTCTGCCGTTATTTTTTTCTCATTTATCTGTTTGTAACTGCAAAAGCAGCACTGCCGAAAAAAATTTTAGTATTTGCTGCCTGGCAAATTCTAAATAATCTGTTACCAATAGCTAAAAAATTTTAACTTCATTTTTTGACCTTTCGCATAATATCATTCCAAAGAACATCTAACAGTTTAGCTTGTGCCCTCAAGTGCTTTTTATGCTTATTTTGTGTACGGTTTGCGTTGCTCAAAACAGGACTTTCAAACCGAAACTTAAAGGTGGACTAAAGGCAAAATCAATGGGGGTATCTAAAGTTAGGCGAATCGCATAAGACTAGATCAGCGTTGACTCCATTCTTTTTGACCCATCCGTTGCAGAGATATTTTACTTCAAACATGACGTCGGTGACTCTACTGCAATGTTTCAAATTTTAATGATTTTTATTGGCAACCCTGTCGTTAATAAGCATTAGAGTCTTAGCGACGCCATCCCAGTCCTAACCTGAAGCAATGATTAGGCTACTGCACTGACTCGTTTCGCTGCGCACTAATCAGTTTGATCTTATCAGCACAACAGAGCCGAGCTAGAAAAAAGAGTAGACTGTTCGGCAGCCAAGCGATTTCGGTAAAAATCAAGCTGGCAGATACATTTCAGTATAAATCCTAGCCTAGTCTAGTAATAAGGTTTTTAGTAATAGGCTACACAGTACAAACTCTTACCTGATGATAAGACTGCCAATACTTGAGTAGGCCTATTGCATTTGCTGACTGAATTTTGTGACCGCAAAATGAACTTTTCCATCCAAGCTGAAAACAATGGCCTACTAGCCTACTCTAATAACTCTACTAACCTTACTTTCGCTTGTTCTTAGACGTTTGTAACCTAGGCTATTGTACAGTCTACTCTTTTTTCTAGCTCTGATCTATTCTGCTGACGAGATCAAACTGATTAGTGCGCAGCCAAACAACTCAATGCAGTAGCCTAATCGTTGCTTTAGAATAGAACATGGAAGGCGTTGCTAAGACGCTAATGCTTATCAACGACAGGGTTGCCACTTGCCAGTAAAAATTATTAAAATTTGAAACATTACAGTAGAGTCACCGACGTCGTGTTTGAAGTGAAATATCTCTGCAATGGATGGGTTAGAAAGAATGGAGTCAACGTTGATCTAGTCTTATGCGATTCGCCTAACTTTAGATACCCCCATTGATTTTGCCTTTAGTCCACGTTTAACCAAAAAAGGTCTTAAAATTGAGTCATTTTTGCAAAAAACGCAAAAAATTTTTTTTCTGAGACCCCCGTCCAAAGTCACAAATTTTAACACCTCAACCATGCCCCTTCCCCCCTTTTGAAAATTTTTTATTAGATACATTGAACAGTGAACAAAAACCTTCTGTAAAAAACCAGTCGACCGGCCGGTCAACCGGCAATGATTTTGAAATTTACCGGTCGGGTCGGGTCGAGAAAATCCTGACCGGTTCCATCTCTGTTCCACATATTAAATGCACGCGCTTGTTGCCAGAGGTGGAGTCGAGGACACAAAGCTCGAGGCCAAGGACGCAAAAAAATCCGAGACCAAGGCCAAGGACTTCAAATTGTGTCCTCGAGGACTTTACCTCGGCTTGTAGCAAATTTTGTATTTATGGCCACCCCTTACTGCTTTGTTGCAGACGTGACGTTCCATAAATAATAGAAAATGATAGCGTAACCGAACAACTTATCAATGCCAGTATAATGATATTGAAGTATATTAAATATGCAGTAATAAAACAATCAGAACTGATGAGCCTCAATATGTTGTGGCCTTCACGTCTGAATCAAGATATTATTTTTTCATACGTTTTCACAGTTTCAACTTCCAACATCTGCTATGAGTTATTAGTCCTATTATAAATTATTTCGTTAGTTAGTAGTTATTATCAAAGAATATTTCTCCACGTCTACTCAATGGCTATTCACCAAACAAGCGTTTTGGTGGGGGTAGGAAAGCAGGCTCGGCGCCACGAGGGGCATTTCGGGGCCGTGCCCCCCCAAGCGAGAAATATGTTCTCCCGAGCGACGATTGTGCCCCAAAAAAAGTAACATACCCGGTGCCATTGGAGTGCATTTCGGGGCCTGTATCCCCCAAAAATACTGCGTCATGGTGATCCGAATGATGGACTAAAGACTTGCAAAATCTTTATTCTCTGCGCTCGAGTGGAAGGTATCTCTCGATCTTGAATATGGATTTTATAGGCTTTTGCTTATACCGGTATGTAATTTTTTCATTGAAAATTAGTTTAAATTTTCAGCGGCTCCCCCAATCCCCTCCACTTTTTACTTGATCCATAAAGCTGAGTCAAAATTTTGATTCCTTCCTGGAATTTACCTTCAATTTGAAAATGGATCCGCCACCATCACTGTGGCAACTGAAGAACAGAAGTATTAGCTACCGGTACCACAAGCGTAGCCAGGGGGCCTACCCTCCCTCCCAATGGAAATGCCTCCAGTGATGAAAAGTTGACAAAAAAGCCTATTGTTTCTTCAGTTTCGGTTTCTTTTAGCATTTTTGCGTACAACAGTACACGCGTACAACAGTAAGTATTAATAATATTGACAACTAGGGGGCCCGGTCCCCCTCAATTCAATTTTTGTCACCCAATTTGCATGTATCACCCGGGTGAAATTAAGGGTTTTTGTTCTAAAAGTTGCTAACTCAGGCCATCTTCTAACCTTTTCGTGAACGTAATGTAGTGACCAGAGACGGATTTAGCTCATATGATATGACATAGCGCAAGGGGCACCGCGCTCAGATGGCAAGACTTTTTTTGGTCTTCATCTGCATTTGGCAAGAAGATGTTGCGAAATTCCCAAAGTGCCGTGGACCCCGCGCAATATAAATCCGGCCCGGGCATTAACATGGATGGTTAGTAGGCGTATAGAATAGAGTAGAAAACAGTTTATTCGCAATACAAACACATACAAAACGAACACACATAAAACAAAAATCACGGTCAGTTTGTTCCCGCCAGGAAGCACCGACGAACCCGCAGGTTTTTTAATCCAAGGTGCTTCCAGACTTGTTACTTGATAGTTTGAAAACTTAGAGAAGACCATTAACTATGCCAAAACAGTTCACTACCACTTTGCCAGTTTTTATGCGAAAAATTACTTTTGAAAAAAAAAATCAGCTTGAGGAAATGCTCATTGAGCAAATTATTGAATTTGAATTGACGGAGCAAGGACCTCTTAGTGGTACATATACTCCTAAACTGGTTATTTTTATGACAACACAAAAATCTCTAAACGGAGATCTTCGAGTGGATTATTATTTACTGCTAAAATATTGCAAGAGGCAACGTATCTCACTTCCTCCTACTTGGGCCAAATCACTCACAAAATTTAACACCAAAATGCAAGATTTTCAACTTACTTTAGACTTAAATTGCAACTTAAAGGAGGATTGAACAATTTAATTTTTTTAATTGGCTTTCAAATGTGAAAAATCTAGTTCTTTCAAATGGCGATCTCTGAACACCTAAGAAATGTGATCCAATGGCATTAAAATAACTTTTTTTCCAAAAATTTACAAGGGACTTCGCCCATAGACCCCCGTTTATATTACGTTTGAGTTGCACTACTTTACTCAACAGTCAACACTTCTCCCAGATATTTTCGCTTTTCAACTTTTTGGTATAAGCTCTCTCCCTTTAGCAAAATCCCAATTAAGTGCCAAAATAGGCCACGGCTTCTGATCTTCCACTCGACGATGTCTTTGCCCCACAAAAAGTTCCTTTTTCGAAAATTTCTGATGACGTTGTTGCATGTGATTTGTGGTTTGCTCTCCCCCCCCCCCAATCAAAAATCCTCGCTACGCCTGAGACCGTTACCAAACGTTATGTTTCAAACAACAACAGTATGCATCACAATAAGATTTCGGAGTCGCTGAAAAAACAAAGAAAACAAAAAACTATCGACAATCGGGTGATTTGCAACTTAGTGAAACAACATCAGTGACTCGACATGCGATTGACAATCGCTATTGCTATCGCCATTGCTAAATGAAAGCAACAATCGCTATGGCTATTGACAGCGACTAGCGATATTATGAAAATACTGCGTTTCCTTCGGAAATTTTTGAGATATTTCAATTTATTTTTACATGTAAATCAAATAGCAAAATACGTCGTAAAAAGGTGTGTAAAAAGCCCATAGCATGTGCTAGGCTAGTTTGACAACCAGTCAACCAGCATATTCTTGCTGCTTTCCCCAATATTTATATGTTATTGAAAGAAAGTGATGTTGACTGTTGTCACATTGCATTTTCAAAAAAAAAAGATATATGAGGTTCAGACCTGAAAAATGGGGGAGAATTAGGGGAAGGGGGCAAGTGAATAAATCACGGAAAAGTCAAAAAAATGTATTTTCAAAATATATTTTTAGATTTTTGAAAACTAGACGAAAAATGTATCATATTGATATTTCATGTTCTAAGCTTTTTTTTCTGACATAAAGAGGTAGAGATATTGGCCAAAATATTGTGATCAATGAAGCATGACAGGTGTACAATTTTAGCTCGGCGGAGTCGGCGGTCAAAGCAAAAGGTTAAAGCAGATAAAAAATAACATGCTGCGAGTTTCGTGCCTGTAACTTAAACTCCCTGTCCAGAAAAAGGCTTACGCCAGAGCGGCAGCATCTTGCGCCAGTGTTACGCCAATTGTCGTAGCTGCTCTTCAACTCACGCCGCCACGCCAAAGAAACACATTTTCCACGCCGGAGATCTTCGGAAAAGCATACACAAAATGCAGACTGGAATAGGAGGCTATTCCTCATGAATTCTACTTTCCTAAAATTTTTCTAAGAAAATAGGCCTAGTCACTCCCTAAGTTATAATATTCATTCAGGCCGTGAAGGTATAGGGTGAACTGAGCAGCCTAGGCCTGATCTACGGTACTAAAAGGCTAAGCTCAGAGCTAAATATTTGTCCATCTGTATCCTGTGAACAGGTGGGCAGTGCCGCAGTGGCCCAGTGGGTAGAACGTGGACTAAAGCAGAGGTTCTCAAACTTTTTTGTACCATTGCCCCCTTACGGTTCTTTGCATATCATCTCGCCCCTTCCCCCAGCAATGCAAAAGAAGCAACCAGGCCATTTTCTAGTTGATTTTAATTGAATGGATACTGTTCAGATGATTTTGGAGCCGACTGGGCTTCATTGCCTTATTTATGAAGACAGAACCACACACAAGACACATAGGACGGATTGCGTCATCTGGCGCTGTTGTAAAACAAAATTTTAAACTAGATGGGAGCTAGCTGAGAAGCAATCTCAGTGAACGCCGACGTTCACTGTTGAACGTTCACGAATGTTGAACAATGAGATTCTAAAAAAAAAACTTTCGCTTTCCCATTTAGAAAGTAATTAGAAATATATTCTGGAAAAAGAGGGATTGAAATTAAAAACATTGTCAATATATACTTTTGATTGACAACATAGTGACCGATCATCAAGGATGGCAGTACGGTACGGTACGCCTCATTTTTTGCTAAGAAGTACGGTACGCTGGTACAGTACGCTTTTTTTTCAATGGTACGGGTACAGTACCTTGAAACGGTACGCCTTTGTCGTAATGGTACGGGTACGGTACGTTGGTACGCAGTTTGAATTAAAAATCCCAGACTTATTGCACATTGCGCCGGCTTTAAAGATTGAAATGTTTCCCTATTAATAGGTATCGCCATTTCCTTAACGCTTCGACAATCGCATACGCCTCTTTTTCAATAGCAGAATGTTTTTGCTCATTAAGTTACAGGGTTCTTGCGTGAAAAGCCACTGGGCGCCCGTTTTGGTTGAGCGTAGCAGCAATAGCAAAATCCGATGCGTCTGTTTCCACTGTAAACGGAATGGATTCGTCCACCGGATGCAGTGAAGCTTGAGTAAGTAGGTTCTTTAATGCGATAAGAGCCTTTTGAGCTTCATCATCGAGCGGCAACTTTACTGTTTGCACTAGAGGTCGGATCGTAGCAGAGTAGTTGGGAATCCACTTGGCATAATAAGCAAATAATCCCATTATTCGTTGTAGTTCTTTTTTTGTTGTAGGCATCTGTAAGTCTTGCAATGCTTGGACACGTTGTGGATCTGGTTTGATTACTCCACCTCCGACTCGATATCCCAGCAGACTAATTTCGGTACAGTTGTATTGACTCTTTTCTTCGTTGAATGTGAATTGATCAACTTCAGCAGCGCGACGCAAGGCGGCCAAATTGTCATCATGCTCCTGCTGTGTCATGCCGCCTACTGTAATGTTATCGAGATAAGCATTAACGCACTTTAAGTCATGCTTAGCAATAAACTCGTTAATTGCTCGTTGAAAGGCTGGTACAGCGTTAGTGAGTCCAAATGGTAAATATTTGGACTGGTACGGCGTTAGTGAGTCCAAATGGTAAATACTGAAAAGCAGTAAAGTGCCGGTCTTTAGGATTGATTTGTATTTGGTGATAGGTTGATTTTAAATCGAGTGTAGAAATATACTTCCACTTCGCAACCTCGTTCACAATCGATTCAATGGTTGGCAGAGGATAAGCATCAAGCATTGTGTACAAGTTCACTGTCTGGCTGAAGTCGATGCACATTCTCTTTTTGTCATTTCCATGGTCGACTATCAAGGGTTGAGCGTGCCACGGCGAGTTACTTTTTTCAATTCGGCCTTCTTGCAACAAACGCTTTGTTTCAATTCTAATCAGTTCTTGGTCAGCAGCTGAAAATTTGCGCGTTTTAACCGCAATCGGTTTGCAAGTCGGCAACATGTGAGAAAATAACTGCGGGTATTTAACTTGTGCAGTTGGCATGATCGAAGAAATAACAAGATTAGGTAGTTTACCATTAAATCGAAAAGTCACGCTATTGTGCCGTTTAAGTAAATCATCACCAATGATAACATCAGACACAAGATCAGGCATAATGAAAAATTCTACTTGTTCGTAGACCTGCTGCGAAAATTGCAGCTTTACGTTGCAAATACCATGAATCTCAGTTTTTAATGACGTATTAGCCATGTTTGCAACGAAACGTAAGGAAGTATACGTTATATGATTTTGATCCACAAACGATTTGCTGAGATAGCTGTTTGTACTACCGGTATCAATTAAAGCACGTGCAATAATGTCATCGACCTTAACATTTGCGACTACGTGTTTAGGAAAAGACGAATGTAGGGCGGATAATGACGACAAACAAGGTGAATTCACACATTCTGTGGTCACACATCCTGAATTCACACATCCTTTTACGACTCATGCAGCATTTCATGTAGTGACCAATCTTGCCACGAAAATCATACTTCTCGTCCCTGGCTGGACACTTGGCACGGCGGTGCCAATTACGACCTCCACAAAAATAACACATAAAAGTCCGCTTATTCGATATTTTACTCTGACGAGAAACAGCAGCAGCTGAGCAGGAGGGCTCCGAGGGTTCATCACTATCAACGGCAGATCGATTTGCTAGCACTTTAGCCGAATTTACCACGTGCGGGAAATATGTTTCGGAAGTTTGCTTGGCAAGTTCAAGTGCGCGAGCTTTTTCGTACGCTACATTAAGTTTGTTTATCTGTGCTTCGCCTTCACCAGCCGGCATTGCTTCAACAAAGTTTGTGAAAGTTTTCAGCCAAAACTTCCACTCATCCTCGGCTGTAGGTGAGTTCGGATCCAGGGGCGTATTTAGGGGGGCCATTGGGCCATGGCCCCCCTTTGGGTCGCCAGGATTGCAAAATTGCAAAGAAAAGTGAGCAAAATTGAGGCATGGCCCCCCCCTTTGCAAGTTGGGCATCAGGGTTTGGGCTCGAAATCATCTGACATTGAGCGAAAAATGGGACTTGAGTGAAGACCTTTTTTTTTTGCTCTCACCTGATTTTGGGCGAAAAATGGGACGAAATTTGAGTGTGAAATTTTCTGAAGTTTCTGCCCCCCCTTTTCAAAATCCTGCGTACGCTACTGTTCGGATCAACTGACAACTTTTCTGGTTGCAAACACTTCCAGTTCGTATTTGCCATGTCTCTGGTTAGCTCAAATAGTTTGTCCTCAGTTACAAACTAAATACAATCTTTTAAATTGTAATAAACTCACAACTATTTAATTTATAATTTCCATTTTACTCGCTTTAAAAGCTTATATTTCCAAACCTGTAAGCACAAATAGAATGACATAAGATAACGCTGCAACTTAAAACGACCCTACTTCACTTGTGACTGACAATCGCTGAATTGAGACTTACAACCTGAAAATACGAGATATTGTACAAACAGAAAGAGCATAAGCGCCAAGCGCTTCACGATTTAACACGAGTAATTAACGCAAAAGGCAAGTTTAATAAAAGCTTAAAATTCCGACAAGCTGCAACTGAAACAAATCAAACGATAATGAATGTGAAAAAAGGATAAGAGTTCGCTTCCAGCATAAGAAAAAAACAAATAACAATTTAATCTGAAACTTTAAGAAACTTTTTAGCCGATGCTGAAACAGTTAGTGCTAGCGCATTAGCTTGATTTCTTAGCTTCGTTCTCATTCCCATTTAAAAGTTTTAATCTCATTTAAAAGTTTTATTCTAATAACATACCTACAATAGAGGAGAGAGCCCTAATTTAGTCTTTCGATAGTTGTAGGACTAAACTTGCAAAATACGAGGCTAATGCAGTAGCAAAACAAAAGGGGTCTAAAAGGACTGAACAGCCGTGCAACCTGTAAGACTGAATATGGATAATTTTGTAATTTTTTCGCAAAAATTACCGTTTTAGCACCTTTAGGATCATAATTCGCACTTTCTTAGAGCCATTTGAAAAAAACTGAATTTCGAAAGTCATAACATAATGAAATTGCCCAGCCCATTCAGCCCCCGTACTTACAGGTCGAGTCCGAAAACCGCTTAAACGCTATATTTTGGAGTAAATATTCTAAGTGACTTGACCTGGCTGCGCCACTGGGGATGAAGCCCCTTTTAATCATGTCTTTAAACCCAAACATGAACGCTTTTAAACTTTGTTTGAACTTGAGCAGGCAGGCCCGGTGCCAGGATGGCGTGACTGGGGGGGCATAAATAAATTTTAGGGGGGCACGAGAACTTTATTTATGTGAATTCGAGAGTGTGGATCAAACGAAAAAGGTGAAGACCAAAAAAAAAGGTCTTTATCCAAAATATACGCGATGTTTCATGAAATTCCGTGTGAGTACACACAAAAATTACTAAAAAACAGTTCTTGCTCACGAATTCTAGAGCAATAAGCACTATTTTGCGAGTCTCAGGCCTCGATTTGCACTCCAGTAGCCCCGAGCTTATTAATTTCTTCGGGGCACAGTCCTCGCTTGGGGGGGCACAACTTTCGTTTGGGGGGCACAAGCAGTCATTTGGGGGGGCACGGCCCCGGAATGCCCCCCCGTGGCGCTGGGCCTGTGAGCAGGTATTTAGGGAGCTGAAGAGGCTGAGGAATTTATTTCTGTCCAAGGGTTTCCAAATATTAGCATTTAGTTCTTTTAGTTTCAGATGGCTCTACAAATGTCCAAAATGCCATTTAAAACGGCAATTTTTCCGCAAAATTATAAAAATTGCCCAGCGGCTGGGAGAACCGCCTCCAGACCCCCGTCTGTGTGAGACGCAACCACGTTTTAGCTTTATTTTCAAGTCCCCCTAATTAAAATTCCGTTCGACAAGTGCACAAATGTTGTAATATTGATTTTTTTAAATTTTGTGATAGCTTTTAGCTTAGTAGGCCTACAGTGCCGTGAAGCTAAGCTACTATAGGCTGATGAAACGTTTCAATAACTTAAAAAATAAAAACTTGCAGCAGTTGCGCAAAACTGATTGAAAATTTTCATGTGTGTGGTTGCGGCTCCTGTCAACTTTGAGGTTTAAAATTTGGCTCTGGACCAAAAAAAAGGTTGAGAACCGCTGGATTAAAGCTCAAAACATGTTATTATAGTAACGTAGTATTGTGAATTTGTGATGCCATAGCGGGATGACGAAAGAATGAAGATACATTTAAATTTGTGTTCTAAAACACTGTGACGTTGTTAGTGGGTACTGTAGGAGGTAAATGCTGTAAACAAAAACCAAACTGATACCAATGCGTCTATCAATACAATGATGAAAATGACTAACTCAACGCTCACTGAAGCGTAGTCACGCAATACATTGAAGATTCATACGGTATATGCAGTACTTAAATTGTAAAATTTTGCATGGGGGGACGCTTTTGCAGCCTTGACCAAACCTTAGTGAAGATGACGTAATTCTGTCGACGAAATTGAATCAAGACCAAAAAAAGTCCGAGTGTATTTTCGCCAAAATTAGGTGAAGACCAAAAAAAAAGTCTTCGCCGACGGTTGAAGTGTTTCTTCTTCTGAGTCACTTTTCCCGCCGAATTTGGTGCTATATTCGCCCAGATTTTGTAGGTCTTTTTCCTCTAATCATCCAGCGCTGAAATCTCGATAGGGGGACGTTAACTCTCGATGGGGGTACGCGTTCCCCCCATCCCCCCCCCTACAATTAAAGTACTTGGTATATGGATCTCAGAACAGCAATTTATATCGTATGTGATACCGTATATGGGCGCAAAGGGTTAATGTTTCGAGAATGCGCTATCGCCCCCCTTTCGCCCCCCTGGCTTTTTGCCCTTTGGTGTATCTCTTTCGCCCCCAAGGGGACGATATCGCACACTTTGAAAAACCCTAGCCTAAAAGACAAAAAATGGACAAACGATTTTGACCCCTATTCCCCTTTGTGCTATACTTTTGACGCCTCCGATGACTCAGCATCGAATTCTTCACTCACCCAGTGGGTTGCCATGGTGGCACAAGCCATCGCTATGGCAACAGTGACGTCATATTTTGTCCAAAAACCATAGCCAAGCGATTTTGACCCGCTATTCTTCTTTGTGACCCAGTTTCTACATCGTCAATTGACTCAGCAACGAATTCTCCACACACTCAGGAGATTGCCATGGTGGCACAAGCCGTCGCTATGGTAACAATGACGTCATAAAGCCATGGCTAAGCAATTTGACCCCCTATTCCCTTTTGTGCCACAATTTCAACACTGTTACATGACTCAGCATCAAATTCTCTACAAACCCAATGGGTTGCCATGGTGGCACAAGCCGTTGCTATGGTAACAATGATATCATATTTTATCCAAAAACCATGGCCAAGCGATCTTGACCCTTTAAGTTGAATTCACTCAGCATCCGTTTTTCGTCCGTTTTTGTCCGCTTTTTTACGTTTTTGCTCCTCCATGAAATATTATGCCCTATTTCGTCAGCATTTTTATAAGTCCATATCTGCACTAAGTAGACTGTTACAAATAGGGAAATTTTTGTTCAAAAATGTTGTGCGTGGACGATGAGGGCGATATTTCGAAATAGGGCAGTACCCCTTTACAAAAAAGTTGTTTTTGAAAACTTTTGTCCACTATGGGACAACCTGGTTAATGCGGATGAGGACCAATGGACATATAAAAATGCGGACGAAAAACAACATACCGTTTCAAGGAGACGAAAAAACGTACAAAAGTGGACGACAAACGGATGCTGTGTAAATTCCCCTTTATGATGAATGTGCTCAATGTAACTTTATTTTGCATTACTTTGAGCTGTTTATCTGTAACGTGTAATAAAATAAAAGTCAGTTTAGTTCGAGGATATCATTCGCTTTACGTTTGAGTAAGATAGAAAGTACACACGATTACTCACATAGCGCATCTCAGAGCGATAGCAAGACTGTTCGATTTCCAGCTAAGGCGAACCATTCCAGCGAGTACCGTACAGCCTTTTGGCGTGGAAGTTGTTAGCCCGCAACGGTTGCATCATATTGTCATTTAAAAAAGTACAGTAGAATTTGAAAAAAACATGTCGTCATACAGGAAGTTAACAATAAGGTAAATATGCATAGGTGGGCACTAGTCCGTTAATCGTTAATCCGTTAATAACGAAGCTAACTTTTTCTTGAACTCATTAATCCGTTAAAAAGTTTTTTCATGTTAACGGACTAAATTAACTTCCGTTAAGTTCTGTTAACGGACTAAATTTGCTTCCGTTTAGTTCGGTTAACTTCCGTTAAGGTTTTTATTGTTAATATCTTGCACCATTCATTTATCGTACTGGTACAAACCAGTTTGCACTGGTAAAAGCACGAGTTTTATAGCAGAAAGCGAAGAAAGGAGTTCTGTTTTGTCGCAAGTAATAAGCTGCAGCCTCATGTCTATAAATTATCGCTGTTCACAATTTCCAAAGATTTTCCGATTGCAGCTTCGTTAGTGCATTTGAACTTATTTTTATCTTGAAATTAGATTAGACTGTAAAATGTAACTTTTAAAACACAAAAAGATTACCACAGCAATAAATATTTCCTTACAATCAGCTTAAGAGCGTCAATACGTGTTCTAGAAGCGAGTGAATTAGAAAAAATGTAAATTACACGCAAAATGTTAACGGATTAACGGACTTTATTAACTTCCGTTAATTAAAGCTGAAAATAACGGATTAACGTTAACAGAGGTGTGAAGTTTGTTAACGGACTAGTGGTTAACGAAGCTAACGTTTTCTATTAACTTGCCCACCTATGTAAATATGTCTCTAGTGAACACACCGGCAACTGCCGAGGTTTACGTTAGACCGTAACAGGCTAAATATCGTGTTCAAGTGATGGTCAAAATCAAAGGCACATAAATAGAGATTTTCTTACAAGAGTCTTCCATTGTTTGTCATAAAAATCCTGTCCAAGGAACAAATCTACCGAGAAATTCGGGGGTCTGCTTTTTCATTTGAGAATGTTACAAATCTGAGCTAGAAAGTGAAGCTATATTGACCTTTTTTTTTTGTGTTGTTTTTTTTAAGCTTTTTTGTGTTGTTTTTTCAAGCAGTTTTTCGTTTTTTATCTTAAATGTTGTCATTATTGCATTTTTAAAGTCAGATGCAGCAGCCTCATTTGGAACAGAAAATTTTCAAAATTTGACCAATTTATAATCAGAAAAATACTGAGTATTCTACAGCAAAATCTAAACTTTTGGTTCTTTCCAGAAACGTAAATTTTAAACGAGGCATTTTTCTTGCCTTGTTCCATTGTAACCATATGGCATCGTAATCAGGGATGTCAAAAAACGTTTGTTTTTTTGCCTGTTTTTTTTACGCTTGTTTTTTTCGTTTTTGTTTGTTTTTTTCTTCTTCGTACTAGACAAAACAAAAATTGAGTTTGTTTTTAAATAAAGCAAAGCAATTAGCATCAAATCGCACGACTAACATGGCAGAGTATCGCGTTAAAGCGTTAAATTGTTCGACAGTATTGGCGAAGCGTTAAATTGTTTGACAGTATGTCTGCAATGTTGGTGATAATAACTGTACGCACAGCATTGAAAGTGCTCTTTGAAAAAGCTGTCTCCCTTGCCCTTCTGACGTTCCGGCACCCCTGGGCACAAAGTGGAATAGAGGGTGAAATACCCATGGTTTTGGACAAAAAATGACATCATTGTTACCACAGCGACGGCTTGTGCCACCATGGCAACCCACTGGGTGAGTGGAGAATTTGTTGCTGAGTCATGTGGGGTGTCAAAAGTATTGCACAAAGGGGAATATAGGATCAAAATCGCTTGTCCATTTTTTGTCGATTAGTTCACGATTTACTCACTGCCGAGCAGGTTACATAATTCGCAGCTTAATGAAACGGAGTTACGGCAGCTTGTTGAAATTTGAGCTTATTAGTGATATCGTTTCAATATTGACTTGTATTTTGTTGCATCTTTGATAGTGATATCTGCATCATTTCTTTATCAATGAATTTTTTTTACTTTTTAGCCCCTAATTTGCTAAGTGAGTTTAAAAAAAACTGCATGAAAATCGCAAATTAAAGAATGACCAGTAGCGCAGTAGGGTTATGATTTTTTTATCGGCAAATGCCTGCTGATGTTGGAAGTGATTACCTTTTGCATGTTAATGACGAAAATCACTTTCTTTTTGTTTAACATTACAAAAACCTTGCGCACCTACGCTCCGAAAAAATCATATTATTCACTGAAAAATCATATTTAAATTACCCATTAAAACAGAACGAAAATAGCCGCATACAGCATGTATAACTAAATCAATAAGTTAGGGACATTCCCAGGCATACGAATTAAGTTTGTTAGTGAAGAGAAGTAGCACTGTATGGTAACTTCAAAAAGTATATACCCCTAAATACTTGTGATGTTTGACGATTTTAAAAAAATTCTCCGTGATACCGATTTCTCGTTTGGTACCACGTTTCATCATACTATCTCAACTTCTGATGGAACATCAATCCAATGAGTCTGAATGTCAGTGTTTTGGGCATGCTCTGAAGAGTTAGGCCAAGTAAAAGAAGAGCTTGGTTAATGGTTAGAATTTCAATTTTTATATCTTCTAGTAATACTGATAGATAGCTAAATCAAGCTTCTGCTCACACAGTTATAGTTTTCAGTAAATGATTTTGTACTGACTTGTTTTGAACTGGAAAAAATTTTCGCTTTTGGTTAAAAAGTTTGTGTTGGGTGCTCAGGCTGTCGCATATACTGGCAACAATTTAACCTTTGGCAAGGTTTGAAAAATTAAAACACTTGCAAGGAAAAAATTTTCAGACAACATCCACCAATCTATGTAAATCAGCCACAAAAGTCCTTTTCAACGACTATTTAGCGATAAGCTAATACAATATGTTTGACTGCTTCGAGCTTTGTCTCAAGTAGATCATTGCAAGTGCCATTAGTAATTTTTCAGAATTTTTTGATTTTTTTGTGCCTTGTTATTTCATGTTGTTAAAAAATTCTAATTAAGTTTGCTTGTTTTTTGATCATTAAACTGTAACAGTTATTGACTTAAATTTTTAGTAAATTACCAAAAAAACTTTACCATTTTGGTCTCAACGACAAAAAAAAAGAAAAACTTCTTATTTTTGAATACAATCCCAAAAAATCCCTTCTTGCAATCGCAAAAATGACCTCAAAGTTTTTAAAATAACAAAAAATCCACAAAATCGGACATTTGACCTAACCCTTTGCGGTGCAATAAATCTTCCCCAAACTTGCTCACCATGTCCGATTTTTTTTTTTACAGTGTATCGTAGATTTTTATGCGCAAAAACTAATTTTAATAGTCTTGGTTGCAAATTTCCGAAAACACCTTGAAATTTTTAGAATTTTATTTCGCGTGGGTCGAAAGTCATCCCACGGATGATAAAAAAATTGTTTTTTTAAAGTAAAAAGAAAATTTATTTGCAGCACAAAAGCGCACCATCAAAAAAACATTACCAAGTTGTCATAACAAAAAATATTTTTGTGAAGCTCTAAATAATTTTTGGTTCTAGGTCATCCCAAGGATGATTTTTGAGAAAACAAACAAAAACAACCCACAACGCAAATTCGCCCAAAAATTTTTTAGTCTTACAAACATACAGTCATCAATGCAAATACAATCAGATAATTCTCAACCTAACAAGCAACGAAAATACTGAGAAGCAGTCTACAATGTAAAAATCTACAACACATTTCACTTATACTTTTTCAGAGTGTGATATTTTTTGAAGCACTCCTGGATAATTGCATCACTATGGGGTTTGCAAGGATGTTAAGTGTGGGCCAGGCGCCACGGGGGCATTTCGGGGCCGTGTCCCACCAAATCACTGTTTGTGCCCCCCAAGTTAGAATTGTGCCACCCAAGCGAGGATTGGGTCCCAAAATAAAGTAACAGGCTCGGTGCCAGTGGAGGGATTTCGGGGCCTGCCCCCCAAAAAATACTGCTTGTGTCCCCCCAAGCGTAAGCAAACTTCTGTTCTAGGACGAAAATAAGAGTAAACCCTGCAAACGTCATGACAAAGCCTCAGATTTCGCAACGATGACCATTTTTTTTGGTCTTCCCTGCCGAATCTGTGGGCAGGAGCCGACATTCACACAATACGATCCAGGTGCGTTGCCAGAAATTCGCAATGGGGGGGGGGCTGTTTTGGGGGTCTGGGGGTTTGGAGGCAAAGCCCCCAGCGCCCGAAAATTTTGCATTTTTTGCAAAAACCACTTAATTTTAGGGCTATTTTGATAAAAAAATAATGCTTTTGAAACGGGACTCAGAAATTGCATGGCAGTGCAAACATGATTAAACTGGTTGCATAATAGGCTATTTGGGAGGTTGCTTATGGTAAAATTTTAGTTCTCTTATTTAGATGCAAGTAAATTATAAAATCGAGTAGTTCAACAAAACTCACGCGGAGTAATCTATTTCATCAACAGTTTATAGGGAAAAATGATTGGGGAGGAGGGCTAATGAAAAGAGATTTGAGAAAAATGATTGGTAATTAACTAATACTGAATACCCCCCCCCCCCCCCCCTATTCCTTAGTTTATACTATATTTCTTGATGACACCTATGGTTTGCACTTTTGCACTTGCGATCAAATTTGATTACGTGTTTTTGACCATTTTTCAAAGTTTTCATTTATTTGTCAGTTTTATTTTTAACAAATTAGTCCCCCCCCCCGGAAATATATGTTTCAAAAGACGTTTCAAATCACTATTTAGTACACTCCAGTGCATTCAAACAGTCTCAAAAGTGCTAAAAACTTAGTGTTTTTCTCATTCTGCATTTTGATCGACATGACAATGGGGGGGGGGGGGGGGGTTATAGCCCCCCCCCTGGCTACACTACTGATACGATCCCGTCGCAATTTAGGTTGAGGACTTTTTTTTTGTTTGGTTTAAACCCCTGAATCTGTGGACAAGACCGAAGATTCGAACCACAGGATCCTGTTGAGCCCTCCCAAGGCGAAACCCATGTCCCCAAGCGAAAACTGTGTTTGTGCCCCCTCCCCCATAGTCACGCTACTCTGGCTCCAGGCCTTGTAAAGCGTACGATATACTGGAAGCAAGCTGTTGTAAAATAGTGAATATAGTTCATCCAACTGTTCATTTATGACACTAGGATCACCGATAAACATGTTTCACCATTTTATCATTCCTACAATGAATTTGGACTTGGCATAGCCAAAAAATACTGATATTATCCCAGGGATGATTAAGGACCATTTTACATAAAACATTTTTCGTTCCAGGCTGCATTTGGACCGCAGAGGGCTCAAAGTCTGAGTGAAAAATAAACCCAAGATTCCGATATCTGCCAACGATCTGCTTTTCGATAAGCATTCTGTTCAATTTTTTCACATTTTTAATGGACTCTTATCACGGAGTTTTCTTCTGTTTACCGTTATATCTTTCGAAGTTTGTGCCTTTAATTGAGGCTTCAATCTACCACAGCTTTCAGCTTTTTTATACAGCAATTGCGTAATTTTTTACAGCGCTCTTGCAAAGAACAAATTAGATATGTAATTATGCCTTACTAACTTAATAAATACATACCCATCCCAAAAATCGAACGAAAACATTGCAACAACCAACGTTCAGCCGTATTTTGGGGATCTCGTTCGCAACTACAGCTTTACTTTACCGTTGTATCACTTTCTACTAAATATAATGCTGAAAGAGCCATATCACTAATAAACTTTTGTCTATTTATGCGTAAATTAGAGGCACAGCAAGCTTGAATTTTTTGAACATTTTGTGTGCTCTGTGTTTTTCATTACTGTTGCGAGCAGTGTTGCAGAGTCGAAGCAAAAGCAGTTCAACTCTGACTCCGACTCTGACTCGCAGCCTTTTTTTCAGTTCGACTCCAACTCCAACTTTGACTCCAGGGATTTATTTCCGTTCGACTCTTGCTCCCGACTCCGGCAAAATCCTTTTTTCGACTCCGACTCTGACTCCCCGTAAACACCTTCGACTCCCTCGATTCCAACTCCTGACTTCGACTCTGCAACATTGCAGCAAACTAAATACAAACGTATTCAAAAATGTAAAGATGTAAACATAAGCGTATACTGTTGCAGCCAGACTAATGCGTGCTAATGATACATGCAACTTGACTACATTTACGTTAACACAGGACGTAGCTTACATTTTAATCAGATTTTTGTGCAACACTACAAGTCGAGCATATATTTTTTGATTCTGACTCCGACTCCCAACTCCGGCAAAATATTTTTTTCGACTCTGACTGCGACTCCCGACTACGCGACTACGCTGCACCAACTACGCTGCACTCCCGACACAGTTTTCGCTTGGGGACATACACAGTTTTCGCTTGGGGACATACACAGTTTTCCAAACACAGTTTTCGCTTGGGGACATACGCTGCACTGCGACTCCCGACTACGCTGCACCAACGTCCTGCCACCTCAACGCGGTGGTGCAGTCCCCTCCCCAATGGGGATGGGTCGAAATGGCAGGACAGATCTCCCGAGGGGCTCGACCGAAAGGTCGCCCCCATTGTCTCGGACTGTTTTTTCGCTGGGCCGCCCGTTGACCGGTCACAACTGGGCGGCTCCTCTACTTCTTCTTGACCGGACCCCCTTTCGGCGTCTCCTTATTCTGGCATTGCTCCTTATTAGTGGCAATGTCCACCCTAACCCAGGCCCCATCAGCAACCATTCTCACCCCAGGTACCCCTGCTCCATCTGCCATCTAGATGTGGGCAGAGACTCTCTTCAATGCTCTGCTTGCCTTAAGTGGGTGCATTTTCTTTGCTCCTCCCTCACCCGTGCTGACTTTCGCACAATCTGTGCATCTGGCACTTCAGTCGGCTGGCGATGCCCAGCGTGCCATCCCCAAATCACAACTGGTTCCCCCACTCAAACCAGTCTCCATGCAACGCCGCCTGCGTCCCCTCCACCCCCTCCCCCAGGGTTCCCCCCACTACCGCCTGGCTTTTACCAATCACGTCCACCTCGGGGCCCCCCACGTTACCCTTGCTCCATTTGCTCCCTCGAGGTTGGTAAGGATTCTTTAAAGTGCTCCACCTGCTCCAAGTGGGTGCACTTCTCCTGCTCCTCTCTGACCCGGGCTGACTTTCGCAAAATCTGCGCAGCTGGCTCCCCCATGGGTTGGAATTGCCCTGTTTGTCTTAATGGGAACCTAGCGTCTCCCACCCTCCGGCCAGCGTCCCCCCGCCCCTTCTCTCCAGCTCCGCCCCCTCCCACACCCACTCCACTTGCTTGCTCGGATCTCAGGGATTCGTCTCTGCCTCTCCCCTCACATCCTCCCCTCCTTAACACCTACCCTCCTTCCGCCTTCACCCTACCTGCCTCATCACCACCGCCCACACGTTCACAGTCGGCCCATACCTTGCCACCCCACTCTCAAGGAAATTCACGCCCCTCACAAACTCTTCGTATTCTTCAATGGAATGCCGGCGGTCTTCCTTCCTCCCGCCGTGCCGAACTGATCGCTTTTCTCTCTGGCAACCACTATGACCTCATTTTCCTCCAGGAAACTCATCTTTCCTCAACCAAAAAGTTCCAAATCCCTGGTTATTATACCCTTCGCACGGACCGGACATTCGGTAGACAAGGCCCTGTTTCCTCCGGTACTCATATCACTGGTGGTGGTGTCCTCACTCTCATCCACTCTGACCTGGCTTTCTCTCCTGTTTCAGTCTTCTCTCTGTCTTCCCAGGACCCCTACTCAGACTACACCTGTGTTAAAGTCCTTCTCTCCAACCACTCTCCTCTTCAATTTCTTAACCTCTATTCCCCTCCCATCAGAAACACTCCTTCTGACTATCGCACCAGGACCTTCTGTCCTGACATCCTTCCTAACTCCCCTGACACTTTTATCCTCGGAGACTTCAATGCTCACCACCCAACATGGGACAGACTCATTCCCCCTAACCCGCTCGGAAATGACCTGTTTCGCTGGATCACTTCCTCCGGTCTGGAAATCCTGAACGACCCCGCCTCGCCCACGCTCCTTCACCATTCCACTGGGAGCCGTTCTTCCCCTGATATCTCGTTAGCTCCTGCGTCTCTCGCTCCCCACTGTGAATGGCGCACTCTCCCTGGCCTTGGCTCGGACGCGAAATTTTTTTTTCTACCATGGTTTTGCAGATTTATTACGTCACATCCTGTGTCCCAACCTTCAGTTTCGTACTCCGCTCTCAATTTTGACTTGATCCGCTCTATTCATAGGCAACTTGCTACGATGGTACTGGGCAAAGTTAGGCTAGACTTGAGTTGTGGTAAAATATCCTTGGCAGTGGTAGAACAGGCTTGGAAGAATATCACAAAGCACAAGCAGTTAGTCAATAAGCTTAGGCTTACGTTTCATGATCAAGTCAAAATATTAAGACAAAATTTTTGATACTAACATTGTAACAAGTCAAAATAACCTAGTCTACAGTAATAATCTTTTTTTAATTTTAGGGTTGAGCTGCTGAGTTTTTTGGAATTATTGCATTATAGATAGAATACCAGAGGGAAGCCTAAGGTCTTATATTTTATTAATTAATGCAGTTTCATTCAAGTTACTGTTGGCTATGTGTATAGGCCTATATTGCAAAAGCACCATCTGAGATCTGACCATGGTATTGGTAGGCCTACTACGGTACTGTACTACTAGCATATCTGAGATAGTGCAATTGGCTATAGGTACTGGTAAATGAGTAAAATCTAAAATGTAAACTGGTAAATTTGGAAAAGTAAAATGGCAAATCGAGAAAAGTGCAGAGTGAAATGTCAAAGCGATTTTACTAATCTTAACCAAAGTTGTGAGTGGTTTCAATTTTAGTCTCAGAATAAACTAGACCTGTAGACAGATTCCATTAGACACTTACTGACTTTATCACTCATCTGCTCATACATATAGAGAATGAAATTAAAAACAGTGTACTGGATATTAAACTGATAAATTGTTAAAACAGTTTAAATGAAAACTTGTGAAAATGTTTACTTAGACTGCTAACCTTAGAACTTAGCAGCGATGCACAGTAGGCTACTGTACAATAGCACATACCATACAAGGTTTAAAGATCTGACACTGACAGATAAAAGTTAGTGACATAATGCAAGTTTTATACGATTATTTAACTGTTAGATTATACTCTGTTCTGGCAGTGTATTTGCTTAGGTCTATCTATAAAACATAAATAAGCATTATGAACTTTATTGATTTTATTTTCTATCCAATCTGTAGTTACAGTATTTTTTTTTTTAGTATGCTTAGAGTTAGAACAATTCTAATGTTGCCTTGCATTTTCTTTACATGTTGACTGTGAGTTTTGTGTATGCACTGTACAAAGTGTACATATCTTTGCAACACTTTGTTTTAGTTTTGCATAAAATTTTTTATCATAGAAAGTAGCAGACTGAGAAAATCTGGAAGCTGCTTTTTTAACCTTAACTTGGTGAGGTGGCAGTAGACTTAGATGACCTTTTGGTCCTTCGCTGTCTCTTCACCAAGTGACTAAGTATCGCTTTGACTCTGCAAGTTTGTGTGTTGGTTTTAAAGAAATTGCATATTTCGATGCTTTGGTGATAGACCTAGAGGAAGTTGCAGTTTTTTCTTGTGATATGACGTCACTTGGTAAATAAATAAATATGATGATGATGATTATCTTATCAGTGATTGCAAATTGTTGATACATATTTTATATGCAGTGACTATTTCACAGAAATTTTTTAAGTTAATGAAAATAAGACAAAAATGAAAGATATTTATCCACGCTTCTTTCATTTGCTTTTCTATTTTTTAAGGGTTTAGATTAGGGTTTGGGTTTGGGTTAGATGTGGGGTTAGTTTTATTGTAAGGATTAGAATTTGGGTTAGAATTAGTAAAAAACTAGATACAAATTTTTGGTGAAATAGTCTCTATCGATTCTGTAATTGTTTGAAATACAAAATTGCATTTCAGGCATAAAAGATAGCTTACTAAAGCCAGCTTGAAATCTGGTTGCTAGATATGGTTGCTTAAACAAACAGTTTCTGCTGTAGTGAATAATTGTCCAGACTACCGGTATATGGCATTGATTGGTTGATACCAACTTTTAAGCCATTGTGTTACCCAGGAAGACTGATTTGATGAATGAGGAATTACATTTTCAATGCACAGGGTAATGCATGCAAGGTAATCCACGATTTTCTGGCAATGCAACAAGAAGTTTTAAAAGATTTTTTGGACGAAAAAATGTAACAAGCATGACGTAGTGTCTGGGTACGTTATTCAAATAATCATTTGTAGGCAGTTTTGTGTGCAATGTTACAGTTAGTAGGTACATGAATCCAGGACTTAAGTTGTAAAATTTTACATGGGGGGACGTTTTTGCTGACTTGACTGAACCTTAGATTAGTGAAGATCAGGCGCATAGCCAGGATTTTGCAAGGGGGGGGGGGGGTTGGTTGGAAGTTTGATCCAACTGTAAACCAACTTTACCCAAATTTTCTTTAGTTTTGAATTGGATTGAGGTAATTTTTCAGTGAAAATTAGGTGATATCCACAAAAAAAAAAGGTCTTTGCCCAAATTCAAAGGCTTTTTCTGGCCGAAATCAAAAATTTAACAGCTTTTTTCTGCCAAAAACAGGTGATCTCCAAAAAAAAGGTCTCCGGTTGAAGTGCTTTTTTGTCTACATCACTGTTCCCGCGGAATTTGGTGCTATATTCGACTGGACTTTGTATGTCTTTTTCCTCTCATCAACCAGCGCTCAAATTTGGATGGGGGGACGCCTAAATCTCGATGGGGGTTGCATCCCCCTACAATTTAAGTACTGCATATATCTGATATGAGATACAATTTTTGGTGCTGACTGCAGCCTCACTTGCAGCAAGATTCAACCAAATTAACACTGGTCAGTTGTTGAGCAGTAACGCGTTTTTTCTTTAGTAATTGTAATTACAGTTTATTCACCAAGTTGCCTTGGCCAGGAGACAGCGAAGGGACCTTTCGGTCTTCGAGTCAAGCTGCCACCTGCCCATCTGTCTACCACACACGATGGAGGCTTCACACTGTCCCTTTAATTGCTCAACGTCAAGCAGGGAAGCTGTGAATACCAATTTTTATAGTCTTTGGTTTGACCCGACCAGGAATCGAACCCGTGTCTACCGCTTCAGTAGCAGACGCTCTATCCACTCGACCACTGATCGGTAAACAACTACTGATCGTTTAGTGGGAGGTCTGAGGTTTAAATTTGGGATCTGTCAAATTGGACACATTGTTACCAATAACTTGCCACTGCTGCAGCATTTTCTCAAAAGGTGCTGCGTTGCCTTGCCCTTTGCAATCGCGAGATTGCTGGTATGTTATATGCATTGGCTTAATACATTGAGTATAATGAAAAATTTGATTTGATGTACCGGTAGTCAAAAATTCACCAATGGAATACTATATAACATATAAATTGGCAAAAGAATTTCTTTGTTTCGCTGATTATTTTTTGCATTCTGCTAAACTTCTAATTTTGCTGAGTCGTGTTTTGAGTCTCATTATTGCAAGTGGGTCATTTCTACTTCTGTACTCAGTTGCTCGAGCAAGAAAATATTTTACATTAGGTATGTCTTTTTTTTTTAGCGTTTGCTGCTTTTATTTTTGTGTCATTGTTTTTAGTATTTGCTGCTAATTTCTTTTAATCGTTTAGGAAAAATTTCTGGTTCTTCAAGGAGCATAATTCAATGCCTTAGAAAGATCACCTACGCTGCTGCGACCACTCAGACTACTACCAGAATATTGCTAACTATGAAAGTGGAATTTCTCTGATTGGATTTTGAATGGTGGAATTTATTAACTACAAGACCAATGCATTCAAAAAGGTACAATTTAAAATGTAGAGGGTGTACCAATATGGTTGTGACTAGAAGCATTGCAGTGGTATGCCAGTCTTTGCAAGTGTTGTAAACAATTACTTGCAAAGATGCTTTACATTGCTCTGTGTCCAATCTAAATGCACATTTGAGTTTCAAGGTTTCTGCAATAATTTTTTGTAATCTTTTGATTACTTATGGGTCATGCGCTTAAGCCAGTTAATCTAAATTGTTTTTTCTTTTTTTAAAGAGAGGTATTTTGTTGCAAAATTTGTTGAGTAATGTTGTGGTTTATCTGGTGATAAATTTTAGTCAATAATCATCTTAGTTAGACTACGAATTTGTTCGTTTTTTAGTCATTTATACTTTATTAGTCTATTTGAATCACTGCATGTATTTGCATTAATTGAAAATGCAAAATCAAAGAGTGTATATACGTAGTTTCACAGTTTGCTTGTTTTTAGAAGTTTTGGACCATGGATTTCAGCAACAGAATGCACCGACTAATTTCCAACATTGGATCAACTGCTTTTGTGACTCTGCTTCATTTATATCGTTGACAGTGCATTTGTGAAAGACTAGCAAGTGTACATGCAGCGTTTTTATCTTCACAAAAAATCTTGAAATGTACTTATGTCATACAATGAATAAATTGTGGATTTCTAAAAAATGTGCAACAGCAGAACTACAGTAGAAATAACCCTATGTGGATAACAGTCATCAGAAGAACAAGAAGACTCTACGAGGAATATTCCTCCCTAAACTAAGATGGCACCAAATTTTCCTGAACTTGCATGCGATCTTTAAGACTTTTTGTTGAAATTTGCGATGAGTTGTGTATTATCGTTCGAAACATTCTTATTATATTTTTCATTTTGCAGACTGTCAAGCGCTTTTCAATTCAATTCAATTTATTATTAAACAGCAAAAAGACTATTGTAGTCATCAAAGTCAGCTGTCACAAAATCAATAATGCAGTAAAGATAGCATTTGAAACCAACAACAAAACGAAATAAGCAAGTCTATTTACAGCACAAACATATCACTATCAAATTTGAGTATTTACAGCAAAAATTTAATTTTTGACCTTATAATTTACGACATTCAATTTCACTTTTACAAATAATTTTTGTCATGGTGTATTGGAAAAAAGCACCCCCCGTCTGCCAATTTGTTCAAAGTTTTGATATTATTTGAAAGCTCTTTTTTTTCTACTCTGATTTATCTTAACGATCTAATCATTCCAAGAATCACATAGTATAATCAGATATCATCATCCTTTCCTGTTCATTTTTTAATTTAAAGTGTTTCATGTTTTTGACGTTTAGTGGTATTTGGTTCCATACTTTGGGCCCTATATATGTTAATGAATTTTGTGATTGTGTTGTTTTAACCCGAGGTATGAAATAATTTTTACTTTGTTTTCTTTTTGTATGGTATGAGTGGGTATCGTCCAGTAATTTGTTTGTATCTCTGTTTAAATTGCAAATGTTCACTGAATTGTTGTAAAGTCTGTACATTAATTTAGCTATTTCAAGTGTGTACAAATCATGCAGTTTTAGTATCTGTAACTTATCAAATAAGGGTTTGGTGTGAGCTTTGCTATGTGTTATGATTCTTACTGCTCGTTTTTGAGGTATATCTAATGGATTTAAGGTTGTTTTGGAAGCACTTTCCCAGCTGCTTATGCAATAGCTTAAATAAGAATGAATTATGCTATATTATACCATTAATAAAGTATTGCAATCAACATATTTTTGTAGATGATATAGTGCCCAGCACCCACTGGCAAATTTGGAACACATTTTATGGATTTGGCTTTCCCATTTCATTGCGCTCATTTTTTTGTTATTTTTTTCTGTTTATTTTCTTAGTCATTTGTTTCGTTTGTATTTTTTACGGAATTAGATTGGTTATAAACTAATTTTTAGTCTAATTATCGATTTTTCGGACCATAAGACCAGAAGTAAAGTACGTAGATTTTCTCAAAAGTACAACTTGCTCTTTATACTCTAGTGCATGTTATGTATGGGTAAGGTTTGTACTTTATTTCTCTCCAGGATATGTTTCCTGGACAAAAAAGAACAGCACATACAGCAAAAACAAGTGAAACCTCAATAGAATCTGCTTGTATCACAAAAAATGTTGGAACAGGCATGCGGAAACTTATGAATAAGCTATCGCAAGTTAAGACATGGCGGCTTTTGAAGTGGCAAAAAAAGTGGTATCTACTGCAACTGCTACCTTAAAAAAAGCTAATTCAGCTATGCAGCAGCATCAGAAAGCTGGAAAACAAATTGCCGTAAAAACAAACTAGTCGATGGATGAACTGTTTCGAGTGTTAAAAACAGTGTTTGAAAACTGATTTTTGTGCCACCAAGAACTGACATTTTCCGCTATGATATCTATTTGTTTTGAAGATTTTCTGTATGTACGAGTACTTGCTGTTCTTAGATCATCTAGATTGAGTTGTGCTATCAAAATTGTTAGCAACTTTTCTTTTGTGTATGCAGTTGTTTTTTGACAACAATACTCCAAATTGATTCTTGTTTTGATTAGAATATCTTAACTTGTTACTCAAGTTTTATTCTTATTTGGTACGAAGTTCTTTTTTTTTTCGAAAACGCCGTCTTTTTTTGTTTGTGTTTTAAATGGCCGCTTGACAGCCTGCATTTTGTTATTTTAATGAGTTCTTTTCCGGGTAACAAATTCGCCTGTGATACGTCCTGACTATATACTTTATCTTAGTAGACTGAAAACTGACAATTTAGTTTTTTTTTCTTCACATTCCTCTTGTTCGTCGAACATGTCGAATCAAATCAGTCGAATACGCGTGACCACAAAAAACCTTCGCAACAAGAGCAACCTTTTTTCCTTGAATCCTCTTCTCTTTTTCTCCGTGCGTCTGTTTCTAGTCTGCTAAATAAAGAGTCTATGATTTGACCGCCAAACCGTATGAACGCCAATTTGTGCTTTTCGAGCTTAATTAACGCTTTTGTCTCTGACAATTAATTAGCTTTTACTGCAATTCTTTTAAAGAGATACTGGTCGAGATCGGTTTTATTGAAGAAATGAAAACTACTTGAGGTAATGAAGAGGTGCTGCTAACTTTTTCCACTATTCCCTTTATCTGCAAAAAGATTTAATGCATTTAACTACGTACCATTGACAATCCTTCGTTCTGAAATTTCGTAGCATTAACAATGGATGACTTAAAAAAATTTTTGCGCAATAGGCAACGCGATGTTGGATTGTTATTCCTGTAAACATTGTGTTCATTATTCCATAATTTTTTTTGTGAGTCATCCGTTTATGATGTAATGAAATTTCGAAACGCAGGGTTGCCAATGGTACGGAGTCGAACAGGTTAAATTTATTTTTGTGGACAAAAGGAATAGTCGAACAAGGTTTGGGGCTCCTCTTTTTTTGTCTAGTAGTTCTCCTTTGTTCAATATAACCGATTTCAAGTAGTAACTCTTTCAACAAAATTGTTTGTCCGGCCATTTAGTCTGGTGCAAAAGCATTTAGGTACGAAAATTCGCTCCGTAACTTTTCCCGAAATGCATTAGCTTAGTGCTAGTGTAAAATTGCTAGTAACAAAAGTAGGTTTAAGTACTAAGACGTTTGAAAAAGAATGCGAGTGAGCTGGTTTTGATTTTGTTAATGAATATTATGTCGAAAAAACAAAGTTTACTCTTCTAAATACGAAACAGTTACAGCTCGAGCTTTTGGTAACCCATTATACAAATCTGAAATTTGACAACTATAATTGAAGCACGAGAGTAAAAACTTAATTTATATCGTGCAATTTATGGTTTATAGCAACTGTAATAGTGTTTCATGTTTTGTTTAGCAAGTCTCCAACATGTTTGTGGTGGTGCATACTGCATAGGTTGATAAAAGATTGCCGAATTTGAGGATCAACCGAGCAGCAATGGTTTTTACTTGATTGGGCCCCTGTAAAATAGCGATACATCTAGATTTTATTCAAATATTTTTAAATAAGATCTACGGTAGTTACCGTAGCTTTGTTTTTTCGCGCATGTATGAAATGTTTTTCAAGTTCTTGTAGTTCTCTTCAATTTATGATAATAAAATGTGATTGGTTGATATGCTTTTATTTAGTTAGAATCTTATCTATTTAATAACCGTCGTGTGTTGCTAGAAAGTTGCGATTACAAAAAATCTTTAAACGAAATAAAAGTAAGCTAAACCTACACAAACGCTCTACTATAGTATCTTCGCTCTGTGCATAGATACTGCAAGATGTTACGCTTTGAGTGAATTATGATAGCTTTACTGAAAATATACACTCATGTAGAACTGCAAATAGGGCAAAGCACTTGGTGTTGGTAACCTTTTTAGTTTTTGCCATGGTGTTATTTTTTAAGTATCACAATCATGGGTGTGAAAGCGGTTAAAATGAACCGCTTCCTCTTAAACTGTGTACACCGAATGTTGAAAACAACTGCAGTGCATTGTTTGTTAAATCAGTACATGCAAAATATTTGTAACGTTTTTAGTTCACCTTGATTGACTGCCATGCAATTGTATTGCGTTGCAACTCTTCAAAACTCTCTAAGTGCTGGGTGTTCTACCCTTGCCCCAGGACTCCAAGTAATTTCTCTTTGTAATTATAAGGTAAAAGTTATCATTCGATTAGACGTTTGAATCCTTCCAATCCACATTCCTGGTTTGGTCTATGCTAAAACTGTAGATCTCTGCAATGATAAACCCAATAACCAATTTAATTCTTTTATGTCAGATGATGACAGCGTAAACCATTTCGACGATTCCGTCACAAACTGCGTAAAAAAATACTTGCCAAAATAATTTTCAGAGAAAAATTCTACTTGAAAACTTCGTTATCAAGTTGCTGAAATGCAGAGTGGAAATGGAAACGATTGGCGCTTCCTCATCTGTGGCCGCTTGGGTTTTAGTGAAACGTAAGGGTTCGATTCTTGATAAAACTATACAATTTTGCTTTACTTTGCGCCAATGTGTAATGAAATCGTAGTTTATTAAGCAGTAATCATCAAAAACAATGCAAGAGAGCAAACAAACAATCGACTTAATAATAATGATAAAAAAATGAGCGTGCGTCGAGCAGTTTTTGTTCGCAAACGCAGGTCTCCCACAAAATTTTAAATTATCTTTTCTGACCTAAATTTTTTTGAAAATTAATCCAAAATATCAACCAAAAAAGGTATGCACTAATTACCGAGTGAAGTAACTTACTGCCACATTTGCAAAAGCAGAAACGTTAATTACTGAAAAAAATAAAACTAATTGCAACCTCAGGCCTCATCTTAACTTTTTATGAACGTAATGCAATAACCATTAACCAGCGCCGTATTTGCCATATGGCTAAGTGGCAGGGCCCCGCCCTCAGATGGTAAGACTTTTTTTGTTCTTCACTTATATTTGCCAGGAAGATGTTGCAAAAATCCCCTAAGTGCCAGGGGCCCCGCGCAATGTAAATCCGGCCCGGGAATAACATGTTTAGTAAGCATAACTATCTATTTTACCGACGATTCATCTCGCCAGTTTTTACAAAATACTTTTAAAAAAATAGCTAGGGAAAATGCTCATTGAACAAATTTTTGAAATTGAATTTAAGGGGTCCTGGGCTCCCTGGTCGTACATGTAATCCTGTAACTGGTTAACTTCATGACAAAACAAAAATCTCTAAGGAAAATCTTCGAGTGGATTATTATATACTGCTAAAATATTGCAGGAGGCAATGTGCCTTACTTGCCCCTACATGGACCAAATCACCCACAATTAAAATTTTACACTGTAATGCATGATTTTAAACGTGTTTTGGAATTTAATTGCACGTAAAAGGAGGATTGAACAATCAAAATTTTTCGATTGGCTTTTTAATGTTAAAAATCTAGTTCTTTCAAATGGCTGTGAACACGTGCGAAATGTGATCCAATGGGATTAAAATAGCTTTTTTTCCCAAAAACTTACAAAATTCGCCCAGCGGCTGGGGGCTTTGCCCCCAGACCCCCATAGCCACCGGCGGCTGGGGGCTCCGCCCCCAGATCCCCGTCTGTGGTACGTTTGAGTACACTAGCATACTCAACACGTTTTCTAAGTTAGGCATTTGCATAATTTCTAACGATTAGTTTTCGCCCTCTCCCTTTATCAAAATTTTGGTTAAGTGCCAACAGACTACAGCTTCAGACCTTCCATTCTATGATATCTTTGTCCCACAAAAACTTTCTTTTTTGAAAATTTCTGATGACGTCATTGCATGTGGTTTGTGGTTTCCCCCCCCCCAATCAAAAATCCTGGCTACGATTATGGTTAATTATTATGATGTTATAACAATAAACGGAGGTGGCACGAGTAGCATTTTACCAAACGCACATCGCTATGATTATCTAAATCACTTGAAGCAAAGCGCAAGTTGCGCAATTTAAAGCTTTTGTCTCTGAAGCGTAGCGCAAATTCCGCAATTGCGGAACGAAATTCTCGTACCAAGTCAAAGCGCAACTCAACTTCCGCAATTAAAATTACACAACACGATGCAAATTCCGCATATTTTAGAATTTTAGTCGGAAAAAGAGTAAGCAATTTGCTAATGTCAAGACAAATTTATTTTATCGCTCAGTAACATCGCGACGTAGAAATTAATAATTAGCATTCGTTTAAGAAAGCGACAGAAAAGTTGCGAAAGACCTTACGATCATACAGTCAAGCAACCAACCTCTTGTCAGAGAGGCAATGCAAGTTTGACAACATTACGATTTAAAAAGGCCGACATTTGACAACAATACGATTAAAATGAAACAAAATGAAGTTTATCGAATAAAATTGCGCTACAAACCGAAAAAAATTTGAAAGCGTAGCGCAATTAATTTTAACAGTACATTTAATGTACTGTTAAAATTAATTGAGCTACGCTTCCAAATTTAGTCCGCAATGCAACTTCCACAACATCTCAAAATAAAAACATTAAAGTGCAACGCAACTTATGGAATCATAAAGGCTCAAAAGCTGCGCTTTGGCCACCTTTGATAATATATAATAACGCACTTTGATCCAGCTCCAATAAGTGCAAACCGCAAATTTGAATTTTAATCTCAACTTAAACGAAGATTGAAAGCAAAATCAATGGGGTATCTAGAGTTAGGCCAAGAGTATTAGATTAAATGGGCGTTGACTACATCGTTCTTGACCCAGCCGTTCCAGAGATATTCTACTTCAAAGACGACATAAGGGCCTCTCTAATCATAATTTTCATTGGCAACCCTGAGATTGATAACATGCGCGACGCCATCATAGTACTATTCTAAGGCAACGCCACAATTAGACTAAGCAACAGAAGCCTTTTAGCCTATATATAGCTAGGTTAATATAGACCTCAGTTTGCTACGATACTGCATTAAAACGTCAAGGTTGCCAATAAAAACTAATTTGGAGACCCCTACGTCGTGTTTGAAGTAGAATATCTTGAAACGGCTGAGTAAAAAAGAATGAAGTCAACGCCAATCGAATCTAACTCGATTGGCCTAACTTTTGATACTCTAATTGATGCTGCCTTCAGTTCACGTTTAAATTTTACAAAATTGATACACTGCATTTTATTCAAGTTGAACTACCAACTATTCAAACAGTATGGTTGCATAAACGCTGCAAATCGAAGGTGTAAACAAAACGCAAAAGCACAATTTTTAGTTACAGATATTGTTTGACTTTGACGGTGCAACGCTGCATGCACAAATGCACTGCCAAAAATATAAACAATGCAGAGTCATGAAAGCAGTTGATCCAACGTTCCAAATTAGCCGGTGCATTTTGTGGCTGAAATCCATGGTCCAAGACTTCTAAAAACAAGTAAACTGTAAAACTATACTCTTTGATTTTATTTTCGATTCATGCAAATACACACAGTCACGTAAATAAGGCTATGCATTTAAATTGGTGAGCAAAAATTGAATTGAGGGGGCCCGAGCCCCTGGTCGTCAATATTATTGTTAATTACTGTTGTAAGCGTGTACTAGGGATACAACTTTTTTGGAACACTATATCCTTGCATCATAATTTGATGAACTATTATGAAAGACCATATAAAATCCAATTTTTAAGTTGATTTGATGTAAAAATCTCACGCACAAAATCATTTTAAGTAATTTAATTTTTAAGTTTTTGAACAGTTCTTGAGGTCATCCAAACCTTTTCCGGTTTTGAACAAAAACTACACAAGTCCCATATACAGCAGTATTGATGTTCAGAAAACAGACAATAAAGTAATTTGGTCAAAGATAAGATAAATCTACGCGAGAAGAGGGATCGTCCTTGTTTCTGCGGAACGCCTGCAACTCTTGCGTTACCTTTATCAAATCCTCACTGCATTGGTTTCATCAGGCAACGATGATGGGTGATTGCTTTTTAAGCATTGGAAACAGTGGCATAAGCAAGATTTTGTGGTGGTTGGGGGCAGGCAATCTTTTGAAATTGATGTAACGACCAATCAAAAAAGATAATAAATTCAGAAAAAGCGCAATTTTTACCAGATTTATGGTGAAGAGTAAAGCCAAAAAACAATAACAAGGTCTTCACTTCAAAGAAACTGCAATTTTCATCGGGTTTGCACCGTATCTAGATTCCATACTTTGGCACCTCACAAATTGTTTGCCTTTCTACTTCCAAAGGGATTAGGGGCATTGCTGACTTTTTGTAGCAAAATGTTTAAGGTTTGCACATATCAAAAGCCACGCCCCCCCCCCACCATATCTACACCACTGATTTCAGACCTTTTGGGTATCCAACCAGAGTTTATTAAAATCATCATCGCAGAAAAATTGGAGCTAAAATAAAAATCATCCCATGGGTAAAAAATAAATAAACAGACTTTACGAAACTTGATTTAAGTTTTAGGTATTAGCAAGAGCAAGGAAGGCTAGGATGGCACTCGAGATCTAGCGTGCATTGCAAACGTTAGAAATCTGTTGAAGGTCACAAAGGCAACTTCCTATTTTGTTTCTCAATAAAGTGACAAAAGAAATGTGTAAGGTGGTACAGAAATTTCATGTTGTCCCTCCAACCGCTTGTGTTCTTAAAGATCTGAGCTTTTCCACTGCTGAATGCTTTGTTCAGTTGATCAATTTTGCCTACCAATTCCTTCATAAAGAAATAATCAATGTTAGGAGATTTGGTTGCGCCACACAGCTCATCGTCCATAACTACGTAAAAAATACGATCAAATACATGGTCCGGGTTTCAAATTCTTTTCAATATGACGACCTTTGTTTTCTATCCAGTGAAGATATTTGTTGTCCACGAGACCTTGAATTCTTTTTTGCAATGGTCGCAGCTTCAACTGAAGCTTCATTTGAAGCTCAGTCAACTTGGTTTCCATTTAATGTTTTAAAACCACAACTTGATGTTTAATGCCTTATATTCATTTATTAACTAAATAAAAGCTCCGATTCTCGAGCTAAAATGTGCTAATCAAATGCTGATTCAATTCAGCTGCTTTCTTGAAGAGAAACTTATGGATTTTCTTTGCTGACTAGGGCTTGTGTTTTAATGCATTAGCCGGAAAACTGACAACATAGCCTTGTCGTTTGCTAAATGAAAACTTGCAATAACATGGCCAATTTTTCAAAGTGATTTGTGCGTGACCCTTTTTGTTACCTTAACAGAATAAACATCATTCCGGGCAGTAATAAGCAAAAGTTCATCGATTGGTGCTACAGGAAAAGAGTTTTAAAAAAAAAATCAAAAAGTTGTATCCCTAGCATGTACAGTATGCAAAAAACACTAAAGAAACTGAAACTGAAAAAACAATAGGCTTTATTGTCACATTTTCATCATTGGTGGCATTATAATTGGGGGGGGACCCAGACCCTCCCTGGCTATGCCTATGACTCTAACTGGAAAAACTATTGACTAGTATTTATCACCAGATAAACCACATTGCTTAAAACCAAATTTTGCCTCAAAATACCTCTTTTAAAAAAGAAAAAACAAATTAGATTAACTAGCTTGAGCCCATGATCCATAGTTAATTAAAAGATTACAAAAAAAATATTTAAAAAGCCTTGGAACTTAAACGTGCATTTAGATCAAACAAAGAGCAATGTGAAGCATCTCTGCAAGTGGTTGCTTACTGTCAGTATAAAACACCTTGCACACTTTAAACTATACCTTTTTGAATGCTGTTGTCTTGTAGTTAATAAATTCCTCCATTCAAAAAGCAATCAGGAAATTCTACTTTCACAGTTTGCATTATTCTGGTAGTAGTCTGAGTGGTCGCAGCAGCGTAGGTGATCTTTCTAAGGCATTGAATTATGCTCCTTGAAGAACCAGAAATTTTTCCTAAAGGATTAAAAGAAATTAGCAGCAAATACTAAAAACAATGACACAAAAATAAAAGCAGCAAACGCTAAAAAAAAAAGACATACCTAATGTAAAATATTTTCTTGCTCGAGCAACTGAGTACAGAAGTAGAAATGACCCACTTGCAATAATGAGACTCAAAACACGACTCAGCAAAATTAGAAGTTTAGCAGAATGCAAAAAATAATCAGCGAAACAAAGAAATTCTTTTGCCAATTTATATGTTATATAGTATTCCATTGGTGAATTTTTGACTACCGGTACATCAAATCAAATTTTTCATTATACTCAATGTATTAAGCCAATGCATATAACATACCAGCAATCTCGCGATTGCAAAGGGCAAGGCAACGCAGCACCTTTTGAGAAAATGCTGCAGCAGTGGCAAGTTATTGGTAACAATGTGTCCAATTTGACAGATCCCAAATTTAAACCTCAGACCTCCCACTAAACGATCAGTAGTTGTTTACCAATCAGTGGTCGAGTGGATAGAGCGTCTGCTACTGAAGCGGTAGACACGGGTTCGATTCCTGGTCGGGTCAAACCAAAGACTATAAAAATTGGTATTCACAGCTTCCCTGCTTGACGTTGAGCAATTAAAGGGACAGTGTGAAGCCTCCATCGTGTGTGGTAGACAGATGGGCAGGTGGCAGCTTGACTCGAAGACCGAAAGGTCCCTTCGCTGTCTCCTGGCCAAGGCAACTTGGTGAATAAACTGTAATTACAATTACTAAAGAAAAAACGCGTTACTGCTCAACAACTGACCAGTGTTAATTTGGTTGAATCTTGCTGCAAGTGAGGCTGCAGTCAGCACCAAAAATTGTATCTCATATATCAGATATATGCAGTACTTAAATTGTAGGGGGATGCAACCCCCATCGAGATTTAGGCGTCCCCCCATCCAAATTTGAGCGCTGGTTGATGAGAGGAAAAAGACATACAAAGTCCAGTCAAATATAGCACCAAATTCCACGGGAACAGTGATGTAGACAAAAAAGCACTTCAACCGGAGACCTTTTTTTTGGAGATCACCTGTTTTTGGCAGAAAAAAGCTGTTAAATTTTTGATTTCGGCCAGAAAAAGCCTTTGAATTTGGGCAAAGACCTTTTTTTTTTGTGGATATCACCTAATTTTCACTGAAAAATTACCTCAATCCAATTCAAAACTAAAGAAAATTTGGGTAAAGTTGGTTTACAGTTGGATCAAACTTCCAACCAACCCCCCCCCCCCCTTGCAAAATCCTGGCTATGCGCCTGATCTTCACTAATCTAAGGTTCAGTCAAGTCAGCAAAAACGTCCCCCCATGTAAAATTTTACAACTTAAGTCCTGGATTCATGTACCTACTAACTGTAACATTGCACACAAAACTGCCAACAAATGATTATTTGAATAACGTACCCAGACACTACGTCATGCTTGTTACATTTTTTCGTCCAAAAAATCTTTTAAAACTTCTCGTTGCATTGCCAGAAAATCGTGGATTACCTTGCATGCATTACCCTGTGCATTGAAAATGTAATTCCTCATTCATCAAATCAGTCTTCCTGGGTAACACAATGGCTTAAAAGTTGGTATCAACCAATCAATGCCGTATACCGGTAGTCTGGACAATTATTCACTACAGCAGAAACTGTTTGTTTAAGCAACCATATCTAGCAACCAGATTTCAAGCTGGCTTTAGTAAGCTATCTTTTATGCCTGAAATGCAATTTTGTATTTCAAACAATTACAGAATCGATAGAGACTATTTCACCAAAAATTTGTTTCTAGTTTTTTACTAATTCTAACCCAAATTCTAATCCTTACAATAAAACTAACCCCACATCTAACCCAAACCCAAACCCTAATCTAAACCCTTAAAAAATAGAAAAGCAAATGAAAGAAGCGTGGATAAATATCTTTCATTTTTGTCTTATTTTCATTAACTTGAAAAATTTCTGTGAAATAGTCACTGCATATAAAATATGTATCAACAATTTGCAATCACTGATAAGATAATCATCATCATCATATTTATTTATTTACCAAGTGACGTCATATCACAAGAAAAAACTGCAACTTCCTCTAGGTCTATCACCAAAGCATCGAAATATGCAATTTCTTTAAAACCAACACACAAACTTGCAGAGTCAAAGCGATACTTAGTCACTTGGTGAAGAGACAGCGAAGGACCAAAAGGTCATCTAAGTCTACTGCCACCTCACCAAGTTAAGGTTAAAAAAGCAGCTTCCAGATTTTCTCAGTCTGCTACTTTCTATGATAAAAAATTTTATGCAAAACTAAAACAAAGTGTTGCAAAGATATGTACACTTTGTACAGTGCATACACAAAACTCACAGTCAACATGTAAAGAAAATGCAAGGCAACATTAGAATTGTTCTAACTCTAAGCATACTAAAAAAAAAAATACTGTAACTACAGATTGGATAGAAAATAAAATCAATGAAGTTCATAATGCTTATTTATGTTTTATAGATAGACCTAAGCAAATACACTGCCAGAACAGAGTATAATCTAACAGTTAAATAATCGTATAAAACTTGCATTATGTCTTTAACTTTTATCTGTCAGTGTCAGATCTTTAAACCTTGTATGGTATGTGCTATTGTACAGTAGCCTACTGTGCATCGCTGCTAAGTCCTAAGGTTAGCAGCCTAAGTAAACATTTTCACAAGTTTTCATTTAAACTGTTTTAACAATCTATCAGTTTAATATCAAGTACACTTTTTTTAATTTCATTCTCTATATGTATGAGCAGATGAGTGATAAAGTCAGTAAGTGTCTAATGGAATCTGTCTACAGGTCTAGTTTATTCTGAGACTAAAATTGAAACCACTCACAACTTTGGTTAAGATTAGTAAAATCGCTTTGACATTTCACTCTGCACTTTTCTCGATTTGCCATTTTACTTTTCCAAATTTACCAGTTTACATTTTAGATTTTACTCATTTACCAGTACCTATAGCCAATTGCACTATCTCAGATATGCTAGTAGTACAGTACCGTAGTAGGCCTACCAATACCATGGTCAGATCTCAGATGGTGCTTTTGCAATATAGGCCTATACACATAGCCAACAGTAACTTGAATGAAACTGCATTAATTAATAAAATATAAGACCTTAGGCTTCCCTCTGGTATTCTATCTATAATGCAATAATTCCAAAAAACTCAGCAGCTCAACCCTAAAATTAAAAAAAGATTATTACTGTAGACTAGGTTATTTTGACTTGTTACAATGTTAGTATCAAAAATTTTGTCTTAATATTTTGACTTGATCATGAAACGTAAGCCTAAGCTTATTGACTAACTGCTTGTGCTTTGTGATATTCTTCCAAGCCTGTTCTACCACTGCCAAGGATATTTTACCACAACTCAAGAGTAGCCTAACTTTGCCCAGTACCATCGCAGCAAGTTGCCTATGAATAGAGCGGATCAAGTCAAAATTGAGAGCGGAGTACGAAACTGAAGGTTGGGACACAGGATGTGACGTAATAAATCTGCAAAACCATGGTAGAAAAAAAAATTTCGCGGCTCGGACCATCTCCCCATTGAAATTGTCCTCCCCCTCTCTCCAGTTCGTCACCCAAACACTCGTCCTCCCAAATTCAACTACAAAAAGGCCAGTTGGGATATTTACCAATCTTATATTGCTGAGCACCTTCCCTCTCTTGACTTTGATGCACTTAACATCCACCAGGCTGCCCACTCCTTTTCCCTCTTCTTAGTTGAAGCTGCCAAGGCCTCTATCCCTTTCGGCCGCCTTGGTCGTTCCCCCAAAGCCTGGTGGTCCCAGGAAGCGGAATCTGCAGTGCGGGAACGACGGAGGGCCCGCTCCGTAGCACACCGATCTGAGTCACACCGCCTCAGATACATAGACGCTTCTCGTAGGGCGTCCTCAGTCATTTCTAGAGCCAAATCTGCAACCTGGCAAGCCACGTGTTCTAACCTGTCTCCCCGTTCTGATCCTCGTGCTGTCTTCAGGCTTCTCAATGCCATCTCTGGCAAAAAGAACACCTCCCATGACCCTTCTTTTCCTGATTGCACGTCCCCTCTTGATACTGCCAACCACTATGCCTCTTATCTTCGCTCACATCTATCTCAAGCGACACCCCGTTCCGCGCGCAGAGCTGAAAGACAGTTCATGAATGAACTCCGGAAAGCTAGCTGCGAGGATGCTTCTTCCCTCCACAATTCTTTCTGCTCTCCCTTCTCCTTGAATGAACTCTCCACTGCCATCAGTAATCTCTCCTCTTCCACTGCGTCTGGCCCTGACCAGATTGCCTACCCTTTACTAAAGCACCTGCCCGAACCAGCACAGCTCCTCCTTCTTTCTCTTTTTAACAGGTCCTGGCACTCTCACACCTTCCCCTTTGGTTGGAAACCTTCCACTATCATTCCCATTCACAAACCTGGAAAACTCACTTCCTCTCCGTCCTCTTTCCGCCCCATTTCCCTCACCTCCTGCATCTCCAAGCTCTTTGAGCGCTTAATTCTTTCTCGCCTAACTTTTCACCTTGAATCTAATCATCTCCTCTCCACTTGCCAGGCCGGCTTTCGTCCTGGTAGGTCATCCCTTGACCAAATTCTAACTCTGTCTCAATCAATTTGGGATGGCTTCCAAAAGAAAAAACCTCCAGACCGAACCATTTTGGCTTCTGTCGACTTCTCCAAGGCTTTCGACTCGGTCTGGCACTCTGCTCTTTTTCACAAACTCCTCTCGCTCAAACTCCCCCCTTGCTTCATTCTCTGGGTGCGCTCCTTCCTTTCTGATCGTAGAGCTAAAGTCCAGGTTGGTGGTTCCCACAGCCGCTCCTTCCGCATCAGACGTGGGGTCCCACAGGGCTCGGTTCTTGGTCCAGTCCTCTTCATTCTGTTTGTTGATGACATCACTAAGGATTTACCTCGGGACGCCCATGCCTCCCTGTATGCTGATGATCTGGCCATCTGGTCCTCTTCCCCAGACCCGGTCAAAGCCACCTCTGTTGTCCAATCCTCCCTCGCCGTCCTTGAAACATGGTCCAACTTATGGAGACTTCCACTCAATCCAAAGAAGTGTGAGTCCTCCTTTTTCTCTACAGATCCCCATCAAGCCACTTTCCAACCCCGACTGAACCTCTTGGGCTTCCCTCTTTTGTTCAATCCCACACCTAAATTCCTTGGAGTAACGTTTGATCGGACTCTATCCTTTGGGGCTCATGTCCAATCCCTGTGTTCCAAATTCTACCCACGCCACAAAGCCCTTCGCTCAATTGCCACTGCCTCTTGGGGTCCCACAAAAGAATCTCTCTCCCTACTCTACAAAGCCTTTGTCCGTCCGGTGCTCACATATGCCTCTCCTGGATGGTTCCCGTTCCTCTGCAACACTGCAACCAATCATCTGGAAGTTCTACACAGAGCTGCATGCAGGGTCATTACTGGTTGCCTCTATTCCACCCCCTCCTCACTACTCCTTCTCGAGGCCCAACTCCCTCCTCTAAAGCTGACTCTAGAGCATCAGACCCTCTACTCCTTTGAACGTGCTCTGCGCCTTCCCCCCGACTTCTCCAGCCTTTATGCCTTGGCAATCAAAAACGTTCCCTGTCGGCTAAAGAAGAAACCCTCCTGGAGATCATCTTGTTCTTCAGCCACACTACCACTCCCATCCCCACGTGAGTCTCTGATCACTTGCCCCCCTTTTCCACCATGGTCCACAACCCACTTCACTGTTTCCCCCTTCATTCCCGACTGCACAGGCAGCAGTACAGCCCGACTCCAAATTGCTTCAAGCCGACTATCCTCCCTCCCCCCCTCTGATATCCAAGTATGGACTGACGGTTCTGTCCCCTCCCTCTTCGGTCCTGGTGGCGCTGGAGTCCATGCTACATGCTCCAAATGCAACACATCCCATTCCCTATCCTTTTCCTCTGGTCCAATTGCCTCCAGCTTCACAGCCGAAACCTTCGCCCTCAAGCAAGGTCTTGCTTGGTGTACTAGCCATTTGATGACCTGCAAATTCCAGTCAGTTCTTTTCCTAACCGACTCTCAATCAGCCCTCTCTATCCTTTCTTCAGCCCCCACTTATCTCCTGCCTGAGTCCCTATGGAATGTTTGGTCCCTTGTCTCTTCCCTCTCCAACAATACCACTTTGAGCTTCCAATGGGTCCCCGGACACGCAGGTCTCCCCGGAAATGAAAAAGCCGATTTACTTGCCAAAACTGGTGCCTCTCTGCCCACTGATGCGATCCCTAGCCCTCTCCTCCCAGTTATTGCCAAAGTCCGTTATTCCCAATACCGCAATTGGAGACGTCACATCTCTCACTCCCACCTGAACTTCCAAGTCCCCGAAGTCTCTTCGGAGGAACTTCTTCTTTCTCGCTCCATACGCAGTGAGCTCTCTCGTCTTCGCTGCCATGGTCACAGCCTTCTCTTATCTTCTTATCTTCACAGGATCAGTCGGAAGGAGAATTCTGATTGTAGTGCCTGTGGACACCCTCTACAGGACCTCAATCATCTCCTCCTCGACTGTCCTGCTTCTGAACCCCTTCGCAAATCTATCTTTGGCTCCTCTCTTTCTATTTTCGATCTATGGTCCAGACCTTGGGGTGTGGCCCGACTGCTGGGTCTCCGCGGAGTTCCTCCGCGCCCCCATCCCTCGGAAGGGGTCGGGTAGTACCACCACCACCACCACCACCACCACTCCTGACTACGCCGCCAAAACCCTTTTTTCGACCCTGACTCTGTCTCCCCGTAAAAACCTTCGACTCCCTCCCTCAAGTCGAGCACATATTTTTTGATTCTGACTCCGACTCCCAACTCCGGCAAAATATTTTTTTCGACTCTGACTGCGACTCCCTACTACGCCACCAAAACCCTTTTTTCGACCCTGACTCTGTCTCCCCGTAAAAACCTTCGACTCCCTCCCTCAAGTCGAGCATATATTTTTTGATTCTGACTCCGACTCCCAACTCCGGCAAACTATTTTTTTCGACTCTGACTGCGACTCCCGACTACGCCGCCAAAACCCTTTTTTCGACCCTGACTCTGTCTCCCCGTAAAAACCTTCGCGACTCCGACTCTGCCACATTGGTTGCGAGAAAAAATTTTGTTAGCACAAAAATTTTACCTCAGCTTCATTGCAAATATTATTAGTCTCCACTATTTTTTAGAGCTTGGTTGTGGTTCTTTGTTCTATAATATTAACCAGGGCCGTAGACAAAGCCTATGTTATCATGTGTGGCTTACGTATTACAGTCGGAAAGCTATAGTCAATACTAAACGAAAAAAGAGTTCACTTGCTGCTGGCCAGACAAAATCTAGGGGCAAAAGAAATGTCCTTCGAGCGTGCTTGTTTTGTCTGAATATCTGGCAGGCGCAACCATGTAGTTTTAGCCAGAGGTGGAGTCGAGGACACAAGGCTCGAGGCCAAGGCCAAGGCCAAGGACACAAAAAAATCCGAGGCCGAAGCCAAGGACAGCCTTTCCGAGGACAGACACTCTCGAGGCCAAGGACAGGAATGCTCGAGGCCAAGGCCAAGGACCAAGGACACAAGCGCAAGTGCTCTCCAAAAAAAAAAAAAAAAAAGTCTTCACAAAAATTTTTCAGGCGATCTCCATAAACAAAAAAAAAAAAAAAAAAAAAGGTCTTCACAAAAATTTTTCAAGCGATCTCCACGAAAAAACCTTTTCCAAAAAATGTTTCAAGCGCTTCACAAAATTTTAACAATTCAAAAACTAGTGCTGTCCTCGAGCCGAGGACAGGCCAATTTTCGAGGACTTGAGGCCTCGAGGCCAAGGCCAAGGACTTGACCTTCGAGGCCAAGGCCAAGGACTTCAAAATGTGTCCTCGAGGACTCCACCTCTGGTTTTAGCCTTTCTAAGATGGCTTTAGCCCACCCTCAACCCTTCTGGTTAGTGGCTACGATCCGCCTTCTAATTATAAAAGTCCTCAAAAATTAAGCGTTAGAATTGCTTGAAACAGCATGACTGACATGTTAAAAATGCCAAAAACTTCGAAAATTTCAACGTATTACTATTAGGAGCGCCAGCTTTTTTTCATTTTAGAATGAAAAATTAGAGTAAAAATACTTAATGTATAGAAGTTCATTGACTCCAAACCCAGGAATTTATTTTCATTTCAAAAGTTGAAAAATTCATAATCGTAATGACCAGTATACTAAAAAACCTTTTAATTACTGAGAAATACAATTTTTAAAAGGATTGGTTCGTACTTGCATTCCACTCCACACTCCCTAAGAAAAACGAAAATTTTATAGCCTAGTTTGCACCAAGTCCATACCGGTATTACGAACCTTGGTTTGCAGTTCTGACTTAGTGTCAGGCTCCCAGCTCCTCAGCTAAGTCAGCTCTATTGTCTACCCACACACTAGGCTTACAGGATGTACAGTACCAGCAGCCTTCTTAGCAGTTGGTAGTTTACTAGTTCTGCTAAGCACCAGTGGCGAAACGTTTTGGAAGTTATAAATTTTTACATGTTGGCCTACAAATCAGCGTATTGTTAGGCTTGATGGTCTTCATTTGTATGCCCATAGGCCTACTGAATTCAGAGGTTGAAGCCTACGGTAGGCTATAGGTTTTAGCCAAATAGTCTTGTTTTAATCAAAAACAATACAGCCAAATTACTGTAGAACTTACCGGTATTTATTTAGACGTTTCAGTTAATTTCTTTAAACCATTGTCAATCTTATTCAAATAGAATAAAATATATTCAAATAGAAGTCTTGTTTTAATTTTGGAAATGGCTAGTATTACATTACGTTACGCCAATAAAGAGAATAGGCCTAAGAGAACAGAGAGTGAGTGCTCATTTACATTTACAATACTCTTTTTTGTTTTTTAAATTATCCTTAGGGTTTAGGTTAGTATTAGGATGCAAAGCTTTTCTGGTTGTATTTTTGAGTTAAAAGCATGTTAAAATGAAGTCTTTAGATTACTAGATTAGTACTGTATCGTACCTTTGCTGCGTAGGCTTAAACCTAAGTTGCTGTAATTAACAGGTTTTAGCAATAAGCAGCAACACAATGACTAGCTCAGTCTGTTAGTCTGCAGTAGCTTACTGGCTTATAGGCAATTTGCTGAATGGTGGGTACCAGATAAAACAGTGGAAGAGAGGAGCTAAACAAGTGTAGGCCTAGCCTATTGTAGTGTCTGAATAATTCTGTTGCCCAGTGCCAGTGACTTCTTCACTAAGTCTGAAGTGAGTTTGTCTCAAAGTGAAGGTTAGGGCAAGACAGCTCTTGGGATAGTGGATTATTTCAATGACTCAGGACTGTCCTTTTCTGTCAATGCTTTAATTTTAATATGGAATAATCAAACACAATAGCCTAGTCAGGTACTGAGGTACGGTAGTATAATGACTGATGATGGTTGAAAGATGTAGGCCTATTGTACCAAGCCTACTCCTCATCCTATTAGGCTTTTGGGTATCCTACCCATGCGTTACTCAACCAGCCTGTACTTGTTACTCAGTACCCGCGATTGAAGACAAATCATTCAGTGTATCAATATGTGATACAGGTGAATCACAGCTATCAGTATCAATCTACTAATCTACCAGGCCTATACCAATACCCAGAGTTCCTTCTATGATGCAAAATTTGATACAGTTTTGGGGCAATTTTTCTAAAGTTATGAAATTAAAGTTGGAGAATAGCATGATGAATCTAATGTAAAAAGTTGGAAACTTTATTCTAAAGCAATTGCTTATTGTTTCAAAAAACCAGTTTTTTTGAAAAATTTGTCTTAGTGCTGAGTGGTAAAAACGGTTGGCCAAATGTTTGTTAAGATTTGCATTTTGCAATTTTGCAGCTGTCATATTCCTAGAGGGAGCAGTGCCGGTACCAGTATAATTAGCATATACCGGTATCAATATTACTCAACTCAGTACTGTAGTGTGGAAAGTGGGACTAAGGTCATCAGTACACGGATCTGATCTGTGTGATAATAGATACCGGTAGCCTAGTCCGATACTGCTAAACTATTGTACCCTAACAGATCAGTGCATCATAATACATTGCCAGGAGTAAAATAGTTACTGAAACCCAAACCAAACCAATACTTGCACCATTTCTACTGTACTGTATTTGTACCTGTAGTCTATATTCCTAATCCCACGCAGTAAACAGCAGTAGCCTACTCACTAGCATCAGAAGGGTAAAATATTTTTACATAATTATAAACCTCTATGGTAGCCTACTGGTATTGAGTACGGATATGCCAGATAGAATAAGAAAACTTTTGAACAGTTGGAATTTTAGAGTGATACGGACAATGGAGACATTACCTCTAATAAAACGGCTGTTCATCACTGGTAGTAAAAGCTGGTTGCAACGGGTAATTCATTTCTGAACTTAGCAATGAAACTACTTGGAGCTAATTACGCCTTTTTTGCGCAACATTTTTTGACTACCAAGCTGCTATCACATGTCTTTCCAAAATCGCCTGTCCTCAGCAATGATAAACTATGCAAGTGCACCAAACTCCTGGGTCTGATGACATCATGTCATTTTTTAGAAACGTAAAAAGTAAATAATGGCTATTCGTTTTCTTGAAACTGAGAAGGTGTATCTAAACTGAGTTTTGAGCATTCGAGTAGCAATATTTTTTTGTTTTATTTTAAGGGTGTTGCTTTGCGGACATTAGGTGGCCTTTACAGCAGAATGCCGTTTGTCAGTCACGTAATCACTTAGTGACCATTAATTCACTACTGTAGTACACTGAAAGTTAAAGTTACCTTACTACTATCGAATGATCGGCAATGCAGATTACGCTGGTAAGCACAGCACATTACAGTACCTTGTGCTTAAAATGCACTGATTCGGTAAATCAGAAATAAGTTCTTTAACTTGTTTCCTTCTATAGAAGTTTGACTAACCACAGCTTATTAGTTATAACACAGTTTACACTAGTTAATTATTTGTTTATTTGTTAATATGTAAGGTTTGAGGTGAAATTGAGCAATTTTCTTTTTGGATGTTGAAATACTGAAATACAGGCACAGGCATCGGTTTTTTGTTAAGCAAGTTCCGAGGAGGTAAAATGTTTTTGCAAAGTTTGGTTAAACTTAGTAATTCTCTTTCAGTCCAAATTTTGTCCCCAAATTCAGGTGAAGACCAAAAAAAAAAGGTTTTGGTTAAACTTAATAATTCTATTTCAGTCCAAAATTTTGCCCCCAAATTCAAGTGAAGACCAAAAAAAAAAAGGTCTTTGCCGCTATGTGGTTCTATCTCAGTCCGGAAATTCAGATTTTTTGTTGTCAAGTGCGTATTACAGAAAACCAAGGGGGCCAGACATATTTTGCCCCCTTCAGTGTTAGACCCAAAGTGGCGCCATCCCTCGGCTCCTCAGAATTGATGCCTATGAATACAGGTCCACAGCAACTGACTGTGACAAATTGACCACAAAGAAACTGACCGTGAACAACGCTGATTGGCTGAAAAGGGCGATCCTAAAAACATTTTGCTATCCCCAGAGTCATCTTGCCCAAACCCTCACTTTGTGACAAAATTATTCTGACGAAATCACTGTGATGAAATCGTTGGTTCGCGGTCAGTTTGTTCACGGTCAGTTTGTCGCGGTCAGTTGACTTGGCTCTTATGAATACCACTATATATACTTTACCAGTATGCAGTATCATATTGCTAAAGGATAATTGGTAATAGCAGATGGCAAATTTACGATATATTCTAATCTAGGAATTTTCAGTTAGCTACAAATGTTTTCTGTCTATTTCAAATGTATACTGTCTTCAGCCAGGCAACCACAATGCATACCGGTGATTCTATATATTGATAAGCTTTTTTTTTCTGACATGAGTAGTGATGGTCTACCAATGCTACAGTATGAGTGAAGAATGACACCACTCTCAAGCACAGTTTAGAGTATTTAACTCAAAACTTTAAAAGTGAATCCTTTAAACGATCATAGGTTTAATAAAAAATCAGCTGTAACATTCTAATAGTAAATAAGGTGTGCATGCAAAAATATGTAGGGTCATGATTTTAAGCATACCACTAATGGTAACTTTATTTTAATCCAAGCTTCAACTATCAATATAAGTTTCTACTCAAACTCTAACTTTAATTCATTCTGTTTGTGCATTGCTGCACACTTAAGTGCTTGTAGCATCACTGTAGCACATTCATCTAATGCTTGTTTTTGAACATGAAAATTTTATACTTGGCTGTAATATTTGTTTCATTTTTTGCTCATAGTTTTTGATATGTTCTGGTTTAGATATATGCAAATGATGTTGAGTTAATGAATTGTACTATTAACATGTTTTATTGAGTTAAAATTTGGACTTTGCAATGGCTGGCATTGGTAGTCATTTGATTGGAAGCAATGCTAGCCCAGATGAATTATTGGCTTTCAACAACAATGAACTGATGATGATTTGTGAATCGCAAGCTTGTATCAATGCAAGAAATCTTATTTCTGCAATTGAAAGAATTGCTGAGCATTGTTGTGGTTTTAATGTTCCAGTATCCCCTGAAACTATGTCAACCATTTTTGATCACTACATTACTCAATTTTCTCGCTGTTTTAAAGATGAGTACAACTTAAAGACCTCTTTTCGACCAAGAGTGCTTCGTTCTGTGTCTGAAAATGAGGAAGTTTTTGAAACATCTAGTTTTAATTCTCGTCTGACTCGTGATAGTGAAGCATTAGAAAATATTGAAGAAGGCTGTAGCCATAAATTTCAAGGAAACGGTGTTACCTACACAGATAATGAAAGTAAATTTTCAAAAATGTTTCCAAACATTCCAAAGACGGCAAGGCGTCGAATGAGTGCTGATGATGTAGCTCTTCCTTCTTCTTTAAGTGGCATTCAGACAGATAATCAAAAAGTGCAGAAGAATAAACGAAGTGTGAAACGAGGAATGTCTTTTCATGGCAGTGCTCAGCAAACAAAACATGATGGAAGTGGTGAAGGATCATCTAAAGGAATAGTTCATGCTGTTTTCAGTCGATTTCGCAGAGCAAGTTATAGTCGACAAGGAAAAGTATGATAGCGTTTTGCTTCCTTTGTCATTGTCTGCTATTTTGTTGAGGTTTCCAAAGTAGAATTGAACTATACTTTTATGTAGTTTCATCACCTTCTCTAAAGTGAAGTACTAATACCTAAGCATTGTCGTTTGGCAGGCCTATATTTGTGATGTAACGAAGCTGCAGAAAAAGGTTGTTCCACAGACCTTTTTCTACCCTTGCATGATAAGTTTAAACATGTTACGTATTATTTTTTGGATTAGTAATTTTTTCTATTGTTAAGCTGTCGACAAATTCACAGATTAAGGAAAGCTTTCATAAAAAGTTCTTGAAATTGAAATATGACTTTAATTGATTAAGACTAAACATAGCATCTGCTTTTCAGATATCAAGTGGTTTATTGCAAGAAAGCAAGGTAGACGAAGGAGTGATTCGCACGGAGACTCTTGCTAGTTACTCTAATGTCCCCCCAAACCACCCTGGTGGCTCATTGTCTTTTCATAAAGTAAAAGTTGTCCTCAGAGAAATGGAGGAGCAATATCTGATTGAAATATTCTCTCCAGCCAAGGTAAGTCAGTAACTGCAGAAGCTTCAAAAATGCATTAAATTACAATGTTTTTGCTTGAATCGGAATGTGTAACATAGTTTAGACTAGAAGTTGAAATAATAGATAAACCACCTCATGAATGAAACCAAATGTCTGACTTTATACTTACCCCTAAAAATACCAGTCTTAAGACAGTTTCTTTTGAGGAACATCACTTATCAATAGTTAACGCTGGCTAGACTTCACGACTTTTTATTTACTGAAGTGTCACAAAATCTGTAGCTTTCTGCTGTTGGTTAGGGGGGTTAAGAACGTTAAGGGCCAATCAATTTTGATATTTTACTTTTTTACTTTAAAAATGTTAAAAAGTATCTTTTTATACAGAATAACAAGGCAAAGTTTGTGATCAAAGGAAGCGAAATTAACGAGGTTCGACCTACTACAGATTTAGAAGTCCCTGACTCCAACGTCACGTTTGTAATAAAAGTAGGTTGATGGAATGATGATGTACATTTTGCCATTATGAACCTTATTTATTGCACATTAGTTTGCTAGTGTTATTCGTAATGGGTCATTACACTCGAAAAAAGTGATAGTTTAGCGACAGATTTCATTTCTTCGTGTTCATGGTAAAATTTTGGTTATGATACTATGCATAAAGCATTTCATAATATACAAAATAATTTTAATTTGCAATGGAAAGTAGTTGGGTAGATAGCGCTTGTTCTAAACCGGCATATTAGGGCTAGGCTTGGCTGTGGCATTGGCAGTGGCGTTACCTACTCTGCCTGATTAGAACAATTCGACATTGTATATTATGCCTGTTTAAAGTGGAGTCACGTGATGGATATTTTATTTATAGTGAACACAACGATTTTTGTCAGTTAAGTTTTACAACGAATACGGCCCAAAATGTAGTAACAATATTTCTAGCATGAATCGTCAAAACTTTTTGCAGGTGTTAGTATATAATGCGTTATTTACTGTTCACAGTTATTTACTGACCATGTGCAATTGTGCATACTGGTCATGAATTATTGCCGCATAAGTGAAACCATTATAGTTGCACTCTGGTTCACTAAACCACCGTTTTAACAATTATCGTAATTTTACTCGTGAAAGAAATCGGTTTGACCTAGGTTTCAGCATATAATTATTACTTTGCCAAAGTTTAATAATAAATGTTAAATTATGTTGTGGATTTTGCATTGCCGGTTTTTTGCGGTATTTTGACGATAATGCTACGTGGTAATTAAATGAATTCACACCTAATAATTTTGTACAACCGGCAGTTATTCAAAGACCTTGATTATTTAACTCGCATACGCTGTGAAAAACTATGTGGACAAAGAGTACTGTACCAAAAAAGTTTTTTTTTAAGTTACTGAATTTACCGAAAAAAAGTTTACAGTTGCAGATGTGGTTTAAAATCAAAATATACTTTGCATCAATACCTTTTTTTGAAATATCATTTTGGTTTCATCATTTATATACTTCGTTTTTTTCGATGTAAGTTTATGAAACTGCTATATAGATCTTCAGTTACTTTACTATTCGATCGCATTGCTCCTGCAGTGATGCACCTTGATATCTTTTTTAAAATGTGGTTTGTGACTCAAAGAAGTAAAGAATTCATGCCGGAAAAAAATTGCAGTTAGTTTATTTTATTGACATGTTAAAAGAATTGGTTATCACAATGCAGCGCCACTAGTGGCGGCCGTGAAGTCTCTTTAATAAATTACAGGACCTCAGAAAAAAAGAATATCATTCTATCAATGACGTCACAGGCCCTATGATTTATCTTTGAACTAGTACTGTCGGTGAATTGTTAAATTTTCCCCTTTCCAATAATGTTAAAAGTGTTTTTTGGTTTTAGACTGATGAAGGTGATCACGTGATCAAAGCGAACAATCGCTTCGAATTCGCCACGTGGATGTCGGAGATTGAAGCCCTGAGCATCAAGTTTGATTATAAAAAGTAAGTTGATTGGTTAAATGTTGTGTTTAATGTTGCCTTCTGTCACAAAAAAGCGATGGCCCTTTTTCTTCCTTTTAATCTGCACTCGCGCGGAAGTTACCCTGCTCCAATCTTGCATCTTAATTTGATTAGAATTTTGAACTGCATCTGTGTTTCCAAGTTTTCCTGACTTAGTGGCAGCAAAGTAGAGCTTTCAATCTTCAAGTCAAACTGCCATCTTTTCTGTCCATCTTTCGCGGTAATTGCTTCATTTCTGAAATCAAAAGTTTCGCAAGCTTCTTTGAATTTTGCTAAGACTTTTCTTGCACGAAATTAGAACCAGGGCAGCGAGCTAGCGTGATAGGAAACGAAATAACTGGACGGAAGGTGGGAAGTTTTATCAATACATTTTCTCGGGTTGGCGCTAGATTATGGCAATTTGTGTTGCAATCAACGAGTAAAAGTTTTTTATCACGATCGCTTTGGTTTTTCACCAGACTTCAAGTATACGAATGCCACAAGCACCCTTTCATTCCTGAACGCTTGAAAGATGCACCTCCAAGCCCAAGTGATGACAGCTCCATTCCAGAAGAACTACAACAGGCACGTATACTATTAGCAAAAATTTTATCAATGTCGAACTCACTTTATATTGATACCAAGAGCTACGATAGAAACTCTAGCATGGTTGTTGTTCTCAGTCCTTATTTAAGGTTGGGAAAAGTTTGCTTTCTGAAACAAGATTCATTAGGTTGGGTATTTCAGTTAAGCAATTTTCTATCAACCTTTAGCCTTGTATCTTTTCATATAACCTTGTATCAGCATAACTACTCGTACTTACTGTTTTAAAATATGTGTTAGAACAGTCTTTTAGTGGAACAAAATTTTAATAGGGCTTTTAATTGCATCGAATTCATGATGGTCTTTTAACAATATTGGGAGGCTTGAAAACGGCTGTTTATAGTTGAATTGAACAGTTTTCATCTCGCACTTGTCAAGATTCAGCTTGAGAATGAATAAAAGTTGAAAAAATGCGGCGTTTTATATCAATTCCGAACGTCTTAAATATAAAAATAACGTTTTTTCTTCAAAAATTTGTCTCCTATCAGGAGTCACTTTTAATTTTTAAGGTGGAATTCTTGGCGTTTGGAAATAATGTAAAAGGCCGCATTTTTCAACTTTCATTCATTCTCGCGTTGAATCTTGTCAAGTTCCAGACGAAAATTTTTAAGATTAAATTTTAACAGCTTTTTTAATTTAAGCATTTTGATCAGTATTAATTTTCGATTTGTTTTAGACTGACGATGTTCCTTGCTTTTCTGGGACCTCGAAATCTCCAGATCAGGGATCCATTAAAACTGGGCCGCAATGTATGTATTGAACCTAGTGGATAGTTTGGTACCGTGTTATGTGTAATTCTTGTAAACGGTAAAGAAAATTTTAACCACAATTTTTTCTATATTCTATGGCGTTTAATTTAAATATTTCAGTATTTCATAGCACGAATTATTACTCAACTGTTCGCTTGACATTATAACTTTTGCGATAGTGACTAATCGTTTCTAGGTCTGCTTTAAGTTCGATGGAAATACTCCCTGTTTAAGTTTCATGTCGGAAATGCGATTAGAAAATTTGACCAAAAAATTCCGAGAAACTAGTCGGAACTCACCACCGAAGGCGATTGAAATATCAACGAATTACATTTTAAAAAATCCTCCCATTTGGTCACATCGTTTTTGCATGCTCAGTTTTCGGGACTGGTTCTTATTTTCGGTGCTTGCATAATGCTGTATAAAAAAGTGCCAAGCTATGAAAAAATCCATGCCAAATATGGAGTTAAATGTCACCAAAAAAACATCGCTAACATATGATCTCTTTGAATTGTTTGTTTTGTTTTTTTTCGCAATTCAGCAATAAGTTTTTTCTTTTTTAGCACGATTCGGTAGTAAACAGACACCGAAATTAAGAACCGAACTAAGTCAAGTGACGGCGAACATTAGGGTTGGTTGGCGGTCAGTTATCGTGGACCACCAAGAACTGGGCCTGAAAAATAGCCATGTAAAATTGCTGTAATCCCGATTCATCTTTTTTGAATGTTTGCTTTGCGGATATTTCCTCTCCTGCGGAAGCGGTCAACTTTGGTTCGATTCCGTAAATAAGTCTCTCCAACCTGTGCTAGTATATTTGAAACGGTTCACCAATGAAACATATCGTGGTTTAATATTGCTTTTTTACAATTAGCTACGTCATACTGTTTTGAGTTACTGAGCATTTCAATCAGCTGATCGCAGCAGAATTAAATTTTCATCTGCTTCGTTGGTTTTTAAGACTTTGTCTTTTCTGCGACTTAGCTTTTTGCTTTTTCGAGTTTTTTTGTAGTATTATTTGCCCAAGTTATGAACCGGTGGTATAACAAAAGCTATATAATTTATAACTGCTTAGTGGTGTTTTTCTTGGGTAATAGGGTTGAAGGATTGAATGGCTTCACATTGATTTTCATTTTAGTTGGCAACTGGGAAGCCGCAATGGCCGTGTTTCTTGCGGACGCTGTCCCCCCTCCTGAAGAGAGCGAAGAAGGAGAGACAATCCCCCAACGACTGGAGCTAGAGTCTTTCCCGTGGTTTCACGGCAAACTATCGAGATTGAACGCAGCGGAGAAGGTCTTGAGTGGTGATCACGGGGTTTTCCTCATGCGCGAATCAGAAACCAGACACTGTAGTCACGTGTTAACGTTCAACTTCAATCACCGCGCCAAGGTTAGTAGGAAGTAAACGTTCATCGCTTTTTATCATCGAAAATGCTTGCAAATTGATTTGGTTTTGTTCGTTTCTTTCATGTAGATGAAAGTATGGTACAGCAGGAATACCGCTCCGAATACCACGCCATAGCTGGACTGGAGAACCTGGGAGAGAAAATTGGCTATTTTCACACCATTCAAAAAGTGGGCAACCTATCACCTTAGAATACTCCACAACTGATGGATATAGATACTAGTCGCCGTTTATGGGTCTACGACTACTGACCGCCGCGAACTGACAGCGAGCCAACTAACCATGATGTTCGTGGTCAGTTTGTTCGCGGTCAGTTACTACTCACTAGGTGGATGACTTCACTCTACTACCCCGAATGAAGCACGTACGAATAGTCGATTTCCGTAAATTCTCTGCGAGTTATTAACTTGGCCTGTTGCATCTTCAGCACTTGCGATTATCAATCGACGCCGATGGATTCTGTCGCGTCCAGCACTTGAAGTTCAAGTCCGTTCTAGATATGTTGGAGCATTTCAGAGCCCATCCAATCCCGTTAGAAACTGGTGGAAGCGGCCACGTATCCCTCACTGATTTTGTTATAAATGAAGCCTGTGGTAAGTTGATGGTGAAACGTAACATAATAATAACGCAAACCTTAACACTCCTAGCAAATCCAGGGTTTATACGGTCAGGGAAAATCAGGGGAAAACATATCTTTTTCAAGATGGTCAGGGAGAGTCAGGGAAAGTCAGGGAATTCAACGAAAAAGTCAGGGAAAAGTTGGAAAAAGTCAGGGAGATTTTTTTGGAAAGTTCTTATCTCCTATGAATCAAGATCCTTTGTTTTTTAAGATACAATCAATCTTTTTTTAAGATACAATTACGACAGGTCACCTGTGAAATTCTTATTTCTGCTGCTGAATTGATGTTTCTGTGTATGTATGCATTAGGTGTGCATAGTTCTTTTTGCTGCTGGTTGATATTATACTGTTCAATTATATTCTGAAAGTCAGGGAAAAAGTATGTTTTGCAGGATTGGGTCAGGGAAAAACATAGGGATTTTTAAACAAAAGTCAGGGAAAACAGGTGCGATTTTGACAAAAGTCAGGGGAATATGTCAGAAAAATTCCGTATAAACCCTGAAATCTGTCCACGCATTGATATGTGAAGCGAGGACTAGTTCTAGTTTGCAATACGTTGCCAGCAGTAACGCGCTTCTATGCAACTGTTTTATCAACGACTTTATTCTGTGCGAGCTACACGTCGTTGTTATTCGAAAAATCAATGTCTCGAGCGTCAATAGACTCAACAAAACTTAGAAAGAACACAATTGGGGTTATACTCTTGGGTCAGTTGGATAAGGCTTGCTCATCATAGTTCTTCAACACTCTTAGCCCTGGTGCAGTGCTGTAAAGATGCGCTTCACTAATTCTTAGATGCTCTTATTTGTTGAATGTTGTAGTTAGTCCCTGACGGTGACAGTGCCCGGTTTATGGTGCGACTTCTATAACATTCCACATGTATGTTGTTTTTTTTTTGCTTTTTCCCTTGCGATTTTCACAGGTTGGATTTGTTGCATTTTGATTGTAGATTTTTCTTCGGCAAATAAACAATCCCTGAGTGGCGGGTCGGAATCCGGCGACAATCCTCGTTTGAGTGTTGCTTCTACATCGGGATCAATTTCTGCTCTTGCCGCAAATGGAAGCGCGGTTCCCGGCAGTCCGTCATCTTTGCACCGAGCTTCTTCTCCTGGCACTTCGGACAGCGACGTGTTTTCCCACAGCCACCGGGCTGTAGAAAATCAATACGAGTTTAGTTAACTTGTCTTGTATAGGTTTATACATTGTTTAGGGTGTACTATTGAGCTCCGCTTTTTTTGATTTGGTGCTTTTGAAACTACAATTACACTGTACCAAAATTAATCTCTCGTTTTTGGAAATTTTCGCTATTTTGCATTCACTTGAGTTCTAGTGCGGCTCAGATACGAGAATCTGGCCTAAATTCTCGGCCCGGCCCATTAGTCCACCTCAAATATACATCGCATTGTCAGACTACTTAAAAGCGGTAGAATTTGCGTTTTTTTTTTATCTTGATATTTTGGAGATATATTTCGTGCGGTGTAATTGCAGCTTTTATTTACCACTAAACTCTCCGAACAAACCAGGTGTTAAAGTCTCATAGATATATTATGATAAACTATTGAGGTGCGTTGTTTTTCGTAGCAATGAATGGCTAAGAATAAAAGGTGAAAAGTAGGAAAAACTCATAATCCAAGAAAGTTTCAAAAGGGTTTAGAAAATGGAAAAAATGTGTTAATTTTTCATTTCCAACACAAAATGGTGCTAGTTGGAATCGGTCCAAAGTTCTTCCTTTCCGAAGCAAAAAACAAATATAGTAACTCTAAAACCCTAATGTTTTCGGTCTTTCTTTTGGTTTGAGTTTTTTCGTTTTCCGTTGTTGCTTTTCGGTTTAGTACCCTGTTAATGAAGTGCTAGAGGTGCGTTTTTGCGTAGCAATGAACTAATGACACTGTTGGTTGCATTTCCCCCCCTAAATAAGGTGTATAAGAACAAACTATCATGTTAATCTCATTGTAAACCGAGGTTTTAAATGTGCTTAAGCCTCCAAGTATTGTTTCGAGGTCGCTTGCACGCTCCAAACCTACCATGAAGCTCGCCGAAAGGTTGCGCGTGGAGATTTGGAATTAGCCAACAAAATAATAAGGATAACGAACTCTTCTCGTCGTACCTTGCCCAGTGGCGGATTTAGGGGGAGGATGGGGGGATGCATCCCCCCCACCAGCCTAAAAGTAACGATTTTGGCCGAAAAATCAGCCTCTGTTTCGAATAATTCGGCTCCATTTCGGGATGCATCCCCCCCCACCGACTTAAACGTAACGAATCCGGCGAAAAATCAGTCTCAATTTTGGTGAAGACCTTTTTTTTTTGAGACCACCTGAATTTGGGCGAAAAAAACGTTTGAATTTCCGATTTCGGCCGAAAAATCACTCTCAATTTTGGTGAAGACCTTTTTTTTTTTTTTTTTTTTTTGGAGACCACCTGAATTTGGGCGAAAAAAACGTTTGAATTTCCGATTTCGGCCGAAAAATCACTCTCAATTTTGGTGAAGACATACGAATTTTTGAGGTTTTGTGCTTCAAATCCCCCCCCACCAAAATTTTCTGGATCCGCCACTGACCTTGCCTAAAATCGTGTTGCTTCAAGGTAAACTTGCTCTTCTGTGATGGTAGCCATTTCAGTCACTTACCGAGATAGGGGTCGTTAGTGTCATTTCGAGGCATTTTCGTGAAAAGTAGACTGCGCAATTCATTTTGAACTTTCTGGAGTTATATTGTTGTTGTATCTTTATCATTTTGATTTTGAGAGTACAATTTGCGACAGTCGGACCTCAACAAAGATATGTAATTACGAGGTGTAAATTTGTTGAAGGTGTAAATTACCCTCCTTGATTGAAATATGACGTGATTGAACTAAGCAACAGCATCTAGACAACAAAGCGTTGAACAGTGAGCATTTTACTAATTAAATTCAGAATTTAAGGTACTGTAATTTGAAGTTATATTGTGTGATATAATTTGATAATTCAATTTTAAAGTCCTAAGCGAGTAATAATAAATAATGAAATTCGTCTTCATATTTTATCTTTGAAGATTATTGTAGTTATGTTTTTGTTCTTTGTATTTTATCCTAAACTTAATTGAGGTGTTGACCGCTGTTTGACCTACTTTGTCGGCATAGCATTTTCTGCAAGTAAATTTAAATCCAGAAAAAATCAAAAGAAGTAAAATGCACGCGCTCAAATTGAAAAAGCGCGCAGTTCAGTCTTAGCACTTAACATACTGCATGCTAAGAACAAGCAAAAAAATTCTCAGCGCACCAAAGACTTTGCTTTGAAATCCGAAGGCGCTAGTTGATGACGTCACTGGCAGAATAAGCTGTATCGCTTAAAATGCGTTTAGATAGTATAGTTTCTGAAAATTGAACATTTCTCTCAGTTGATCACCACTACAATGAGAAGAATTTAAAGCGCTTTCGTTTACTCCACCAGTGACGTAGTCCACACCCGTCTGCGATTTTCATCAAAACTTAGATGGATTTGAAGTTCGTTTTTCTCGCAATAGGCTTACATTATTTTTTTTGTATTGCATAGTTCGTCTGAACCCTAGCTCGCAGATTCAAGAGCCTTTTATTGGTCATTATCCTGATTTTTGTCTTTTACATATAAGCGCCATTTTAATGTTAGGAAATCCGTGACTTTACCTAACATGATACGTATTGAAAAAATTTGTTAACGTTATGGAATTTTTTTGTTTGTTATTTGCGTATTGTAACGAGTGAAACGTTTCGGAATTATTGGTGTCAGCCTAAATATTTCAAATCATTCAAATAATAACTACTAACTAGAGAGCCCTTTGTCGGCGTTGTTATAAAAAAATATGGTTTCTTGTAAATTTCACAACGCAGGAACGTAAACCATTGTTACAAAATACCTTATTTACGCGGAATATTCTAAGTCGACTTATGTCATTAAATCTTAGATTTTAAGTCTGGATGAAATTTCGCTGCCTCAAAATTCAAAGTGATAAGCAAGTGTGACTATCTCAATATTTAATCGCTTACATGCTATCTGGCCTAAAGGCTACCAGCGCGGAAGCCCAGGGAAAAGCCACCAGAACGGCGACTACGTAAAACAAGCAATACGAAAAAGTTGTCTTCCCACATGATTTAAGTAGTCGCCGTTTTGGTAGCTCTTCCCTGGGCTTCTGCGCTAGTCGCGTTTAAGCCAGATAGCAGGTAAACTATTAAACATTCAAACTCGGGCCCCGCAAACGTCCAAACATCACAGTTAAATTATTTTTAATATCTTTATATTGTTACCGGTTGATTACGTAATAAGTCGATTTATCAGCCTCGTGTAACTTGGCTATGTAAACTTCCGACCTTGATGTCATTGAACACTGCCCGGGGTTAAAATTTTTAGTTGATGATGCCTTGGCTCTGATTTGTTTCTATTTTTAAAGCGACTTTATATATAGATTTTCAATCGTGACTTAAATTTTTTTGAGGTTTTGCTTAGTTTTGTTTCCATTGCATTGCAGCGTGCATTTTATGTGATCGTAGCTTTCGAAAGATCAAGTTAGTATTTTTTAAAGTTTGTTATTGCGTTAGGCTCATTTTGCTTGTTTGTGCTTGCCATTGATCGAGCTAATTCGACACAAACTGCACTAACGTATAGGTGTAGGATTTTAGGCACCTTGAGACCACTAGACAACGTTTTGGTTTTCGGGAAAGCAACTGACCTTGCTATTATAGTACATACGTGAGGCTAAGCTAGGCAATGTGTTTATGTCTGGGGAATTTCCGGGAAAACATCTATCAAAGCTTTAAGTTCCGGAAAACATTATCCTTCAACGTAACCGTTGCGCTGTTTATAGATCAAGTTTTCAGCTTTTGTTAAAGACTCATCAGTTACTTGCTTTTTGGGGCTCATCGGTTGCTATCCTTTGTATGGACTTGTTAGTTGCTAACTTTGGGGATCAACTTTGCTAGCATCTCTATGGGGCTCATGAGTTTCTATCATGTGTTTGGGGTTTGTTTGTCGCCTTTGCATGGACACGTTTCCGCCACAGTTTTTCAGTTTTGGTTTTCGATTATTTTTTTTTTCGAAACCAACCCAAATACGGTACCGGAAAGAGGCCACATAAAAGGCTAAAAAAAAAATCTGATTAGTAGTCCATTTTTGGAACTACTGTATTACGCTCAGAGCCCATGAACTTCGTAGCATTTCTTTATCCCAATTACAGCTAAAGCTTTTCGGCGTTCATTAGTCGTAATTTTATTAAATAAACAAAAAGGTTGTGTTCTAAATGCTCAATCTACACCTGGCTTAAAATAGCGGGCGTACGTGCGTATCTTTGGCTTATATTATTAGTTTGGTAAATTCGGCGCGCTGCCTCAACAGCGCGCGAGCTGCAATTGCTTAAAAATAGAGGGTACGCTCGTACGTTTGCGATTTTACGTAAGGAGTTCACCGGGTTAAACATTAGAAGCTTCCATTAAAGGAGTATGAAAACGTAAGTTTTTAATGTATTCTCTAATTTGTTTTTATCGTTTTCTATTGCCAAGGTGCTATTTTTTGTAGAATAATATCAAACATGTTTGAAGAAGAGGCATTTCGACTTTTTGGTGTCGTATTGGCAGGCCTATTCAAACTGCTTAGTGTGTTTATGCGAAAAGTTTTTGCATAATTTGTTTCTGCTTTGTTCAAAATAACAAATTTTTGCTACATCAACGCTATTTGATGGCTTTCTGAAATTTGATTCCTCTTGTGTAAAATTGTACTTATTTTCGAACCATAAAACAGCTTGCATTTCAGTATTATATTGTGTTGGTACATTTTATTGTGTCTCTATTTCTTTTCATTATGAGCTCATATAAAGTTCATTTTTCCTGTTTGCTTGCTTTTGCTTTTTTTTGCGAAGCTATGAATTTTATGAACATCGACTTTAAAAAAATTAGAAATAGGCCAAGTTTGCTATAATTTAAGATTGAAGTTAAATATAACGGAAGATTGAAATTATTTTCTTTGTACGTTATTGCGTAATTGCGTTATCTGAGAAACTATCTCATATAGCTTTTAAAACTTAGGATGTAAACATTTGATTTTCAACTTCGTCATAAACAATTTTTTAGCAATGTCGAATTTGACTACTTGTAGAAACTTGTGTTGAAATTTTACTTCGTTGAGAAACATCTTTTCTTGTTGCGATTGCTTGGTTATAATAAAAGAAAAATAGATTTAATTGCTATTTATTTATCTACCGCGTCTCTATACCAAGTGCTTTGGCCATAAAATTGCAAAATAGTCATGGTTCCTAGGGTACAGAACAAATTACTAGCCGTTTTTGTTATTTTTTTGAGCTGAATTGGCCTTGGCAGATCGGAGCTCTATATTTCAAACTGATTTACGGTAGAGACCAGAAAAGGTCTTCTTAATTTCTTTGGGTACGTTTAGTCGTTTACACTGGCGCGAAGCAACGTAAAGGAACACAAAGCAACCAAAGTTTGACGTCATCAACAACTTGGGAAAGATTTCAGCCAGTCGCAATCTTAGTGAGCGAGTGCTTAACTTCACTTACACAAAATTGGTTTTGAATGGTTAGTCTAGTTTGAGCAAGTGACGTAAGGGACCACTCGCGAAGGCTACCGGCCTTCGCTTAGCGTTGCTTGGTGTCCAGTGTAAACGCACCTTTAACGTCAATCGAGTAGGAAAGCCACAAATTACAATTCTTTGGCGAAGTCGAGGTTTCGGTTAGACTAAAGATTTAACTCTCTAACTTGCTTTGTCTTGTGTCATCGTTCACATTGCTATTGTTATATTATTGCTGTACTACACGATTTATTTTTAAGCTCTTCGCTTCATTTCCTTGGTGGTGGCAGTGTATCTTTATTGGAGTAGTTTAGTTTCATAGAAATATATTCTAGTGTGCGACGATGGATTACTTCACTAGAATGTCTTTGGGATAATATTTCGCATATTAGCTTGAGCTAATACCGGCCAGTTGGTCGAGCGATATCGCGATCGTCTCTGGAGCGGGAGGTCTAAGGTTCAAATCTTGGTTCGGTCAAATGGGACACGATGTTGCCGACGGTTCGCCACAGCTGCGACATTTCTTCGAAAGAAGCTGTGTTGCCCGGGCGCAATTACGCGGAAATGGTACTCTGGAACTCGTTACACGCTTCGGCGTGATACACCAAGTACAATGAAAGATATTAGTTTACTTAAAAGTTAGAATATTTTTTAAATTTAATGCTTTTGAGGAGTAACACTGCATGGCGCATTATTCAAGTGCTGGATTTGTATTTGTACGTAATTGTTTTGAAGATTTGCGATTGAGAAACTTTTATTGCTTCGTGATTTGCTGAAAAAAGTGGTTTAATTTTCCGTTTAAAAACAACCTAAGCTAGATTTTCATTCTTGGATTCAGATTTACGTTTGATTCAAAGGCCTGAGACTTTCATCTGCTGCAGTTACGATAGTTTTCGTGCTGAAATGAAAGAATTGAAGAAAGGCTAGAAAGTACAGTTACGACACATTTAGCCTACACCGTCGCTGTTGCAGTGGCGTACCTGGGTGCGCAGAATTTTTGATTGGGTAAAGTCTGAAATTCGTATTTCGTTTAGTGGTTTGGAGAATTCACAGCTAAAAGCAAGTAAAGTACAGCCGTTGGAAGTTTTTACAATTTTAAAAAATAACCATTTCGAACATTTCTGCACAAAAATGAAACAAAAGGATAAGAAAACTCATACAACTGGCATGTTGAGGAAAACGAAAAAGTCGAGAGGGTTGAATAAATTCTTATAATTGGTACGGTAGCGTGTCTGAATGATTGAGTGAATGCCTGCCGTTTCAACTTGTATTAAGACATCAACCTAGTATGAAGACATTAACCTTTCAACATGTGTTAAGGCAAATGGGCCGGCGTTTGGAAAAATATTTATTTTGCAACACCACTTTTTTGAGCTTATTTACCTTGAAATTTGTCTGATATGTATACATCCCACAAAATACACTCTAAAGTTGAAACAAAAAGCCTGCAAAATATATCGTAAATTTCCCATATATACCGAAAGAAAATGTAGAGAAGTTATGTTACTTTCGTGACATTATTTCATGACCAAAACAAAAGGCGGGAAACTTAGACAAAAAGGTAACCAAAGTCATAGCTTGCTGTAGTTCTGTTGTAGCGTAGTATGGTTGTTTTAAAAGCTCTGACAGCAGAGTTATCTCATTAGAATGCTGGCAGCTTTGGTTAAATAATGTTGGAGATATTGACGTACGTAAGCTACTGTACTTTCGATTGAACTTGTTAAGCAACTCTACCAAAGACAAAAAATATCACAATTAGATAATTATTGTTACTAGTTAAACTTGCCTCGCAATTTTATCTAGGCCATAGGCGTAGCCTGGATTTTTGATTGGGGGAGGGGGGGGCAAACCACAAATCACATGCAATGACGTCACCAGAAATTTTCAAAAAAGGAACTTTTTGTGGGGCAAAGATATCGTAGAATGGAAGATCTGAAGTCGTGGTCTGCTGTCACTTAACCAGGATTTTGGTAACGGGAGAGGGCGAAAACTAACAGTTAAAAAGCGAAAATATCTAACTTAGGAGACGTGTTGAGAAAGCTGGTGTACTTAAACGTATCACAGATGGGGGTCTGGGGGGGAGCCCCCAGCCGCTGGGCGATTTTTGTGTTTTTGGAAAATAAAGCTATTTTAATCCAATTGGATCACATTTCGCACGTGTTCACAGCCATTTGAAAGAACTAGATTTTTAACATTAAAAGCCAACCGAAAAATTTTGATTATTCAATCCTCCTTTTACGTGCAATTAAATTTCAAAACACGTTTAAAATCTTGCATTTTGGTGTAAAATTTTAATTGCAAGTGATTTGATCCATACAATGGGAAGTAAGGCACATTGTCTTTTGCAATATTTTAGCAGTAAAGAGTAATCCACTCGAAGAATTTCCTTTCATGAAGTTAACCAGTTATAGTAGTACATGTACGGCCAGGGAACCCAGGACCACTCAATTCAAATTCAATAATTTGTTCATTGAGCATTTTCCGAGCTATTAATTTAAAAGTATTTCGTGCGTAAAAACTGGCGAGGTGTAGGTGAATCGTTATTGAAAAATGGTACAATAGATGGTTACGCTTACTAAACATGTTATTCCCGTGCCGGATTTACATTGCGCAGTGCCTCTGGCACTTAGGGGATTTTTGCAACATCTTTCTGCCAAATATAAGTGAAGACCAAAAAAGTCCTACCATCTGAGCGTGGAGTCTTGGCACTGTGCCATATGGCAAATCCGGCGCTGGTTATTTCATTACGTCCATAAAAAGTTTAGATGAGGGCCTGAGGTAGCAACTATTAAGACAAAAAAATTAATTTCACCCTGGTTATACGTTTAAATTGGTCGGAAAAAATTGAAATAAGGAGGTGCGTCGGGCCCCCTAGTCGTCAATATTATTCATTGTTAATTACTGTTGTACGCGTGTATTGTTGTACGCAAAAATGCTAAAAGAAACTGAAAATGAAGAAACAAAACTTTTTTTGTCAAATTTGTGTCATTGGTGGCATTTCGATTGAGGGGGCCCGGGCCCCCTGCGCAACCCCCTGGCTTCGCCCATGATTTTGAGATAAGATCGCACCCTTAAAGTTCTTTCATAAAAAAAGAATTCAAAGCAAAATTAAAATAACTTTTTTTCCAAAACATGGAGGACTCGAGTCAAGTCATTTGACAGTTTTTTGAAACGTACAAGAATTGCATGACATTAATATGACGTGGACACGTGGTCGTGATTATTATTACTTGCTTTTGTACGCGTAAATCCTAAATTAAAGAAACTGCAATTCCGGACAAGGACAAGGTTTTGGCTATGCTCTCATTATATTTATCATTGGTAGTATTTCAATTGGGGGGTTTGCTTTACCGCCTGTGTTATAGCATTAAGTTCATAATAACGTTAAACGAAGGCCTGGGGTTGCAACTTTTAGGAAAAAACTCTTAAATTTCTTGCAAGTTTTGCATATAAATTATCAAAAATTTAAATTAAGGGGTTACTGGCCCGGGACCCTTAGTCGTCAGTCAGGGTCTCTGGGGATCCCGGGTTGTCAGTTAGAGGCCCCAGGGGCCTCTAGTTTTCAATTAGAAGCCTCGGGTTGTTAATTGGGACCCTGGATCCCCCTGGTCGTCAGTTTGGGACCCCGGGGCCTCCTGCTTGTCAGTTAAGAGCTCCGGGGCCTCCTGCTTGTCAGTTAGGGCCCCCCTGGTTGTCAGTCAGGTCCCTGGGGCCCCCTGGTTGTCAGTTAGGGGCCCCCTTGTTGTCGATTAGGGTCCCCGGGTAGTCAGTTAGAGGCCCCGGGGCCCCATGATTGTCGGTTAGAGGCCCTGGAGCCCCCTGGTTGTTAGTTAGGGGCCCCCTAGTTGTCAGTTAGGGGCCCCAGGCTTCCTGGTTGTCTGTTAGGGGCCTCGGGTGCCCCTGGTTGTTAGTTTAGGTCCCCGTGGCCCATGGTTGTCAGTTAAGGACCCTGAGGCGTTATGTTTGTCTGTTAGGGGCCCTGGCCCCCTGGTTGTCAGTTAGGGGCTCCTGGTTCTCAGTAAGGGGCCTCGGGACCCCTGGTTGTTAGTTAGGGGCCCCCTGGTCGTTATTTAGGGGCTCTGGTGCCATCTGGTTGTCAATTGGGTACCCCAGGGCCCCCTGGTTGTCGGTTAGGGGCCCCTGGTTATTAGTTAGGGGCCCTGGGGCCCCCTGGTTGTCAGGTGGAGGCCCCGGGGCTTCTGGTTGTTAGTTAGGGGCCCCCTGGTTGTTATTTAGGAGCGCCGGGGCCCTCTGGTCGTCAGTTAGAGGCCCTGGGGCCCCCTGGTTGTCAGTTGGGGGCCCCAGGGCCCCTGGTTATTAGTTAGGGGCCCCGGAGCCCCTGGTTGTTAGTTAGAGGCCGTGGGGCCCCCTAGCTGTTGGTTTGGGCCCCATAGTCGTTAGTTTGGGGCCTCCTGGTTGTTAGTTAGGGGCTCTGGGGCTCACTAATCGTCATTAATGTTATTGTTAATAACTGCTATGTGCGTAATTGCTGAAAAAAATCTGCAGCTAAACAGTGCTAGCCTACGTTGTCGTAATTTTTATCATTAGTGATATTTTAATTGGGGAGGGGGGGCGGGATCCCTGGGCCTCCCTGGCTACGCCTATGATCTAGGCCTATATCTGTCTGTCATGATAAAGTAAGCCTTCTAGTAGTTGTTTTCAAACTGTTGGACCAGAGGTAGATTTCGTACCTATGTAAAGGTTTAGCACCCTCTACAATCAAATTGCCCAAATTTTGTGCTCGTTTCGCTAAAAATTGATATTTTAAATTCTAGTTTGGAAATCTATTCTTTGGTGTTTGTTTGTTTCTTTAGTAGCGAATAGCTCAAGAACACACAGTAGGTGTAGCAATGATTCAATTACAGTGATGAATTATTTGATGTGTATGTTGTTCTACTGTGTTATTGTTTCAAGTTTTCGAGAAAATAAGTTTGCAATTTACTCATAAAGTATGCACTCACTTGAAAGCAGCCAGGATTCTATAATAAGATAACTATGCTGTCAGACCCAGGGGTGCCGAAACCCGAGGGGGATATATCTGTATCCCCCTCAATAGTTTGAGAATGGTCCACATCTGCATCCCCCCCAATAATTTGAATGGGTGTACAGTTGAGCGTAAATTTGGCGAAAAAAAATAAAATAAAATCGGTGAGAAAAAGTGTTTTATTTTTGAGAAAGACCTTTTTTTTTGTCTTCACCTGAAATCGGGGAGAAAAAGTGTTCTATTTGCATTTTTCTTTTGGTCTTCACTAAATTTCCATACCTGAACAAAATCGTGGTCGAGGTTCATCCCCCTAATGTTGAAAATAGGGCAAAATCGGGGTAAAATTGCAAATTATCCCCCCCAATGCTCAACAAAGATCGGCACCTCTGTTCAGAGCTTTTAATACCACACTATGCAACAACAGAACTACAGCAAGATATGACTTATGGTTACCTTCGTGTCTAAGTTTCCCGCCTTTTGTTTTGGTCATGAAATAATGTCACGAAAGTCACGTGATAACTTCTCTACATTTCCAATATGGTTCATACAAACCATATCGCAACCTTTCGATATACTGTATTTCGGAAATTTACGATATATTTTGTAGGCTTTTTTTGTTCCAACTTAAAGTGTATTTTGTCGTATATATATATTTCGGAAACTTCCAATAGGCTATATATCGGAAATTTACGATATATTTTGTAGGCTTTTTTGTTCCAACTTCAAAGTGTATTTTGTCGTATATATACACAAATTTCATGATAAACGAGCTTAAAAAAGTGGCGTTACAAAAAAATCATAATTTTCCAAACGGCGTTCCATACCTAGTATTGTTAGTTTGCAACACTGCTGGTGGTATTTGACTAGTGAACTAAGCAGGCTATGCATAATTGCTTACCATGTTTTCTAAAAACGCAATATCCAGAGATGGAGTCAAGGACACAAGACTCGAGGCCAAGGCCAAGGACACAAAAAAAATCCTAGGCCAAGGACAGCCTTTCCGAGGACAGACACTCTCGAGGCCAAGGACAGGAATGCTCGAGGCCAAGGCCAAGGACCAAGGACACAAGCACAAGTGCTCTCCAAAAAAAAAAAAAAAGAGCTACACAAAAATTTTTCAGGCAATCTCAAAAAAAAAAAAAAAAGGTCTTCACAAAAATTTTTTCAAGCGATCTCCACAAAAAAACGTTTTCCAAAACATTTTTCAAGCGCTCCACTAACTTTTAACGATTCAAATAATAGTGCTGTCCTGGAGCCGAGGACTTGAGGCCTCGAGGCCAAGGCCAAGGACTTCAAAATCTGTCCTCGAGGACTCCACCTCTAGCAATATCAATCAAATCTTTCAATATACTTGCTGTATCACGCCTAAGCGAGTAACGAGTTTTGGGCCCATGCCTGCGTCGCTGCATCAAGACAACACAACGCTTTTCGAAGAATGTCTCAGCGGTGGCGACAGGCAGGGCCGCAGAGAGAAAATTTTCCAGGGGGTACGAAGGTCAATGCCAGGCCCTCAACTCTTGCTTGGCCTTCAAGCCTTATCGGGGCCCATGCCGTTAAATCAGTTTTTGTCCGACGGGTGTAGATTTTCATTTAAAAGTGAGGGGATAACAATATTCGCATACAGTTAGGACCTATGAAAAACACAACTAGACATAAAATTGGTTTAAATACAGCTAGGGGGTCTGGAGGAACGCTGTGAGCTCCCCAGCGGGGTCTGGGGCAGAGCCCCTTAAGCTTTTGCTCTTTTATGTTTCTCGAGGGTAAAATACAGCATTTGATCAACATCCCAGCACCAAACTTACTTTTTTTTTTTTTTTTAAATTTATTTGTGTCAAGCGCAAAAGCGCTCATAGAAAACGAAAAAAAAAAAAAAGAAACGCTCACACACACACACACACACACACACACACACAAAAAAAAAAGGTTTACAGTCATGCATTAATAATTCTAAAGCGCCAGAGAAGAACAGTAAGCTTCTCCCAAACCATTTACACTAAGCAAATCTATAAAGCGAGCAACGTATTTCAAAGAACGAAATCTGCAAGAGTGAAGTAATGAGTGAACAAACACATTGGTAGACCTGTGGCAACGATTCATAAAACGGAATAAAAGTTTGCGAACAAGGGCATCAAAAGTATCAACATTAGCCTCCACTTGATATTGACGGACACTGCAATAACGAGGAATACCATGAATACTGCGGTAAGAATCATTGTAAGACACTCGAAGACTTAAATTGACAAGCAAAAAACGTGATATACATGAAAGAAAGTATGTGAAGTGGGGGATGATGACATTGACACAATATTATACAATATAATGACTTTGATACTGCAAATCCATATATTATACTGATATAAGTTTTAAGAAGTCATCTGCAATCATAGACTTCACAAACCCAAATACTTATTAAACTCATACAGATAGAGCGAGTTACTTAATGATAGTAGTATACAGGCGCGTCGCCAGCGGGAGGGAAGGGTTGATACAGGCGCGTATAGACGAGACAGGGTTGTATATACGAGACAGGGTTGATAGTAGTATACACGCGCGTCGCCTTGGTCCTTGAGCATTCCTGTCCTTGGCCTCGAAAGGGTCTGTCCTCTGAAAGGCTGTCCTTGGCCTCAGATTTTTTATGTGTCCTTGGTCTTGGCCACGAGCCTTGTGTCCTCGACTTTACCTCTGTTTAAATTTACAAAACTCGTTCATCGTTGCACATTGTTTATTAAAAAATATCTTTGTTACGTATTCCCAAAACTTTCGAACAAACACACAAAATTAAAATTGGAAAATCACTCAGGCGTGTCGATTCTGACTTCAGTTTTTGGTGATCTAGACTTTACCGCAGCAGGCAGTAGGCTAGTGTTTAAATCGTAAGTCTGGAATGAAATTTCGTGAGAACTTGCCAAATTCTCAAAAGTTTAGGGGACCTACGCAAAGTGGTCGCTAGCAAGGCGGTCAGCGATATTTTAAGTCTGTAATGCGGTTGATGGTATCTGATATGGTTTTGCATAGGCTATAATATCATTATATTATTCTCCTGTTGGTGTTACAGTCACGTCTGACAGTCTTGGATTGAGGACGAGGTTGGTGACCTTGGTGTTGTTTTGGATTAGAGTAGGTTTAAGTTTGGGTTAGCACCTTTAACAGGTTAAGACTCGATATCTATCTCTAAATTAACTCTAACCTAAATTTAACCTATTTCTAATTTTGAGGTTGGGCCTGTGACGTCAAAGGACTGTCACCAAAGAAATGAGAGAATATTACGGTACTTAGATAGATAGATTTAAGATTGTTTATTAGTAGACCTAATCACAACTCACAATGTCAGCTGCAACATACGGTACCATATTCTAATACAGAGTACCATAACGGTATATGTTAGGCCTGTATAAAGTGCAAGCCAAAGTCTCACACTGTGGGAGGACAGTGTAGCAAAAGAGTAAAGCTCACTTAATCAATTACACCCACATAATAATAAAAAACAAAAAAAATTTGGGCTACTGTATCCTTACATTAATAATTACCGTAATTCAAGAAACAAGGCACAAAGTTCACAAGTTAACTTAAAAAACAGGGCAAAACGAAAAAGATTTGAGATAGGCCTATACGGTATAATAATAATGTCACAAAAGAAGTGTGTGCCTAAGAACTTGCACAGATAAAAGCCGAGATACAACGTAAAAATCAACCATTGAGAATTTTATACCACTACTTAGTTTCTATCTTAATGTTTTAGGATATTGCTTCAAAACAAAGAGCATTAGCTCTTTGCAGTGTAGGCTATGTAGGGTGCCACCGAAGTCGTCCCAAAATACCGCCGTAGTGAGCTTATATCTGAAATTAGGGTTGGGTTTAGCGCCTTGCTTAAGGGGTTTAGTTAAGTTTGGGGTTAGGGTTAAGGAAATCATCCTAAGTTAGATATGAGTTGGGATTAGCGCTACCTTGGGATTAGGGTTAGGTAGGTCAACTTGTTCAAGGGACGACTTCGGTGGCATCCGGCTACGTAATGTTTAAAGTCAGTTAACACCATGGATAAAGAAAGACAAATTGAAGCAAGCAAATAACACAAGACACAACAGAAATTTCAGCAAGCAAATCTGAAATAACACATGACAAAAACAGGCAAGCCAGAACAGAGAAGCGTAGCATAGCTAGCATGTGGTACCCACTCAAATAAGGTTTACCCAACCCAGCCACAAACTAACTTAACTCAACCACACTAATAAGACTACCCTTCTACCCCAAAATGTATCGGTATGGTACCAAATATTAACCTCAAGCAACTACAGACCATACAAAAAAACGAAACAGAAAGCAGCATTCCACGATAAAAGACACAGCAGAAGAGTGAGGGTTGGTTAGCAACCAAAGATTTTGCAATTAATATGATGTAACATATTAAGATGATCCCCTTACATTTTTCTGTGAGTGTGACGTATGTGTGATTTTGTTTAGCCTTATGACTGATTGTACATAATGCTTGCTTTTTGTTCGTTTTTGTAAAACAAAAACTAACGATGATGTGCTGGAGGTGGTAGCTGACTTTGATGACCATTGTGGTCTTTTCGCTACCTCCTTGTCAAGTACTTACTAGTGAAAATTGTTTGGGTAATGCATAGGTGGGCACAAGTCCGTTAATCGTTAATCCGTTAATAACGAAGCTAACTTTTTCACTTACTCGTTAATCCGTTAAAAAGTTTTTTCATGTTAACGGACTAAATTAACTTCCGTTAAGTGCTGTTAACGGACTAAAGTAACTTCCGTTAAGTTCTGTTAACTTCCGTTAAGGTTTTTATCGTTAATATCTTGCAGCTTCGTAGAGCATTTGAACTTGTTTTTATCTTGAAATTAAATTAGACTGTAAAATGTAACTTTCAAAACACAAAAAGACCACCTTTGCAATAAATATTTCCTTACAATCAGCTCAACAGTGTCAATACGTGTTGTAGAAGCGATTGAATAAAACGAAATGTAAATTACACGCAAAATGTTAACGGATTAACGGACTTTATTAACTTCCGTTAATTAAAGCTGAAAATAACGGATTAACGTTAACGGAGGTGTGAAGTTTGTTAACGGACTAGTGGTTAACGAAGCTAACGTTTTGCATTAACTTGCCCATCTATGGGGTAATGTTATTTGTTATCGTAGTGCTTGACGAAATATATTTGAACTTGAACTTGAAGATAATAAGCAGGACGTAGGCTACTATTATCACAAATGGTAAATTAAGACTTTAGAGAAAAAATTTAGAACAGCTGCAAGATATTAAACAGTATCGACAAGTTACAGCTAATGCATTAAGTTACTAGGCAGAAAAGAGAAAACAAAAACAAACAAACAACCAACAAATACACCTGACTACCAAATGAGCCATAGCAATATAGGACTTGAAATCAATCATGTTAAATGATAATCTGATAATGTTTCAAAACAAAATATCTGAAATAGAATGTGTCAATTAATATCGGCTTTAGCAAGTATCGGCAATTTTTTTGGAATTGGCATCAGTAAAATATGGCTGATGCTTGCTGATTCTTTAAACATCACAACATTGCTAATTTTTTCCAATCAGATCGTCTTGCATTTGTATTTTTTATCAGACAGAAACAATTTTCTGTTTACGAAAGCGTTAACACATGTTACAAAAGGAAAAGCTACAAATCATAACAGAACAAATGAAACAAAGTTTTTTTGCGAGAGCATTGCTTATTGTTTTGCTCAATTGAATATTGTGCAACATGTTTTGGATTTCAGTGTTTACGCCTTGTTTGCGAAGCGTTGCTTTAATCGAAACACAACTCCACTTAAAAAACTTGTCCACCATGCATGTAAAAGTTATAATAGTAATCAAAGAATTGGAATCAACATTTTAACACTGAACAAGAATCAGTATCGGCAAAAATTATGGTATGGGTACATCCCTAATCTGGACCATTTGTTTATATTTTTGAGTATGTCAATAAATTAATAAAATAAAGCTTGTAGGTGATGGTCTAAAGTTCGTCAAAAACGCTATTTTTTGTGAAAGGTAAGACATCATCGGTAACTCATAGTGATATTTTAACTTGGAACATCATAACGAGATTACTTCATTACAACTAGTATTATACATTAAGATTAGCTTAAAGAGAATACCGATACTTACTAAAAATTATTTCAACTAAAAATTTATTATCAACTAAAACGCCAAGACCAGAGATGGAGAATTAAAGAGGTAAACTATATTTGTGGTTTTCACACCATGCAGCATGAAAAACAAGGCACAGACATTGAAAAAGAAAAAATTAGGGTGCACTGGCCTAAATTTGCTTTTATTTATTTTCATTTTTCTATTTATGTAGCAAACCAATGATCTAGGTGCTATGCATCACCTCTAATTAATCACAGTAAAAAGAAATATACATCTCTGGCAAAATCTGTTGTACAGTGACAATCTGCAATGACAGATGACAAGCTTACATACTGCATAGACAAATAATCATAATAATATTTAGAGTTGAAATTGTTTTAGTTTAATTGTATTTTTTTTACATTATCTTTTTATATTCCTTTTAAAAATGAGTAGAACTTATTTTCCAAAGGACTCTGATGCATTCCATATTTGAACGTCAAATAGTAATCAGATTCTTTCAGAAAATAAATTTTAGCCTACTCATTTTATTGTTTTAAAAAGGAATACGAAAAGATAATACGAAGTGACTTGGATGCTAACTGGCTAATAGGAATACGAAAAGATAATACGAAGTGACTTAGATGCTAACTGGCTAATAGGCAAAAGAATGCCGACATGCAGTCCTATTTGTCTATTAATTGAGCAGACCTAAGCAGAGGTAAGTTATGCCAGTACTGTGTGCAGAGTAAAAAAGTATCGCAATACTTTTTTTAGTACAGATACTGGTACGTGCAGTACTCCTTCAAAAATGGTATCGAAGCCCTGGTACCATGGTACTTTTTCATGAAAGTATCATTTGGCATTTTCAGTTTTTTGTTATCGCTTAATGATTGAAAATCAAACTCTCTCTCACTCTGTTTGAACTTGGGCTGATAAATTTTTAACTCCAAAATATATTGTTACGCTTCACTATTAAGAACGATTTAATGTTTAAGTGTGCTTGCCAACAATGGGAATGTAATTGCAACATCTCTGCATCCAGAGTTTTGTATTACTTCTGTGATGACAATCGAAGACAAAAATGATAAAACTCGTTTGTGTATGAAGGAATGCAGCAAACAGTCAAAGCCAAAGTAGTTAGCGTGTTACAAGAGAAATTGAAAACGTAAAATGCTTTTAACAAGAGCAATAATAATATGAACAAAAGTAACAAACTTTTTAATTTTTTTTACAAAACAAGCGTAACACTTGCCGAGACAGTACTACAAAGATTTTTGAAAGTATTTTTTTCCACCGAAAGCCTTAACTGCAAATTAGTTCATCTTCTGTTTAACTTTCAAAATGATGCGCTGAAAAATCTCTTTATTTGATACAAATACAGCACAGCAATGAATGTGAGTGCTTTGATAGAAAAAACATATTAACCAGTTACCTTTTTTTACATGGAGTATTTGACCAACAGCATTTTACATGAGTAAGGGGGGCAAAAATGCTTTGCCTATCTAACTCATAAATCAAAAGTAATCAAAACACCAAATTTGGTATGCTGGTTAGTGTTACCTAAACTTTTTTGGAAAAATTGGTTTTTGAGTTTATAACCTCTCAATGATGTCACAGCCATATTTTCAAAAAAAATGATGTCATTTTTGCAATTAGGTTACAGGCGTTCAAATTTTATATTCCTATCTAATACATAGGTTTGTTTTTTGATACTGCCATATAAAATGCCCCAGTCAAGTTGGTTACATTACAAAAATGTTTCATGACATTTAAGTTAAATATTGGCCAAAAAATGCTGAGATTTTGAAAAGTGACACTGGGAAACCTCAAAATTGGAAAACTTTCTTGAAATTTTTTGGAATTATTTGTGACAAAACTTGGCTCAAAGTCAAGTTGATTGAAAAAAAATTTGCAAGGGATTTATCCCCCAAAAAAACAAAAAAAACAAAAGGGGCTAAAATGTTTCCTTTGTAAAATAGAATTAAAACCTGAAAGAGTTGGGTTGAGTAAGAAATGGATGATCATTTTGAGATGATAATTTTTCGCAAAGCATAACTGGTTGCTCGTAATCTTGGTTTGTTGTGCTTTTTTTCTTTAAAATTGCTTAGTTTTTAAACAAATGTTTTTCAAAGATTCTAGGACAATTAAGTTGAATTATCAAAAAGTATCGTACTGAGTACCAGTACCATGGTACTCTTTGAAAATTGTACTGGTACTTTTAGAAAGTATCCTGCAGCCATGCCCACTTCTGAAGCTAATCATTAGGCCTACTTATACAGATCAACTTCCATCTCGTTATGTGATACTGATGCCTATCTAAAATAAAAGGCAGTGGCTATTTTGCCTCCAGAGGCAGAATAGTCACATGCTATTTTGGCTCTAGAGGCCGTTGACTTAGGCCTCCCTAAGTGTAACAGAGGCAAAATACTACAAAATAGTCACTTCTAAAATGAAAGGAATTGATGATTGTTGCTAGATCTAGCCTACTTACATACCTATTTAAAAATTGAGCTAGCTCCATGTACTCATACAGCTTCTACCATTTGATCTTTCAATAATAGCTCACAATTTTTACTGATGCAGGGTGTACCCAGGTACCCAGTAGTGCTGAGAGTGAGACTAAGTACCGTAGGGCTACTTACCCTGCCAGTTAGTACTCATGCTCAGTGTCATTGTCAGTACTGGTAGTTTGCAATTATCTAATGAAAATAATGAGTGAATTCAGAATGAATTGCTTTGGTCATGCTGTGTTTGCTAGCAAGTTTTAGCTCTGTTTATTTTCATTATTTGACCCGATTGGGCCTCGAACTCACATTTACAATTCTTATTTTTTGCAGCAACTTGAAAAAGCATTTGTCTGCAGCTCAATTGCACATTACTTTGTCTCGTTTTGCCAAACTTTAGATAATACAGACACAAATTTATTTATTTATTGCATAGACACAAATTTAGTTCCTCTCGTGGGTATACCTTCGTTCTGACTAAGATATCAGAGAGATCACAAGTTTGGTACTTTGTACCAGCTAATTATTTAGATGCAATGTGGATGGTGTGACTCATATTGCTATATGTTGTGTATGATTGTTTTGATGCATATGTATCGATTGCAAAATTGTTATTGTCTTGATGCTATGACCAGCTGCTACTTGAAAGGGTTTCCGGACCCAGTGAGGTTTCATTTTCAGGGTGGTTTTTCTTTCCTCACCATGCTCTGTTGAGCTAAACATAGTTTTGGGCCGGTTGCGCCACCCGTTGACCACCTACATAACCGTGCCTGGCCTTGCACTGGTCACTGTCCTCTCTTTTCTCTTTATCAATCATTCGAACAACTACTCCAGTCGTTAGTTTTACTTCCATCTTGTGTGCCTGCATGTATGTTGATGATTGTGATTGATTAGGCCTATAATGTACTTTGAGCTGGTGTGACAGGTGTAGCAACCATGCAAATAAAAGTCGCTTTTTTGTGTTTAGTATCCTCTGCATGTCTTAACGTCTGACATTGTGTCGCTACTTCCTTTTCCTGACTCTACGTGTTATTATTGTGTTACCATGCATTTGCTATTGTTGTGGTGGTCAAGAATAAAAAAAAGAATGAATGAATATTTTTTTCATGATTTTGCATAGTTGCTATCCACTTTGGCACTGTATCACATCTTGTTTCTTTCTTGATTTTGACTGTATGGCAGTTGGACTTTAAATTTCTTTTAAAACTTCAAGCAAAGACTTAGCGATTATTCTTATATATTTGTAATTTTGGGAAACTTTTGGTTAATTTTTGCCTTGTCGATTTTATTTTGACCCGAAAAATTTTGACATATTTTTTTGTTGTTGAGAAAATAGAATTGTCAGAGCGGTGACGACTGAGCACCTTGACATTCTTTCCAGAACACGTTCAACACTTAAGTTACAAGTAGGGACGTTCATTCTAGTATTTTGATTCGATTCTGATTTCTAAATAATGCAAAATCTTTTTTTGATGCAACCAAATCGAAATACTCGCGCTAAGTTTTTAGGCAACGCTGCTTTGTAGGGAAAAGAAACTTGCATCACGTGCATTGTTATGTAACAGTGTCATTTAATTGCTTCGCATGATGAATAGAGAGATGGTTATTACAGACAGCGCTGCTGTCATGCACACTCGCATGCTTGGCTGTGTGTATTGTCGTAAATGCACTCAAAGAAAAGCCACACGTTCGCCTTACTGCTTTTTCGCAAGTCCCACGTGCAAATAAACAATTGCTCTAAATGACTAACATTTATGATTTAATGGACCTTCAGGTTTTTTTTCTTGTGTGGCTTTTTACGTGCTTTAAGTTTTAAGTACAGGGTGGGCCAAAAAAATGTTACCACTTTTTATATTCTAACCATTTTCAAAATTACTAAGACTTTTGTTTCATATTCCTGCTCTTAGGAGAAAGCAGGGAGTCAATATGAATAACGTCATTTACCAGCAAGATGGTGCTCCTCCACATTGCTCAAATGTCTCACTGGATTTCCTCAACGAGTACTTTCCTGGAGATAGACTCATCTCACGGCGTACGAACAACCCATGGCCTGCCTACTCTGCTGATCTTTCTCCCGCAGACTACTTCCTATGGGGGTACCTGAAGGAGAGGGTGTACTACAACAACCCACAGACCATTGAAGCCCTGAAGACCAACATCTATCAGGAAATTCGAAGAATCCCTCTTGAGATGTGCAGCAATGTCATCACAAACTTCAATGTGCGTGTTGCAGCTGTACTCCACAGAAGAGGAGCTTGGATTGAACTTGTTATCAATTATTGAACTGTGTAAGAAACAAGAGACAAAGTGAAAAGACTTTGTTATCAAATTTTAATTGGATATTTTTGTTAAACATCTGTGAAAAAAAATTTCGAATAAATGTTCATTTTTAAAATTTGTGTATGGATTAAAAGTGGTAACATTTTTTTGGCCCACCCTGTATTTGTTTACTTATCTGCAAGCTTTTGATTTTGATTAAATTTTTCGTTAGCAGCACCAACATCTTGTCATCATATGTAAATAGTAAATCGAAATTAGGAATCGAAATACTGGAATCGAAACCTTTGGTTTGGAATTGAATCGAAATTAGCAAAGAATCGGTAATGAACATCCCAAGTTACAGGCCATTCTGTAACAAGTTTTAACCAATAGCTTACCATATTGCCGTTGGTTTGAATAATAGCTTAGTTAACGTGATACTTTCATTGTTAGATACTTCAAAGCCATAAGTTTAATTGTGAAAGCTAAAATGTTTAAAGCTGGAAAAAACGTGGTTATATTTTTGTTCTTCTGCTCTGTTGCCTTTGGTCAAACAACACCTGATAGTACAGCTACAGATTCTGTTAATTCAGATACTACCACAAGTTCTAGTACTACTGCTAGTGCTACTACAAGTATTGCCACCGACACTGCTGCTAGTGGATCATCAAGCGTGCCTAGTGCTGGTACCCCCCATGCTGCAGGTACTACTGACGTTACCAGAAATACGAAAAGTTCTACAGCTGTTCCAAAGACAGAAACCACCACGACAACCACTCCAGCTACAACCAAAGCAGGTTCCAGTTTTGACGGAGGAAGTTTTGTTGGTGGTATTGTTGTTGGGTGCATGATTGTTTTGCTGGTATACTTTTTAGTTAGATGCCTTCGTCGTTCAAAGAAACCAAATTACAGCAGTCTATAGAAAAATTACTAGTAATCGTAAATAGGCTTTGTACTATTAAAATGTCATTTATTAATATTATTCCAGGCATGCATACTCTACTGAAAATATATACATATTTTATTGATCAATTTGACTCAATGGTTTTCGAGCCATAGGCCAACAATCCCACATCTATAATTTTAGTAAAAAGTTTTGTGTACTGTGTTAGTGGTGATGGTCCATGTTCTACTATCTATATTTAATGCAAATTTACATAGTCTGCTAATTTTCAACATGAATGATTTTGGTAGCCTACAAATAGATCTTCAAGCAATATCAGATATATACTGTAACATAAGCATAATTTAAAAAGATGTGCTATTGAGAAAGAAACAAATAATAATGCAGTTTCAAATTTACTGGTACAGTAAATGTGGTTAAATTCTTTAAATCTCAAAACTTGTAAAAAATATACAATGGGTATAATGATGCACTAGTGTTGATAATTAAGGAAGAGTTTCTAATATCTGCACAGCATTTGTTTGTTTTTTGGCGGAAGTGGTTAAAAACTGCTACGCCTGACATTATCGATTTATGCAAGTAGATATAAGATGTTCCATATAAACTTTGCAGTATACATACCTACAGGGTGTTTTGAAATTAGGCCCCCTGCACAGCTTACATAGACTTTAATTAGGTTTTCTTTAATAGTCGTTACATGCTTCGGTGTAGCACGGCAAGTATAATGAAAGATTAAATTTTGATTCTTTAAAAGTCTAGTTCGAAGTTTATTAACGCAAGTTTCCACTGAGCTATTTTTTATTTTAATGTTTTTATTTTCGTGTCAATTAACTGAATTAAAACTGGCCAGTTGGTCAAGCAGTAGCGCGTTTGTCCCAGTTGGTTGATCAGTAATGCATTTGTCTCTAGGCAAAGCTGGAAATGCCATTGCATTCTCAGAACTTCTGATGTAAATTTTCATAAATGATTGCGTGTGTAGTCATCTCAAACTGTGCTTTTGAAAGGCATAAGGGAAACTGCAATGGTTTACCAAGTTATTTTCTTATGCACCTGTGATGGTTTCTTGTGGAAGTGCTTGGGAAAATAAAGTTTAATTCTCTGCCATTTGCAATTTGTGTAAATCATACTCCTCAAGAATGCAGGCTCTAATTTTTAAACACCCTGTATATCATAGGACTGTAGTAGTGTAGTACTCTATAATGTTGTTTATTTTGGGGAGATGAATTTTCTGTCTGCAATTTTTAAACAGTTTATATGGGTAGTTGGGTACATACTAGTGATAATTTTTCAAACAACACAATGAAAAATTGCTGTATTTTCAGACTATAAGGCGCACTATTAATAATAACCTTTATTGCTTTCATTTTCTTATATTAGATGCACTAACTGAAATGCAACTTGAAAAGCTCCAAAAACTGTTAAAAAGACTTAAATTATATTGTGAAGAAAAAAGAGCACCCATCACCTTATCTATGTATAAGGCACACTTTCAGTTTTTTTAAATTTTTATTATTTTAGGTGCGCCTTATGGTACAAAAAATACGGTAACTCTGAACTACGTCAAAAACAGCAGAGCCTTGGTTTAGGTTAAAAACACTAGGTTAGCCATAAAAACAGTGTATAAAATTTATAAATCTACTTCATCCATCATCAGTAAAAACTAAAATCTTATTCTAATTGAATAATAATGGACATAGTTTTTACGAATGATGAATATAGTGAAATCTAAACGATTTAAAAATTTTACTGTTATGAATAAAATTTTGCTGTGTTTAACCAAAGAAATAAAATTGCTGTATTATTTAATCTGCACCGAAGAAATTACCTGTCTGAGAATATTATACTGGTATATATACTTTTTTTAAGAGATGTTGACAATAATTGTTCACGTAAATACAAGATTAGTCATTGAAATTGTTTTTATTGGCTCATGATTAACCCCACTGGCAATAATTTTCTTGCAAGAAGGTGCTATTTTTTGTGAACCTAGTCAAACATTGTTGTAGTTTTTGTCAGGGCTCAAACTCAAAAAAACTGTTGTTTTGCTCAACTCAAAAAAAGTTTTTTAAATTGTCATAAAGAAATATTTTTTGTTGATCTTGCCATGTGAATTAAGATTGTCGTTCACTTGTTTATACCGTAACAATCTAGAGAAACAGCGTGTATACAAACGGAGAACGATTAAGTCAAAAAGTAGACTTAGAATTCTTGTCAGTCTAAATTTGAACTAAAAAAACGATATTTTTGTTGAACTTGAACTCGAAAAAATTATATTGGAGAACTCAAACTTGTTCTAATGGGCTGAACTTAAACTCAAATAAAAATCAATCGAGTTTGCAACCCTGATTTTTGCGTGTTTTTGCCATGTGAAAGAAAGCCACAGATAATTTATGATTTTCGACATAGTCAGACCAATATCTAGCCTAAGCAAAGTAAATAATTGAAATAATCGTTTGCTTACACTTGCCTCGCAATTGATTGAAAAATGTCATCGATGCAAACAAAATGTGCTTACACGAACATTTTTTCTTGATTGTTTATTACCAAACTTGTAGGAAAATGCGATTATGTGGTTGGTTTTGAAATTTTTAAAACTATTTTTCAAGGAAAAAGCAATTTGCAAGTATGTTTTTAAACCTTTAAAGTTAATGCAAAGGTATGATTTTTTACTGAGACAGTAGCATCTTGAGATTTAACAAAAGCAAACCAGCTGAAGTGCTGAATATTTCAGGTTACTTGCTACACCTTGTTGCAAGCAAATTGTCGTCAGTGGGACACCACCATTACTACGACGAACTTGTGTCTGTGTTTCTTGTTTTTTCCCTTTACTTTCCGTCATTGCTTTGTTTTTGGTTTGATAATTAAAACACTTTCAATGTGGAAATTCTCATACCTTTTACAATTTGAACGTAATTGTTAACTTAATTTGGTATATTGGTCCAAAGTTTTTTAGTTCCACTATACAATGTACTTAGATGAACTACTGTGCTTGTTTTTTTTGTTTTTTTCACAAAATTAGCGTGATAAAATGTCCAATTTCTGGCAAAACTTTTGTTTAACTTTGCTAATTTTTGAGATTAGCTTTATTATTGTTACTTTTTGATTAATATGGGCCTACATACAGGGTATTTTAAAATAATGCCCCCCTCTCTGCAACCTATGTAGAAATTGATTAGGCTTGCTTTGATAGCCTACTTTGAAGTTCATTAACTTAAGTTTTTAGTGATCTGTAAATTTTTTTATCAAATAACTAAGTTAGATAAACCCTCTTGATTTAAGGAAAATTAGATGGATTGATAAACCTGTGCTAAGCTGAAAATAACATTGCATTCTAAGCACTTCTTTCCTAAATGTTCGTAAAAGACTGTGTACTCATCTTAAAGGGTGGTTTTGTAGGGCATGTAGGAAACTGCAACGATTTACTTAGTTATTCTCATCGACGCGATGATTTGTAGTGGAAGTGCTAGAAAAAATAGTTGCAGTCGCTGCCTTGCAATTTGTTAAGATTATATATGGTTTACGACTTTTAATTGCGGGAGTTTTAGGCGTGGGAGTTTTATGCATGGGAGTTTTAGGCACGGGAGTTTTATACTTCGAGACTTTTAGGCAGCAGAGGTAAAAATTTTTTTTCCAACATTTTTTCAAAAAAATTCAGAAGAATTTTTTTCAAAAATTTTTTTGGAAAAAAGTTATTTAAAAAAAAATAATTTTTGTTTCAAATAAAAGCTTTTTCCAAAAAGAAAAGTTTTTCATACAAAAAAGTTTTACTTCGCTTAAAATGTTAATATTTTCGAAGCTTTTCATCTGACTCTTGTCAAGAGGAATTGTCAGAATAGAGAGCGCAGGAAAAGGAGTGGCTATGGGAAAAAGCTGTGCAGTGATTGGCTGGAAAAGGATGGATGAGAGCGTCCTTTGTGTACAACCTTAACGAATCCTTTTTGTCGACAGAGGGCGGGGTTAGAAGTTATGATAAAAGTGACATTATTGAAAAAATACAATAAGAAATCAATTTTTTGTAAAATTTTTTTCGCTCTTCCATCTATCTGCTTTTTTGAGGTCACTTTTGTCAAAACTGCTTACCTCGCCCTCCACCAACAAAAAGGATTCGTTCTCAACTTAAAGGTTGTACACAAATGACGCTTTCTCATCGATCCTTTTCCAGCCAATCACTGCTCAGCTTTTTTCTATAGCTGCTCCTTTTCCTGTGCTCTCTATTCTGACAATTTCTCTTGACGAGTGTGAAATGAAAAGTTTAGAAAATATTAACATTTTAATCAAAGTAAAACTTTTTTGCTTGAAAAAGGTTTTTTTTTGAAGAAAAGCTTTTATTTGAAAGAAAAATATGCTTTTGAAAAAAAACAACTAAAAAAATTGTTTTTATTGAAGAAAAACTGTTATTTGAAACAAAAAAAAATTTCTTGAAAAAAAATTTTTATTTGGAAAAAAAACCCTGGTGCTAAAAGATTCGGTGTATAAAGTTCCGGGACCTAAAAGTCCCGGTGCATAAACATACTATGCCTTTATGTTCGTGCCTAAAAGTCACGGTCCGGATTATATACCCCTCAAGAATGCAGGTTATGGGGTAGGCAGGTGAAGGCCCCACAAAATATCAATAATTTGGCTGAATATTTGGATGAATTATTGTTCTAAATCTGTACAATATTAGTGTATCCTCTTAGAGGGGGGCTTTAATTTTGAAACATCTTGTATTTGATTCCATTTTTGTACTTCATTTAAGTGTTTTGTAATTTTGCAAGGTTTGTTGAACTCGTGTTTTAAAACAGATTTATAAAAGCTGTGTTAAAGCAGCTGGCCTACATACAATGCACTTAAGTTTTTTGCCAGTTGTGTTGTTGGTTTTCAAATTTGGGTATTGTCGAGTTAAAAAAAAAAATTAATTGGATATTCTCAGGATACTCCATTTTAGAATCGAGATTTTTGATGGTTATAACATAAAGAGTAGCCATTTTCTGTTCTCTCAAAGAGGAAACAAAAAATGATCAAACCATTCTTCATTGTGTATGTATTGCAGTCGTTATCCAAGATATTTTGTTGTTGACAAATATTTTTTCTGTCAGTTTTAATTTTTGTTTTGTACATTTTTTAGATCTAAACTCGTTACTGTGTTTTCACAAACTCGTTTCACTTCTTAGTAGTTTGAGGTTACTTTTTTGAGTCCGCCTACCTTCCAAGCTTATTTAGACTGACGTTTTTTAGCTCAAACACATGTGTTGTGAAGTGAACAAAATTACATTTGCTAAGTCCTATCGAACCAAATCAACTGACCATCAACATTAAGGTTAGAGTTAGTTCGCAGTAAGTTTACGGAGGTCAGATGTCGTGGACCCAATCGTATGGGGTATGATGTGATAAAATAGTTTTCTTGTAATTCAAATGCTGTATATGAAATGTTAGTGTTTTGAATATGAAATTGATCCTCAAACTCTTACTTGCTAAACTAGCTTTGGTAGTCGGGAAGATTAAATTGATTTTAGTGGTAAATCAGCAATTTCATTGGCTTCAAGTATTACCATTCTTTCTTAGCTCTTGTCAAGTAAATCAAAAGTATAATGGAGCATCACAAGTCACACCTTGCAGTAGTTTTAAGTACTACTGAGCAATCGAGTATTAAATTAATATGAAACTTTTTTTTTATCCTTCGGAGGTAATTTACTTTTTGATATCTGACCAGAAACAAATTAACAGTTTTTGTTTAGGAGACGGAAAAAAGATGAAAATATTTTGCATATTTTATATGCATATTCAAAGTTTTTGCATGTTTGTTTGTGATGAGAAAAAGGATCACAATATGATTAAATGAATAATCAAAAAGTTATATCCAATCTGGATGTTTAAAAACTTGGGGCAAAAAAAAAAGATCTAGGTGATTGGTCCTCTATGATAGATTACTAAGTTACATGAGGTTTATTGATCAATCATATGTTGAATTTTCTTACATTTGGGGTTTGTAACCAGTTTAACGAGTGCACTAAATACTCTTTTGCTGAGGAGTAGTGGCCCAAACATCTTATTGCTTCAATGTTTTGTTTTTGTATGTGTAAGTTTCACTTGTCTTGAAAATTATAACTGTGTTTAATAGAAAGTTTGAAAGTGAATTTGGTTGTTTTTTGCATCATAGTAGCAGTTTCTTACGTTTTATTTACACAATGCACTAAACTAAATATGTGTTGTTTGCTAGTGAAACTGTTCATGCTACAAAATCGTGCTTTATGGCATTGCAAAGATAATTAACTTTGCTATTTCATGCAAGTAGGCGGTTTTCTAATTTTGTAACGATTGATTTCAATTAAGTTGACTTTGTAAATGCATAATTTAGTAGCTTTGACTGTAATTTGCCAATCCGTGTCTTTTCTGTGAATTGCATTTGGTATTGAATAACGAATATCTGACATACTGTAGATCGATCTAATTTTTCAATCTCATTTCTGAACTACTTTGTGAAACCACTTTGTTGATGCATGCTAAGTACGCAACCATTTATTCTTGTTATTGACTGGCCAATCCCAACATGATAGGATATATGGTAACTGACTGCAGTGAATTGATATTGAACAAACTGGCCACTAACTCTCCATAACTTAAGGCCGGATTTATGGCACAATGTATGGCACAATGCCGGGAGCTCCGCGCTTGGATGGGAGAACCTTTTTTTGATCTTCACTGATATATGGCTGGAAAATGCAGCTTATAAACCAAAAGTGCCAGGGGCCCCACACAATGTAAATCGTACCCTGCCCTAACCCTTATGTTAATGGTCAGTTTGTTCACAGTACTTATATCTAGACGTTTCAAATGCTTGTCGTTGTGCATATATGAAGACAAACAGGGTAGTTTATGTACAACTTTTTATATTGCTGTGTACGGTACCAGTACATATAGACTGTATATATTTTTCAAATTTCGCTCATTTGGCTTTCATACGTAATTCCAGTGATAGAGTAACGAAGCCCAAGTTTTTGTTCACTTTCAATGAAATTCCAATTATTTCAAAAGTGTTGTTTTGTATAAGCGTGTCTTCCTTACTTGTATCTTTCAGTGTAATCCATTGTCACTGTTTTGCAGGATTAGTTAGTTGGTGAATATGTCTACTGTATTCGTTAGAACGAGGGCAAGTTCGAAGGTTGGCGTTGAGTATGATCAGGAGGGGAAAGAGATTGTTGTCGAAACTCGAGAGGATGAAGAACAACAGGCAAAGTTTGTTGAGATTATTGACTTACTGGTGGCTGCAGGCTACTTTAGGGCTCGCATCAAGGGCCTATCGTCTTTCGACAAGGTTGTAGGTGGCATGACATGGTGTGTCAGTAACTGCAGTTTTGACATTGATGTTGACTTGCTATTTCAAGAAAACTCAACAATAGGTCAGAAAATTTCACTCACAGAGAAAATTGTCAGTGTTTTGCCCAGGATGAAGTGCCCTCACGCCATTGAACCTCACCAGATCCAAGGACTTGATTTCAAAAGCATCTTTCCTGTGATCCAGTGGCTGGTAAAGAAGGTTATCGAGACTAGAGAGGAAACTGGGGACCATATTCGAGCCTACAGCATATCACAGTTTAGCAAACATTACAAAATGCCTCAAGATATTGCTCAAAAAGAACAGGACCTGTTGATGCACGATGCGATTGGGACCCTAAGGAGTATATACAGACCGCTACGAAAATACAGAAGATCAGACAAGCAGTCTTTGACTACTGAGGAAGCGTTGGTGGCATCAACCTTATTAGAATACGGGCAAAGAGCTGCTGTCCGCAAAAAGGCGACTCAAAACGAAGGCGAAGAAGATGGACAGGAGACATCTGATCGTCCAGCTAAAGAATCGTCAATCACTGAAGAAATTGTTGCAGGATTTTCTAAAATCTCAGTCCGCGACCAAAAAGTAAGCGCAGAAGACGAAGAAGAAGATATCAGAATAGCTCAAGAAAAAACAATACAAGCTCTCATGGGCGAAATGTCAGAAATAAGTGGTCGAGAAATCGAAGGAAAGTTGGCTTCCAAAGTTATCGGTTCCATTGTAGAAATGCAGTCAAATGAAATCCAACAAATTTCGAGCATTTTTGCTCAAAAGAAAGAAGACATAACGGAAGCACTCGCCAACAAGCCCCCAACTGTGGCCCAGCAGCATCAGAAAGTCGTTGCAAGACTACAAGAAAAAATCTCAGTTAAAACCGAAGCTTCCAAAGAAGTCCAAGCTCAATATGAAAACGTCGAGAAGGAAAAGACCGAACTTCAGAAACGCTTGACGGAGGCAAAATCACAAAAAGAATCTGTTAAAGAAGAAATGAAGGAGCTTGAAGAAATAGAAATCAACGCAGATGGGGAGACTCTACAAAAGCTAAAGGATCTGATTGCTCTTAACGAAAACCTCAAACAGCAAGAGTCCCAGTTCAAGCGCCAATGCAAAGAAGAGGCTACGTCAATGAATGAAAAAATAGAAGAACTTCAGCAAGAACTAAATGATCGTTCGTCGGTAGAAGACAGCAACAATTCATTGGTGGAAAAGCAGTGGAAAGAAGATTCAGAAAAATTGGCCAAAATTCGACTTCTTCTTGCAGCAAAAAATCGTCAAGTTGCGTCGTTAACTCGAAAAATAGACGAAGTACCTACCAGGGCAGAGCTTACTCAGTATCAGAAGCGTTTTGTGGAGCTTTACGAGCAGGTAAGAATCCAAAAATCGATTGTTTTTCAGCGGATTGTGTTTAAATTGAGGTCAGAGTTTGGATTGCTTTTATCACAAAACCGAATTAACAAAAAAATGTGCTTTAAAGTTTTAAAAAACTTGTCAAGACAAATTTTATTTTGTCGTTCAGTAACAATATAATGGCAGTCATAAAAAATTGAGTAGATTTGCGGCATGTAAGTTGCAAAAGGACCTTGCGGTCATCAAGTCGAGCAACCACCCTGATTGTGTAGAGAACTTCCTAATTTAGCCAGTAATATCGAGATTTGAATATTTTTTAGTAAAATGCACCGCTGTTATTATTTACTGGCACGTCATCGGCCAAACCATTTTGTTCAGCCTCATGAAAAATCGGAAGATCTAAATAATTATTGCGAGACGTGCGGGTGAACCTAATTGCTACTGATTTAGCAGAAAATTTTTATACTGAATTTTAAATCTTTTACAAGATGACACCCTAATTTTTTGAGGAATGGAATTTCAGACCTTGACTCTCTAATAATTAATGCACCTTTGCAATTTATTTGTTCGGTAGCGTGGAATATGAAGATTCGTGTTATCACTGGATTGTCTCATAACTCGGCTCGAATGTTCAACACAACAGTTTTACGAAAATAATTGCGAAACAAATTACGAGTTTTGTTGGTTGTATAACTAACAATGAACAAATTTAGCGATTTGATACTTTAGTGCAGGGCTTCCCAAACTTTTTTGCTCGCGACCTCCTTTAATTAAGTTATGTTCAATTAAGTTTGGGTCAGATTTTTATTGATTGTTAGATACAAACTGCTGTCTGTTATGAAGATAAGAGTGAATCAAATTACATAGTTGCTCAGTTTCTCGAAAGTTTTTCATGTGACACTGTATCGAAAGCTTTCCTTAAATCGACAAAAGATAAAGCTGTACCACAAGATTCATTAATAATATAGTAACAAGAGGTGACAACATCCAGCATTGCATGCACTGTAAAAATATTACTTTAAAATTCATATTGGTTTTCTTAGATAACATAGCGTTTTTTTTTGAGTCCTGCATACCGAATTTTTTCAATAATTTTAGAAAAACAAATGAGTATCAAAATGTGCTGGTAATTCTACATTTCATCTTTTACTCCTATTTTGTAGATGGGGCGACCCTGGCAATTTAGCAATTGCTAGGAAAAATACCTTCAGTATACACGTAGTCTAGGTATAAATTAAGATATAAGGCAGTTACAAATCTGGCTGCTTTAATAAAAAAGGGGTGGATGTTGTGCCCCACTGCTTTATTTATCCAGGAAGTAACTTGATTTAAAATTTCATTATTAGTTGGGGGTTCGAGATAAATGGAAACTGATAACTTTTTTCAAGAAAATATTTAGGTTTATCCGTAGCACAAATTATGCTATCTGCCAAATTAGATCTTATGCTCCAGAAATAATCATTAAATTGATTATTAGCAATAACGTTTGGGTCCTGTGCTCTTTTAACGCAACGAAGGCGGGGGGGGTTTCACGGTTTGGTTTACACGGCAACGCTGATCGTATTATCCCCCATGTTTTCCACGAATTCTTTTTGTTACGTGCAAATTCGGAATAAAAGTAAATCTTCGGATAAGGCTTTGATTCTAGTAAGTGCATTGGAATAAAGTCGAAACAAAGTTTTTTTTAGCTAAAGTACCTTTAATGAAATGAATTCTAAACACGGCATTTTTGCCGTATTAAGTTCAAAATTTCTTTGGTAATCCAAGGTTTACTTGCAAGTTTTCTTTTGCTTCCGACTCGGACGTTCGAGCTGAGCATGCTTGTCAATGATTTCAGCAATCAAATTTACAAACTTATCAAATATATTATTGGTATTGGTACGATTCAAACGGAAATTGTTTGAAATAAGCTTGCCTAATTCTTAATCTAGGTCGTCAGAAAAAGCTTCTGGATAAGGTTTATTTCAGTAGAAAGGAACTGATGATTTTCCACCAAATTTTTCGATTTTGCTAATTTTGCGCATTATTGCGTAACGATCAGTTAGAGAACTAAGAATTACTTGTGTAAATATTGTGTGCGCTATATCATTGGTGATATTATGCTCAATTACTGTTGCCGTTTCATCCGTTACTTTCGTGGGTTTAGTTATAAGGGAAAGCGCTCCCATTACTTGTTATCGTTTGCATGTATCTGTCAGCTTGAGGACAATTGTGATTCGTTTTATTGATGTCAATGTATCGCCAATAATATAAAATAATTTCTTTTCGTCTACGAACTTTTCCAAACAATTCGAAAAACCATGTAAAAACTTGTTTGAGTCTTCGGTTGGATGACGGTTGATGAAGCCAATTAGAATGGTTGGTTTAGATTTTTAACCATATGGATTCCGTCCCATATAGCTGAAAACTTTTGAGCCGAAAGAAGTAAATTTCATACTCAAGTAAAATACCGCACCGCCTGCTTTTTTACCAGGTTTTCCGTTGACGAAATAAAAATCTTGTAGTTGGATGTTTTTGAGAGATTGATTTCTTCGAGAATCGGATAGGCATATTACATCTGGTTTGAAGAAAAGCAAGCTAACAAATTGTGCAAATCGTCAAAGTTTAAGATCGGATATTAAATTACACTAGTACCAGGGAGTCATCACCATTACAAAGATTTGAACTGTTATCATAAAAATTAACAGAGCTGGGCAGAGCGCTATTAGAAGCGCAACCTACGCAATTACGGAAGGTTCGTTGCGGACTAAAGTCTTTAAAATTTGTTGCGCTTTAGTTGCGTTGCGCTTTCAAAATTTTTTTCGGTTAGTAGCGCAATTCTATACATTGAACTTAATTTTGTTCCATTTCCATCGTAATATTGATAAATGTCGGCCTTCTTTAGCAAATTATTTACTCTTTTTCTGTCTAAAATCGCAAAAAAAATGCGGTATGTACATTATGTTTGAAATTTCAATTGCGGAAGTTGGGTTGCGCTTTAAGTTGGTACAAAAATGCCTTCCGCAATTGCGAATTGCGTTGCGCCTCAACTAAATCAAGAAGTTCATTGCGGAAGTTTTGCTGCGCTTCAGCAATTAAAAAAAATTAAATTGCTCATTTTGCGCGGAGCTTTTTCTGGTTGAAGGAGATCGTTGCGCTTTTGATATGATGTTATTTGTGCACACCCCTCAAAATTAATATTGTCACAGTTAGCAATATTAGAAGGTTATCGAATAAAAATTTGGTCGCACGTTTCACTAGCCATGACCGAACAAAAAACAAAGAAAAAACAACAACCACAAACAAGATATGAGTAAAACAAGGACGGTATGAAACTCGCAAAGTTAGTCACAAACAATCACGAAGTTAGTCACAAACAACTTGTCATGCCATTGAGCCTGCGGTACCTCTTGTAAAAACGATGCATTTCTGCAAATTGCATTGTAGTAGAACTCTGTTGTTGAACTCAACTCGTGACGCACTTGCACGAGTTGCCGTTAAAATGTCTCGACCAAACCATACCTATTCTGTGTACAGCAGGATAAAATTCTCACGCAACTGTTTACCAGTTATCTCGACCAAAGCTCAATTCGGCCTATTGGATTAAATTATTTAAGTCAGCCACACTGTCGTTTTTAGTTTTTAAGGTGCTTAGTGTTTATTTTACCAAACTTAGTCGTGCTACAATGTGCTCCGTAGGCGTTGATTTATTATATTTGCCTAACATTTTTCACCGAACAGTTTTACTGTTAGGCGCAGAAACACCAGCATTGAAGAAGGGAACTAATTTGTTATGTGCTGAACGATTCCGGATATTGAATGCATGCCTTTCTCTTCCTCCTACACATTATGCAATGAACAAATGATATAGCTAGTAAAGTCTTTTTGCTATGACTAAGTAATGCAACAAACTAATTATTTTAATTTGATCAAGTTTTTTTATTTTCCGGAAAGCACCAAGCTAAATCTAACGAAAGTTCTGTTTTTGGAACACGATTTTGCACCGAACACGAATGCTCAATTTTGAAAGCACGCTTAGAAGATTCGAATTTGGTTTAAGGTGGTTAGCACTCAGCTGAAATTAGCTGACAGCGACTTCGGTATTTCCAATCCGCAGAATGTGGGGTTTATTTGAACTTTCAAGTCACAACTTACCAAAAAATGACACGTTTATGAGCGGCTTCTGAGTGTTTGGTGTTGTATTGACAAACTTTGCGAGATATGAGACTGTAAGTTACGTATTACTTCAAAGTAACCCTCCCCTGAGATGTTGCCTGTAACCAGATCTAATTTCATTATTATCATCTTTTTCAATTCTTTGAGCTTTATCGCTGATTTTGGTCAGACTAGTTTTAGACAGTTTTCTTCGATGAACTAGTTTTGAGACAACGCGGCTCTATTTTGTATTGTGATACAGTTCTTGGCTATTTAATTCGTTTATTTACAAAACAATTTTCGAGGTCATGTTCAGGGGTGCCCGCAGGGGGGGCAAGTGCCCTCCTGGAAATTAAGATGTCAAAAATTTTTTATGTTTAAATTTGCAAAATATGTCAAATATATCTAAACTAAAAAAATAACCTTTTGTGAAGCTTTTTTGCCATGGTGCAGAGGGCGGGGGCAGGAGAAACAGGATTGCACATTGGTAGTGACTATTTTATCGAAAATTTTCAAGTTAAAGAAAATAAAACGAAAATGGAGAAATATTCATCCGCGCTTTTTTCATTTGCTTTTTTAAGGGTTGAGATTAGGGTTTAAGTTAGGGTTCAATTCGGGGATGGTTTTAGAGTAAGCATTTGAGTTTGGGTTAGATTTAAGTCAGAATTAATAAAAAAGTAGATAAAAATTTCCGGTGAAATAAAGCCTTCCTTGCCCATTTTACGTGAATTATCATACTGCATTTTCTTAAAAGCGAGCGTAAGCAATGCTCCAGGACTAAGCATTGAACTGTTTAATAAAATAATTATCAATATCAAACGTTTCAGCATTCTGTCAATGAGCTCTTATTAGAATCTAAATACAATAAAGTGTTTAATATTTCAAATTTACGCTGCGTTTAAATAAACACTAAAATAATAATTACTCCGCCAATTAATTTTGCCCAGAAACCGAAATCAAAACCAAACTTGCAATCAAAGCGTAGCCAGGGGGACTGTGCTCACTTGCATTGGTCTGCTATAGCCCAAAGTGCACGATAAAAAAAAATGTTACAATTTTTGGCCTTCTGAGGCAGTCTTCGCAGTAATAAGGCCTCTAAAGTTGTTCAAAGCCACTTTTAAAACATTTATTATTAATATTATTATTATCATTCTAAGTATAATCTTTTGTTGTTTTTTTGGGGGGAGGGGGGATTAACTTTTTATCAAAAATACAGCTAACAAATGAATCGATAAAAACTTCAAAACATGGCTTAAAACTAGCAGTCAAAATTGATCGCTTCATGCAAAATGCTTAACGTAAGCTTCATAGAAAAAAACAGTATAGGGGGGGGCTATTCAACATATACTTCATTTAATTTCAACGAGTTTTGGATTTGACCTATGAGTAACGTGGGAGTTTAAAGGAGCTGAGCTATTTAATTCTTTTAAATGGTTTTCAAAGTGTATCAATTTGGTTTTTTAAATGGCTCTAAAAAGATGCGAAATTTGATTCGAATAGAGTTAAAATGGCTATTTTTTTTCTGAAATATCACCAAATTTGCCCAGCAGCTAGAGTTTTGCCCCAAAAGCCCGATCTGTGATATGCTTTAGTTGCACCTGTTTGCTCGGCACGCTGCCCAATTGAGGCATTTTGTACAAAAAAAAAAAAATCATTCCTTAGGTTAGTTACCCCCCCCCTAAACAAAATTCTGGTTGCAATCAGTGGGGCAACCAAGCTTAGCCTCCCCTTTTCCAATTCACTTGGAAAACTTGTCTCACACACAGTAGCGTAGTCGGGTTGGGGGGGCTATAGCCCTCCCCCCCCAATTGACCTGTCGATCAAAATGCAGATCAAGGAAAATACCACGTTTTTAGCGCTTCTGAAACTGTTTTAATCACTGGATTGGACTAAAAAGTGATTTATGGTATTTTTTGAAACATATATTCAGGAGGGCTAATTTGTCAAAAATATAACTCACAAATCTATAAAAATTTGAAAAATGCCCAAAAATAAGCAATCAGAATTGATCGCTAGTGTAAAATCGCTGAACATAAGTTTCATCAACAAATATATTATAAACTCAGGAATAGGGAGAGGGGGGCTATTCAGGGTTAGTTAATTACCAATCACTTCTCTCAAATATCTTCCCATTAGCCCCAACCTCCCAATTATTTTGCTCTATAAAATATAGACAAAATAGATTACTCCGTGTGAGTTTTATTGAACCATAGAATTTTATGATTTACCAGCATGCAAAGAGAACTAAAATTTTACCTTAGCCACCTCCAACGTAGACCATTTATGCAACCAGTTTAATCATGTTTCCACTGCTAATTTCTATGCCACGTTTTAAAAGCATTATTTTTGATCAAAATAGCCCTAAAATTAAAGTTATTTTTGCAAAAAAATGCAAAGTTTTTGAGCGTTGGGGGCTCCGCCCCCAGACTTCCATGCCTCCGGCTGCTGTAGGCTTTGCCACCAGACCTCCATCGTCCTGCTGTTCGGGGCTTAGCTCCTGGACCTCCAATGGTTTTTGACGTCTCCGCTCCCAGACTCCCAAAACAGCCCTCCCCCCTTGCGAATTTTTGGCTACGAACGTTTAAACGTGGTTTGAATTTGATCTGCAAATAAAGGGCTGAAAGGGCTGGGCAATCAAAGAATTTCAAGTAGATTCTTAATATCAGCAACTTTGTTCTATCCAATGGCCTTAAAAACATTCGAAATGCGATTTAACTGACGTTAAAGTGGATATTTTTTTCCAGAAATTGCGAAAATTGCCCAGCGACTGGGGGCTTTGCCCTCAGACCCCCGTCCATAATGCATTTGAATTGCATCAGTTTGCTCAACATGCCGCCCAAATTTGAGCATTTTTTTTAACAGGGTCATGTTAACTTTTGGTACAAATCCCTTAGCAAAATCCTGGTTGCAGCTGTAAGGTTTTGTTTTATCCAGGATATAATGGATACGTCGTTTGCCCCCCCCCCCCCCGAAAAAATTTCTGCGGGCGCCTCTGGTCATGTTATAATAACCCTTGCACGTGTTACAATGCCTCTGGCTCCATGATTCTTAGAATGAAAAATGCTGGTCTTGGAACCTATTTTGTGCTATCGTAAAACCTGAAACAATTCGTTTTAAGCATTTTGATTCTTTTAGGATAACTGTAATCAATTGAGGAGATTGAAAGTCAGATTTCTGCATTATTTATTTTTTCCAGGATCATTTGTTTCACCAATTGAAATATCATTTTTGGTCATCGAAAGTGAATATGGAGTAATGGCAAATGTTAATTTGGCCCTAGCCATTGATTACATTTTATGAATTTGATTGGCCAGTTGGTTGAGCGGTAACGCGTTCGTCTCTGAAGCGGGACGTCGGAGGTTCAAATCTCGGGCCGGTCAAATCGGACAGTGTTGCCAACGGCTCACCACCGCTGCGACATTTGTTCGAAAGCTGTGATGCCCGGGCGCTATGACGCGGAGATGGGGCCCGCCAACTCGTTACACGCTTCGGCGTATTACAGCGAGTATAATAAAAGGTTTGATTGCAGATCGCGTCTACTCACAAAGAAACGAAGCAATTCTATACTATGTACAACACATTGGAAGATGCCCGTCTATATCTGGAAAAAGAAGTCGACTTGCTCGATTCCATCTACGATAATTTTCAAGCAGCTAAAAGTTCTACTTCAAATATGGTGCAATATTTAAAACAATTCGAAAAAATTGTGGAGGGTGTAAAAGCTAACAAAATAAAAGTAAGTCGAGTGATAGTTTGATTCGTAGACCGCCAGCCTTCGCTGTTTCCTTTTGTAGCCATCAAAATCTTTGAAATATCGCAACACTCGTAATTTTCAGATGCTCTTGCAAGTAGGATCAAAACATGACCTTAATCACAAGATATAAAGACCTAAACTGCATGTCTGGCGGTGGCGTCATACGCCGTCATCTTTCATAACACTCTTTTTAGAGCCCAAGTCAAAACACCGTCTTTGATTACAATGTATTGTACAAGGAATTAATTTCCTGAACCGATTGTGGCTGATTTCATTTACGCACAGCTAATGAAAATTTCCTAAAATGAATTGACTTTGAACAATCTGTATTGCTAAATTGGAATTTTCTGTACCTCACGAAACTGCATTATCCTACGATTTTTGTTAAACTGTGAAGATGTCGTAACGGCACAACATTTCACGATTTAATTTTTTTATTCCGTGTGATTTAGCTTGTTACTTTGTTACAGGTGGAAAAAAAGAAACAGATGGAGAAAATGAAGCGTGACGAGCTTAATGAAAGATATCTAGAATTGGTTGAAAAGCATCGTCAATACGTAAAAACAATACGAGATTTTCAAGATGAATGCCGCAAAAATGAAATTTTGTATCAAAAACTCAATAAACATTAGTCCAATTTTTGTCAATATTCATAAAGGGCATCACAAAGACTTGTTGAAGTAGATTGAATAGTTAATGAAGTCTTTATTGTTTTAACCTGTAAATTCTATGCGTTTATTCAATTTGACCATGCCAGTCAGTAAAATAGTGTATATTTTTCCAAAATAGTAATTGTTTATTTCGTTAATTAGGCGAATTCGTTAGGCAGGTTTGGGCTGCTCTTGTTAGCTGTGTTGCATGATGTGATTAAAAATACCGTGTAATATTTAGCGCAAGGATTCAGTGCCATTACGACTACACCGTCAATAAAAGCAATTGGTAAACGTTTTCGAATTGCATCAAAATTAAAACAATAAATAAAGAATCCAGGTGAGATTTAAAAAATCGACATTTGAACAAACTTCCTTTCTGGAGCTGGGCTTTGAAAATTCTTATACCTAGTTGTTTTATTGATATCTTTTCTTACGTTTGTTGAGAGAGTTTTTAGAATCTACGTATGTAGCAATGTTGGGTAATATTGAAAAGTTTTCGAAATATTTAAAGAAAGGTTTGTGTCGTCATATCAGCCGTTTTTTGTTGCTTGTACCTTTTCTCCTATTTATCCTTATTTAGTGATCAGTTTAATCTTCTGTGAACTTAAATCACTGTCATCTCGTTTCTATTCATTATTGTTTTATTTATGTGGCCGTATTTTTTGTTGTGCTTTCCGTTTACGTTTTCTGCAATGTTTTAAATTTTCAGATTCTGTAGTGAAGTGTTCAATCATTTATAGGCTTTGTCTTAAGCCGTTGCCGTGTCACACATATTGCCAAATTACGTCAATACCCCCACACTGACCCTTAAGCTTGCGCATTCTACTTTTGTAAGAACACGAGGCTTATCTTGTTAAAAATTATCAAGAACACGGTCCAAATTTTGAAACATTATAACAAAAACACCACGTGGTCACTATAGTGTTTTGTTCTTGCAGTTTGGCAATCAACTAAAATTGTTGCTTTTTTGTACTAAAAACGAAATTTATTGGATCTTTTTCAAACCAGTGTATCTGACCTATGCAAGCAATAATCTTAGATTTTAGTCATTCTACCTCGGCTGCGAACTCGATCGATTTCTATTCTAGTTCTCAAGTTTAATTTCTTCGTTTTGTAAGTTTTTCGGAGTTTAAGATCAGGCTGACAAAAATATTTAGTCTAATTTTCGACGTAATCGCTCTCTTTTTGTATACATAGTTTTTCTACGTCGCTACGGCATAAACAAAAAACATTTAAGAGTTCGCAGCTCTCGAGTTAACAATGCAATGATCTCCTCGTAAAATATAGCCTGAGATAAAGCTTGTGGAAACGTGTAACGTCGTAATATCATTTGCAATAAATGTAATTTGATCAGTTATTTTCTCAACGAAAATATTGTTTTTCTAAAGATTGTTTAAAAACTAAACTCAGAGTTCTGCAATTCTCGCGTTGTTTATCCCACTTGACTTTTAACTTGTGCACACTCACCGAAAACATTGCAAGATTGGTGTTTATTAAAAAAACAAACAAATATCAAACGAAGTTCAGTCAACGACAATGGGTTTAGTTGGTTGCTTACTCGCTTTTTTCTGCAAGAAAAACATTAACAATCACTTTGGTTATCAGCAACTTCAAAAACAAGACGCTTTCCTCCCTAAATGTCACCTTTGGTAATTCCTATTTGAGGGGAAGAGTTAAAAAAAACTGAATTTTTCAATGTCCAAACTTTAGACTTAAGGGAAAACTGGTTCACCTACAAAGTATACCCGCTGGGTCCACCATAAAATGAACGATAACTATAATTTTTAAATCCTGGGACAAAAGAACACCAACCTTTTTGCCATCAATAAGATACAGCCCCATTCTTGTGCATCCGCTGTTCACCTTTTCCGTGCAATCGTCGCAATGAGCCTCTATTTCTGATGATCTAAAAATAATCGACAAGCGTTCACGTCAATTTTGGTCAGTAATTGTTACCTCGTGCTGGATTTAGCTAGTCAGTTATCTCGGACTTTATATCCGACCACAGTGATTTCAGGGCCGGATTAAGGGTCCCCGAGGCGCGTTTTTTTTTTATTTGCCATCTAGAGATCCTATAAAGGAGTCTTGCTTCAGGTCCAGAATATCCTAGGTCCAACACCGCAGGATCACGACTCTTCGTTGCAAGACAGCGGCCAAGAGAAACTGATATTAGTTAACTTACCAGTAACCGGTCCATGAAAAACCAAAAAACCCTATTGATCCAGAATCTTTGGCAAATAAGATTGTTAATATTTATTACGGCGTATGATTTAAGCACTGTGAAGATCAATAGCTGAAACAAAGAGACTGATATCAACTTCACAGATTCATTATTAGCTGATTACTTACTTGTACTTTAAACCACAGGATGGGCATCTGACTAAAGTACATCCCACAAATGAGTCTGTGTTCAGACGTTCATGATAAGGTTTAGGTTCCCTGAAATTGCAAATTTTGTTTAGTCACCGTTACTTGTTAAATAAATGAAGCACCAAATCATTATTGTTTAATTCTGCGGAAAGCAATTACGTTAGTACGGACTTCCTGAATCAGCAGTGCTACAACGTCATAATACAAATCTATTAATGTTGTGCGTTTGAGTGGTTGGACAAAGGACGTACCTTGCTACTGGCAATTCAACTATTACTGTTCGAAATTTAGCTCACTACAGAAAGCGTGGTTCGTGTTGCGATCAACAAAAAAGAATGTGATTACTTGCTGAATTTAATCCACCGCTGTTGCTCCACCTTGGTTAGACAGGAGTTCTCCGAACAATCCACAACCGTGTCGACGTTTCTCTAAAATTATTAGCACATGTATAAATAGTTATGCCGCTCTCACACTTTGGCGACTCCACTGCAAATCAATTCGCAAAGGATTCGCCGTGCTTTGCGACTCTACGGAGACTGCACTGCCAATTATTCACAGTGGAGTCGTAAGTGTGAGAGCGGTATTAGGCTATCGTTGAAAAAAAATGTGTAACGAAATTAATTTGGCTTGTAACTAAAACTAAACTAAAAATTTGTTCAATGCACGTCATCTGATATCTAGTTGTAATTACATTTTATTCACCAAGTTGTCTTGGCCCGAGACAGCGAAGGGAACTTTCGGTCTTCGAGTCAAGCTGCCACCTGTCTACCACACACGACGTAGGCTTTACACTGTCCCTTTTAATTGCTGAACGTCAAGCAAGTTAGCTGTGAATACCAATTTTTATAGTCTTTGGGTTAGCCCGACCGGGAATCAAACCCAAGTCTAACGCTTCAGTAGCAGACGCTCTATTTACTTGACCACTGATCCGTTGCAAATTGGTTTAATCGATGCTACCATAGTTTTTGCCAATCATTGGTCGAAGTGGATAGAAGGTCTAGCAGTACACTTGGATTTATTTTGTACCAGGAAAAACCAAAGATGGAAAAGGACCGGGGACAGCTCCCCTCAAAAGGCTGAGAGATCATTATGTTTTCTCGAGCCAAAGTAACTTTTAAATTAATACGATATGTCGCGTTAATACAAAGCACGTAGACTAGAATTAGGGCAACAGTAAAGCAGACTTTTCCGAAAAGGCTACATGAAAATTAGGAATAAATTTCCACTGATTTTATCAGCCTATATTTAAAACTATAGCATTGTACCGAAACTTCAACAGATCGGTATCTTGGAGTCAAATCTGGCAAATCATCTTGACCGCAGCAGAAAGCAGCATGGCTTTCAATCAATGATTTTTCGATGAATCCTAAACAAAATAATTAATGCAGAAAAACGTGTTACTTGAGTGCAAAAAACACTCAAAACTTTAATTTTATGCTTACTTAACCACAAAGCTACACAGAAATAGGCAAAATTTTTCAAACATTGTCCTTCCACACTTCAATTTCTGTTCGTACTTTAACCAGAAAAGAATTCAACACCACTTATTTAACCTTGGAAACTGCTCCATTAGTTCTGCCACTTATGCTTTACAAAGTCACCAACAAAAAAATCTTCACGCGTTACAGCAGCATTCTTCGAACTGAATCAACTCAAGTAGCTGCACACCGTCCAGTAAAGGACGACCGCTGAGGAATCCACGACTTTTCGGCGCCAATATTCTGTGCTTTTTACTAACACTAACCCAAACCCTAAATACGTGTTAACTGTCAAAGAGCACCGAATTGGCGCCGAAACGATCTGTGCAGAAAACGTACGGCAACGAAATAGGTGGCGCCGAAATGGTCCCACCGAAAAGATGTGATCCCACCACTAAGCTATAAACAATTATGCATAATTTTTATTCACAGTCAAATTTATAAACCCTTAACAGTCTGTTTCACCCTTAACGGGATCATCAGAAGAGAACTTTGAATTCAAATAGAATTTAAGTAGCTGATTCGATTCGAATAAGCTCCAAACATTTATTTGAATACGAAGTTCTCTTCTGATGATCCCGTTAAGGGTGAAACAGACTGTTAAGGGTTTCTAAATTTGACTGTGAATAAAAATTATAATTTGCTCTGATCTCTGATCATTCAGCTCTCTGCAGTTGGAGATACCAAAAAAAACAGTTACAGTATTATGCATAGATTCTACCAAAGCAAATGGGACACTCTTGATAATCAGACGAAGAAGATTGATTGCTAGTAGAACCACGAGACGTCGGCTGGTTATTGGTTGAAGAACGAGATGTCGGATAATTGCTGGTAGAAGCACGAGATGTCGATTGGTTGCTGGTTGGCATATCATGAGACGTCGGCGAACGTGGACGCTGAATTTTTGCAGGTGAAGCAGATGGTCTAAACGAGATATTCGGTAAATACTCAGTTTTATATCAAAGGAATTGCAAAGCATTCAATGTTTACTTAACGCAACTTAACATTTAACAACCGCCGAGAATTCGATCTTTCAGCATTTGTTGATGGCTAAGCGGTGAAGATTTTATTCGAATTTAGGGTGTAACGAACTCATGTTTGCAAGTCTTGGTTTGGGTAACTCAATACGGAGCTATCGGAATAGCAAAGGTGTAAGGTAAAGGAAAGAAAGTTTAAAACTGTTTACTAGTTAGTTACTAAGATGAATTTACAGAATTTCGGATTACTTCATACTCTATTGGATTGCGTGCTTTTATTAGCCTTTTTCGAATTTACGTTAAAAAAAAGACAGCGGAAAAACGTACTTTGCAAATCGGTCAAGTTACCAATCGGATTTTTCTTACTCTGTTGACTTCCGTTTAGTTCCGGTATCAACTTTCACACTGTTGGTAGAAGTTGTCTTGTGCTTGTGACACTTTTCGTAAATCGTCATAAATCTCACTGTAATTTCTCGGAAATATTCTCGTCCATCGCGGTTTAGTTTCATGTTTTGCTGCTCTTCAAATCGTCTTCTCAAATCTAAACCGTATTCTAAGCTTAAAACAATCACTCATTCCAATCAGTAGTCCAGTGAATAAAGCGTCTAAAACGGTAGACTCGGCTTCGATTCCCGGTCGGGTCAAACCAGACTAAAAATTGGTATTCCCAGCTTTCCTGCTTGACGTTCAGCAATAAAAGGGACAGTGTGAAGCCTCCGTCGTGTGTGGTAGACCAGTGGCAGCTTGACTCGAAGACCAAAAGATCTCTTCGCCGTCTCCTGGCCAAGGTAACTGTAATCACAATTATTCAAAGTTTTTTGAACCTTAGGAGCAAAGTACTTGAGCCACGCAAATACTCCTTTAAAAGTACTTTCCCGCTGTGAGGCTTATGCTCATGTTTTTCTTTAAAGATACAATTGATCAGGTAACAATCTTCTTGCCTAGCTGTATTTAGTGCGACATTTACGCATGCAAATGTAGGAAGTTTTTCGTTAAGAGTTGGAGTCACAAATCTCTTTTGAGTGAAGTAGCGAAAGCAAGAAAAAGTTTGCTTTCCTATTTTGACTCAAGATGTAACTGATTCAAAAGAGCAAAATCAAAACCTACTGCAAATAGCATAACCAATACAGCAACAAACGAATTAATCCAATCGACTATTCGATTAGAGTACCCAACCGAAAAGCTTGTTTCACAAAGCACATTCTGTCTCGTTTTTTTCCCGATATTGACCTAATTTTTGGTGAATGACCGAAAAATACTCTACTCGAATTCTTCACTCAAAATGTAGGAAAAAAAATGTATGAGCTAAAATCGCGTTTGCAACGATGAAAATAAGCGAAATAAATTCTGAAATGTCTGAGAAGTTATGTCCAAATCGGGACATATTAGACAGAATTTCGAAGCGAAAAAATAAACTCATTTCCATACCTTTAACTCGATGTTTTTCGGGGTCAAAGGATTCCAAATCCAATTTGTTAAAGAACTTTTTGATGGCTTTTTTCAAAAGCTTAATCTGCGCATCTGTGTATACAGGTTCTCTGCTGGTCGCCGATTTTATCATTTCAACGTCTGGATCAACACTAATTGCTTGAACAGGTGTAGAATTAACGGCTTTCATCAAGTCTAGAACAACCCTGCCAGTTTGAATTGCATTTGGGGAATCTGGCTTGGGTTTCGATATCGTAATATCGCCAAGATCAGCATGTGCGCTAACGGTACTTATTTCTTCATTAGACAAAGACTGGTTACAGCTAGGTGATTGCAGTGTTTTGGAAGGTAGGGAGCTTTGCAGGTTTTGAGTCATCTCTACAACTTTTGGAAGCCGAGAAGTGAGGGAATCAATGCTGTCATTGTTCTTCGGAAGCGGTTCTTCGGAGGATTTCGCAAGTGAACTGCTTGACAGCCTCTTAATAGGGGAAGGACTCTCTTTATTCAGTTCTATAGAAGCAGACTTTGCTATACTTTTATGAGGAGTGCTAGAGGAGACAAGTGGATTGTTCAACACCTTAGGAAAACCTTGGTAGCTTTTGGAAGAGCAAATATCCTTTTTCAACAAATCTGGAGCGGAATCGCAACTAGCGTTGCCGGCAATAGATGACACACTGCTCTTTTTTTGAGCAGATGAGTCAGACTTTTGAGAACGAGAACCTCTAGGTTTTATTTCAAACTCCTTCGGAAGCCAGAAACTGTCATCAAACGAGTCCAAACAATCATATTTTTCCGAAAAAGGATTATCGGATAGCTCCATTGATGCGCAACTTGATAACTGATGGGAAGCTTCGGAATTTTTCTTTAAAAGATTCACAAAAGTATCATCTTGAGCACAAGGCTTAGCTGAATTTGTTTGAAGAGAACTGAATGAGGTAAAGGCATTGCTTGTGTCAGTTTTCGAAGAAGACACTTGATGGCTGTGAAACTTCTGCAACCCAGGTTGTTTCAATTTGTCTTGTTTGGATGGAGAAAGGAGTCTTTGCAGAGTCTTATTGTGGATTGCTTTTTTAGTTGATTCTTTTTCATTCAAATTCTTGTGACATAGATTGGCAATTTCAGGATGACTGTTTTTAGTGCGTTTAGAAAAGTTTGAGTCAGATCGTTCCGTCATCGCTTTTTGAAGAGAATAGGAAGAAGTAGAATAGGGCGGTACATCAGCAGAACTATTAATGTTTGAGATGTTTTGCTTGGTAGAGAGCTTTCTAACAAGAGATTGGTGTGAAGTTTCCTCTCTGATCAGAATTTGATGACTTTTTGAAGCCTTAGTTTGTGAGGTTGTTTTAGAGTTGTCAATTTCGCAGAAATCTTTTTGACTGATTCCAGAGGTATCCAGATGCTTATTTTTACTAGACAAAAAAGATCTTGATGTGTTCGATTGAGGCGTCAACATTTTAGTGGTCTTGTTCAATTCCGAAGGTGACGAGCTATTTAATTGAGATAATGACTTACTGGTACCGTTGTCCTTTTTGGCCTAAATAACAAGAACAATAAGTTAATCACAAAATTGCTCTAAAAATTTACAAGCAATTCAAGAATGCCAGCCTCACCATGATAATAACAACAACTGCTACTTTACATCTTAAAATCAAAGCACCCAAAACTTAACGTACCGAAGCATAAAACTGTTGTTTTTTTTCAGACTCTATAGCTTTTGGCTTGATTGACATTACAAGCGGAAAAGTTGCTTCATCAATTAGCAATTACGCTATTCAACTTTTTCTCACCTTCAAAACCAATTACTTATAGTAAATAGTTGAATTAAAAATATTTGCTTAATGTTTATTTTTAAAATCATACGTTGACACTGCAAACTTGTCAATAAAAAATGCATTGTGGTCGAACTAAATTCGTGATCGTTTTCTTTTCTAAGGATTTTCTTTCAACCGACAAGTTTGACGTCCTTCGTGGTCGACTCCTGGGAAATCATAACGACTTCCACTGGCAGTTAGGTGGCTAGATCAACCACATAGCACCAGTGATGGGCACAGTTTTTTTTCGGTAGCGGTAGTGGCAGCGCCGCTGCTTTTTTTCGTCACCAGCGACAAGCGGCAGCGCCGCTGTTTTTTTAACCGAAAAAGCGGCAGCGCTTCAGCGCTGTTCTTTAAGCAAATATTCTGCCACTGCCGCTACTCCTAATAAACTCCTTCCAAGACTTTTTTGATTCACATTTTCACACGTTACCGCTTGGAGTCTTTACTCTCCGTTTGTTTTCACTCTGCTCTTGCTACCACGTTATTTTAGTTTAGTAGAACATACAAGGTTAGCTTTGTGACGTTTTGTCGTAGCTCGCATATGTGTAGGCGAGTTTTATCGTACATGGTCCTATTTTTTCTAAACCAATTTTTTACATGGTCCTATTTTTTCTGCAGGGTTGGTGGTTGACAGCGTACATGGTCCTATTTTTTCTGCAGGGTTGGTGGTTGATCTAGCCACTTAACTGCCAGTGGAAGTCGTTATGATTTCCCAGGAGTCGACCACGAAGGACGTCAAACTTGTCGGTTATGATTTCCGTGGTCACACAAAGGGAACCCTTGTAGTAGGGATAGCCTATGGCTATCCTTACTGCAAGGATTCAGCGATTTTTTCACTTGTTTATTAAACTGACAAGGCCGAATTGCTTATGCTTCAAAATGGGTCAAGGAATGACAAGAGAACATATCTGGAAAATTATTGAAAGCATTGGGTTTTCTACGAAACAAATTGTTGGCATCGTTGACAAAAAGGCTAATTATGTTGACATAACATGTCAATCGCGACAAAATGTTCTCAGTCTATATGAGAAGCTATTAAATGTGGACAAGATTTCCAATTTACGACTATTCGAATCCGATAAGATCACGGTAGCCATTCATTGGGTACCGGTCCCTTTTCCGATTGATAGGCTAAAAAATTACTTGGAAACCAAGCATGGTAGTGTATCAAAATACTTTGCAAAACTAGACAAAATGGGTTTTGCCACTGGAGTTCACTATTTTGAAATGCGACAGGATGAAATAAATGATAATCCTATTGGTAGTTACATTTACATAGGAGGCGAAGAGTTTTTGGTAAAATACAAGGGACAAATTGAGACTTGCCATATTTGCAACAAACCTGGACACAAAGGTGCTGACTGTAACGAAAAATTTGACAAACAATGGCCAAAACTTAGTGAAAGCACTGACAACTGTAGTAAAAATGTTGAGACTGGCGTTGTGCAACCTCCAACATCTGCGCAAAACCAAAATCAAAAAGGTGATAGAAAAAATGTTAACTTTGCTTCGACCGCTTCGAACATTTCTGCAGTAGCTGATGTCAATCAAGAGTCTGAATCTTCTGACCTGATAGAACACCAAAAGGCGACCAGCAGTAGCAAAACTTATGACTGGTTCGAGGAAGTCATCACGGCAGAGAATACCGATAGGCCTAGTGATGAAAACAAAGAGCAAATCTTCAAAGAAAATCGTAAAAGGCGCTTAAATGATGATGAGCCTACTGGTGATTTAAAAAGCAATAATGGGTCTCTGAAAACGGTAAAGTGTTCTAATTGTGACACAAAAAATCCTTTGCCGGAGCTAGGTGAGAAAGCTAAATGTAGTAACAAGGATTGTGATTTTTATATCATACATTGCGCATGCCGAAAATTAATGTTTGAAGCATTTCATGGTGTTGCTTTTATTGACTGCACATGTGGTCTTAAGTTTCAAAAAAAGAAACGTATTGGGATGAAAGCATTTGATTAATGAGTGTTGTACTAACAGTGCATTTATTTCTCCATGGTGATATACTTAAAAATAGCAACTCTAAATTGCAATGGTCTAAGGGATCAGGAAAAAAGAAATTTGGTTTTTGAATTGCTGCGCAAAAGCGGAAATGACGTGGTGCTGCTCCAAGAAACCTACAGCACACCGGATGTTGAATTTCGTTGGTCAAACGAATGGCGTAAAACCGCTATTTGGAATTCTGGAACGAACAATGCAAGAGGAGTTGCTATTTTGGTATGCAATGATCAGTTAGTTATTAAGCATATTCTTTGTGATGATGAAGGGCGTGCAGTTGCTATTGATATTAATGTGCATGGTGAATATTTTCATCTAGTTAACTTATATGCTCCTGTTGGTGGTGTGAATTCTGTTTATGCCGACCAAGAAATTTTTTTTGGTTCGGTTTATCGCTTTGTTTTAAGCAAATATCCTACCTTAATTGGAGGTGATTTTAACTGCGTTGACAATCCCGCCCTTGATCGTACAAATTTTAATCCAAAATTACTTAATTCGTACAAATCGCAAAATCTAATCAAGTTATGTCAGGCCTTTGATATGCATGATGCTTTAAGAATGATTAATGCTACTTTGGCTCAGTTTACATGGCATGGCCCGGCAGTTGCATCTCGACTAGATCGTTTTTACGTCACTGCGTCTATAAAGCCAGAGTCTTGCAATGCAAAACATTTATCTGTCTCTGATCATAGTCTAGTAGATGTAACAGTAGCTATTAATCACAGCAAAATCTTTGGTCCTGGATATTGGAAAAATAATGTTACTTTGTACGATCATGTCTCTTGTTTTGAGTTTATTGAAAAGCATTGGAATAGGTGGGTTGACTTGCAACTGATTTATCCCAATAAATATCTATGGTGGTTAGAAACAAAAGAAAGGTTGCGAGAAATTTTAATAAATTTGTCAAAATGTAAAAGCTCCATCGAAAAAGACGAAATTAGCGAACTTGAGCAAAAACTGCAACAATTGGCTGCTGCCTTGTCTTTTGGGAAAAAAGTTTTTACCGAATTTAAACATGTGAAGGCGGAAATCCGAAAACGCCAACTCCAAAACTTACAGGCTGTTCAATTGCGCTCGCGTGCTGATCGCCTTGACCGCGGTAATCAAATTAATGCTGCCTTTTTTGAGAGATTGAAAGAAAACCACAAAAAAACGTACATTGAAACCTTGCAAAATGATTCCAGTCAACTTTTGAACACGCCTAGAGAAAAATTAGAAATAGCCAAGTGCTTTTACGAAAAATTGTATTCTTCAACAGTTATCGATGAAACCCTTCAGAATCAATTTTTGCAGCATGTACCAACTATCGTGACCGCAGACCATAATGAATTACTCTGCGCCCCAGTCACGAAAAGCGAAATACACAATGCTATTAGTGAAATGAAAAGTGGTAAAACGCCTGGACCAGATGGCATTGGGATAGAATTCTATAAGAAGTTTTGGCATGTTATTGGGGATCAATTCACTGTAGTTATGAATGAATTTATAAATGGTCATTATGAACATAAAAATTTTAAGCAGGGTATATTACACTGATTTTTAAAAATTCTAATCCCACAGATATAAAAAACTATCGACCAATCTCTCTGCTAAATGTCGATTATAAAATCATCAGCAAGGTTTACGCTAATCGCATTAAGTGTGTTCTCTCGGATTTGTTAGGTCCAATGCAATATGCCGTGAAAGGTAGAGATGTTGCAAATGGACTTGTATTATTGAGAGATGTAATTGATTTTGCTCAGAAAAACAATCATGAAACATATGTCTTGTCACTTGATTTCTATAAAGCATTTGATTGTGTTGATCATTGTTTCTTACAAAAAGTTTTAAAACAAAGTGGTTTTTCACATACATTTTGTGACCATATTTTTACTTCGTTGCAAAACTCAGAAACTGCAGTAATTGTTAATGGGTTTATTATTGATTTTTTTCCGGTGAAAAGGGGTGTAAGGCAAGGGGACCCACTTAGCTTTCACCTCTTCCTTCTTTTTCTTGAACCAATGCTGAAGTCGATAATGAGGCATGACTTTATCGATGGTGTTTTTCTTCCAGGTTCTAAAGGTTTCAACATGAAATATTTTGCTTATGCAGACGATGTCACGTTGACTTTGTTAGGAACTTATTCCATTTCAAGGGCTTTCGAATTGCTGGATAATTTTGGAAAAGCGACGGGTTTAAAACTGAATTACAAAAAACTGAATGGATTAGTATGCTGCAAAGGGGGACCCCCAATTTGTTGTGATAGTAATGTAAAATGGAAGTCTGATTTTATTGAAGTTTTGAATTTACCTTTTGGTTCTAAACGAGAAATTTCTAGAATATTTTCTCAAAAAATTTGCCAAGTTAAAACAGAAATTTTTCGTTTAAAAAAAGCTAGAACTACTTATGATGCAAAGGCGGTGATTATCAAAATGAAAATTATGCCGATTTTGTCATTTCTTGCGCGTGTTTATTGTTTTCCCAGTTCAATGATTAATCGACTCAATCGCATTGTATTAAATTATGTGCTTCCTAAATCCTGCTCTCTGACCATCTATGAGTTAAGTAAGTCTCGGGATTCCGGAGGATATGATATATTGGATATTCCTTTATTTTTGGAACTATTGTATGTCAAACAAGTAAAAAACTATTACTTGTACAAAACTGATCAGGGTGAATGCTTACCTCATTTGTTTTTGATGGAGTACAACGCTAGTAGAATGTTAGACAAAAAACTAAAACTGTCCCCTCGTAACTCGATTCCACATGCGTTTACACCATCTGAATTTTATAATCGGTTTCTCCACGTACTTGATTCACATAACCTTGGTAAAAATGAAATTGAAACAATGAACACAAGACAAATCTACTACACGATCATTGAACAACGAAGGAGTAAGAGGTTGATCCCTTTAGTTCCTTTATCCATCCCAAACATGTGGAAACAGATACATAATGATATATTACCGAACTATTTGAAAACCTTTAATTATAAAATAATTTGGAACTTAATGCCAGTAAAATCTAAACCGTATGTTGCTACATATCATGGTACAAGTTTGTGTTCTTTGTGTAATCAACAAGATGAAACTGAGTCCCATTTGTTTTTTTCGTGTATTAAGTTACAAAGTGTGTGGAACTTCTTTATGTTTTTGATGTTTAAATTAACTGGGTATTCTTTGCCCTCGGTGTCTTTAAATTTATGTTTGTTTTTTGATTTTAGTGTCTTAACGGCCCAACATTCTCATTCGCAGTTAATCATAAATGGAATTGTTTTTTTGCTTAGTGCGACAAAATATTGTATTTGGACACATCGAAATAGTATAGTCCATAACAAAGTTAATTTTGATTCAGACTGCATCATTAAAGAAATTAAAAGCATGTTGTTTTCTAGGCGACAAATTGAAAACTATCGATTAAATAAAAAGCATAGTCAGATTTTGAAACTTTTATGTAATGCTCTCATATATTAAATTTGATTAGATAATAATTTGTGACATGTTGTGTTTTTGTTTCGTTTTTGTAATTTTGTTGCAACAAAAAATAGTACTCGTAAAAGTAATAAAATAACTTAGTTAGGATATAAAATTTGATTAACATTGAAAATAAATGTGACATGTTGTGTTCTGTTCGTTTTCTCGTAATTTTGTAATAAAAAAAAAACAGCTGGGGAATAACTTCAACAAAAGAATAAAAAGATTAAAATTGATTAACATTGAAAACAATTGTGACATTTTGTGTTTGTTTGTCGTCATTATGTAATAAAAAATTACAGCTGGGGAATAACTTTGTTAGAGAAGCTGAGGGCTGCCGATGAGAGCTAAAAGCTCGAAACAGCGCTATCCAGCTCTGTGCATCTTGGATTTTCTTTCACTTAACAACACTATTTAAAAATACAATGTTCACAATGATTGCTTATCAAACTAATGCAGTATCCTTAATTGATTGCATTTTGGCATTCCCATTTGGTTCAAGGCAAATCCATTCAGTCAAGGTGAGATTAGTTGACCGATCATTATTGCTAAGAAAAGATTATTATTGCACAGCACTCTGTAAAGTAATGTTCAACAAATTTATTCTAAAGAATCCAATATTCCGAGGGGATTTCCGTAATTCCGCTTGAAACTACCGAATAAGAAAACTAGGATCCGGAACTTGAAAGAACTTTTAATGTAATTAAAACACATCAGTTGCAAAACTGCAATAACGTCTTTAAACACTTTTTTTACGTTCTTTCCGTTTTCAGTTTTTGTGTTGTAAGTTAGTTGGGCGTTAAATTCCCATAGCTACTTTTCATAATTAAAAAACGATTAATTAGTAAAATACTAAAACTATAGGATACCAGTAAATTAACACAAAATATTGTCGAACGCTAACAAGCTATTCTTGCCGTCAACTAATGCGTATTATCTGCTCAAACTTCGATTCGTTTAATGTCTTTGTTCAGATAAAAGCTGCAAATTATCGTCCATTTACAATCGTGTTGACAGATGAGGAAGTCAAGATGCCGTCTTTATGTAGTTACTTTGGAGTACGGCATAGAGAAAAAGCTTTCATAGAACAATTGATTTAGCACATTGTCAGACAAGAATGAAAATTGGGAAACCATAAAGCTTACATAAGCTATACACTGAAAATCGAAATGCGATTAGCTTGCACAGTCAATCCAATAATTTTCAACGGAAGGTTATGATAATTGCTGATATTTCAAATACTGGCGAATCAGAGAAAACACTCGAGTTTTCACGTTTGGTTTCGAGACTATCTTTAAGCTATGAGGGAATGACCAAGAAAATTTGGTCTCGAGATCTGCAGCCCCGTTGACTATTTTCTTTGCTATCAATTTAAACCCAACCCAAAGTGCTTCCTGATGTGGTTTTCTTTCGCATATGGCCAGACTTCATTTTTTGACTGCACAGAGTGTCAGCTAAATCGTCAATAAAACAAACAGCCCACCTTTAATGCTTGTAGTTTGGACGTCATTATCATCCTGGCTGTCCGGCTGTAGCACTTTGGATTATTTGAAGAGTCAGATATCCGCTTCAGTTTGTCTGTCAATTTGCTATTTACTGGTGAAGAACTGCAGAAAAAAGGACAGGTTAACAATTCTTTAGCCAATTACGATTGTTTTTATATTTTGCTGAATTATCTTTTGTTCTAAGGTGTTTCTGGAATGTTCTTATAAAGCTTTAATTCAAAGATCATTATTTACCTTGATGAAACAGCTGAGGGGAACAATTTGTGAATATTCGAATCTTTCCATGATGAGAATTTTGTATTTTTATCTTCAGTGTTATTTTTCTGAAAAAAAACAAAACAAAAAAACAAACAAGTTAACATGCAGTAAACATTTAAGAAGAAGAAAGAGTACACTAAATATTTGACAATACCTTCATAAATAAGTTTTTTAATTCTTTAGCCAATTAAATATGCAGTATTGTACATATCCAGCAAGCCCAAGAAATTTGAACCAACTAAATTAAGAATTAGAGAACAAAAATTTTTTTCAAATACAGTCAATTATTAAAGTCAAAAGCTTGACTTATTTGAACAGCATTTAAGTGAAAATTGCCCTGTACGTTTTCTGCACTTTCCAATTTATTGCTCAGTCGTATATGTTCTATTCCCATTTGCTTGTTTCTTGCATAAGGCTGCTGCAGAATTATTCTGATTTGGTCCCATCTTTGACGAGCTATTTCTTGGTTAAGATGCTCTGAACAACAAACAGTTTGTGATATCACCAATGACAATTACCATAGTTGCTTCTAGAGAGCATATTCAGAGATGGGCAAGATCACCACCTTTTGGTGATCTTGAAGGTCAAGATCAGATCATCCAAAAAATGTGACTTTGAAGATCAAAGATCAGATCACCCAAACAGTGTGATCTTGAAGATCCAGATCACTATACTTTTAGTACTCAAAGAGAGGTAGTGGTGATGATGGAGGGGGGTAAGCTATAAATGATAAATGCTGTATCAGTATTGACTATCAATGGGCAATGGCAGTGCTGATTTCCGGAGGTGGAGTCCATGGCCTCGAGGACACATTTTCAAGTCCTCGAAAATTGCCCCGTCTTTGGCTCGAAGGCAGCACAATTTTTTGAATTGTTAAAATTTTGTAGCGCACCTGAAAAATTTTTTGAAGACCTTTTTTTTTGGAGAACACTTGCGCCTGTGTTCTTGGCCTTGAGCATTTCTGTACTTGGCCTTGAGAGAGTCTGTCCTCGGCCTAGGATTTTTTTTGTGTCCTTGGCCTTGTGTCCTCGACTCCACATCTGCTGATTTTGCTAATAACGTAAAACATTAGACACTAACAAACTTTTTGTAGCTATTTTACTAGTTTAAATAATCACGAAAACCCTTTTAGGTTACTTTCGCTAGTTTTGTATAACAATAACAAAATTCAAGAACAAAATCAAATCTTCATTATACTCGTTTAAAGACCCTTTACGGGTACCACGAGTTTACTGAGCCCATCTCCACGGGAACACAATTTAAGATCGCAACAATGGCGGGCCATTGGCAACTTGTGTTAGATTTGATTGACACGAGAATCGAACCCAAACTCCTGCACAAGATTTGCCATTGAAGCCAGACAAGTCTGCCACTTTTCCATCTCGCCGGTCAAGAACAAAATCTTTTTTATGACATTGCATATTTTATGACATTGACATCATAGATCATAGACAGTAAACTAAAATAATTTTTTCAGACTCCATTCTGCTCCTTCCGTTATACTCCACTCCAGTTTAGATTCCAGTCCATGTCAAAACCATGAAATAGCTTCAGAATATCACATAACATGGCCTCAGCGATGCTTATCTTACACGACATTTAAAAATGAAAGTGATCTTGATCTTGAAGATCAAGATCTCACAAAAAATATGATCTTGAAGATAAAGATCAGATCACGATCTTTAAGGTCACCAACTGATCTTGAAAGTCAAGATCGTACCCATCTCTGAGCATACTGTGCAGTTTATGACTACACTTTATGCATTAAATTTTTCATAACTTAGCCTTTAGATTGAATTCATTTATGAAATTAACAACTAGTTTGTTTTTCGAACTGGTTTGTTTACAGAAATTGCTACTTATCATTCAAACGCAACTCATCATAATTTGTTTAATATCAAATAATAAAAAGACGTACTGTATTAATCTAAATTGTTTGTACTTTTGTTATAAGATGGCTTTAACAAAACTCATGCAAAAATATACACTTCTGCAATCTTACAAATTAAGCTGATCTTTATCCAAAATTGAACGTTGGAAGCATGCCAAACCATGACATTTTGACTTTCAGGCTACACAATTTCTAATTGTTAATCTATGCTTTTCTATCGACAACTTACCATTGAAATTGAACCACCGACACCCACTTTTGTTTAACCCAGCTCTTACATCTTGTTGTGTCTGCAGCGTAACTGCAGGAAGAAGAGTAATAGGCTCTCGATATTCAGGCCACGTTGACAATGCAACTTGAATTTCAATCTGAGCTACATTGTAAAAACCTGTAAAATCAACATCACTTTAGAGTTTATCACCTACTAATGATAATCAAATTTGGCTAACAATTAACACATCAAAGATAAACAAAATATGCAAGCTTGGTTACAACAACAATTTAACAGCTTAAAATCTACAAAAATATTTTACAAAATTTCATATCTACAGTATACATAGATACAATAAAAAGTCAAAACAGCTCGCTTTTCTGTAACTAAAAAGTTTTGGTGCTAAAATGTATAAATCTGGATCAAATCACTATCAAAGTTGATATTAGGGTAATGGAGTTGACGAGTAAACTAGCATTGCAAAACTCATACCTAAATCAATAAAATGTATCACACTAGGAACATCAAGTTTGATGTCTACAGATGCTATTGCTGTTTGGACTGCTTTTTTTGTCATCCATTTCATCCCACTGAGCAGATTCAATGCCGAATACTTGGCATCCTGAAAAACAAATATAAAAAATGATGCAGCACTCTACAGCATCCAAGAAAATACCGGTACTCTAGCGCTATAACAAGCAATTAGAGTTGTCCAACAAAAATGGTCTTGCTTCTAAGTGGTTGCACATTTGTCCAGAAGATAGCATCAGTCTGCAGTGGTGCTATTCAAATTGCACAGAAACCGAAATTGTAATGGGTTGTCTAAATTTTAGCAGCCATTTTGATTCCATCAAAAGTGTACAGAATCTAAAGAAGCAGTTTTCACAACCAATTTACTTAATTTGACAAGGGTTACCTCAGGTAATTCCGGACAGCCTGGGGTAATTCTGGACATGAAACTAAAATTGAAAGTATAATGTTTTTGCATTACCTATGTCATTGTAGATTATTATTTCGGTAATTAAATGATCGCCTGGTCATTTTAGGAGCGATAAAACGATTTTGCAGAGTTGCTCTCTACTTTTGCTGATAGATTAGGTTAAATACTAATTTGTCCTTAGTGTAACCAAACATGCTCTCAAAACCTGTATTCTTCGCAAACCAGATTCTGATTAACATTATTTTTTCATAATTCCAATTTTTTACGAAAAAAAAAATTAAATCCATTCCTACTCCGCGTGCAAACCCCACTTTAAAAAGCCGCAAAAGAATGAGTTTAGAAAAAAAAATGATTGTAAAAGAAAAACAACTTTAGAAGATAACTTGGGCGTAAATAATAAAAAACTTACATAGTTTCATTTACTGAAAGGGCTATGCATTAAAAAGTTACAAGCTGCATTCAATAAATTTGTGATCTGCGGCAGAAAATTACAGATAAAATTATAAACCTGGCTACCGCGTGGCGCAAAACTAACCACAACCAAGGCTTAACAAGAATTTCGCAGTAGTTGTTAATTTAGGGTGGCTGCCAATTCAAGCGCATTTGCATAGTAATGATCTTTATTAGCAATTTAACCATGAGAAAGGCATTAAAATGAAAATTTTAATCAACACGGCTTAGGCTTATCCATTTTAATCAATACAGCGCAGTGACTAAATTGGCGCTAGGTTGGAGTAAATATCCGGCGGAGTGTTTGAAAATTTCCAAAAAAGTATCCAGTTATGCTTTTTTGCATATTATTCTGGTTTAAAATGTTTGTAAATTTGTAATCAAAAAGTATGAATTTTGCACTTTTGCCTTAAATACGTATATGTCCGGAATTACCCTTTCAAGGGTAATTCCGGACATGTCCGTTTAGACCAATGTTTGTGTTCTTTCCTTAAATATTTTTTTTGAACCGGTGTGAAAATACTAAAGTCCAATATTGAAATGCACAATCGAAAGCAACAGTTTTGGAAATGATTGTAGTAGAGAGCAGACAGAACAAAAATAGCAGAATTTCATCCGGAATTACCCAAGGTAACCCAACTGATTTGTGCCAACCTGCTGAATATCACCATTTTTGCTTAAATCAATCCACGTGACTTGGTGCATGAAATGTGCATGGTTAAAAATAAAGATTCTGGTGACGTCACTCATTTTCAAAAATTTTTATTTTGATTGTTACAGTTATAGGTTTGGGTTATGGTTTAAGTTAGGGTTAGGGCTAGGATTAGAGTTAGGTTTTTTAGGCTTTATTATGAAATGTGTGCGTGCACGAAACAAGCACCAAGCTTTTTCGTAAATCAATTAGTTACTGGATAACTTACCTCTGACGAAACCTTGAGAACTTTTTTCAGCTTTATTGGAGCCATTTAATCATCAAACTATTTTGTAAGAAATAGCACTGGTAATGGACTGATGGCCTATTAACTGATGGCCTATTAACAGCTAGTACCAGACATCCAGAGTTATTATTGTGTTACAATGCACTTGCTATTGTTGTGGTGGTCAAGAATAAAAAAAGAATGAATGAATATTGGAAGGCTTTATTTCACCGGAAATTTTTATCTAGTTTTTTATTAATTCTGATTCAAATCTAACACAAACTCAAATGCTTACTCTAAAACTATTCCCAAATCGAACCCTAACCCAAACCCTAACCTAAACCCTAATCTTAACCCCTAACAGAGCAAATGAAAAAAGCGCGGATGAATATTTCTCATTCTCGTTTTATTCTCTTTAAGTTGAAAATTTTCGGTGAAATAGTCACTACCATGAATATTATCAAATTATTGTTTATTGCAGCCTAGTGATAGTTATATTACACACTCGGTACTGACAATTAGGTCTAATAAATTTCAATTTTTCTCAGCAATTCTAACAACACGAAACTTTGCAGCTTTGTAGTTTACAGTATTCAGTAGGCTATTACGGTAATTATACATCTGACTCGTGACTGTCTGACATCTTCTCCAGTAGGCCTACTGGAAGAGTGATACCGGTGGCGGTACTTATCAACTTATGCTTATCCAGTTACTGGAACCGTACAATACATTTTACAGACTTAAACAATTGTCATTTTGGTTACCAGTAACAATAAATCACACCTTTTAGGCTTTTTCAAAACTACAAGACTAGTCTACTACCGATATTTTCCAAAATTTATCTTAGTTTCGCGCGCAAAAATCAGTAAACCGTATCTTTATTTAATATTTGTAATGCGGGGATTCTACGAAAAGTAAAAACCACGAAAGTTGAAAGCCACTTCAATTGCAGCTGTTTAAACGTGATTAATATAATCACCCAATTTTCAAATTGTTTTGAATGTGCATGTTTTTTGCTTTTGTACAAACTGTCAAAGCTTGTGATTCAATGCTGTAAACTTTAGTTTCATGATTTTTACTAGTTTGTAACCGCCGCAGTTTTTGTAGTTTATTGATGGATTGCAGCTACGTCATAGCTTTTTCCCGCCAAAACGATTGGACGTCAAAATGCCATTACAAAGCATTGGACGTTACCGTAAATCAACGTATAATTCCTTCAGTGGGCATATTTAAAGAATTCTCACAAGCCCCCGTTTGTCAGGCTGTGTTTCGGATTGGATTCCTTTGGGAGCACGGGTCTGTATGTTGAAGCTCAAGTTATTGGATCGGTCATTGTGCCTATTGCAGGTATATGCCCCCAATGCCACGAGTGAATATCAGGCTTTTGTGGATGAAGTAAATGATGCTCTTCTACGAGTATCAGCCACTGAATCTACAGTCCTTGTTATGGGGGATTTTAACGCACATGTTGGAACAGACACAGATACGTGGAAGGGTGTGATCCATAGGTGGGCAAGTTAACGCAAAACGTTAGCTTTTAATCCGTTATTTTTAGCTTTAAGTAACGGAAGTTAATAAAGTCCGTTAATCCGTTAATATTTTGCGTGTACTTCACATTTCTTCTTATTCACTCGCTTCTAGAACACGTATTGACGCTGTTGAGCTGATTGTAAGAAAAAATTTATTGCTGTGGTGGTCTTTTTGTGTTTTGGAAGTTACATTTTACAGTCTAATCTAATTTTAAGATAACAATAAGTTCAAATGCACTAACGAAGCCGCGACCAGAAAATGTTTGGAAATTGCTAACAGGCATAATTAATAGATCTATGAGGCTGCAGCTTATTATTTGCCACAAAAAAGAGCTCTTTTCTTCGCTTTCTTCTATAAAACTCGTGCTAATACGCAACAAGTGTTACCAGTGCAAACTAGTTTGTACCGGTACGATGAATGAATGGTGCAAGATATTAACGATGAAAACCTTAACGGAAGTTAACAGAACTTAACGGAAGTTAATTAAGTCCGTTTACAGAACTTAACGGAAGTTAATTTAGTCCGTTAACATGAAAAAACTTTAAACGGATTAACGAGTTAAAGAAAAAGTTAACTTCGTTATTAACGGATTAACGATTAACGGACTTGTGCCCACCTATGGTGTGATCAGAAAACATGGAGTCACTGGACTGAATGAGAACGGTAGGTATTTATTGCAGCTCTGTTGTAGCAACGGACTCCGCATCAAGAATACCTTTTTTTCAGCACAGAGAGATTCACAAGTATACATGATATCGACCAAGTATGGATCAAAAATCTTTGATAGATTTTTGCATAGTTTTGTCAGATTTGTTTTCTGATGTGCTGGACGTTCGAGTGAAGCGAGGTGCTGAATTGTCAACTGATCACCATCTGGTAGTATGTTCCTTACGACTTTCGAAACCTTGGCCAAACAAGAGATCCAACAGGTCGTCTGTGACCTACCGGATCAAATGGGAGGCTTTGAAGGACAAAGAAGTAAGAAAACAGTTTGCATCGAGAATATCATCTGAGTTCAGACAACTTCCTGATGTATTCGAGGACATCGAGAAGGAATGGCTGCTGTTCTGATCAGCAATCATTTCATCAGCTGCTGAAAGTTGTGGGCGAAAACGGCTTAGAGTGGCGGGCGATAGTGAGAAAAGAACGCCTTGGTGGAACCAAGAGCAAAGAAAGATGCGTTCAAGGCCTGGCTACAGGACAGATCGTCATCTGATTTGCAATCCCGCTACACTGAGGCGCAAAAAGCAGCAACTTCGGCAGTAAAGAAATCCAAGGAGAAGTCATGGAAAGAGTTTGGTCGTCGGTTGGATTCCAACTATTTTTCGGCAAACAAAGTATTTTGGCAGACCATCCGCCGTTTACGTGGCAAAAGATCGAGTATCACGTACTCCATCAAGGATTCTGACGGTAACATTCTAACGGATGAGAATGAAATCCTTTCACGATGGAGAGAATACTTTGAAGATCTTTTGAATCCTGTAAAGGCATCGACTCGTGACACACACGAAGTGACACATCTAGGGGATGACAAGGTTTTCACTGCAGCAGAAGTGGCAACGGCAATTAAAGGGATAAAATCTGGAAAAGCTGCTGGTGAAGATGAAATCAGACCCGAGATGTTGAAAGCGCTGACTGGAGAAGGAATTCTCTGGTTAACGCGAGTGTGTCAAGTTGCGTGGAAGTTTGGCAAAACTCCCAGAGATTGGCAAACAGGTGTGATTATTTCGATATTCAAGAAAGGAGATCGCAAGCAATGTACAAACTACAGAGGCATATCACTCCTTAGTTTGCCTGGGAAAGTATATGCCAAATGCCTTGAAAGGAAATGCCGAGAAATAGTGGAATCAAAACTGGAAGATGGTCAGTGCGGTTTTCGTCCGGGTCGCAGCACCACGGACCAAATCTTCACTCTGAAGCAAATCTTCGAGAAATCTTGGGAGTATGGCAAAGATCTCTTTGCATGCTTTGCCGATCTTGAAAAAGCATATGACCGAGTTCCTCGGGATAAACTTTGGAAGGTTTTGCAGGACAATGGCGTTAATGGTCAATTGTTACGCGCTTTTAAGTCATTGTACTGCAGACCGGAGGTTTGTGTTCGGGTAAATGGCAATCAATCAAAGCCGTTCCATGTGGGCGTTGGACTCCGGCAAGGGTGCGTTTTGTCACCTCTCCTTTTCATTGTTTACATGAATTGGATCGACAAATGCAGCCAAGCTGATGAGTGTGCCACGATAGAAAATTGCAAAATTAGTCGTCTGCTATTCGCTGATGATTTGGTTCTGCTTTCTTCCACAGAATGTGGCCTCCGCGCGCATTAAATAGCTTTGCAGATGCATGCAACACCGCCGGAATGAAAATAAGCATGGCCAAAACTGAGGTACTGCACTTCATCTTTCAAGAAACCTTGATCAGTGCGTGTTGCAAGTGAATGGAGCAACACTGAAGCAGGTAGGGAAGTTCAAGTATCTTGGGGTTGCATTTACGAGTGACGGAAGGCAAGACGAAGAACTGGATACCCGAATAGGCAAGGCTAGTGCAGTAATGCGAGCTTTGTACTACTCGGTTGTCATGAAACGAGAATTGTCAAAAAAGGCAAAGCTCTCAATTTTCAAGGCAGTTTTTGTCCCCATTCTCACTTATGGTCATGAATCTTAGGTAATGACCGAAAGAATGCGATCACAAGTGCAAGCGTCCGAAATGAGGTTTTTACGAAGAATCGAAGGAGTTACACTGTTTAACAAGGTACGTAGCTCTGAAATTCGAAAATCTCTTAACATCAAGCCGTTACTTTTCCAAATTGAAAGATCTCAGCTTAGATGGTTTGGCCATGTAAGCAGAATGCCTCAGGAAAGACTGCCCAAACAAGCTTTACATGCCAAAGCAAATGGGAGAAGACCAGTTGGACGTCCTAGAACTACTTGGACCGATCACATTGATGATCTTGGATGGAATCGCCAGGGACTTCGCCCGAGCGAAATGATGGAGGTGATGGAAGACCGTGAGGTGTGGCAGCTTAATCTTGAACTACTGCCCCCGCAACCCTCACGGAAAAGCGGGTAATGAAGAAAGAAAGATTGTAAAGTAACACTTTTGTAGATAGCCTGGCGTTAATTGGTAATTACCAGGAGCGAGTTGAGCAGCTTAGTTTACATAGATCAGCGGATCTGAAAAGTTACGCTTTTTGTAAATTCTCATCGTCCATTGCCTGCTATTGTCCACTTTGACCGAGTTTTAACTTTGGTTCAAATCGTAAATTCAGACATATCCTAAAATACTCAAAATTATATGTCACACCAGTAACACATGATCGATTAATGCTTAGTTTAAGTTCTATTTATAAATAATATTTTACATCACTAGCTCAAGTTGAAATAAATGCAAATTAAGACTCGATCAAAGTTACACCGTTACACTGAGGCCAGTTAAATCATTAGTTTAAAGTTTGAATGACATATCTACGAAATAATTCAATGAAAACAACTGCTAATGCATTTTAACTCCTAGCAACCAATAATCGTAGTTACAAGCCGCTAATGATTACACGAAATGCAAAAAATCACCAAGATCCTGCAAAATAGACTTTTGAAATTACAAAAGTTTAAAAATGCGCTAATTTTGTCACAAATGAAGGAGATACAACTGTTCCATTATAGCGCCATCAATAGTAAGCCATGAGTTTGATTACCAAAACTAGCTTCCACCATCCATATTACATGATTACTAATGGGTTACTCAACAGCAAGCCGGTTTTACGTCACTGAAAAAAAGCAAACAAAACCAAGTTCTTACTAAGTAAAATCTTTTTTGGTTTTTACAGGCTTTTGCTTAGCATTTAACTTTAATGTTACAAAGAATCATCTCTTTTTTAGCCTAAAAATACGCTCCATATCTTCGCTGTCAGTGTTTTTGCACGCATTTACATAGCGCCGATTCACGATTTTGACGTCCAGCGGTTTGGCTAGCAGGGCGATGACGTCACGTGCAATCCATCATAAGCACGGCAAAAGTATCCGGCAACCATGTTCATGGCCATTTTCAAGTTGCAAAAAAGTTATTGAATAAAATGTAATATTTTAAAGTTTAGCAGTTTCTTCTTAAAGAGTTGGAAGAGAGTTTTTAACAAGATAACGATAAACGATAACGAATTTTTTATTGCAGGAAATACAGCCAATAGGATGAAATAGCAACTTAATACGAACAAAATTCTTGAAGCTGTTTCCTTGTGAGAGGCTGCGAAAGACCAAAAAATGCCATTCTGAAAAGACTGGCAAGGTTGTCGAGTCTGCAGCCTCTCATAATTAAACTAATACAACAAAATTAATTTCTAGTTAGCAATACTTGAGATAACATAGATTCCCTTGCTGTCAAAAAAACACAAAAAAACGAAAAAAAAAAGACACAAAAAACACACTCACACAAAAAACACAAAAAAACACAAAAACACACAAAAAATACAGAAAAAACACACACAAAAAAAACAACACAAAAACACAAAACCCGAAAATAATGTTGTGCAAAAGGCTAACGGTACTGTAAATTTAAACAAGGGCAATTTTATTGGTTTAGTTATTAAAAATAATTGAGATAATGAACCTAAAATGGGAAACAAGATTATTTTTCTTCAGAATTTTTAAGTAATGCATTTTTGATTTTTTTGGAGAACACACTTAATCCTATATTGATATAATTCAGTAATCGAGTTGGGAGTTTGTTCCACAATTTGAATCCACATATTTTAATTGATCTTTGAGTAAGTTTTTTGTTGACTTTTGAAAAATAATAATTTCCTTTTTTGGAATTTCTCGTTGAGTAGTTATAAAAGTTTGATGCAGGTGTAAAATAGTTTCGAAAATGTGTTGGCAGCGTTTTATTTTTGAATTTTCACATGAATTTTAGTACTTCAAGATTGTATATATCCTCAATTTTTAATATATTTAATTTTCTACACAAAGAAGAAAGTATTACTTTTTGTTTATAGGTTTTGGACAAGATACGAATAAGTCGATTTTGCTGAACTTGAGCTTTATTGATATAAGTTGCTGGTGCCTTTCCCCAGCTTGTAATGGCATATTCTAGATGGGGATACGCAATACTGTAATAAACTTGCTTTAAAAGTTTCGGAGTTAAATAGTGTTGCAGTCTATACATGATTCCTCTGGCTATGCTTAGCTTTTTAGAGACATATTGTAAATGCTCAGCGCAGTTCAAATTTTCGTCGAGAATTATCCCTAAATACTTAGTTGAAGTTTCTGGAAACAATTTTTTTTCATCTATATCTAGAACAAAATCATGCTGTTGGTGTTAGCTTTTGTTTGAGTACAACATGCAATGTGTTTTGTCGAAGTTCAAAGAAAGTTTATTACTAGCTACCCATGATTTCACATTTTTCAATTCTTTTTCAGTTTTTGCTTTAAGTGTGAGTTTTGCTTTTTCGTGGCATTTTAGTACTGCGTCATCTGCGTACAAAGCCATTTTTGAGTCAGTGCACAAAGCGCAGAGCAGAACAATTTCTTGACTCATCGTAATGGTAATACTTTTTTCTTGTATTCTTTGGGAATAAGTAATTTTATTTCGCTTTGTGTATTTTTTGTGACTTTTGCTTAACAAATAAGTTCTGTTCTGTGGAAATCAAGGAATATCGTGTCCAAAGTCCGTAAGATTATGGATTCTACAATTACTTTTTTTTTTTCATTTTGAATAAACAAATAAATTCTGTTCTGTTGAAATCTTAGAATATCATTCCCAGAGTCCGTAAGATCATCGGTCCTACAATAATATTGTAGGATCCATGGTACGAGGTAAGATTAGGGGTATACTTAAATATCTATACTTAAATATCTATACTTATACTTAACAGAGGTGGAGTCCTCGAGAACACATTTTGAAGTCTTTGGCCATGGCCTTGGCCTCGAAGGTCAAGTCCTTGGTCTTGGCCTCGAGGCCTCAAGTCCACGAAAATTGCCCTGTCCTCGTCTCGAGGACAGCACTTTTTTTGAATTGTTGAAATTTTGTAGGACGCCTGAAAAAAAATTTAAGAAGGCGTTTTTTCTGGAAACTGCCTGAAAAAAATTTTTGAAGATCTTTTTTTGGGGGGGAGCACTTGCGCTTGTATCCTTGGTCCATGGCCTTGGCCTCGAGAATTCCTGTCCTTGGCCTCGAGAGGGGCTGTCCTCTGGAGGGCTGTCCTTGGCCTTGGCCTCGGATTTTTTTTGTGTCCTTGGCCTTGGCCTCGAGCCTAGTGTCCTCGACTCCACCTCTGATAATATAGTCCTCGACTCCACCATACCTTAAGCAAGGATGGCAGTGCGGTATGGTACGTTGGTACGGTACGGTAAGCCTCGATTTTTGCCAAGAAGTACGGTACGCTGGTACGGTACGCCTTTTTAAAAATGGTACGGGTACGGTATGTTGGTATGGTACGCTTCAAAAATTGAACTGAAGTACGGTACGCTGGTACGGTACGGTTCAAGGTGCGAGGTACGTAGTACGCAAATTCTGAACGTACCGTTCCGTACCGCCATCCTTGATCTTAACTTAAGTATATCCCTGATAAGATCGTGCCCAGTTAATTTTTGTTCACAAGGTGTCGCTTTGAGATTAATTTGGTCTAATTATTTTCATTGGTTACGAAAGAAGCGCGAAACTATTTCAGAGTTTAGTTGTTTTTGATAAAGCTACAGTAGAGTTGGTGGTGCTAGCTTTGATGTTTTTATATCACATTTGATGTTTGTGACTTGCAATCTGATATCTGATGTTTTTCGACGGAAATATGATGTAATTTCCTTTCAGGAGCAAATCTGATTTTTTGTTTATTAAAATTCGATGTGAACCACGCAAATAATGAAATATTGGCTGTAAGCTCAGATAGCTGGGACTACTGATGCAGTGAGAGTGATATAGCATTGGAAATGAAGTGATCTCCAAAAAGAAAAGGTCTTGACGCGATTCCTCTGGATGACAAAATGGTTGGAAGAAAGGTGATCTTCAGAAAGAGAAAGATCTTCACTAAATTCTTCTGCGAAAGAGGTTGAAATAAATTAAAGATGATCTCAAAAAAAAGGTCTTCACTTCTGCCCAATTTCACCTGCCATATGGTATATTCATTGATAGGCCTAGGCTATTTCTGATGGAAATTGGCTGAAAAAGCCCAGTTTTGTGGTTTTAATGTTTTTTCTCTAAATGTTTCATGTTTTTTGAAGAATCATCGCTGGCATCACTGAGTACAGTGGTGTAGCCAGGTCCTGAGGGGGTGCCACTGAAGTCATCCCAAAATACTGCCATAGTGAGCTAATTTCCAAAATTAGGGTTAGCGCCTTGCTCAAGGGGTTTAGTTAAGATTGGGATTAGGTTTAGGGCAATCATCCTAAGTTAGATCTGAATTAGAATTAGCGCTAACTTGATGTTAGGGTTAGGTGGGTCAACTTGTTCGAGGGACGACTTCGGTGGCATCCGTCCTGAGGTAGCCTGGTGTTAAAGAGTTGTTTTTAATAAAAATACCCAGTAGAAGCACTGAGAACAGACTAGCAGGTAGTGGTTGCCGCTCTAGTACTTATTACACTTACACTAACCTAGGTAGTCAGTTGTATTTTCGACAGAAGAACCATCAGCAAAAATTGATGGAAGTGGTACTGGGTATAAACAGTAGGCTAATCTGTAATGACTACAGCATACACTCACTACTCTAGTGTACTCAGCGCTACAGTTATATATTGAAAAAAGTAGCTAGTATCAGAGTAAAGAGCAGTAGTAGTATTGGTGCGTAGTATTACCAATACTACAAGGCCAGTAGCAAATATTATACAAACCTAACCTGTTAACCACCCTGCTCCTGACCACTAGAGCTGAAAGCAGTGAGCAGTAAAGTTACCGTAATTAATATCAAATACACCAGTAGCTGGCAGTGTTCCCTCTAACTTTTTGGCTGATCGGCCAGTGGCCAAATTTTTTTGAAACAAATGTGCCGAAAGCACTCAAAGAATGTTTATGTGCCTTAAATTTTGTACTGTACCAATTCTGTATTCAAGTACACCAAATGTCATATTTCTACAAATTTGTCAAATTTTCTAATGCTATGTTTACCATATTGTTATACATTATTTGCCCTTGTTTCAACAAAACGCTGATTTGCTGAAAAAAATTGGCTCAGTGGGAACACTGGTAGCCATTAGTAGGCCTAGCCTATTAATCAAGGCAGTGTCTGCTGCACCGACCCAGTTTCCAACATCTAATTGCTGGTGCACTGGCGGCACTGGTCATTTCTTTTTGCAGTTTAATTTACTATCTCTCAAGCTGGCATCGCTGCCCGAACCCTAACTCGAATCGTAAGGCTGTAAGGTTCTAGAGAAAAAAAAGAGTTATGTAGAGATATAGCTTTCTAGCGCTATAATTGCCAAGCATGTTCAGTACGAATCGATACCCAAACCCTAGGTTTGGAAGGCAAGCACACTTACCACTACACTACCAGGGCTTCGCATTTGATGTGTCAAAGTGCTGTATTTAACTCGAATCAATGAGAAAACAGCAATATAATGGGCTGCTGGTGCACTAGCGATTTGATGTCGGAAACCGGAACGATGCAGCAGACACTACCATTAATCAAATGACATTTTTTTTGATTTCATTATACTTAAATATACTTTGTGCGGTAGCTTTTTCAGTTGTTTGGTAGCCTACTTTTTTACTTTATACTGATCAGTGGTCAAGTGGATAAAACGTCTGCTACTGAAATGTTAGACTCTGGTTCAATTCCCGGTCGGGTCAAACCAAAAGCTATAAAAATCAGTATTCACAGCTTTTCTGCTTGACTTTCAGCAATTAAAGGGAGAGTCTGAAGCCTCCATCATGTGTGGTAGACAGATGGGCCAGTGGCAGCTTGACTGGAAGACCAAACAATCCCTTCGCTGTCTCGTAACCGAAGCAACTTGGTGAATAGAATTTAATTACAATTACAGCTTTAGTTATTTGGTTTCAGATCTCTATTGTTCCAAACCATCGTGCTACCGTATACTATAACACTGAACAGATAGTGATAGCTAACCATAAATTGAGGTGAACATTCCTCCAGTAATTTCTTGTTCGTGCTGATGCTGTTAAGTGTTAGCTTTAGTTTTGACGGGGATTATCAGAAACAAGAGTACCGGTAGTTTTTTGAGCAACAATATTGTGGGTGTCAATTGAATGCAATGACAAGTCAACAGTCAGCTGCTTTATCAAGTGAAGATACCAGAGCAGATTATGGAAGTAAGTTTCATACTTTTAAGTTGATTTTGGTTAAATTCTGAGATGGCTTTGTGACTACGCTCAACAACTTTTATGTGCCAGAACAAAAAAAATATTCTTAATTACCGGTATAAAAATTTTTTAAAAAACTTAGTTTAAAAAAAAGTTTTTTGAAAAATTTTTTGCTCTTGCTCCTAAAAGTTCCGGTGCCCAATAGTCTTGGTGCATAATATTCTCATTGCATAATTGGCAGTACCTGATTGTCTGATGCCTAAACACCAGCGCCTAATAGTCTTGGTCCAGCATGACTGAGTGAGTAAACGGGTCATTTTTACAACACCCTTGATTGCGTGATCTGAGTTCAACCTGCACATAGGTCACATTATTGTATCCTTTAATAAGATGCTTTGGAGTGATTATCTCTGCTTGGTGGCATTGAACAAGCAGCAAATTTAATGGACAAGAATTTGAATAAAATATTCAAGCATTGTATCATCAGAAACCTTTAAGCAGGTGTGAATTTGTCAGAGCACTTAAAACCTAGTAGCAAAAATAAGCTGATCAACAGGTACATGAGGCTTTCCTGTGACAGGAGAATAAATATGCAACTGCAACAACAAACTCAAGTAAGACCTTTGCTGTTAATAATAATTTAGCTGTGATGTTTTGACGTTTGCTGGCCAGAGCTTTTATTATTAATCGTTTGCGAGCTATCTGGCCTAAAGGCTACCAGCGCAAAGCCTCAGGCAGAGTCACCAGAACGGCGACTACTTAAAAGCAAGCAATGCAAAAAAGTTGTCTTCCTGCAGGAATTAAACCTGCAGCCTTTGGATTACCTTTGCTGTTTGTTGCTATTGTTGTTGCTTTTGCTGTAGTTTTTACCTTTGCTGTTGTTGTTACCTTTGCAATTTGATTCCCAATCAGATCAAACTACTGGGGACACAAAACTTAACAATGGGAAATGTTAGAAGTTTTAAACTTCAGTGGCATTGTACACTCACAAACAGTCTAAATCAGGGGTTCTCAACTGCAGGCCATGGGTGCAAGATTTATTAAGAGTAATTAACCACTTCAGACTTGAAAGGATGGCTAACGCTTTTAAGCATTTTTAGACTCTTGCAGAAAAACTTGCTGCCAATTTCCAGCACTTGTAGCAACGTTTTTTTTTTTATCAGTGACATCTCAAAGCTCACTGAAGACTTGCTGTTGCTGCATACCTGTAGCCACTACTAATGAAATACAGACAAAACATTTTATTGCTGAGCAGGGGGCCACTGGTGTTGAGAGTCTCTAGAAGAGGGCCACAGACCATAAAAAATTGAGAACCACTGGTCTAAATCAATCCTTAAATAAACTAATAGATAACTTTTATTGCTATTGTGAGATATGTGTAATGTATTTAACACCAAGCAAACTATGTTGAATCTTGTAAATATTTCATACTATTTGGTAGGTGTATTCAGATTGTTTACGAAATTTCAATTGAATGATTGATATGGTTCAGCTGCAGATTGCACTTGGGCTTTGTTTATGGTTTGCAATATGTACCATGATTCTTTTGAATAGTGAAAAAGACTAAGTGTTGTATAATTTGGAGCAATTCATTTAATTTGCCAATTCTCTATGACATAAAAGTAGAAACACAAGGTTTCATATGTTTAATCAGGATTGACCAATGATTAAAATATGTTTAGTTACATTGAGTTTTGGTTATCTGGAATTCGAAATAGCAGCTTATGCTATGCTTATTGCATTAATTCTAGAGTAACTGTATAATTGCATGGTGCATATGATATTCAAAGTTAGTTAGCTATGCTTTTTCTATTTCACGCACAACGTGCGCAACACGTAATTTGATATGAAACTACTCATGGATTGCCATTTAAAGTTAAAATTATTCTAAAATGTACGAAATCTTAAAACGAATAAGATTAAGCTTTGAACAATAAAATGGTATGTTGACTGGAATTAATCAACATTCTTTTACTTAAAATGTACGGTTGTTTTCTCGTTTTGCGATACTGATATAGAAAATAATGTTTCCATTTCATGGCATTAGAACATTCCTACAATATATTGCATTGCATTGTATATCTTTTCTTTACTAACTTAATGCTGCACGTTCGCAATATTTGGTCTAGTATTTTTTAGTTGAAATTGGTGAGTTTTTGTTGTAGGCGAATTCAGAGAATGCTTGAGTGGTAGATTTTTTCAAGAAGAAAAATTGCTTGTAACGTCGGTTTTTTGTATTTTTATTTTTACTATTATTTAAAGCAAAACCACTGGAGTGGAGTAATTTTGTAATTTTTGTTAAGTATGTGTATACTTTCAAACATCTAAAGAATCGGTTGTTGAGTTAACGATGTTTTTTGTGCTGTTAGTCACTAAAGCCGGCATACCATAAGAATCAGTCAATTCGAGACTTAGCGGAACTGAGCACTAAAAGCACGAATGCGCTGTTTCCTTTAGCTTCAGCATTAATATGGTAAACATAGTAGACAGTGGCAGCTTTTCTGTTACACGTTCATCACATTTTGCCGTTAAATTTTCCATGTGCCCAGTAAAGAAGCAGAAAAAAGTTGCTTGGCTCGACCACTAGGCCGTCGAGATCATTTTGCAGCTTCCTGTTATAATCGCACATTATGCAACAATATAGTTTATGGACTAATTCTGTAACAAAATAAACTTGAATCTAAATGATTCACGGTTTCTTGTTTTTGAACTTGTTTTTTAATTTGGAAATATCGTCGTTTATCCCACTTCTACCGAATTATTTTGGCATATATGGGAAAAGCTGTTTTGTTTTATGAGATAATTAGTCCTGTCAACGTTGAAAAGCTTAGTCCTATAAGGGGCATAAAAACGGGATTGTATGACTTTCAAATTTTCTCTGCTAAGACGAAATGAAGGAATGAACTGTAAAGCAATTGTTGAAAGAGACCAAAAGAAAAATCATCAAACGCTAGTACTCTATTACTTTTCTTCGTTTTGTAATTTACCGTGTTTGATGCAAGTAAAAAAATCTGCAACCTTTTAGAATGTCATCTAAAAGAAACAAAGCAACTGACTGCACAATAAAATTCGTTTAATTTTTATAGTAGGTTTGCGAGTAACTCTAAAAATTGAATTTCAGTTTAGCGGGGAATCCTACATTTTTTTGTATATTAATGAAGTGTTATAGTTTGTTTGTATATAAATGAAGTTTGCGTATTAATGAAGCTGCACCGCGTACTTGTAGTATGCAGTTGATGGTTGGAACGAACGAAACAACACCTTTAAGATTTTTTCAAGGTGTTATAGACCTGGCTTAAACTGTGACACACGGAAACTGCTTGGTCTTTAGTTTGTTCTGCAGCTTAAGTTTGCCCCGATAAAGATTTTTAGCTTGGAATTTGAACCAATTTGATGTTTGGCTTTTTGTCTTCCTGTTTCTTGAGATCGACTATTTTTCCTTGGACTTATCCGCATAGTTTCTCCTTAATACAATAACATTCCAGGTTGCATTCACAACTTGCTTGAAGCCGCAATGCAGAGAAAATCGTTCTAAATTGTCTTTTCTAATACCTCGTATAACGTCAGGGTGAGTTTAGCAGCAGCGATAGCTTGGTGGTAGATTCCCGAAGTTAGTTTTAGCAGCAGCGATAGCGTGGTTCGATTCCCGAACTGGTAATTCGTCGTTGTGGCTTTGAGAAAGACACTTTTGCCATTGGGCCAAGCAATCTACCCGCTATGATGGCCTAGCTTAACGAAAGACGTGCAAACAGAACCAAAAAGATGGTGCTCTGCGTTGGTGTGGTTAGACAGCGCAGTAGCGTTTGGTCATGCCCATGAAAAGGGTGATACTTAAACAATTTTTGCACGTTCAGGGTTTTTAAGATAACGACACTGTGAACCACTCGGCCACCCCTCCAATAAGCTGCTTTGAGTTTTGGAGCAGTGGAGTTGCGTTGATCTTTGGTATTAGCAGATACGTATTCTATTGATCAAACCTGCGAATAATACAGCAGTTTTACGCTCACTAGACTCTGCCTTGCTCCTGTATCACCTCTCGAAAAGCAGACCTTTATTTTGAACCAGCTGAGAGTTTTTGAAATATTTTTCTGTGATTTGTTATGAAGTGATGCTGAATTAGCCGCAGAAAGTGTGGGTGCAAAATTTTCAGCCTCAACTCGGTTTCGACAGTATTCTTAAAATCCTTTAACTTATTGCCTAATAGAGTGAGTAATTACTTTGTAGTAAAACTTATGACAGCACAGCAGGTAGAATATTGGATTAGTTGTGTTTTACCGTGGCATGTTTTCAACAATGTTTGAATTGTGCATCGAGTTTTGTAGAAGGCGAAATATTGTTCTTTTGCTGTGACGTTTTTTACGTGCTTCCTCTTTACTCTTTGATTAGCTCCGGAAAAACGTGCATGCACAGGCGTTTTGTCGTCTTCTTACTAAATGCACGCCTTACCAATCAGTCAAGGCAGTAGCAAATCGTATGTGACCGTTATCCTCACAACGAATCGTGTATCAGTGCTTGGGCAGACCTGGTTACAAATTAAATGTGTGTGAGAGTTGTATTGCCCACGTTGTGCCACAAGGTAGGTTACGACAATTTCTTTTCCCACGTTGCGTGCATTGCAGTAACAATGCAGTTTGTATCTGATACATTTGAATCGTACGGCCGTTACGGATAAGCTTATTTCTATAGGATTTGTAAGCAGCACGAGATAGAATCGGATAGTTGGTTACCGTAGCGTAGAAAGTATGGAACCGTAGATGCATTGTTTGTTGCATTTGGAAAGCAGCGTTTATGACTTTTGTCAATCGTTAGGTATTGAACTATTCGAACATCTCAAGCTTGGCTTGTTTTTGGCCAGAAATTTCAGTTAGATACACGAATTAGGAAGCATTGTTTCGGGAACTAAAAAAAAAGAGAAACCAATCCGGGTGATGATTTCATGCAAAATTTAGGACTTTTGTGCTAAATTTTATTTTTCAATGTTTTTGTCATTTTGATTGAAGCGCCTAAACTGTTTTTGTTCATTCAGAAAAGATTTAGGTCAGTCCATGGATCAGCATTCGTTCATTGACCAAAAATGTATAATTAGATTCAAGAATCGGGAGACACGACATTACTTCAATCGTTTTCAGGCCTCATTTTTTCTATTCGTTAATGCTCTCTTGTGATCGTTTTGAATTCACTCACATTTTCGTGTGCGTGATATTTCGTTACGAAAACACCCAAGTTTCACCATCAGTATTATAAATATTTACCATGAAATCTGCAAGAGATGCTAACGCTAAAGATACCAGTTGCAGCGCGTATGATTTTGGTTGTTTTCTGAAAAATTAGCGTTTGTCAGCTATTGTTGAATTTAGCATAGGAGTGTTTACAATATTTTGTTTTCACTGCTTGATTAACCATTGGAGTAGGTATTTTTTTTGAATTGTATTGATTAAAATGTATACCAGTTTAGTAGAAGTTTAGTTGCATAATTTTAAAGTACCGAAGGTCAGTCGAATCGTACCGGTACGATATATTATGCAAAACTAGATAAAAGTAAGTGGAATACACTGCGGCGCCTATTTTTGGTGAACAACATTTATGTCAAAGTAAACCACATTCAGTCTGTCGTTGGTAAAAGCAAGAATCTTTTTTTGAAATGTTTTTTGTTTTAATGCGATTAGTCTTGAAAGTTAAATAGCTGTGATATTCCCATTTGGTCAATTTTAATGACAGCTTTTTAGAGTCCTACTCTAATGAGGATGATGCGGATATTGCGCTATGTTATTGAAGTAGACAATTGCTAGCTTTTTGAAATTCATGTACTGCATCATCATATAATTTTGGTATTTGATTACCTAGCACTTGAGTTGAATTTGTCCGGTATTGTCCAGGCTTTTCGCTGTCATTTATATTCTTTATTTTTTTCACAATTTTTTCCATTTTTTTTCTTCATTTTTTGTTTATAGGCGAGTGACAGCTCGTATCGTGCATTTACGGGTTTTAGGTGTACGTATTCTGTAATTAGTTATTTTTGATGATGAGTAGGGCCCGCAAAAGTAAATAACGTCAAATTTTTTCAGGGCTTTATTTTATCATCAAACGTGTACCAACATTAGCTTCGGGTTCTCCGGAACCAGTTTAAGTAGATTTTATAGTTCAAAATCAAGTCAAAATTTTGGGTTGGGTCAAAATTTGCTAAAATTGTTTATGATCAAAAATTCTTTTTCAAAATCGTTTTTGTTCTCTTCATTTTTCTGGATATTTGAGCATCAATGAAACGTTATAAGCAGTTTTATACATGTTTGAATAAAGTTTTGCTACTCAAACTTCTGCAAATAGTTGCAATATGTCACAAGCCTGAGTTAACAAGTACTTTATAAAAATAATTTTATTGTAACGCGAAATTATGTTTTTTAATTAAGAACAAATCAAAAATGCCAGCCTCGGCATGAAAAAAAAAAGTTAAAAACACTCTATGTCCATTTTTAAAAATCAAATAGTACATTTTTATTATACAGTATCGTATATCACAACAAAAAAACAACAGATTTTTGAAATCTTTTGGGACTGCATTGTTTTGCTTTCACAGCTTTAGCAAACGACAAAACTTTTACTCTACAGCACAACTTTTACCAAGCAAGAATGACATTGCGTCAATTTGTTTTCCAATAATAATGAGGCCGAAAATAATGAGGCCGAAGCAAAATAATGAGGCCGAAAATTCGTGAAAATTTTAAAACAGCCAATTTCAATCCAAAATATACTGGTTATAAAAAAAAGTGTAATTGGCATAAAAATGTGTGCAGATTCCTAGGTTTTTATTTTGCATCGCTTAGTTGCTTTTAATCACAAGACTGACTGATTGAGATTTCTTTCTAAATGCTGTTGGTAAAGAGCGAAGAAGGTTACCTTCTTCAAACTTACGTGAATTCGTGATTTGCGAATTCCAAACATTTTTTTTATAAGCAAAATTTGGAGCTCAATAAGGCCAAAACGGTTGAAGTCAAAATAAAGTCAAAATTTACCTAAAATAGAGTCAAAATCTTTTTTTTTAGGTCAAAGTAAAAATGGCCCTAATAATAAGGTAATTTTTGAATAGATTTGTCTTAAGCTTAACCGCTGATTAAGTTTTAGATATCTTCGTAGTAAAACAAATAGATATTACGCTTAAGTTTAAGTAATATTGTGATTATCAATACTTAATATTTTTGAAAAAAAAACTGTGTTAGAATCTAGTTAATTTGCAATTCTTTGCCTTTCTACGCTCATGTTCAGACCTGTAGTCCTATCTGTACTGACGAGGAATAAAAGACGAATGTCGATTTCGAAACAGTATGTCATAGGCTGTTAATCATAGGTTTGATTGTGCCTATAAGATTCTGTATACTGTCTATAGCTTATTTGTGTTTTATTTTCTGAAATTCTTCGTTTAGCTTTCTATTTTATGGAATGAGTTTTTGAATGGTTTTGGTTTACGAAGACTGAGAAGTCTCAAGAAAACGCTCTAAATAGCATTTTTGGCTTTTTTGTAATTGACTTAGATTTTTTTGTTCATGTGTTTGGTTTGGGCAGATCTTATAACCTTGCATTGCTGCTTTTTGATGATGCTAGTGATTGTTTGTTGTGCACACTGCTGCCGCTATTCATGACTTTGAAAAGGTTTAATACGCGTGCCGGTTGCGAAATCACAATCGCAAAAGAACAATATTCTTTGCGTAGGAAAATTTTAACCACATAAACCCATAATATACATTTGCAGTTTTATGCATTATCATGCAATTATGCTTACACAATTTAAGCCCCATAGCATTTAATAAACTAGTAAATGTAATGGTATGCCTTTCTTAGCTTAACGTCAGCACCGCTTGCGTTGTACGTATGATAGTGAGGCTGTGGTTCGATTCGACTGAGCATTCCATTCTTTGCTAAGTTTGGACTAAAGCATTGTAATTCACTATTCCGTACCAGTGTGGGTTTGTTAATACCAGTTTCGTGTACACTTTTGTACAGGCTCTGTCGAAGTGTGTTAGCCGGTTGGTTTTGATAGAGGGATGATGACGTGAGCGTGACCTAGTTGTGATTTCAAGTTAATTGTTCAAGCAATGTACAGTGGGGTCGGATCGTGATTATCAAGCGCAGACAGTTATGCCGCAGGTCGATTAAGGGTCAGAACAAAAACTAATAAAAAAAGCAGCATCGTGGCGGTTAAGAACCAGCAATCCACGGTTCATTGTTAGACCTCTTTTACTGATCACGCACAGTTACGCACCTAAACACGCGTTTAATTCAATTTGATCCATTTGCCTTTGTTTCCTTTTTTTGCATTTACATTGAAAAAGATAACACGCGTATTTCTGCGCGTAAATACGTGTGATCGATAAAAGACGACTTGATACATCCATAGGAGTATATTTTTCCTTTTTGTTTACACTTCACAGATACGTTTAGACGACAAGTTTGGCAATGATATAACATCATATTGATTAAATAGTTGATTGAATTCGTATTAAATTGGAAACATGCATCGCCGGGCATCAAGCACCAGCAGCCGGTCTTTCAGTTCAAGTAGTGTTGATAGCGTAGGTAGTTTTAGAAATCGACGTCATTCGATGAAGTTTACTGACCTTGGTAAGTTACCTATGGGTCAACGAGTAATTATAATCTGTTGAGATAAGAGATGGACTCATTACGAAATCTTATCTTTAATCAAACTAACCTACTAATCCAATATCTACCACTTATCATAAAAAATGCGTACGAATAAAGGGTGAGCTTGGATGCACTGACGATATTTAAGATAATCCGCCCATAATCAGTTTTGGTATCTACCCGTACCTACTTACACCGTTGAACATAGAGAAGTAATCCTTTAACTATTTCATATTTATGACAATATTTCGATCTGTTTGTCCTGTGTTTTCCCTAAATTCGGATCAAAGGTCACGTTGGCGCATTCGACTTTTAGTCTTACAGTTGTTCTGTATTCCTTTTTTCAATTTTAGTCTTGTTGCATGTGGTTAGGGTTTTACAAAGAAATAGTTCTATAATTTTCTAGGGGATGAGTCCCTAAACCTAGAGCTATATTTTCAGGTATCGCCACAGATGACAGGCTCACCGCCGAAGAGATGGACAAGCTACGCAGCCAGGCTACGGCTTATGAATATTTGTGTCATCTGGAAGAAGCAAAGCAGTGAGTGGCCTTTTTAATTTTAGATTTCTATTATCTTAAGTTTTTCTCGATGACGATAACCACAAATGACTACTATTAAGCTTCAAATTACCAAAACCTTTGATGTTTTTCACGTTTTGCTAGATTTTTATAACCATGAATTGAAGGAGCTTTCACTTTTTATTTTTTTATTTTTATTTTCAGTAGACCAGACAATTTGAAAACCTCACTTATGGTTCTAATGGCTCAATATTCAGTTAGGTGTCCCTCGAAATTCTCTGTTTTATTCTAATTTTAATTCTAATATTAGCTTTAAAAAATGCCGTAGAAATTTTAAATTCAACTAGCGAGGCTTTGAGCTTATTATTTGCCATTTTGGTTAAATGATAACAAACTAAAGCTTTCAACCAGTAATTTGCTAATTAAAATCGAATTAGACGAACTTTTAAATACCTAAGTTACACAAGGCTGCTTCTGCTCAAGTTAATTGGAAATAAGCTGTTAAAATCAACGATGACTTTTACGAAATCAAGTTAATATCAAAGATAATAAAATCACGAAAAATAAGTTGTTAGTACAGTAAATGGTTTCAATGACAACGTAGTGGCTTTCTTGGCGAATGATAGTACTGCGAAACAAAAAACCCAAATTTATGGCATTCCTTATTTTTAGATGGATGGAATTTTGCTTGCAAGAAGACCTTCCTCCCAGCATTGAGTTGGAAGATGGATTAAGGAACGGAGTCATCCTTGGAAAACTGGCGCATTATTTCGCTCCTGACACCATTCCGTTACGGAAAATCTACGACAAAGACATGAAAAAATATCAGCAAAAAGGCCTTCACTTTAAGCATACAGACAACATAAACCATTTCTTCAAAGCAATGTCCACTGTCGGGCTGCCTTCGGTGAGTGTTTTTTCGCTGTAGTGGAGCCCTACGTTTCTTTTCGCTTTAATTTCTTTCAAGTAAAGTTTTGACTTATTCTGAAATCTGAATTGTGAGGTCATCCCATTTTCTGTCGGTTTTCATTTGTGATTATTGGCATCTTCAATCGTCAGAATATTCCCCGGTTGTTTTTCTTCGTCGTCTTTTCCAGTTTTTTGTTTGTTTGTTTGTTTCTTTCTTTCACTCTTGTTTTTCTGAGAACGTTTTGTCCGACACTCAAACATCGACTATTTTGCTTACTCGAGTTTCTAGATTGTACAATTTTGATCAGGACTTGACTTTATCATGATAGTTTAATCATTAAAAAAATTGGTAATTTTTTCTCTTCGCTCATTTGCTGAGTGCCAAAAACAGCCTGAAGTAGATGTGGTTTAGGTAGATCTAATTCTAATACGTTGTCAGAACTTAGTACACGAAATGTTGAAGCTAAAAAATTGCTTATCTCAGATCATTTAAAATGTCTTTGATAAGCTTTTTGTTGGAAAATAAATTGAAGTTCCACCGTTAACAGATAGTACGTCTGGTTATGAATAATGCAAAAACTAAGTGATTTATCCGAAAAAAATTTCGCATAGCCCGTCTTGACATTTAGTAGAGTATATCATATGCTATATTAAAGTATCGCATTTCTGACAGCTCAGTACAAAATACAAACGGTTATCTGCTCTAAGAAAATGATAAACGTAATAGCATATTGGTGTTGTGTCGTTGAATTCTACTTTTGCTACAAAACCGAAAAAGAAAACATGTTTTGAGATAGGACTGTTGGAGTTGGCATTGTCAAGTTTTTTCCGGTTTCAAACAATTTAGTTTGTCAACCAGCCTAAACATAAACTTACGGGTATTAGATATAATTTTGCAGTTGGATACATAATGAGTTTTTAAATTAAGCCTGTAGGTCGAATAATGATATACTCGCCCAAACTAAATCTTTGTTAAAAAGAGGGCTCTTTCATAAATGTCAGTTCTCAAACTTCTGCATGGTAGCTTCTCACTTTTGACGAAGAAAAAGGGCTTTTGACGAATATTGTTTTCTTGCTTTGTTAGCTTTTCTGGTAGTCCTGTATTGTATTGCATTGCGAGTTAAAATACCTTCGATCTTAATGGTGCCGTCGCTAAAATAAGCTACTTTCGGTCTGCTGTTTATTTAGAACGTAAGCCTTTCGTCTATTATACCAAGTTACAGGATATTGCTAAGGTTTTGCGACTCAATAGCCAATAAATGGTACTGGGATTGATCAGTTACGTTGTGTTAATTTCATTGCAACGCAAGCAAATGAAGGATGAATTTTCGCAGGAAATATTTTACGGTTGGTTCGGAAATAATTTTATTTCCTTTGCTACGTAGCAAATGCTGCCACCGATGCACGTTTTTTGAGATTTACAACTTAGTTTCATTTCCAAATCTTTACATTTCTTATCAAAGTCGTTAATAGACCCCTTTTTTTAGAATTTGTTTTTTAAAGTATCTCTGGTTTAACTGGCTATTATTATACCATTAATGTTGTCGATCAAATTAATTTTTTGATTTTACCGAACGAATTCGCCATCCATGCAGCCTTTCACGTACAGTCCATGTCGTTTCGTTACGAGTTGGCTCAACTCCTACCGGTGTTCAAATTTGAGGTCTAAAATCTTAATTTTATAGATATTTTATCCGGAAACGACAGACATTTACGACCGGAAAAACATGCCGAAAACAATTTATTGTATCCATGCCTTGAGCTTGTATTTATTCAAATTAGGAAAAGCCCCTCAAATGAAAGATTTGTATGGAATAGCCGAGTTTACAGGTGAGGTTCATTGATACGGATGTCAATTTCACTTTCAGATTTTTTTGCTGCTGTTAGAAGTAAGCGGTTAAGAAAAATTTAATCTTCTGGTTTGGGACTCCAACGCAACGTTATTTTAGTCGAATGTAGGAGTTGGCAGTGGCATGTTGAGTTGTGATGAATGTCCACTCTTTCACTGGTGTGGTATTGGCTCATTTTCTCTCCCGGCTTCTGCCCAGCTGTGGCTCTGTGGTGCTGCATATCACAGGACTGAACTCGGTAGCTCCAAACAACAAACGGGAGGGGTTGTTTGATTGACTTAGACAGATGCGGAGTTTCGTATACAGTTGGGTGTGAATTTTGCGCAAAATAATATATTTTGAATATGTACATTTCTTTAGAGGAGGAATTATCAAATATGCAGAAAGAGCTGGATAAGTATGGAATAACGATGCCACAATTTAATAAAATTGGAGGAATTTTGGCAAATGAACTCTCAGTAGATGAAGCAGCATGTAAGTATAAATAATAAATTACCTAACCGTAAAGGGTTTTATAACAACTTGATTATCTGAGACCGCCTGTTAGTGCCTGCTACCGGAACGCATTTTACGCAGTGTATCCTGATAGATACAATTAATCACTTTTTATCCTGACTCAGCTGCCACATGTAGACGAATCGAGAGCGTCGCCTCTGACGTAATAAATAAAGCGCGTGTTTCACGAATCTCGAGTTCGATTTGCGTTGCATTCGTTTTTGAAGAACCTTGCGTTTCGGCTAGGGTTCGAGCAGCATTGCCAAAAATGCTAAATCTATGTGGCAAAAGAAAGGGTACGCTTTAAATTATGTTACTGCCATGGCCCGGTGTACCGGCTAAAAATTATTTCTTAATGTCGTTTTCAGCTATCAGCGATCCGTTTCAGTTTGTGTTTGCATTCTCAAACGATCTCTTAGAACTTGGTTATGCCTTTCTTCCCATCAATCCATTTGATAAAAAATATGAATACCGAATTGAATTACTGGTGTTCAGTTAACAGCATTTTTCGCTTGAAATGTTTTAACTGTTGTAACAAACTATTATTAAGATGGGAATTGTGTTTGCTAGCAGAACGGTGTTGTCATTTCGCGATTATTATTCATGTTTTATAGTTTGGCCGAATAAATCATTCCATAATTATCGTAGGCTTGCAAATGACGTCATTTTTATGACTGATAGTGTAATATTTTCCAGTTACACTGGCCTTACTGCAAAAAGGTTTCGGTCTGATTTCCGTTATTTTGCTGTCCATAATAGGAAGAAAATTCGAGTTTCAAACTTCCAATCTGTTCAAATACAAAGCTTTTGAATTTATATTATACTCTCAATCGCTATATGGCCTGTCGTTTCCGGGTTTGTCCCTTCTATATATTTTTTTTTTTTTGCATAATTGACATAAATTGCTTCCCAAAACAAAGAAAAGTGAACTTGAAATTATTAAATCATAATATTATCATTATGATGTAATTTTGCATACCGCAATTTATTATTTTTAAATACACAAAATTAAACATGTTAATAGAAATTAATTGCCGTGGTTTCCGTCATGAGAAAAAAAATGGGCAAAATTCGACTATTTTAGAGTGTATAACCCGGATAGAAATTTTGTCAAAAACATGAAAAAAAGTCTAGATGGAAAAGTGTCAGTCATTTTTGCCATTCTCCATTTTTGATATCATTTCTCAAAAATGCCAATACTCACCGATTCCGGTATCACATTATACCTTAACTCAGAGCAGATGAAAAATTTCTGCGCTATAAACAAAGCCCCAGCTGTAAGTTTGGAACTTCAGATCGGCCACCATGCGTTGCCGTTATATGAAAGTGAATTTATTTTGAATCTGACAATCTTTTGGCTAAAATTGAACTTTTGTACGCTGTTGTAAACAGGACACTTAATATCATACCCTTTGTACTGTGGTAAATTTGTTGTGAAATTCTCAAATGAATTATGATGTTGCCAGATTTCCTCTTGTTTGGTGTTTAAAAATCTATGATTTGCTGAAAAATTTTGACTTAACGCAAGTCTACATTTAGCATAAAGTCGTAAACAAGTAAACGTATTATGAGCACATGTTTTCTTTTACCTCAGCAACGCACGCAACTGTATTTGGCACAGAAAGAATACACTTGTACGCTTACTATTTCACGCCGAGCGTATTTTTAGTTTATTTTAAACAGAAATTCAACACGTAGGGCGTACCGCCTTATCAGCGTACAAGTTGCCATTTGGTTGAAATAAACTAAGGATACGTTCGTACGTTCACAATTGAGCATAGTGTAGGATTGGTCTGAATGCTTGTTTTTTCATCGAGAAAACGTGGATACATAGACTCGATTGCTGTATTTTAACCTTATTTTTTGCAGTACACGCGGCGGTGATTGCCATCAACGAAGCGCTTGAAATAGGCGATGTTACAGCAACCATGCAAGCTTTACGCAACCCTACTGCCTGTTTAAACATGGTCGAAGAAGGGATTGATGACGAGTATCAAAATCGCCTGCTTGCTTCCAAAAAAGCTAAGGCCGATGCCGCCCAAAATAAAGTAATTGTTAAGTTGATAGTAATGTGAACACTTTATTGCTGTTTTTTGAGTGATATATTTGTACGAATAATTAAGGTCACCACGACTTCGCGATTAAGTAATAAACAGATACGGTTTTTATTTTTTCATGTGGAGTCAAAATTCATGAATTCTTTTTTACCCTTTGTACCGTACTATTTTGCCAGTTTTGTAAGGAGTAATTGGATGTAACAGGTTAGTCCAAATCAAATATGTGTGTGATATAAAAAAAAAAACAAGCTTATAGTTACTTTTGTTTTTTGAGACGTTTTTGTATGATTGGAACTGTATCGAAGAAGTTATCTACTGAGGTTTTTAACTTTTTGTTCTCCGATACTAATTAATGTAGAAAATTTAACGTAAACTTTTTGTTGTTTTACAAAGATTTTCTTGGGAGCCTGATTAGAACTTTTTTTTGTTACAGAACAAAGACAAAACCGAAGAAGAGCGAGATATGTATGAAGAATTACTCACCCACGCTGAATTACAAGGGAATATCAACAAAATTAATTGTTAGTGGATTTTCAATTATTTATTCGTTAAACACTTCAAAAACTTTTAGCTGAGCGTTGTTACATATTTGTGTTATCAGCACCTTTGTATCAACAGTAACCCTCTTTGGTGCATGGTGTTGTTGACTATTGATTATTAGTGTGTTGATTTTTCTAGTTTTCATGTTAACTGCTTAGAAACGATATTGGGTAACTCTTTGAGTTCTGGGGCCTTTCGTATTATTGGAAAGAAGAGTCTGGATTGCCCCTTGAAAATTGCCGTGACATCCTGAAATTATCGGAAGATTCTAAATCCTGAAAAAAAAGTAATATTCTGCTTTGTTAGCTTCGCTAGCTAATCGCGTTAAATATTCGTATAGTGCTAAGAAACTAATTTGCTTATTGCTGGTAATTTTGTCTTATACTTGTACACAGTTACCAAGAATACTGCTAAATATGTTATCAAATGCATAGAAATAGAGGAAAGTGACTCAGAAATCGCCTTTGTTAATATGGTTATTTTCTGCGTGGTTTAGTGCTGCAACAGCATTTAATGAAAGCTCTACGTGGGTTTTGCTTCCTGTGTATTAAATCCTGGCTCTCAGCTATCTCGTTCTATAGAATGACTTTGCCTGCGCTAGCATTTGCTTTCAGCATTGGCAGGTTATTTGTGTATTCTTTGTAAATAGTGGCGACTTTGTACTGGTGTTCTGTATTTTAAATGCTGCAGTAGATACAAACTTATAACATTTGATCTATTGACGTGAAAGAAATCTGGTGGCCTAGACTTTTTGGTGCAACTCTCTATTTTTTTCGTACGTGCGATAAAATGCCTCTCAGTTTTCGTAATTTTTTGTTAATCTGGGTTTTAGTTTGGGTGCCACCTGGAAATAGCAATTTTTCTCTCCCATTCCAGCCCAGTTGGTAGCATTTCCACTCCCTCAAGTTCTCGTTCTCCACAAACAACCGGACAGTCCCAATCAAGGACAGATAACTGACCATTGAAGTTTAGCCTAAAACTTCATAATATAATGAATGGTCTGCGAATTGCGTTAAAAAATATCACTCTTTATTAGACTAAATTTTGAATTATTTTTCTTTCAGTGGATGTAAAACTTGAAAATTTGGACAAAGAGCTTGGAACTGATAACTGTGAGCAGCTACTCCAACGTTTAAAGGACTTGTCCATCTCCAATGTTTCCACTGAAAATATCGATTGGTACGCTGCGGAGTTGAAGAAAGAAATTCAAAGCAAGCGGGAGGTACGAATTAATATGAGTGATGACTATAAGTTTGTGAAATTCGGTGAAGTTATGGCAACAAACACAAGAAAAATTGTAACGTTATACTGAAAATGGATTCTGATCGAATTAAATGCAATCTTTCCGATCTAAAATAATTGTTTCGTATTAGTTACAAGTTATCTTAACCTACCCAATTTCTAATTTTGCTTGCCTAGCTTGCTTTCTTATCGAAAAAAAAAAAAAAAAAATAGACTTGCTAAAAAGTAAACTTGAACTAAACTGGAATATTTTTGAAAAATGCTGAGAAATGATCTTTTCATCATCCCGTTATCCTTGGTATGGTGAAAACATCTTCTAAATTCATTCAAACATATATTGCAATCATTTTTTTGCATCGCTGCAAATCTTGAGTGCATTTCTGTTGTAGGCGGCTGGCGATTCCAACGCTAAACTTGACAAGGATGAGATCCAAGCAGTTATTAACAGAGCTAACCAAATGGCCACAAAACAAAGACTAAGTAAGTAGAGATTGGTTGTAAGTTTTTGTATTGCTATGCACTGAAATTGAGAACTCCATCTACACAAATGTGATTCCCTACTAGTTTTATGTTGAAAAGGTTAAACTGCTGATTTAAGGAGTTTGTGACTACGTATGTTGTTGCGCTACTGCACTTATGTCTTTCGGGATCTGCAATTTGAATATTTTTTAAAGGAGAATTGCAATGTACAGTAAGCAAAATCCGAATAGCAGTAGCTGACTGCGATTTTACCAAAACAGTTAATTTTTAGTGTGATCTTTTTCTAGAGAAGAACACTCAGCTTATTGACTCTTTGTAGAGATGTAAAAGACTCAGATATTCATAACGTGCTCGTGTCGGACCTAAATTACATACCTAAATTATTGTACTAACGTTTTTGTGTTATTTAATATACCGTATTTACAATGATACAGTACACTACATATGAGTAGTAAGTGGCTAGACTATTTTACGTGTTAGTGTGCTGCAGCACCGGTGCTTAAAACTCAACAATCGTCATTAGGTGCAGCGTAGTACGTTCATTGTTCAGTTGTTCACTTAACGTGTATTAATTTTTAGAGGAGGAAGTGGTTAGAAACATCAATGCTCTTCTGATTGAAGACGGATCCCCAGAAGAACTGTACAGAGAACTACGCAGGGCCGAGGCTGACCTCATTAAAATTAACGACACTAATTCACCTGTTATTTATCATGGTGAACTAACAAGAACAAGAACTGCGGCGGGAAGAGTAAGAAATTTAGTGCCTTTGTCTCGTTTTTCATGTTATTTGGTGAAACGTTCGTTTTTCTGTGATTGAAAGATGGATGTTTTTGGTCATAATCATAAAGCAATTAGGGATTGTAGTGAATCAAGGGTAAACTATGGACAATCTAGTTATGCTGCATTATTGCGTTTTTTTTTTTTGACGCTCATGTTCATACCTGTTGCCCTAGCGTTACTGACTAGGGCTATAAGACGAAAGTCGATTTCGAAACAGTATGTCTTAGACTGTTGATCATAGCCTTTAATGATGTCTTGTAAGGCTCTGTAAATCTCTATATTCTATAGCTCATCACTAAATTTTTCAGCACTGTTTTTAATTATAAATCAGTTTGTCAATTGAAGGCAGATCACCATCAAAGCAGAACCAAACAAAAGATGTTCTGCGTTGGCATGGTTAGACAGGTTCGGGCTCAGACTTATTTGCCTTAACGACGGCCGTATCTTGACTAGTGTTAGCTTATTGTTGGAGGATTCGTTTGATCAGCTATATGAATTTAATTTTTTGTTGTGTGAATTACATTAATTGGTTTGACTAGAACAATTGAAAAGCGTTTTTCTATCATGTTATCATTTCCGCATGATCGTTAGTTAAACGAGGACTAAGGTTAAAATCAATGGGAGTATCTAAAGTTAGACCAATCGTATAAGACTAGATTAGCGTTGACTCCGTCCTTTTTGACCCAGCCGTTGCAGAGATATTCTGCTTCAAACGCGACGTCGGTGACTCTAATGTTATAAATTTTAATAATTTTTATTGGCAACCCTGTCGTTGATAAGCATTAGTGTTTTAGCGACGCCTTCCCAGTTCTATCCTGAAGCAACGATTAGGCTACTGCATTGGGTCGTTTCGCTGTGCACTAATCAGTTTGATCTTATCAGCACAACAGATCTGAGCTGGTAAAAAGAGTACGCTTTTCGGTAGCCTAGCGATTTCAGTAAAAATCAAGCTGGCACCTACATTTCAGTCTAAATTCTAGCCTAGTCTAACGATAAGGTTTTTATTACAAGGTTACACAGTACAAACTCAAACCGGATAATAAGTCTACCAATACTTGAGTAACCCTATTGTAGTTGCTTACGGTATTTTGTGACCCTAGAATAAACGTTTCCATCTAAGTTGAAAAGAAAGGCCTACTAGCTTACTCTAATAACTCTAGTAGCCTTACTTTTGCTTGTTCTTAGACGTTTGTCATCTAGGCTATCGTACAGTCTACTCTTTTTTCCAGCTCGGATCTGTTCTGCTGACAAGATCAAACGGATTAGTGCCCAGCGAAGCGATCCAATGCAGTAGCCTAATCGTTGCTGTAGGATAGAACTGGGAAGGCGTCGCTAAGACGCTAATACTTATCAACCACAGGGTTGCCAGAAAAATTATTAAAATTTATAACATTAGAGTCACTGACGTCGTGTTTAAAGTAGAATGCCTCTCGAATGGCTTGGTCAAAAAGGACGGAGTCAACGCTAATCTAGTCTTATGCGATTGGCGTAACTTTAGATTCCCCCATTGATTTTGCTTTTAGTCCTGGTTTAAGTTTTTAATGAGCCTCTGTTTTCCAAATTTTTTTAATCATTTCGTTTTTGCATTTAGTTATTTTTTTGCATGATTTGGCAGTTGTTTTATCTTTTTTTTAATGCCGTATTGTGTTTCAGGATCTAACTCACGAAGAAATTTCTCAAGTTCTCCCCTTGTTGAATGCTCTTGATACTGTGAATCGAGAGTTACTGACGGGAGGCACTGAGGAGATATGGGCTGCCCTGTCACACCCTGACCTAGGAGTGGAAAGACTGGACCCCGCCAACAAAACAAGAGTCTGTGTAAGGGCTTAATTTTCATAGGCATTTAGTTTTCAGTTGGTGTCTTATAATGACTTTATGTGTAAGAATGAATTATTGATGGTATTTTGATTGAAGAACTGCTTGAATTAGTTTTTGCGCGGTTGATTTTCAATAAAAATTAATCAAGTTTTTGCTAACGGAAACGCAAAGCTAAAAATTGCAATCTTCGTAAATTGGAAAAATTCTAAATTACATGCTATTTTGTGAACAGAAGACCACCATTAAAAAATTTCGCTATTTTCACCTGTAGATTCTCCAAGTTAATATTTTAGTTGAAAAGCGAAAATTACGTAATATGATTTTTTCACGCAATGCTTGCCTTTGTCAGGTTTCATGAATTTTTCATTTGCGCATGTGCTTTTTGTCTTCCCAACTTAGCATGCAGTAGATTACAATGGTGCGATTTTTATCTGTTCGAAGTGAAATGAACTTTTTGCTGCCACTTCTGTTACTGGATTGTTTCTGATAAAGCTGAATTTTTTTTTGCTTTTTTTCAAAAACTGCAACACATCAGGAAAATTTGATGTAATTTTGGGAGTTGATTATATTACGATCTGAAAAATTACTTCAAATTTTTTGACTACGACTGTAAGACGAGCGTTGATTATTTTAACTGTGACTTTCTCATGTTTTGAGAACATTTTTATTTAAAACTAAACAGATTTATTTTAACTTCCCAACAACCTCTATTCAGCTAAAAATAATTTTTTAAATTAAAAATTTTCTGCACGTTTTCGTTGATTGATTATGTTGAAGAGGATCCTGGATGAAATCGTTTCTGATTTGGCTCAAGCGAATTGAAGGGAGTGATATGGAAGACCTTGAAGAGTGGCGGTTTAATCTAGAGCTGCTGCCCCCGTAACCCCTACAGAAAAGCTGACAATAAAGAGAAGAGCGACTTGTAATTTCGTTTTATACTTTTAGAACGAACTAAAGGAAAAACGGCAGTCTTGTGACTACTTAAACTTCGCTCAAATCCAACAAATTGTTGATGATGTCAATGCTGTCGTTCAGGAAGAGCATGCAAGTTCGTAACTTATTTGTAACCAGTATTTGTCCTGTGTTGTAGTGCACATTTCAGGCGATTATTTCTTTTTGCATATTTTTCACCGAAATGACTTTGGATTTTTTAAATTTTAGTTGCTCGTTCCAAAAGCAAATCAAAAAGTTGATATGATTTGCCTTTTTGGGTTCGAATTTTTTTAGTCCTGTGGTCAGTTGGCAGCGGGCTGTCGGGCTGTTGGTTGTGTTGGGCGGCATGTTATTTGGGAGAAGGTTATCTGCCACTCTTCATGCCTTGGATTCCATCTGGCTGTAGACTAGTAGTAGTGCTCAATCTTAAAAATTGGCAGGGGCAAATCATCATAAGTTAAGGGTTTGGTGCCTCTTTCCAGTTTTTAAAAAGGGTGTTTGATTGTGGTCTAGAATCCAGTAAAATATCATGCTCAGGAATCGAATCGCGAGTCTCTAACTTTTCGGCTGCAAACGCGGACCCTTACCTCCAGGGTTAATTGTTACTTTAAAAATTCAGAAAGTAGTTTTTCTAAGGACTTAGCTTCTTTTGATTCCTGTCACCTAGTACTTAGCAAACAGTAGGCAGCGAGTAACGGAAGTTTAAACCACCGTATTTAACCTACCGCTTTATTGAAGCTTGGCTCGTTTTAAAATGCCGCAAAAGAAGGAAGTGTATTGTGGAGGTCACGTGATCGCTCGTCACAGACCGACTCGAGCAACTTTCCAAACATTTCTAGAAACGCCCAACTTCACAAACCATTGCTAAGTACAACTTACGCTGTGAAACAACACATTGCTATGACGCTGTCACCAGCTTGTTAAAGCTACAATTTTCGAAATAAGTAGCTATCATTTGCTGTACACGTCTAATGAATGTACTTGAAGCGACGTAAAAACATTGGTTGTTACGTGATGCTAGTGAGTGCTAGCGAACTTGCATATCAGGAAGCGCTAGTGCTAGTTCGTTGTGTTAGTTTTGATCATCAATATCTTCGTCAGCTTAAGCGAAAGAGTATCGTTTACTACCACTTAGACCAAAAGACTGTTGTATTACAAAAATACAACACAGTTTTATCTACCAGCTTACCATACATCACGTAAAGTAATGCATCTACTCTACCACTCTGTTCCAAAAAAAAACACGAAAGTCAAAATAGATGATTGTTTTTAGGCCCAGAACCGCGTCATGGCTTGTAATGCTCATTGCTTTGGTCTTTTCCGAGCAATGAAGTACTCAATATGGACGCATTATTTCAAAACAGTTATCAAATTAGAAGAGCTCAGTTTTTGTATCATTGCGATTGTCCTGGCTATCCTTGCTTTTTTGTCTACCATTACGGCCGGTCCACGACAACTGACCGCGAACCAACTGACCTCGAGCAAACTGACCGCGGACAACGCCGATTGGCTGAAAAGGGCGATTCTAAATATATTTTTACTATCCCCAGAGCCATCTTGCCTAAACCCTCACTTTGACGAAATCGCTGTAACGAAATCGTCGCTTCGCGGTCAGTTTGTTCGCGGTCAGTTTGTCGCGGTCAGTTGACCTGGCTCGAATACGGCAACCACAGAGGTTTTTCAGTTAAAGTCGGTTATTTTTTTCAAACCAATGACGTAATGTTTGTTTTTTAGGAGTTAACGCTGTCAATGACGTTAATAATGCTCTTCTTTCGAACGACAAAGAAGCCGTTCTTTTGGCGCTTCAGAACCCGGCCCTGCAACTCCATAATGTCGATCCTAACAACATCACTCACTATCTTCGACTTCTAAACAAGAAAAAGGCTGAAAAAGCGGAGGAAACTGGAGACCCGGATGTTGCGTTATGGATTGATGAAATCCAAGCCTGCATAGATCTTGCGAATCGACAAACCCGAATTGCATTGAAACGTAAGTGGCAGGTTAAATGATGAACAATTAATCATTTGAATGAGATTGATCCATTTATGACAGCATGTTTTGTTACTCAATACGATACGTTTATTTTCTTCTGTGATAAATGAAGGCGATTTCAAGAAATCCAATCCATAAATCTTTCCTCCCATATTCTGTTCTAAACACAATAAATGCACCTCGCGAGAAAGATTTTGTAAAGGGTTGTTTGGTTACTGGACACAAATAAACTTTTCCAGCTCTTTTTCTTTTTCGTCGAAGTAGTTCTTTATCATCAAAGGGAAGAGGGAATAAGTATCGGTCAGTAAATAATGTCATCCAAGTTTTGGATCCAATAGTTGGAAACTTGTATGTAGGATAGGATAACATGCCTGCTTGGTGTGGTCCGCAGTCTGTTTTGAGCCCTTGTTTTACGTTTCCAATGGTCTAGTATACTCATTTCTAAGACTGTTTATGTTTTTCTATTTTGCAGAGGTGTCAGCAGTCACAGCTGTCAATATAGCACTAGAAGACGCTGACTGGAACCAAACATACGAGATGCTCAAGTGCAACGACCTCGCCTTAGCTGCATTGGTATCAGAATGTGGACAATCTTATCACGAGCAGTTGAAGGAAATACGCGCGGAAAGATTACAAGAAGGTAGATTATTCATTTCTACATTATTATGATGTAGTTTGAAGAAGAATGGATCTTTTGATACTGGTTCAAAACGCACTTCAGACATGAATATGTCAAAAAAAAAAGTCAAAAAATAAATGAACCATCCGGTTACCACATTATCTGTCATGATAGCCTACCCTCAAAATATAGCAGCCTAGTACAGCCGCTGTTTCAAGGAATATCACCTCTCGTCAGCTAGGCTAGCTAAGTAGGCTTATCAACCCGCGAATGACTTCTGTGCCACATTTTAGCTACTCGCAACAATAACTGGAGTCGTCCTCAACCCATTTAACAAACCAAAATTAAAGGTAGATCCTATGAAGGACGAAGGTGTCCCCGGCCCCTGGTTATAATCAACTGATAGGCCACAAACTTGACATGCCATCAGTCCAGCCTATCAGCTGGTTTATGATGCCCAACATCACTCTTAAATTATAACGCGTAGAATATTCCAGTCATTGGGCCCAACCCTGTCAAACCAACCCAACTTCCTTTATGGGTTCTGCTTGCTAATTTTTTGTCAGGCTGGGCCACAACAGCGGGTGTAGAATGCTTAGTCCCAATCCCAACTGAAAATCTCAAAAGTCTAAGTATGAAGTGCCTTCTCCAAGACCCATCACCAAGAAAAACAGCATTAATTGATAGCAACTAATCTGTTTCTAGGCTTCACCGACACTGTTTGGGTTGCACACAAAACAAAAGAGGGGAACACCTATTATTTTAACACTGAGACATTAGACGGCTCATGGGACGAACCTGAAGATTTTAATCCTGACTCCGCACAACTGACCAAAGAAGAACTCCAAGTAAGTACGCTGCTGAATTGTTAGCTTTTTTTGTTTTAGATAAAGTTAATTGGTGCTTAATCAAAAATAATATGTTTATGGGGAATTTTTTCTTGAAGATTTGTTTTTGTCTGATTGGCAGGAAATTAATGTTACGTCTTTTTTTTTAGCTTTTTTTCCGGTGGTTGTTTTGAGTTGCCCGGTTTTTTTCTATGGATGATAGCATGGTGCAGCAGAAATTCTACTCGGCAGAACCCAGCCGGCTTGGAGAACCTGGAAGAGAGTAGAGACCACTCTAATAGTGGGCACATCATCACCGCACAAGCAGCCACCGCGAATGGGTCTCCTACCGCCCAGTGGTTGGGAGGTTTCACTATTTTGTCATAAATAAAACACAGTAGTTATTTTTTCCTTTCACCCATCATGTGGAAGAGAAATACTGCCCCCATTACCTTGTGGAAATTGATTTTTTAGGAGTGCATCAGCATGGTATCAGCTGCTTACGACAGAGCCCAACTGTGGAACGACAACGAGGATTTCATCGTTAAATTGCAAAGTTACGCTCGAATGCACCTGGCAAGAAAGGCCTACAAACAGAGAATTGATTTCATGCACAACCAAGTAAGTAATTTTGATTCATCAATTCTGTACTTGACTAAAGACGTGCAAACAGAACCCAAAAATTTGTTTTGCGTTGGTGTGGTATACAGACGTAGAATGCATAAATCATACGCATGACTGATTATAGAAAAACATTAAAATATTAATTAGGTCCTGATCGAGTTTCAATTAAAGCGCCAAAATACAGTTTGCCAGCACTCGTGTCACCAAACGAGTTTCTAGTATTCAATGTTAATGCTTTTCAGCTTCCAGCTGTCATTTCTATCCAAGCTCATTGGAGAGGATTCGCGCAATGGAAGAAATATTCCTCTCGCATGCAATATTTCCGTGATAACGAAGAGTTTATTATTAAGGTAACAGCTGGCGTGATTTCATATTTCCTTGCTTCTAAATATAAGAGTTCATAAATCTCCTTTCGTCATTCTTCAATCCTCATTTCTTCTTGTTTTGCTTCATTTACAAGCCCTGAAAGTTGTGATTCTCGAATACTGGGTGTCCAACAAAGCTTTTTGATCAAGAGAGTCAAGTATTAGACTAAAAGGTTGCTAGTTGAAGTTAATATTGTTTTCTTTTTCATATTTTAACTGTCTTTTATTTTTTCAGATGCAAAAATGGGTCCGAATGTGGCTGGCGCGTTCGAAATACTCAAAGAGATTGCAATATTTCCGTGATAATGTGAGTGCTTGAGAGTTATGAACCAATTTATAACTTATTGGACATATTGAAAAAATAGATTGATTGAATTCATAGATTTGTATCGATTTCTTTCACCATAAAACCGCTACCATAGTTTTTAGGATGCCTTGTTTAGAACGAAAATGCTTTCAAGTTTTAAATTATCTTTAGAGGTTCTTTCGTGAAAGTCATTGCCATTGACCAGTTTTGCTATTCAATCCTATTCGTTTATTATTTTTCCAAAGTTGATTGATTATATTTTTTTATTGAGTTATCCCTATCGACGAATAGTGGTGAGATAATAATAAAGTAAGATTTTTTTTTCTGTATATATTATGTAGTTTTCCTCTGAAAACAGTTCAAACAAGCATTGTATGATTTCAGCTTAAAGTGGTTATACGTTTGCAAGCTTGGTTCCGATCAAACAAAGCGAGACATGATTACAAGACGCTCAGTAAGTTTGTGTTTTTTTTAAAATTACAGCTAATTGTAACAATTGTTTTTATCATTATTAATTCACTTAAATTTTTGCTGAAACCTTAGGTATTTCAAATAGACTGGTTAGACTTGCTCTGGGCCCAATTAGGCAACCCTTTGTAGCCTGAAAAAACTGTTCAACAGCCATTTTGCCTGTTGTTTCAATCTGTTAATTTGTTAGGCTTCGAGAAGCTTTGCTGTGTTGAACAAATTTTACGATTTGCGATTTTATTTATCTATTTTTAAGTTGGAAAAAAATCAACTGATGATAATATTTAGTTGGAGTTGAAAATCCACCTCTTCCTGTTGTCCAGAAATTTGTTCATTTGCTGGATCAACGAGCAAACGACTTTGCTGAAGAAATTGGTAAGCCTGTGTTTTGAAGGAGTAATCAATGATGTCGTAATGGGGTCTTTTCTGGTTCTCTTTATTCTGTTTAAAAAATAGAGGTAGTCTTGAGACAACTTTTAAGGATCAACTTTATGCACAACTCTGGCTAAAGTTGTTGAGCCCAACTTTGAAATTAACTACCTTGAAGGTATTAGGTCGTTGGTGATGGTAGAGATAATTTCAAATTTTAATTTTTTTGGTCATTTTTATTTGATATATCCAACCAGTTTCCACACTCCATTAAGTTCTCTGATTTAATTACCGGGAAGGTTTTGCACGTCTTCAATTTAACAGGACTTCCAAACTTCTTCAGAGCTTAATCTAAATTTTTGTAGATTTAAATTATGACTCCAGAATTTTGCTACTCAAGTCCAAAAGTGGAGCCATTTGCTCAGATTTATTTCAAGTACTATTCAGCAATTTTTATCTCATACTTTGCGTCGACGTACTGACGTCGACGTATAGGACGTATACGTCGACGTATAGGTCGATTAAATAAACACAAACTTCACTTGATGGAAAATTTCAGAATTGCAAGAGCTCAAAACGAGGGTTGTTCAATGCATCAAAGAAAACAATGAACTGGAAGAGGCTCTCAACACAATGGATATCAAAATTGGGTTACTTGTCAAAAATCGAATTACCTTGCAGGTAGATTAGACAAAAAAACTTTGTGCTTCTTCTACACATTTTTTTATTAATTTTGTTGCAATTATTTTTTACTTTTGACGCGTTTATAGTATTTTCTTGAAGCTGTGGTATGGTTTTAATGTGTTTAGTGTTACTGACGGAAAATCGTATAGCAACCTTTTTTTTTTTGCAATATTTCTGCTATAAATAGAGAATAAAAAAACAAGATTTTGAAATAAATTAATCCTAAGATTGTCGATGATAGAGCATAACCTTTTCCAAATTAATTTATTTTTTGTAGGACGTTATAAACCACAGCAAGAATCTCAAGAAAAAGGGCGGGAAAGAAACAACAGGGTCTGACACAGCGAAAGCTGGCTCTGGATTAAAATCACTCAATAAAACAAACCGATCAAGATTAGAAGCATATCAGCACCTTTTCTACTTACTCCAGGTATCATCCCTGACTTTTCGTAAGAGGTTGTCGAGAAATTTCGTTTGTGGAGCTGCCTAGTTTGTGGTGAAGAACCATTGCATTTTAAATTTCTGAATTAATTTTGTTCTATCTATTTACCACGACACTCTTCTCAACCAGGGAGTAGCGAAGATAGAATGATGTCTTGCAAATTCCAAGTCAAGCTTTTACCGTGCTACCACACGCGAAGGAGCCTTCACATTGTCTCTTTTGTTGCGGAACGTCAAACAGGGAAGTTGTGAATACCAATTTTTATAGTCGTTTTGCTGGACCCAAACGCGAATTGAACCTCATCTACTATCCAACAGCAGACGATCTATCCATTCGACCACTAGTAGCATTAAATATCAGCTTATGGTTGTTTTGTATTTTTCAGACAAATCCAACATATTTCGGAAAACTATTGTTTAAAATCTCAGCTGGGCGAACCAACAACTTCTTGCAAGCTGTTATCTTATCTGTTTATAACTATGCCTCAAATCAGAGAGAAGAATATCTTTTGCTCAAACTTTTCAGAACTGCACTGCAGGAAGAGATAGAGTAAGATTAACGCAATCTTTATCGGTTTTTATTGTTTACTGTTATCAAATTCCCAAGATCTATGTTACCTCGATGTATTAAAAATGAGTTGTATTAAAACTGATCTAAAAGGTCAAAGTTTTCGGGTTGTTTTATTTGTCGCAACCATCAGTACACACAAATACACAGCTGAAAATAATACTCAATATGCAATGGATACGGCAGGGTGGTTGCGAAGGGACCGCCAGGTCTTCGAGTCGACAGCCACCTTGTCCGTCACCCTAACGACGAATAAGTCACTGAAAGTGATTAAACTACAAAAAGAAATAAGACTCAAAAATTCATTGCTCTTGACAAATTGATCGACTAGAGAATGGCTTGAGCCAAAAATTTATGATGTTTGAACAAGAAGAAAACATTCTACGTCAGAATGAAAATCTAATTAATATCGGTATGTTGTTGCTTTTTTTGGATGGTCATTATTTAGGAGAAAATGGCCAAATTGTCCTGTGCTTATGATTGGAAAACACCTTGCCTGAGACTCGAACAGTTGCGCTCTAATTTAGTCGGCATTGTGGCGGAGAGCTTTAAAGCGTCGTTTTTACGACGACTCTGATCGCATAATCTGGGTTCAACCCCCACCCTGGTCATATGATTGCGTCCTCGGATAAGACGCTTTACGATGATTAGCTCTTCTTGGTGGCTTGGAACAAGCAGGAAATTCAGTGGACGAGAATTCAAAGAAATCCACAGGGACATTAGATCGCTGAGAATCAAAGAAATCCACAAGGACAATAGTTAGCGTCTGACGCTGTCCAGTGACAGGAGGATGCACTACAACAACAGCTGAAGCTCGTTGTGCAAGTGGTAAACACACTAACTGTTGGCTTACAATTATTTACTTAAAAAGTATTATTTAGCTATATAGCCAGAAACTTTACAGAGAAAAAGTAAGTTAGGTCTGTCCTTACACTGGGGCTGTGCTGCAAAGTCTCAATTTACTCTTACTCTTGCTTAATTAACTTTAATGTAAATACTGTATGCGTATGATATCGCTTGATTCCGCAAAACGGTAAATTAAAAAATTTCAAAAGTTTAAGAAATCTTAGAAATCTGGGGCGGACATGTTTCGATTTAAATTGCTTTGGTGAATGAATTTGAATTGATTGGGTGAATTTTCGGTAGAAACCGATCAGTGGTCTAGTGGATAGAGCGTGAGCCACTAAAAACGGTAAACACGGGTTTGATCCTCGGCCTGATCAAACTAAAGACTTTCCCCTGTTTGACGTGCAGCTCTAAAAGGGACAACGTAAAGCCTCCACCGTGTGTGGTAGACAGGTGGGCAAGTGGCAGCTGACTAGAAGACTGAGAAGTCCCTTCGTTTTTTCCGGGCTAAGGCAACTTGGTAAATAAACATGTAATTACAATTGCAATTAATTTGGTGAAATCATTTTGGACTAAATTTTAAAACGAGTAATTTTCGAATTCGAACAAAAATTTGTTGGAATCAATATTCGATATCAGATTCGACCGATAACCTACTAAAATGACTATTGCTTTTGCATTGTTTGTACGGTTTCGCTCAGATATCTTGTTCTGTTCGTATTTTGTTTCTTTCAACTGTTATAATGGTTGCAAAATCGGAATTCCTAGCGTGGATTAGGGTTAAATATTTAAATTTTTTTCAATGTATCTGCTGCAGCACGTAACTAAATACTTTAGCCACTAACATTCTTCACCTAACTTTTTACTGCACCCACTTGACCTTACTTTTTTGGCTGTCATCTCACACATTTTCGGGGCTAAACTTTACAGGTTAATTTTGCTCCATATCGTAATCTAATATCATGTCTTTATGCTAATATTGCTCTTATGAGGTGATGCTTTAAATGTTGCATTGTTTTTGACTTCGAAGCATGTGTGGACTAGATATCGGTGTTTGTTGAAATGTTTCCAAGTTGCCTTAATTGTTAATATCAAGAATGATATTAATTGCATACTATTTTATTTGTCTAGTTTTTGTTAAAGCCGGTATTTCTAGAGCGAGTTTAAGGCGCCGCCTGTCTGGAGTGAAAATTTAATGCACTAATAGAACTTTGGAGATTGGTTTTATCCCGTTTTAGAGCTTTGACGTTGAGTTAAAGTGTTTTGTTAAATTTTTGTTTGAGCATTAAATTTTTACTCAAGTCTGGCTCTTAAGCTCGCTCTCGCATCACGGCCCTGTACACTTTATGGAGAATGGATTTCATTGGAACAAGACTTTTTCTCTAGAACTTTTGACGCAGCCTGGTTAGGATTTTGCGTCAATTTCAAAACATCTTAGGAGCAAATGAACGTGCAACACAACTTTTCAAAGTGAAACCGGTGGCTTCAAAATTTCTTGCGCCCAGCCTGTCGTCCCAAAAAGTCTTGAACACAGATTTTAAGATGATACCATTGATAAACATCCGAGTGATTGTTTAGGTCAAAAGTGGACAAAGTGAAAGAAATTGCGACGGGGAATCCCCTCGTCATCAAGATGGTCGTGACCTTCAACAGAGGCTCCAAAGGTCAAAGTTCATTACGTCATATTCTGGCTCCACAAGTAAGTATCATTAAGAGAAAAGGCAATTGACTCCTTTTTGCGAATCACTTTTGAACTTTGGTTGTCTCTGCTTTAACTTTCTTGTAAGAATACCGATCAGTTGTCGAGTGGATAGAGCGTCTGCTACTGAAACGGTAGACTCGGGTTCGGTTTCCTGTCGGGTCAAAGCGAAGACTATAAAAATTGGAATTCACAGCTTCTCTGCTTGGCGCTCTGCAGCTTGAGAGTCAGTGTGAATCCTTCACCGTGTGTGGCAGACAGGTGGGCAGGTGGCAGCTTGACTCGAAGACCGAAAGGTCACTTCACTGTCTTTTGGCCAAGGTAACTTGGTGAATAAAATGTAATTGCATTCAGTACTTCGTATATCTTGGTGAACTGGGAAGCCATCCACCAATTGGCTCATAAGAGGCGATCAATGGGTCTTCATAGATAGTGGTCTTTTCTGTGTGCTAAAGGGATACCAATTCTTTGATTGATGTGGAAATGGTCGCTTATATTCCGGTCCTCTAGTCGTTGTGGTTCAAATAGTATGGCATTGCGTTGTACCACACTATTTAGAGAGTGCCAGGTTATTGCAATTGACCAAACCTAACGGATTTTTGCGAGTTTTTGCTCGAGCGACTCTCTTGTCATTGGTTGATGCAATTGAATTGCAGCGACTCTGTTTTTCAGGTTCAAGAAGTGATGAAGAATAAATCCTTGAATATCAACATGAGCCCAGTGGAGATTTATAGAGCGTGGATTAACCAAAAAGAAACTGAAACCGGCGAAGCTTCGTAAGTTTTAAGGCCCGACTTTCACTCGGCGTAGGATTGTGAGCGCCCATACGGGTGTATCCTTAGATTATTTTAACAAACTGGCCGCTTGTGTGCTAGTAAGCTGTGCGCTGTGCGTAACGGATTTCGTTTTAAAATGAAGTAAAAATACACTCGACGATCACGGTTTTACGCGCAGTGTGGATTGGGCTGAAGGACTAATTTGGCCTTCACTACCAGACAATCATTTTGCCATTTTTCGTCACTTTTTTTTATCCCAGCCGTCGCTTCTCGTCACAGCTGAGTTACGACAGAGATAGAATCTTGGTAGCAGCACAATATGTCTAGAAACTTAGAGCTTTCCCGCGTTAGACTACAAAAGAAGTGAAGATGAAACCTTTGCTAGAGTTCCTTGCTTTCTGCATTGCGTCTTAGTGTAAAACCTTTTGCATACGTCATTCATTTCAGAGAACTCCCGTATGATGTGACCACTGACCAAGCAATGAAGCATGAGGAGGTGAAGAAACGGGTTGAAGGTTCCATCGGTCAGCTACGTAATGTCACGGAAGCTTTCATGAACGCAATTGTTGGATCCATTGACGAAATTCCGTGAGTCGGACTTTTTTTTTGGTAAAAAACAAAAAAATTTCTCATTTTGATAAAAAAAGCGTTTTATGGTAGGAGTATGAAATGTTTTAAATTCAAAATTGCCAGAATTCTCCCTGAAATTGTTTCTATTTTGTTTATAAGTTATCCAAATGCGATCCTGTAATGGCCAGATGCAAGTGTATACGGTTTGACTCGCTCATGGATGGAACACCCTACCTTTTAGGGTGGCAACTGACTTTGATGACCCTACAGTCTTTTCGTTGTCTCCCAACTTTTTGTGTTTATCTGTGGTGTGTTTGAAAAAAAATTTGCTGTAAATAATTAAATCTGAAAATCTGAATCCATTCTTAGACCGTGGTTAAATCAGGCAGTTGGCCCACCAGCAGACGTAATAGTGGGACATAAATATCTCGAACAAGTTTGTACAGATGGCTTTACGAATTTCCTATTTGCAGGTACGGGTTGAGATACATCGCAAAATGCTTGAAAAATTTGTTGAAGCAAAAATTTCCAGAGACCGAAGAAGATGAGGTTGTAAAGGTGAAAATTTAACTGTTGTACGAAATAACACAAGCCAATCTGCTGTCGAGTGAATCGAGCGTCTGCTATTGAAGGGTAAACTCGATCTGGTTCTTGATCAGGCAAACCAAAGACTCGAATTTGGTATTCATAGCTTACCTGTTTAATGTTTAGCTTTGTAAGGGACAGTGTGAAGCCTCCACCGTGTGTGGTAGACAGGTGGGCAGGTGGCAGCTTGACTCGAAGACCGAAAGGTTCCTTCGCTGTCTCCTGGCCAAGGCAACTTGGTAAGTAAAAATTTAATTTCAACTCCATCAATATTGTTTCAGATGGTGGGCAACCTGATCTACTACCGTTACATGAACCCAGCGATTGTAGCTCCCGACGGATTTGACATCATCGATGTGTCTGCTGGCGCGGCTGGACTCAACAACGACCAACGACGTAATCTCGGCTCCATTGCAAAGGTCTTGCAATTCGCTAGCACTGGAAAAACGGTAGGTTTGCTTGATTGATCAACTTTTTCAGCTTGTAATTAGAAATCAAGTACGACTGATTGTTTTGTGCTCCATTAGTGGTAATCCTGTCCGATCTCGCGGTGCGGAATGGTCGAAATTGTTTTTTTTGATGTGTTTCGCTTATGAACTTCACCCTTAATAACGCATTATTCAATGCCCATATTTGATCTTCCCTCGCTCATTTACTGGAGCTAGTTTTAGCTTTTCTTGAAAATAGAAAATATCCAAATTATACTAGAAAAAAGAAACAAACTAGAATCAAGGGAAAATTAGACATTCACTGGAACATCTAAGATGGTTAATCGTTATTTTAGGCTGATAATTTTATAAATATTATATTATGACTGTGATGTAACTCAAAGTTTGTTCGTTTGTTTTTTACTTTTTTCGATATTGAAGCGTGTTCTTGTACTTTCGTTGTTGTGGTTGAAAGGGTATTTGCTGAAAACCTACGGAACTTAGTGGCATTATCTTAGGTTGGTGTGTAGCGACTGACTGAAGTGTAGTGAGTTCAATTTCGCTCCAGAAGTGTTAATTTGGTGCGACCAAGATGCGTTGTTACGTCTTGGATTTCGGATTTATCACTCTCGGCCCCAAAGCCGATACAATATCTACTTTGAAGTTATACCTTGATGTGATAACTATATATTGGTTCTTTGTTTAGTTTGCTGGGGATTTGGAGCATCTACGAGCCATCAATTCCTACCTTGCGAAAGCTTACGATCGTTTCAAGTAACTTCATCATTATACTCCGCTTTTTGTAGTTACTGATCAGTTTCAAATTCACGTTTTGCAATGGGCTATTTTTATGATGATTTTTGCAACAAGCATCCCTCACATCCCAGAAATTACAACCACCCCTGTTTTTAATTCCTAATCCAGCAAATCTCGCGAAAATTCAGAATCTAGAGCATACTATAAATTAAGGTTTTTAGATGATTTTAAGCACATTGAACATTTATATGCAGTTGCTAGCTCCCCAATTTTATCAAGCCCCCCTGGCCTTGGCCACGAAGATTCTTGCGACCTGCATTCGGTTGTCATGAATCTAATTATTAAAAATGAAGACTGGGTACCCTGGCCTATAGTGCCCCGAACCTTTTTTCGAATGACCGTCTTTTCCCAAAAGCTGTAATTACCAATTTTCAATTGTATGGTGTGACACGACTTGGAAGTGAACCAGGTTGACTGTTTCATTGGAAACGCTTAAAATAATTCGATTTTTCTAGAAATTTTTTCATCGCGGTTTGCGATGTCCCTGAACCAGAGGAGAAGTACAACATGGACGAATACAGTGACGCGGTGCTGCTTGTTAAACCCGTCATATTTATTAGTCTCAAAGAAGTTGTTGACACCCACAAGGTAGAAAAGTTTTTGTATAATTACTATTTTGCTCCTTTGCTGTCAGACTTTTTCATGAGAATTTTTTCTTGAAATTCGAAAAATTTTTTATTGTTCCTGAAAAATTCTAATGCAAGTCTAATATTAGACTTGGCCATCAAGACAGCAAACTGCTTGTTCAGAAAAGGAATCTTTTTTTATAACTAGGGCCATTTTTATTTTGACCTAAAAAAATTTAATTTTGACTTTATTTTAGCTAAATTTTGACGTTATTTTGACCTAAATCGTTTTGGCCTTATTGAGCTCCAAATTTTGATAAAAAAAGTTTTGTTATTCGCAATTCACGTAAGTTTGAAGCAGGTAAAACCTTTTTCACTTTTCATTAACTGCATTTAGAAAGAAATATCAATCAGTCAGTCTTGTGATTAAAGTAACTCATCGCTGCTGGAGAAAAACCTAGAAACTGCACACATTTCCATGTCAATTACACTTTTTTTAATAACCAGTAAATTTGGGATTGAAATTTGCTGTTCTTAAATTTTCACGAATTTTCGGCCTCATTGGCTCTCAAATTTTTATTGGAAAATACAGTGACACAATTTCAATCTTGCTTGGTAAAAAGTTGCGTTGTGTAAAAGTTTTGTCGATTGCTAAAGCTGGGAAAGCAAAACAGTACAGTCCTAACATTTCAAAAATCTGGTCAATTTTTTGTGATATACGGTACTGTATAATAAAAATTGACGTTTTGATTTTTGAATTTGGACATATAGTGCTCTAAATTATTTTATTCATGCCGAGGCTGGCATTCTTTGTTTTTAATTTAAAAAAAAAGAGTTTCGCGTTATTATATAATTATTTTTATAAACAATTTTACCCAGGCGATTGTATTGCGGAATATTGCAACTATTTGCAGAAGTTTGAGTAGCAAAACTTGATTCAAAGATGTATAAAATTGCTCATAACGTTTCGTTGGTTCTCAAATATCCAGAAAAATGAAGAAAAAAATCTTTTGTTTGCTTTTGAAAAAGAGTTTTAGATCGCACACAATTTGGCAAATTTTGACGTAACCCAAAATTTTGACTTTATTTTGACCTTTAAAATCTACCTAAACTGGCTCCAGAGCACCCGAAGCTAATGTTGGTATACGTTTGATGATATAATAAAGCCCTGAAAAGATTTTGATTTTACTGACTTTTGCGGGCCCTGCTCACAGCGCAATAACACATTTCGTACAGGAATACACTTCAAAGTATGCTCGTTTTAAATATCTTTAATTTTTAACGCCTTTAGAAGTCTTATGCTCTTTAGAGATGACTTTATGCCGAAATCGATTTCATTTATGCTTCAATTATTACCAAAAAGAAGTAAACTTTACCTATTTTTGTTTCCTCCAGCTTCTGGTGGAGCATGCTGATGAAATAGCTCCTGACGCTAGTGATCCGCTTCATGATGTCCTGGAGGAGCTTGGCGATGTCCCGGATGTCAACACTCTAATGGGTAAGAACTAAGAATGTCTTGTGATAGTGTGCTTCATTTGTTATTATTATTATTATTATTATTTTTTTTTAACAAATAAGTAAATCAACTGATTGGCAAAAATGTTTACCTCTACATAATCATGTTTTGTTGAATTAAATGCTATGTTAGAGCTTCCATTAGCTAAGCATTTAATTGCGAATTTTTGTTGATTTTAATTTTAAGACAAATCACAAATCAGATGCGAATTATCCTTCCTTGAAAAATTCCTATATACTGCTACTGCAAAAAGTTAACTTTGCGAAGAAACATAATGCTTTTTGCCCCTTTCTTCTACATGGAGAGCATTATCAAGTAACTTGGATTAACTGCATTTATGTCTAAGGTACCTCCTCTCGTACATTAAAGCGTACAGGTAATAGGTGTAGAGATATTGCATATGGTAACAGCATGGTAGTCTTGTGGCTTCTACTACTCATTGTAGCTTCTAAATGCGAAACAAAGCGTTTTTTAATGTTTGCCCGTAACCGATTTGATAACTTTTGCTGTGTTGGTGGTATTGGCTTGCATTTTAAAAGACAATTTTGTAGTTAATGAACCATTTTAGGAGAGCGAACTAGAGCTCATATTTGACGTGCGTGAAAGTTCATCAATGTTGATAAACTTTGAAAAAGTGTGCATATCTTTATTTTCCAAGCCGCCTTACCTGCAAGTAGCAAAGGGATCTTGCAGTGTTTTGGGTCAAAGCTGCCACCTGTCTACCACACGCGTCGGAAGCTTTTCTCATGTCTTTTTGATGCTGAGCGTCAAGTACGGAAGCTGTGAATACCTATGTTTATGGTTGTTGGTTTAACCCGACTGGAAAGTGAACCCACGTTTTCCATTTTAGCAGTGGACGTCTATGTACTCGAGATAACTTTTCTTGCAGCGCTTTTGGGCACCCTCTATAGGACTTCAAACATCTCCTTTGTGACTGTTCTGTCTCTGAACCTCTTCGTAAATCTACAGCTCCACTCTCTGTTCTTGATTTTTGGTTTAGAACTTGAGGTGTGGTCCGACTGTTCGGTCTCTGCGGAGTTCCTCTGCGTCCCCATCCTTCGGAAGGGGCCGGGTAGTACCACCAATACCACTCTTCGTACGCAGACCCATACTTTGACTTGGGATAGTATTCTGATCTTTCTAAGCTCATTACGTTTTTAAACCGTCAAATTTAGGCTTCAATTGGCTCTTTAAATACCGTCTTACATCTTTTACTAATCAAGACATTTAGCTTGAATAACATGAATAGTAAAGTTGATAGTAGTTGTACTATTAAATAATATCTTCTTTCTCTGGTTGCTGCTAATATATATATCTGCTTTTTTGATAAAATAAGAAAGTAATAGTAGTAGAGAAAGCATAGTTTTTTTTGCACTAACATAGAGTAGAAGTAAGGCCATTGTTTCAAAGCGCAGCATAAATTGTTTTGCATTGTACTTTAGTTATCCAATACAAATGTAGTGTTATTAGTGTGAATTTTAGCACTCTACATTTTCTTCTAATGGCAAGCATCAAGATTTTTGATGTTTTGCCTGGATATCATTTATATGTCAAAAAGTGTTTGCTTTGCTCGGCTTTGATACCTGGGTTGGCTCTAGTTCAGGGATACCAATACTTTTTGAGAAACAGGCCGCAGTAGCTTTGAATGGGCCGCACAGTTAGTGCTGGCCAGAAATAGAAAACGGTTTCTAGTTAAATTTGATGCAAAAACTAGCGAAAATTTAAGTGAAGACCAAAAAAGGATATGTTAATGTGATTTTTTTCAGAATTTTAGGTGTTGACCTAACGAAAGAAAGGCAAATTGATTTGGTTTCTTGCAAACTTCCTTAGTTAGTTCATCTCGAAACCACTCGCGGACCGCTAAATCTTTTATGCGGCCCTCGAGACGGGGTTTGGGCAGTCCTGCTCTAGTTGATAAATGCAGCAAAATATTGATATTTTTACAGTATGTCCAATAGTCCATGCAAAATTGCTTCAAGCTATTTTGTGAAATTGTTTGAAGCAAGTGACTTTTGTTTGTGTTACTTTTGTATTTTGAGAAAATTTGTTTGCGAATGCAAACAACTATCTTGAATGTTTTGTTTTCTTGTCTTGTTTTCAAAGCATTTTGTTTTGTGTTGTTGTTATTGAAAAGGTTTTGTGCTTGTTTAAAACAATTCTATGGCGAAATTTGATCGAGAGTGTTAAGTAGGGGCAGTTTTGCCAAATTTCAATTTCAATCTACTCACCCGCATTGATGTTTTTAACTTTGAAATATAATACCTCGAAAGCGATAGGTCGTAGAAAGCTGAGATTTGATAAACTGCTTCAAAGGTTTCTTTATTGACGTCTTCTTTAAGGTGAAGATCCCGCTTAGGATGAAAAGTTTGTAGGGTACATGTTTCATCTATGGTGTGCTTGAAATGTTTTGATTGTAACATATTTTGCAGCAACCTCAATAATTGAACACTTTGCAAGGACACTAAGTACCGAAACAGTTCCAAGTTTGATTATTTTCTTAGGTGAGGGGGGTAACCAGGATTTGGACAGTGAGCAAATCGACCAGTTAATGAAGACCGAAGTCTCCCTGACCCTAGCCAGCCGCATCGAAATCAAAGAAGATGACGACTCAGACATTAAAAACTTACTCCTGAGGTAATTACTTAATCACTCATCTTGCGTCGATTAATCCAAGATTATCGAGATTTTAAACCTCTTCAGTATCTTACGGTTATGTGCTTTGTGGATGCACTGAAAATTGAACGGTGACGCTCCGCTTGCGATGTTGTCTGTGCGAGTGACGCGCGGGTGAGCTTGTTAATCAACGTTCTACGCGACACTTTGTGTTAAAGTTGCAGCGATTCAAGTCAAAATGTTTAAACTTACGCACACAGTAAGCGAAGTTATTCCTAGGGGTTAGCGCTCATCAGTAGAGCTCGAAGTTGATTTTCAGCTTTCAGCAAACACTGAGGAGGAGACTTCAAGACAGCTCATATTTGCGGACTTGTGCAAATCATACCTTTTGTCTGTTTTCAGAACCAAGCGAATGGTGATCGACATCATCCGTGTACAAGTTGGTGACAACCTCAGTGAAGTGCTCAACACTCCAGCCACTGACGAACAGGTACAAGTTGACTTTCAAAATCAACGCAAATTTAAGCTAAATCCAATTTTTTTTTGCCAAACACCAAACTTTTGTGGTGCTTCAGACAGAAGCGAAACTTGAAATATATTGCTGCAGTTTTACGTGGTAGTCATTTGGCATCCAATAAAAATTGACTTTCGTGAAATGAATGCTCCAACACTTTAATTTTTATTTTAGTCGTTTTTATGATTTGTTTATATAGTTAAATATTGTTTTGTAGCTATAAACTTTAATCTAGTTGTGTAATTTCAAACGGTATAATTTGTTTAAGCTTGCCTATCATATATCCAATAGCAAAGCGCATTTTATGGTTCTATTTTGTTTTTAAATGACAAACCATTATCCACTATGACGTCATAGGAAGAAGAGCATATGAAGAACGTTAAGAATCTGGAAGAACGGAAAAGGAAGGAGCAGGAGAAGAAAAAAGAAGAAGACGACTCATTGTTACGCACTCGCTCCCTACTTAATGAGAACAAGCTCCCATTAGAAGACATGAAGATAAGAGTAAAGAGAAATCTGGAGAAATTGGAGGCTGCTGAAATTGTCTCCCCCAAAGACAACTACCAAGCCCTTGTCAATATGATTGCAAGAGTAAGTGTTGGCATTTGTTTGCCAAGTCACTTAAACTAGGAGATAGCGAACTGCTTTGCAGTTTTTGGGTCAGTCTGCCCTTCGCAGTGGAAGCTTGGCCCAGTGATCCTGTCCTTTTTAAAATAATTATTAGACTGCGATTTTCCGCAAAATTGTTATCGACTTTCAGATTACCGTAACTTCAGCCCCTTAGACGTTTCAACATGGAACCCTAACCTTAATGCTACCGCGTCGACCTAAATGTTCTTATTCAGAACTGTCATTGTGGTTACATTTTATTCACCATGTTGCCTTGGTCAGGAGACAGCGAATGGACCTTTTGGTCTTCGAGTCAAGCTGCCACCTGTTTACCATACACGATGTAGCCTTCACACCGTACCTTTAATTGCTGAAGGTCAAGCAGGAAAGCTGTAAATACCAATTTTTTTAGTCTTTGATTTAACCCTACCTGGAAACGAACCAGAGTTTATCGTTTCATTAGCAGATGTTATACCCACTTGACCGCTAATCGGTTAAAGAAGAGCACATGAAGAACGTTAAGGAAGGAGTTAGAATGGTTCCATTTTACCTCGTAAATTTCCTTCAGGATATCCGGAATCAACGTCGATATCGACAGCGGCGGAAGCAGGAGCTGACGAAGTTGAAACAAAACATGGATCGACTTGATCAGAAAGCGAAGTTCTTCGAAGAACAGTCGGATTATTACAACCAATACATCAAGAGCTGCCTGCAAAGCTTGGCTAACAAAAGCAAAAAGTAATAATTTAGAATCAGCTTCTATTGTGATACATATTTTAGTTTTTTAGCTAATTTTTGTAAGGTTCTATTCGCTTCAATTAAGAAACCACCAAAATAAAATTCACGATAAAATCCCATTACCGTAGTAGAGAAATCCGGTTATGAGTTGTTTTTACCACTTGAGTGGATTAGATCATTCCAGTTTCGCAATCCTGAACTGTCCGATAAAGGTTTGCCTTTGTCCAGCTCTGTGTTCTGCTCTTCGTTTTTGCTTTAGTAAGTCCATAGCCTTAATTTTAGAAAAATGTAAAATTAGTTTTGCTAAAAAATTTTTTCAGAGCTCAAAAGAAAAAGAAGAAAAATCCAGCAGTCAAATACACTGCCGCTGAGTTGCAGCGGAAGAAGATTCTGCTCGAGATTGAGGGCATTGAGAGCGAAAGGTAAATTACGGGCGTTTCAAAGATGGATGTCAAACAATAAGCTATTGCCAGTATCCAGAGTCTCAAAACATTTTAATGTTCCGTTATGATCTGATTAATTTGCGTTTCTTTTCCTTTCTACGCTGGTGTTCATACTTGTAATTCTAGCTATGCTGACAAGGAATAAAAGACGAAAGTCGATTCCGAAACAGCATGTCTTAGGCTGCTGATCAATGATCATAGATTTAATTGTGCATCTAAGACTCTGGTTAGTGTCTGTGGCGTATGATTAATTTCTTTGCACATTGTTCTTAATAAATTGCAAATAAGTTTCTCAATTTTTTGAACGTATTTTTAGTAATGCGCTATGTAAAAATTCAATCTATCTGCTAGGGAAATTGCGCATTGTCTTGTAAATTTACGTATTTGCTCTAGAAATAGCTACTGAAACGGTAGACTCTGGTTCAATTTTTAGTCGGGTCAAACCAAATGCAATAAAAATTGCGATTTACAGCTTCCCGTATTTACAGTTCAGAAAAGAAAAGGTACAATGTGACGCCTTCACCGTGTGTGGCAGACAGGTGGGCAGGTGGCAGTTTGACTCAAAAACCGTAAATTCCCTTCGTTTTTTCCTGGCTAAGGCAACTTAGTGAATCAAAATAAAAATGTAATTACAATAAATGCGTGAAAGATACTATCATAGCTAGGTAGATTGAGCTTCAGCAGCAAGGCTATGTTTTTACAACTAGTCTACTTTAGCTTAGGTTGTCCCCATGTTGTAGGTATTTTAATGTTTTAGCTTTGAGAGTCTCTTCTTCGGTAGGTCTGAATGGAATTTTGAGTTCGATTTTACGGGCCAAATTCAGTTTTTTTTTTACTTTCTTGTTGCTAGGTTACGCAACGTTATGTTTGAGATATCACAATCGGACGAAGACGTCGGCAAGTTCGACGTAAACGCAAAAGTGCTCGGAGTCAACATGGATAAAGTGACAATTATATTTCAGGCAAGCTTTTAAAATTGGAAAACTGTAGGCTTTGAATGCATTTAATCTTCATTTACAGTTCAAAAACTAGGCTGCGAACCTACTATGAACTCCTTAACTTTAGCCGCCGATCAAAGAAATAAGCACTTTTTGCATATCGGACTGAAGTGATTTCAAAGTAGAAAAATCGACTAGTTGAAGTAAGAACTTTCCAAAAACTGAACTCGAGTTGAGTGAATAGAGTGTCCGCAACTGGAAAGGTAGGCTCGGGTTCGATTCCCGGTCGGGTTGAACCGAAGTGTACGAAAATTGATATTAACATTTTCCCTGTTGGACGTTTAGTATTAGGTGGGACAGTGGGGTGCCTCCATCGTGTATGGTGGACAGGTGGTAGCTTGACTCGAAGACTGAAAATTTTTTCGCTGTCTAATGGCCGAAGTAACTTGGCAAATAGAAAAAATCAGAAAAGGCATAGGTGTTTTATGAACTCATATGAAACCATAAAGCCACCAAGAAGCCTAGATTTAAAGATTGAACCACAATGGTTGTTGTTTAAAACTGGTTGAACTTTCTGTGTAGGATTTGCTTCAATTGCAGTACGAAGGCGTTCCTATGATGAAATTAAATGTGAGCAACTACCAAGCCAGAATCAATGTTAATCTCCTCATTTTCTTGCTAAATAAGAAGTTTTATGGGAAATAAACTGTTTTTCGAGATTGACTTTTTCTTCGATTTCGGAGTTATTTTTTACTATTCCAACAAACATCGTGCTTTGCTATCATCCAATCATGCCTTTAGTGTGATTATTTAGTATGAAATATAGTCGGAATTTTTTGTATTAGTAGAAGTTTAGCTTGTGAAAGGCAGGTAATGTAGCACTTAGAGCTGATATTTTTCGTTGCTCGTTCTTTGCATTTAACTTTTAACATTCCCATAACGCATTGGTAAGTTAAACCGTGTCAGCTATGTTAAAAATACGAAATTATGCATAATTTTTATCGTATTTTTAACGTCGGTAGGACTATAGTTATTACTTTATTGTGCATTACATCAATAGCGATATTTGAAGTGATTGGTTTTGGTTTCCAGCCATCATTAAATTTAGACTGCCCCTTTTGTGGCTGCTACTTTGAGAAATATTTTTATTTGATGAGCGAATTGAAATTATTGCAATTATCGTATGGATGATGTTTTTCCGTAAGCATTGAAATTAAGACGCTTCTGGAACTTAAGGTTGCAGAATCGGCCAAAAATAGGCATTACAGTGGTTCGAAAATACACTTGTTTTAAAATCCAGAGGGGATCCCCTGAATTGATTCAAATTCATGAAAAAACGCCACACAAAAAATTTCAACTCGATTAATTAAGAATTGGCCGTGTGAATCCATTTTTAAGTTTTAGGGGAGCATTGGGCGGATTTTTTTTTTGGGGGGGGGGCAAAATAACAAGCGATGACAACTTTGATCTACACATGGCACACATATTGCACCACCGCCAGCACATATCTTTCGAAGTGATATTAATCAGTGTGTATGTGATTATTGTCAAATGTTTGGTTAAGTCTATTCTATATAATAGATTTTGGATGTACCCTAGCTCACATGCATTCATTTAAAATCAAAAACTTAATATTCTGCAACTTTTAATGCTTTTAAGTTATATCCTTTTCTTTACCACCATTTAAGATTTTATTGCAGCTGTACTACAATAACTTGCCGTTTCAGAAAGTTTTGCACTCTTCATACCAATTTTCCCTTTTGACAAAATCTTGCCGGCACTGCTTTTTTGTAAAAAAAATTGGAAACATTGTGAGCGACCAGTGTTGCCATTTGTTTTTGCAACTTTTTCTTAATGAAATGCCTATTCAGTTATGTGATTTTCAATTGAATGTATTCGTTCGTTTAGTGCCACTAGCTCAATGCTTAATAAAACTTGGTAAATAAGTGTCGCTGACTGGTAACGAATTGTGTTTAGCGGTCGCTCTAAAGACTTAAAGCATGGGTAATGTAGCTTTTTTCCTGCATCGGCCAGATTAGGGTAGGGAATACTGCTCGATGGTCGACAGCTGTCTGGTGGCAGCTCTTTACGAACCCTAATTGAAATATCAGGTGGAAACAAGAGCAGATCAATGTCCAAATTAGGCCGGAAAAAAGTATGCGATATAAGCCCACGTCCTGGGAAGTTCGGACTGAAAAAGAGTAAGTCATTGATGGATTGAAGCCTACTGGCTCATCGCATCGCGCGCCCAGCTCGTAAGCAAGCAGCAGAACTTCGAATCATCTGACCGTTACTAGTTTTTTTTTTGCAAACTTTGAGCAGGGTTGGAAGTCGATGATGTTTAAAAGCAAAGACGAATCGATATCGATTATTCGCATGAAAAGGAAAGAGTTATCGATATTATCATCACATGTTGGATCCGGTAGTGTCCTCGTCGACGGAGTTGGCCGGATTTCGTATGGTCATTGTCTGTATCACGCCTCGCCATTTTGTTCGATCACATGCATCTTCACTAGTCCATTTTTCTTCATCTCATTCTCTACTTGCTTTTTCCACATTTGTTTCGGTCTTCCTCTACCATTGCTCACTTCAAATTTCAAAGCCTTCACTATCACATTTTCATCTTTCCTCAAAGCATGACCGTACCACCGCATACTACTTGCTTTGGCCATCCTATCTAAAGACTCCTAAATGCCCAACATGTCCATCAACTCCTCGCTGTTTCTTCAATCTAATAGCTTCACACCACACATAGCTCGAATCATAGCTGTTTTTGTTCTTCTCAAAATTTCCGTATCAGAAACAAAAAGCAAAAACTAAAGATTAGTAATCGATGCCGAAATGCCAGCAAAATTTTTTTCTATTTTTCATTAGGATGCACTGAAATTTTTGCTGAATTAATCATTAAATATGTGAGTGGAAAAGCTATTAATTACTGTACGATAACGGAAATAGAAAAAATACACTTTTAGGATAGTTATATAGAGCACTATAGCACGAGAGAAACGAAACAATGTAAGATTAGGCAGACTCTGCAAGAAACAAAAGCCAAGTATAAAGATTCTAACAATCGATAAAATGTAAGCAAAAAGCATAGAATAGGTGATAATCGATAGAAAAAATTGAAAGCAGAGTATGCGATATTCGATAACAAAAAAGCAATGAATGTAGTATCGATTACTAATCGATATTTCCAACCCTAACTCTGAGTTACAGGGCCGAGAAGCTCGGCGCATGATCGTAACTCCTTGATTACAAATCTGCCAGTAATAATTCGCCACATTCCTACGCCCAATTGGTAAGGCAGTTCAATGTGATTGCTCCTCAATTAAGCTATAGGGATCTTGTAAAACGCATTTGCAGTTATTCTCAAGAAAGGTGCAACGTTCAAAACTTTTTCAGTCCTATCAGTTAAGCAAGTATAGTTTGCATTAGTAGAGACAGTTAGAAAAGTTCGTCAGAATATTTACGATTAACACAGAGAACAAGTGAGGCAAAAGTTTACTTTGGCAGCTACTGCCTTGCAAACATTTGGTTAGCATTAGTGCATGATACTGAACTCTGACTGATTGAATATTAATTAAAAGTTTACTTTAATTTGCTAGAATCACGCAAATTCTTTGCGTGTACATAAAACAGAGAGAACTTGATTACTTAACTGCTTTAGGTCTCCGAAGTTTTTGTCAGTTACAATCAGGGATATTGTTGCTTTGAAAATTGAGTAAGCTCATAAAAGTTTAAGTAAAAAAACAACAGATTACTAACAATTGCCTAAATTCTGTAGCGTATGTTTAAGCAGGACTTTTATCTTTTTTTCATATACGTGCATTGTCAAATATTAATAAACTACGCTAAACTTTTTTTGCTATCTTAAGTGAAGCATGTTGTCGGTAGCGTAGCCAGTAGGACAAAGGAGTAGTTTTTACAACGACTCTGGTCGCATAACCTTGGTTCAACTCACACCCTGGTCACTTTGTTGCGTCCTCGGATAAAACGCTTTACGATGATTATCTCTGCTAGTTTTTTGAACCAGAAGCAAATGCAGTAGACAAGCATAAAGCATTCGCAGAAATCCACAGGAACATTGGATCAGTGGAAACTCCCGAGCAGGTGCGGATTCCTTCAAGCACCAAGTATTTATCGCAATGAAGAGTGTGCAGATTGTCCAATAGTCTGCGTCTGACGTTGTCCAGTGACAGGAGAATATGTTATACCGTAATATGCACTAACTCATAATAACTACAACAGTTAACCGTTTGTAATTCTTTTTGTAATTTTGAAAACGATAATTTAAAATACAGGCAATTTAATATACACATTGTTGTAATTACAATTACTTGTAACTTGTTAAATGTTACAAAGCAGTACCCAAATATTTTGAGAAAAGCCGAAGTTACGATTATTTTACTAATTTTGCCCACATGTTTTACGGTCTGTCAGCGCTTTTAAATTGAATTACGGGCGCATAAGATCACTGTAACAATTTTAATTTTTAAGTTGTTTGAAGCTGAAGACAAAAAACAAGTTTGCGGTCTCAATTGTGTTTAGGGTAAAAACAAAGATTTAGCTTGATAGATTTGCTTTTAGTACCGCAATTTAGGTTAATTTCAAGGTCTAATCGAGACCAAGAAGACCGTGTTAGAAGAGGAAAAAGCTAAAAAAATGGTTTCCCACAAGGAGTGGATTTGAGCCTCAGCTACCTCGCAGTTGTTTATTTTATTACAATGTGTTGATCAAGTAGAAATCAGCGCGCAAAGCATCAATAAATTACAAACAAACTTGGGGCGTGCAAACTAGATCTAAAGTCAAGGTGGACAAAATTATGAAAAAATGAGAATACAATAAAGTTTTAAAGTCAATTTTTTGTAAGTTATCCTCCTTTGAATACAGTAATCTAAACTTGCAATTTGCATTGAATAACAGACATATTACAGTGTAATTTTGTAATTAAGTTTTAATTATTGATGGTTTTTTTAACTTCGTTTGGAAAAAAAGTTAATGTGATATGTTTTGGGAGTATTTGCTGTTTCGATTTGCCGAACAATTTTTCGTTAATGGCTGAATTCTTAAAACGAAGATCTGCTACGACTAGTTAGCCAGAACCATTTTGTGTTTTCTATACGGCATCGACCCGGAGTTTTATAACCGAAGTAAATAACTTCTAGGAGAGCTACGCCAAACTCTCCCAATCGATCTCTCCTTGGACTAGCTGTACACTTGATTAAATGTTTTTTCATGAAGTTTATTATTATAATCAAAGAACAAAAATTCAGGAAGTGAAGTAGTCTAAAAATCGATGTGAAGACCAATTCAGGTCTTTTTTCGACGTTATATGACTGTTCCCCCACAGTCAATACTCAAATCCAAAGGAAAGGGGACAGGCCCGTCCGCAGAACAATATAGTTGGGGGGGCATTTCGGGGCAAGATTTTTTATGATTAAAGTTGATGGTTTTGTGGATTAAACTCAATACGCATCGTGGTCTACAGCACTTAGCTAACAGTCAAAAAAGGCATGCAAATCGAGGTTAATACAGAACACGAATACTGTACACCAACACTGTTTCTAGATATCCCTGCACCAACATTACCAAACAAACCTAAAAATTGCACTCAGTTGCCTATATGTTTAAGATACAGTAATTGCAACTTGACAAAAACACTAAAAGAGCCTACAAAAGCATTCAGTTGCTCATGTTGAAATTGCAAATTAAAATAATTGCAATCTACGGTTCTTTTTTGCAATTTCTCGCAAAACCTCGTCCTTGTCAACACCACTTGTGTAATCATACATGAAAGACATTATTACTAGGTTTGCTTTACGCTGATGCGTCATTGACTGTCGAAATGGTGTCAATATTCTCGACAACGTCGAGAATGATGCCTCACACGTCGCAGTGCTTGCGCCAAATGTAGCTCCACCTACTAGTAGCGTGTAAACTTTTGGAAATGCAGTTTTATATGCGTGCATAAAGGTACAAATGTCACCCAGGCACTTGTGGGTTTCTCTGTTGAAATGTTCTAACAAAAATGGTTTCGCTACTAAACTTTCGTTTTGTAGCGCTTCCATATCATTCGCAGAAAATTGCATTAGGTTAGCTAAAGGCGAAATGCTTTCAAAAGCAAGAAAATTCTCATTTAGTGGCCATAAGCTCAGCCCATAAGCTCAGCATCGACTTCACATACGTTATGTTTCTTTCGCTAAATCGCGTTTGCAATTCTGCCACACAGCTGTCAACAATTTCATACATTATGCCTTTTAACTTTGATTGAGGCGACAAATCACGATGACCAATGGAGGATTGTGTGACATAAACTTCCAAGAGCCTGGGTGCAACGCAGCGTCGACGTGTCGTTGAATCTTCTAAATCAAGCAGAAGTGTTGCATCATTGATGTTCTTAAATATATTCTCACCGTCCTCCCTCATACGTTTCAACACTTGAATAATGCTTGTCACCAACTGTATCCCACTCAAAATGTCTGTTTCGCGTTCTTGTAATTGCTGATCTGCAGGTTTCAATATGAGCAATATTCGCTGCAGTGCATGCAAAATGAACATAAATTTCTTTTGCCGAATTATTTTCAATAATCCAGCAGCTTCAACACAAGTGTCTGAATCAGGTACCCGTTCATCACACGAGTCCATTAATTCAATCAAATGCTGATGATTATTTATCACTGCGGTGATTGTTGTCAAGTGGCCGCTCCATCGTTATTCCAGCAAACGTTTTAACCTTGTTCCTTTATAAAACTGCGATAAAATTGGACGCTGCAGAAATTTATAGAGCGTTTTGCATACATTTAAAGCTTTTCTCACCTCATCATTTTCACCAATGGCATGGATTACCACCAGGTGAAGTTGATGATTTAAACAGTGTATGTACGGGATATCTTTTTCTAATTTTTCTTGTAGTAATTTCTGTACTCCACCATATTTACCAGCCATAACGGAGGCCCCGTCGTAACATTGTGAAAATATATGTTTGGCTTCTAATCCGCAATCTTGTAAGCTCTTTAACATTACTTTTAAGATAGAAGCAGCATCGAATTTACTTGTCTTGGGTAAGTCCAACAATATTTCACTAACTTTGCCGTTTTTCACATATCTAATCACAACTGATATGTTCTCGATGTTAGTTTTGTCACGTGTTCCATCGACTTTAATTGTTAACAATGGAATATCAGCTGATTTTACATCATCCACCATGGTTTTCACTATAACACTTTTCAATATCTCGATTAGCTCATTTTGAAACCTTGCAGATGTGTAGGATGCGTTTTTAGGAATCGATTTGTAGATAGTGCGTAGCTTTTCATCCTTCTTCAATGTGTATTCAAACAATCTCAAAAAAAGGCCTGAAGGTTCATTTTCGTCATCATCATAAAGTGTGTTTAATCCTGATTTTCCATCACCTCGAAAAGCAAGCTCATTTAAACATAGAAACTGGACCACATCAATTATGCTTGCCATATAGTACCGCTTTTTTCTAAACGAATTTGACTGACTAATGTCGAAACTTCTTCATTTCTGCTTTTTCTTTTTTCATTTTCTTTCCAAGCTGTCATTGCCCATACATGTTTATTGGAATGAACATGCTTATCAAATCCTTTATTCTTTTCTAGTGCATGCTTCCAGTTGGAATATCCCAATGTTGTAAAATGTGGATCGTACGCATTTCCTCCAAAATTTCGACAACAATAACAAAAAGCAGCTTTTCTGGATATTGAAAACTCGAGCCATTCTCTGTTGAAAAACCAAGTCTTTTTGAAATCACGTGTAATTGACCCAAATTGTTTGGGTGCATATATCCCCAAACTTGGTTGAGCAGGTTTGCTGTCAATCGTTCCAAGATCTTCGGGCTGCTCCGATACAGAAACACTACATCCAGAGTTGTCAGGTTCAGCAGAAAAAGAACTATCATTCTGTTCAGTAGGGGAGCACGATGGTTGTAACTGTCTTGATTCAGTTTCAGCTGACTGCCTTGAAACCGGCAAAAAATACCTGTCTAAAGACATAGCCTAGCCTATCGACAGAATAAAATATGGAATTATTAGAAAGGATGAGTTGTCAATTCCACAAATGCATGGTTCAGAGCCCACACTTTTGGGTGTTAATGGCTCATGCACTATGGGACAGATCATGCTAAAAACTAGCTACTGTATATACAGTACCGTACGATTATTCGAGACACTCTTTGAACAAAGATTCTTGACTCCTCATTTTCTTATATCTGTTGTAAATGCTTAAAAGCAGCAAACAAATTAATTCTGCATTTAACTCAACTCATATGCCTCTTAGCTTTGCTTTGGCGTAGAACAACTGGTTGACTCGTTGACAAATCAGATTCTCGAGCCAGTGCTAAGATATCGTGATCAGTTAATGACATTTAGATTTACCCTAGTCCCATGTTGATTTCTAGAAAGGATGCTACTTACCCCCAGTAGCAAAACTTCGTTCTAAGCTTCCACAACTCAACACTGAAAAGCAACAATAACGCTGTGCATTTTGCAACAACGCAGCGCTTCACAGCCTTTCTTAAAGATTGTAGACCAAGTCACATGAAATCTTTGTCTAGTTAAAAAGAACTAAAGAAACATAATTGCTACTGCATAATATGGCAATTTCCAAACAAAGAGCCGAATTTCGAGCTTCCTATCCACTTGACACAAATTTAGAGCAAACTTTATTAACAAGCAAAGATTTCAATTTTAACACAAAAGAAATATGATTGTCTGCGCCCACAATGAAGACAGTTAATTAGAGCAATCAAATAACTTTGTCAGTATCTGCACTAAAGTCTTGGATTAAATCCACAATAATTAAACAAAAGATTAAAGGGTCACATAGTTTACGAAGCAATTGACCTGAAAAAGTATCCATGGAATGCTCTTTTATTACTTCTTACCAGTAAAGGTATGTCATTAATATTATCGCAATAATTTACGAAAACAATTAATTGCAAAAGGTGAAGTTTGATATTCTTTTCCATCATATTTTTAAATCATAAGCCATTAAAACTTTAAGCCAGAAAAATTTGGGGGGCAAACAAAAATTTTGGGGGGGCTTTGCCCCGAATGCCCCCCTTTGGGGACGGGCCTGAAAGGGGATCGCAAACGCAACTTATCCAAGTTAAGTAGCTAAACATTTCATTGAAAAATGACACTGTTCTCTTCAATCCTTACTAGTCACTACTCGCTTCCAAGGCTTCAAGCACAATTAAGTAGTTACAGACAGTACTTAAATTGTAGGGGGGACCGGGGAAACGCGTCCCCCCATCGAAAGTTAGCGTGCCCCCATCGAGATATAAGCGCTGGATGATCAGACGAAAAAGGCTTGTCAGCACGAATAAATTCCACAAATTCCGGCCGAATATAGTCCCAAATTGCGATGAAAACCTTTTCTGGTTTTTGTTTGGTCTTCACTTGGTTTCGGGGGAAAAAAACTCTTCAATTTTTGGTAAAAACCTTCTTTTTTTTGGTCTTTTCTCGATTTCGGGGACGAAATTGCATAATTTCCTCTAAAGTACTTTGGCATTCCAAATGCGTTTGGTCAAGGCTGCAGAAGCGTCCCCCCATGCAAAATTTTACAGTTTAAGTACTGGTTACAGAGCAGTGATGACACATGGTAGATCGCCTTGTTCTAGCATCCAAAAGCGGGAAATTAAACAAAAAAACTAATGCAGAAGACGTTCTAACACAAAGGTAACGATTCTTTAAAGACAGCCCTAGTAGATGCGCTGATTAACAGCTTATTTTTCGACAAAAGGTAATAATTACCCAGTAATTTGACTTAAGCGTTGATTAGACGATGACAAATAATTTTTCTATTTTGTCACAAAATTGCGAAAAACCAATAATTAATTCAGCAAAAATGCATGAGGATTAGATTGAAATTGAGTCTTCAGTGACTAGTTGAATGCAGGGTGATAATTTTTTAATGATTTTAACAATCGCTACAAATAAATTGCAATTAACATGATTAACGTTTATTAAGTTTAATTTTTTGCATAAAAACGTGAGAAAGTAGTCTTAATTATGGTATGACAATGACAAGGCTGGCAAAAAGACTAATCAAATAGCAAAACTACTGATTTCTTTTGACGATTGTATTCGAATTTAAGTAAATTTTCTTTTGTGCTCAAAATGTTTAATTTTGGCTCACTGTATTTTGATACCATAAACCCCATAGTTTAAAAATACTAAAAGATAAAACTAAAAAAACAATCTTAGACGCCTCAACAATAGAATTCGAGATAAGCGAAAACCCCTATTAAGTTGATATAGTACCTATTTTCTCACAAATACTATTGGTTGCGGGTAGTTTTATAACTACTGCATACTATCTAGTGATTTAAAATTAGCGGATATTACATGTGTCATTTCAAACCAAGGTTCTTTTTCAGTCTGCAAAATTTAAGGGAAAGAAAGAACAACGATATGAAACCACATTTTTTTGTTAAAAGCAAGACAGCCTTAAAATTCACATTCAATCTAACTAAGGCTTTTGAATCTAACTCTTCGTTCGTTACGTGCCACTTTTTTTTTAAATCCAAAAAAATAGTTTTTGCTTTTTGGCGAAAGATAGCCAACTTTTTGCGGACTTATTTATTTGCAAAGACTGGGAAAATAGTTCCAAATCACTCGGCAAATAAAACTGAAGCAAACAGCAAGCAACGAATTATGGTCAGTCTCAGATTCACTCAGTCACATTTTATTGTAACCACGTAAGTTTACACAAGAGTAAAAAGTCAGAAAGTGAGGAGTTATAAGCTGTAATAGCGATATTAGAGAAATATTTTCACAGAAATAACTAGTAAGTCGCAGAGGAAACGACAAAGAAAAAGACAATAATTTGGTCAATTTGCAGCTTCCTGAGCTTATGAACAATTTTATTATTGCAGTTTTATTCGCGTTTGAGCGAAAACAAAATTTTCTCCCTAATCATGAGATTGAGAAGGTTTTTGTGTAAATAGTGTAGACATTTTACCTACAATAAATTGCAAAACAGTTAAATTGATTGATTGATTGATTGGTGCATCTTTATCCTCCTATCACGAGAAAGCGACGGTGCGCTATGTTTTGGACGAGTCCGCACCCGCTTAGGAGTTAACAATTTTCCAAGCTTTCCTGTTGACGTCACATAAATTTGCTGCTTGTTCGAAGCCACCAAGCAGAGATAATTATCGTAAAGCGTCTTATCCAAGGACGCAACAACGTGACCAGGGTGCGGGTTGAACTCATGATCATGTGATCAGAGTCGTCGTAAAAACGACGCCTTTACTTATTCGGCCACGCTGCCGACAAGTGTAATTCTGCACAGTACTCCATTGCTACATCCATTAGGGCTTGTCCAGTTTGGCCAAGAGGTTGCTAGGAATGCTCTTGGTTTAGATATGCTGAGGGCAGTTGATGAAAGCTAAAAGCTCAAAACAGCGTTGTCCGTTTCTGTGAATGATTGACTCAAGCTGTTTGCAGCTGCAGGGTTGGTGGTTGATATAGCCACTTAACTGCCAGTGGGAGTTGTTATGACATCACAAGAGTCGATTTCGGGGACGTCAAGCTTTTGCAGTTTTTCTCTCCTAGCTTTATAGTTACGTTAAGTCTAATATTTGTCAAATTTGCTTTAGTGTATAAATTTTACAGAGGTAAATAGTTTTATAGGGAAAAGTGGTTATTTGCAGCAGTTGTTTTAAAAAAGATGGCTGCTGTTAAAGAAAAAAATGATTTAAAAAATCATAGCCTTGATGAAAGCAAGTTTCGGAACGATTCGGATACGAATCGGAGTGATTCGGAAATGAATCGCAGCAGTTCGGAAGAGAGTCGCAGTGATCTGGAGCTAGTTGGCGTAGAAGACGAGGGGAATTGCGGGTATGGAAGTTGTGAACCGAAATTCTTACGATGCTGCAACAATGCTAAAGGCTTCTTGGTGGTCTATTGCTTTTTGGTTATCGTTCAAGGTACGCCCTTTTATTTTCCCTATCATATGCTTTTCAATGAACTTTTCTTAGAACCATTATTGCAAAATAAAACAAATTACTGTATTTTAAAATTGTAATATCACAAACTAAAAAGCTTTTTTTGTTGCCTAAATTATAGTTAGGCAAAGCGTTTTTTAAGTTTTACTTATAAGCAATTTGCTCAAACAAATTAAATATATATATAGATACAAAACTTCCTATTTTAATGAAGTAGGTCGGGAGCTGACCAGGATTTTGCCAAAGAAAAAAGGGGAGGGCTTGAACCAACAAATTAAATTTTTGTATTTCAAAAAAAAGTATTTATTGGACGGTAACAAGAACAAACAGCTGCATTGCAGGTGTATTAGAGATGAGGGTCTGGGGGTAGGCTGAACCTTCAGCCCCCGGAAGCTCTATTGGTTTGGGGCAAAGCCCCAGCAGCGGAGCGATTTTTTGGAAAAAATCATCATTTAAGCACGATTTTAGAATGACGCTCGTACGCGTTTAAACTCATTAAACAAAAAACTAAACTAAGATTTTGAAGCCCATTTAAGAGAACTAAATTGCGAAGCCCATTCAGCCCTTCCCACCTTGCTTGCTGGTCAAGCCCAAACACGTTGAAAAACGTGCGTTTCATTACCTTATTTCCCTTCCCTGGCTGCGCCTTATAGGTTATAGGCATGAGCCGCTTGCGACAGTACAATGAGCTTAGTCAATTTACTAAAATAAATAATTATGAATAAAAACGAAAAAGAGTACTCTAAACGATGAAGCGTTAGTAATCGCAATTTTTTGTTTATTAAAGAGCCGTTCGAGTTCATAAATGCAAGCAGTATATTCTTTATGCCTTATCTGAGGAAAACGAAAAGTTCTGATGTAACGGTAATTGCTAAAAATAAAAGTCTTGCAGATACCAAGGAAACTAATCCGCACTAAGAAAAGATAGAACCGGAAGGGGCACTTTTGTAGATTTTTTCCGTTATCTACAGTATTGACCACACCAACGCTCACCTGAGGATAATTCCTACATAATGTTCCTTAAATAGAGTGCTAATCTTATCTAAAAATCTACTAAAAGAATTCCAGCAAGAAGAAAGATGAAGGCAAAGTACGGCATTAATTGATCATACTGTTTACTACTACCAAAGAAAATATACCTTTTATATTTGCTACTATAAATAGATTTGCAAATTGTAACGTTATAAAAATAATGAATACTTTCTTACTCATTAAAACAACGCCAAATTTACGGTATCGAGTTAAAGATTTATCAAAGCAAACATTAAAGTTGAAATGTTTGAACAATCATCCCGTAGCATGATATGAGGCTTGCTACTGCACAAAAACAAAGAAACAGCGCTCTACCCTCGCAGGCTTTTCCCGAAAATAACGGTGCAGAAACCTGTCCATATAACGCGTCTATGGAAATGAAATATCTATCGTTTCTAGTTTTCGCACGTTTGACTATTCCCATCAATCGGAAAAAGCGTTACACATTTGTTTATTGACAACTTACACCATAAAGTTTAAATATTTTGTTAAGTTGGAGAAACGGGCAGTTGATAGAATGTTCACGCGTTCATCTCTGACGCGGGGGACCTGAGATTCAAATCTCGGCCGGTCAAATTGGACACAGTGTTGCCAGTTGCCACCGCCTCTGATATGACATTTCTTCTAAAGAAGCTGTGTTACCTACAGGCGCGATGACGCGGAGAGAGGGCCCGCCAAATTATTACACGCTTCGACGCACTATAGCGATCATAATGAAAATTTTGTTTTTAGGGATGCTGGTAAACGGATTCGTAAATGTCAGCATCAGCACCTTGGAGAAAAGGTTTGGATTTAAAAGTTCGGAAACCGGAGTGATGGCCGTCGGATACGACATAGGATTTTGCATCATAACTTTGTTTGTAACTTATTTTGGGGCAAGGTCACATCGTCCCAGAATGGTTGCGATTGGGGCGTTTGTAATGGGAGTTGGGGCCTTAACTTTTTGGCTTCCTCATTTTACAACCCCATTATACCAGTATTCTGAAGGATTTGAAGGTAAAAGTTTACCTATGTTGGAAAGCGTAGATCAATTAACTCTAATAAAATACCAGTTTATAGCTTCTCAAAGTCCAAACTATTTTAATTAAGTCGTTAAAGCTGAGCTATAAAGAGCAATGCAGTAATTTATGTGCAGGTATCATAATTCGCAAACTATAAACGAATTTATACTTAACAATTTATACCACATGTCATAAATAATATTTTTCAAAGAATAGCTAACAAAAATACCAAAATCGCTTAGTTACAAAGTTAATACTGGTAGCTCTAATGTACCAGCAATAAGTTTAAAGTTTGGGGAGAATATTTTGCTCTAAGTAGGTTATTTGAGAACAAAAAACAATTCCAATATACTATGTAGAGTGCTTGTTGCTGCTGAGCTTTAGCATGAAAAAAAAGCCAAATCTACGAGAATGAATTTTTTTGAAACTCTTACAAATCGCTTCAACATTTAAAGCTCTGCGTAGTTTATTATATTTTCGTTTATTTGTCTTTCAGAAACATGTACGGAAGACGGTGCAAACTGCAAAGAAAATACAAAGTCAAATCTTCGCTATTATATTTGGATGTTTATAGCAGGACAACTCCTGCACGGATTTGGATGTACTCCACTTTATACGCTCGGTTTATCTTTTATTGAAGACAGTGTTCCCAAACAGTCTGCTTCTTTATATTTAGGTAAATGTTAGATCATTTTTAGATTAGTAACTGGGCTCGAAGGCCCATTGTTTTCTTGAATTCTCGGGCAAGTTTCTTGTCGTGCACAATATTTTCTTGCTTTTCTTAAAAAGGCAGCTTTTTTCAGACAAAATTTTTAGACATAAGCAGGGGCGCCGAGCGCCGCCAGCTCAATTATTACGGATCTCCGGTTTTGTAAACTCCAAAACAGACGGGAAAATGTTACAGTTTTGTACGAATTTTGATGTGTTCTCCAAAAAAAAAAGGTATTCGTTCTTCCACATGCTGATTTCTCAGTGTCATTTCGATGGGCCCTCTGAACCTCTGCTGGGCCCCCTGAAGCCAACGGGTCCCATGATGGGCCGCGGGGTCATTGTCCCCCCTGCCCCCCCTCTCGTAGCCTTGGACATAAGCACAAGTTCACAAGTTGAAATGTTTACAATTAATATAAAATCCCACGTCTGGAATATCGATATCAATACAGTGGTGGCTAGTTTTCTAATTTTAATTTACTCAGAACTCAGAAGCTTAAAAGAGTTGTTAGTAATGGACGTTAAAATTGAATTGATAATTCATTCCAATCATATACTTTTAGGCATTGGCAACGCTGCATCAATATTTGGGCCAGTAATTGGATACGCACTAGGTGGCGTAGTTCTGGGTATCTATGTGGACGTTGATGTTGTAGATGTATCCAAGTAAGTTCATTCATTAATAGGTCTCTTTAACCTCATCAAGACAGAAACCCGTTTTTGGGTTCAGTCAGTAAGCAGGGATATCATGACGTCTCGCCTACCCAACGCCAAAGTATCCTTAGGCGGGCTTCACACCAAAGCCGTTTCCGTCAACGTCAACGTTCCGTTGCCGCCTGCGTTTCCGTGCCGTTTATGTCATCCGTAATGCGCTTACGTGAGTGTTCACACCGGGTTAGGACGCTGACTGACTGGGTCAGCAGATGTTTCAAGAGCGCTGGTCTAGAGTAGTATACAGGCCTATATGGTGAAATGTGTTTTTCGCGAGATGCAGTCACATGGTGAATAAATTGACTTGAAATAACTAAACTAGGCCTACCTACAGTGTAGGGCTAGTAGCCTATTACTGGTATCGCAAGATAACTAGGCTACCCAGCTACCGGTGCCAAAAAACAAATTTTAGCGCCAGGATATTAACCCCCATAACCTGATATGTGAATAGTTAGCAGGTTATTACCGGTAGCTTAAGCTTGGGCTATTCTGCATCACATCTAACATCAAGTGTGGTAGGCCTAGGCTACCACAGTACCATATAGAAAAACTGGTAAGAGGAGGTTTTGTGGAGCTATAGCCTAGCTGTTCGGTCAGAAGTATGCCTACGTTTCTGGTAGATGCTTATATACACTGTACAATGCTGATTGGTGTGTTTACAGAGATATCAGGGATTAGCCGTCAGGCTATAGCCTAGTCAGCTAGTTCTGTCATCGCAACTTTGTTTTGCTAGGCAGTAGGCTAGGTAGTAGCTTCCCTGCTTGACGTTCAGCACGAAAAGGACAGTGCAGAGAACAAGCCGGCAAGTTTGTTTGTTGTTATTGTTATTGTAGAATCACGCTAAGGTGCAAGGCAACAAAACCTCCCACTCTAACAAGCGAGCAAAAATGCACATAGAAGAAGTAAACATATAAACACAGGTACAAATGTGTCCTTGGGCAAGGTAGTTTACGGGACGCCTCCATCTTGAAGTGGTAGACAGATGGTAGCCTACTGGCAGTCTAGTAAGTGTTACGTGTGGTCTTGTCTTGTTCGTTTAAAAACAGTGATTCGGTGTAATGGGCCTACAAAAATGGCCTAAATACCGTGCTGCGGCTCCACTGTACAATACAATTATAGCCTACACAATACGGTGCAGTAGGCAATACCTTACCGGTACTTCTTCACAACATGTCCAACACTGAACTAATTATTGTTTTAATTCAACAACAACAACAGCTGCTCTTGTTATTATGGCTGTTACTTGATCAACACCACAGGTGAGTTTTCGGGTAGAACAGAGAGTGATTAGAATAGTTATAAAGGTTTTGCTAATGAATATCCTAATAAATGAATATATAAAGAATATAAATGGGCGAAACAGGCTGTAGGGGTATAGCTGTTGTGTTTTTAACGTTTTCGTTATAATAAATGATGAATATATAAAGGTTTTGCTGATGATGCATCATATTTGCCAGAGGTGGAGTCGAGGACACAAGGCTCGAGGCCAAGGCCAAAGCCAAGGACACAAAAAAAATCCGAGGCCAAGGCCAAGGCCAAGGACAGCCTTTCCGAGGACAGACACTCTCGAGGCCAAGGACAGGAATGCTCGAGGCCAAGGCCAAGGACCAAGGACACAAAGCGCAAGTGCTCTCCAAAAAAAAAAAAAAAAAAAGGTCTTCACAAAAATTTTTCAAGCGATCTCCACGAAAATACGCTTTCCAAAAAATTTTTCAACCGCTCCACAAAATTTTAATTTTCCAAAAAATAGTGCTGTCCTCGAGCCGAGGACAGGCCAATTTTCGAGGACTTGAGGCCTCGAGGCCAAGGCCAAGGACTTGACCTTCGAGGCCAAGGCCAAGGACTTCAAAATCTGTCCTCGAGGCCAAGGACGTCCTCGAGGACTCCACCTCTGATATTTGCAATGTTTAGCATATAAATATCCTTCAATTTGAGATTTGCTGAAACACTGATGTATGCACTTTGTAAAGAGTAGGTTTTTGCCTGTCTGTCTGTAGGTAGATGGGGGCCACCCGGCCCAGGCACCCCTGTCGAAGTTTTGGCCATACCATACAGATACAGTTAAAATTTATATAGCAGCTATAGGAAATGGCATACCAGTAAGCCTACAGTTTGATTGTCATTTTGCATTGCAGTACCAGTACCGTATTATAGTTTCTCTATTATTTTTTTAGAGATTTCTGGACGCGATCTATTCTACAAGAAAGACCTGAAAAAAGTGAATTTAATTTGGTAAAGCAAATGTATGTTGAAGATTCGGAAAGTTTTAAACAATACTTCCGAATGGATCGAAATACTTTTTCTGCGCTACTACAAGAGATTGCTCCTCTAGTAGAAAAACAAAACACAAATTATAGAACTGCCATCTCAGCAGCAGAGCGACTGTCAATGACTTTAAGGTGAGGTTGTTTTTTTGCAGTACTATTTCAATAAACAAATCACGAACAAATGGAATTGTGGCTTTGTGAGTCGGTTTTCAGTCAAAAATAATCAAGAATGTTCCCAAGTGTCCCAGATGATCTTCAAAACTACCGGTATATATTAAATGTTATTTTGCTTAATTTTTTGGCTTTTTGGCAAATTATAAAAACTGATGCCAAAACCCTGGCAATCAAGTGATCTGTTTTTTGAAAATGGTTATTCTTTGCTAAGAGATGTTGTTATTACTTGCAGGCAAGTGACTTTTCAACGGTTGCCAGAATATTCGTCACACGGACTTTTCGTCACAAACCATAATCCCGAATCTAAGCCTAACCCTACGACTTACCAGCCAAGGTTTCGCGAAAAGCATTTGTGATGAAAAGTCCGTGTGACGAACGAATATTCCGGCAACGCTTTGCAACAGCAGTCACTAAACGGTTTGATTATTCCAGACTTAAAGACCACCATATTTGCAGGCAATCATGTAACTTATTGTATTAATCACAGCTCAAGGGAAGAGTTTGTAATGATGTTACAATAATCAGTCTCATACTGTTACTGTACTATTTTTAACTTTTAATACAGCTTGGCATATTGCATTGTGAGTGCTTTGCCACTAACAGTGTTAAAAGATTTCACGATGTTTGCTTGTGTTTAAAAATTTTGGCTTGTCAAGATAGAAACATACCGTAAAATATAAGCATAATATGTATCAAATCGTCATATAGCATAGGGGCCAGTAGTCGCATTAACAGATAATTTTCAGATTTTTCTTAATTTTGTTTAGGCGCAAGTCGAATACTAGAGCTTTGATGTTAGGATCCTGTAGTTTCACTTTTGTGTTATTTAGGTATTTGTCAACAGGTGACTCCCAATCCACAATTGCTTTCAGCTACCGCGTTGGAAAATCCACGATCAGCAAAATCATTTATGAGACATGTGCAGCTATTTGGGAAGTCTTGCTGCCAAAAGTCTTAACTCCGCCATCTAATCACGCTCAATGGCAAAGCGTAGCATCTGAATTTGAACGGCTTTGGAACTTTCCGTTATGTGTCGGGGCAATTGACGGCAAACACGTCACCGTTGAATGTCCCGCAAATTCCGGCTCAGAGTTTTTCAATTACAAGAAAACTTTTAGCATAGTGTTGTTAGCTGTTTCGGACGCACATTATTGCTTTACACTACTTGATGTAGGCGATGCAGGTCGACATAGTGACGGAGGAGTTCTGGCTAATTCCACCTTTGGAAAGGCAATTTTGCTACAACATCTCGACCTGCCTCCTCCTGCAGACATTGGAAATGGCGTCGTACTCCCGCACTTTTTTGTTGGTGACGCCGCTTTCCCGTTGAGAGAAAATCTTATGCGCCCTTATCCAGGTAGAAATTTGCCGGAAGACCAAAGGATACTAAATTACAGACTTTCACGGGCGAGACGGGTCGTTGAGAATGCTTTCGGCATACTCTCCTCTCGATGGCGCATCTTTCGGCGTGCTATAATTGGACCGCCTGAAAAAGCTGTGCTCGTTACTAAAGCAGCTTGTGCTTTGCATAACCTTTTGCAAGAACAGAACAGGACCTTGACTCTGCGCAAGCAATACTACTGCCCTCCTGGTTATGCTGATGCTGAGGATCGGCAAGGAAACGTCACTCCTGGCAGATGGCGAAAAGAGACGACCACAGGTCTGCGACGTATTGGTCGCACGTCGTGCAATTCTCGACCTTCTGTTGCAGCTGCGATTCGAGATGCAATAAAAACTTATTGTACTTCTGCGCAGGGCGCAGTAACATGGCAAAGGGAGCGGGTAAATCAATCATAAACGTTTCTTGCCTACTTTTAAACATTATGCGTGCATATATATATATACTGTAATAGGCTAGCATTATCATTATGCTTGCATTAAATTCATACTGCATTATGTGCATTAAGTGTATTAAGTACATTATCCGTGCATATAATAGGCTAGCATCATCATTATGCGTGCATGCTTTGTGTTACTTTTGTTTCTTGATGCCGCTTTTTCGTGGAGAGGAATATTATGCGCCTCAATTGAGACACTTATCGGAAAACAATGTAGCTCACTTACGTTCGTTTTTTAATAAAAAAAAAAAAAAGGGCTGGTTACTAAAACAGATTTAGTTTTGCATCATCTCTTGAGGACATTGACTCTGCGCGGACAATGCTACACTGCCCTCCTGCTCAGAGGCGCCCGCAGAAATTTTTTCAGGGGGGGCAAGCGACGTGTCCATCATCTACTGGATAAAAAAAAAACCTTACCGGTACCACTGCAACCAGGATTTTGCGAAGGGAATTGAACCAAAAGTTAACATCACCCAGTTAAAAAAATGCTGAAATTTGGGCGGCATGTTGAGCAAACGGATGCAATTCAAGTGCATTATGGACGGGGGTCTGAGGGCAAAGCCCCCAGTCGCTGGGCAATTTTTGCAATTTCTGGAAAAAAAATAACCACTTTAACGTCATTTTAACACATTTTGAGCGTTTTTAAGGCCAGTGGATAGAACAAAGATGCTGATATTAAGAATCTACTTGAAATGCCCAGACCTTTCAGCTTCTTTATTTGCTGATCAAATTCAAACCACGTTTAAACGTTTGTAGCCAAAAATTTGCAATGGGGGAAGTTGTTTTGGGAGTTTGGAAGCGAAGCCACCGAAAGCCATCAAAGGTCCAGGAGCTAAGCCCCCGGGCGCCGAAGGCTGGAGATCTGGGAGCAGAGCCCCCAACGCTCAAAAATTTTGCATTTTTTTGCAAAAATAACTTAATTTTAGGGCTACTTTGATGAAAAACATTGCTTTTAAAAAGATGGCATGGAAATTTGAAGTGCAAACATTATCAAACTGGTTGCTAAAATGGTCTATGTGGGATGTGACTAAGGAAAAATTTTACTTCTCTTTGCATGCTGGTAAATCATAAATTCTATAGTTCAATAAAACTCACACGGAGTAATCTATTTCGTCTATATTTCATATAGCAAAATAATTGGGAGGGGGGAGGGCTAATGAAAAGATATTTGAGAAGAGTGATTGGTAATTAACTAATCCTGAATAGCCCCCCTCTCTATTCCTGAGTTTATAATACATTTATTGATGAAACGTATGTTCAGCGATTTTACACTAACTCTGATTGCTTATTTTTGGGCATTTTTCAAAGTTTTTATAGATTTGTGAGTTTTATTTTTGACAAATTAGCCCTCCTAAATATATGGTTAAAAAGGGTCTACAAATCACTTTTTAGCCCATTCCAGTGATTAAAACAGTTTTAAAAGAGCTAAAAACCTGGTATTTTCTTTAATCTGCATTTTGGTCGACAGACCCATTGGGGGGGAGGGCTATAGCCTTCCAACCTGACTACGCTACTCTATGTGAGATAAGTTTTCCAAGTGACTTGGAAAAGGGGAGGCTAAGCTCCCTTAGCCTTCATGGTTGCCCCACTGATTGCAACCTAAATTTTGTTTTGGGGGGAGTTGATTAACCTAAAGATTGAATTTTTTTTTCAAAATGCCTCATTTGGGCTGCGTGCCGAGCAAATAGGTGCAACTAAACCATATCACAGACCAGGCTCTTGGGGCAAAACTCAAGCTGATGGGCAAATTTGGTGATACTTCAAAAAAAAATAGCCATTTAAACGCTATTCGAATCAAATTTCGCATCTTTTTAGAGCCATTTAAAACACGAAATTGATACACTTTGAAAGCCATTTAAAAGAATTAAATAGCTCAGCTCCTTCAAACCCCCACGTTGCTCATAATTTAAGTCCAAAACTCCTTGAAAATAAATAAACTATACGCTAAATAGCAGAGGTGGAGTCGAGGACACAAGGCCCGAGGCCAAGGCCAAGGACACAAAAAAATTCGAGGCCAAGGACAGGAATGCTCCTGGCCAAGGCCTAGGACCAAGGACACAAATGCAAGTGTTTTCCTAAGAAAAAAGGTTTAAAAAATTTTTTTTCGGTCGATCTCCAAAAAAAATACGGTCTAGAAAAACATTTTTTAGCCGATCTACAAAATTTTAACCATTCAAAAATAGTGCTGTCCTCGAGCCAAGGACAGGGCAATTTTCGAGGACTTGAGGCTTCGAGGCCAAGGACTTAAAAATGCGTCCTCGAGGACTCCACCTCTGCTGAATAGCCCCCCTCCTATACTCTTTTTTTCTATGAAGCTTACGTTAAGCATTTTGCGTTAAGCGATCAATTTTGACTGCTAGTTTTTAGCTATGTTTTGAAGTTTTTATCGATTAATTTGTTAGCTGTATTTTTGATAAATAAGTTAATACCCCCCCAAAAAAAGCAACAAACAATTATAATTAGAATACCGGTAATAATATTAATAGTAAATGTTTTAAAAGTGGCTTTGAACAACTTTAGAGGCCATATTACTGCAAAGACTGCCTCAGAGGGCCAAAAATTGTGACATATTTTTTATCGTGCACTTTGGTCTATAGCAGGCCAATGTAGGTGGGCAGAGTCCCTCTGGCTACGCTAGTGATTGCAAGTTTGGTTTTGATTTCGGTTTCTGGGCAAGATTAATTTAATGGCGGAGTAATTATGATTTTTGTGTTTTTATAAGCGCAGCGTAAATTTGAAATATTAAACACTTTATCATATTTAGATCCTAATAAGAGCTCATTGACAGAATCCTGAAACGTTTGATATTGATAATTATTTTATCAAACAGTTTAATGCTTAAGCCTGTAGCATTGCTTACGCTCGCTTTCGAGAAAATGCTGTTTGATAATTTACGTTAAATGGGCAAGGAAGGCTTTATTTCGCTGGAAATTTTTATCTACTTTTTTACTAATTCTGACTCAAATCTAACCCAAACTCAAATGCTTGCTCTAAAACTATTCCCAAATCGAACCCTAACCCAAACCCTAACTTAAACCTAATCTTAACCCCTAAAAAAGCAAATGAAAAAAGCGTGGATGAATATTTCTCATTTTCGTTTTATTCTCTTCACCTTGAAAATTTTCGGTAAAATAGTGATTACCAATGGGAATCCTGTTTCTCCTGCCCCCGCCCTCTGCACCATGGCAAAAAAGCTCCACAAAGGGTTGTTTTCTTAGTTTAGATAGATATATTTGACTTATTTTGCAAATTTAAACATAAAAGATTCTTGACATCTTAATTTCCAGGGGGGGGCAAGTGCCCCCCCTTGCGGGCGCCCCTGCTCCTGCTTAAAGTCAGGATTCCGAGGACTGACCTGTAGCTGCAGCTGCGATTCGAGATACTTCGTGTTAACGGCAGCAAGTCTCTAGATTAGACAAAATAAACAGCAATATTTTCGTTGTTTTTATATGGTGGTCGCCGGTGGGATACCGGACTCCTTCCTAGGGATTGGGGCATCTTGCGGGGCAAATTGGGGGTGCGTTTTTCGACAGCGAGTTTTCCGTCTCTAGGCCTGCTACTCCATGAGGTGGTTTACCGGAACCCATGTTGTCTACCTCGTCGCGATGGGTCCTGGACGAACACAAAATAAAGCAATCTGACGAACGCCGGGATGGGGGCATGACAGAATGTCACGGAAACCGAAGTATTCGGACAATCCCCCACGGACCGAACCACACATAGAGAACGGATCGAGTCAAAATGGCCCTACAAGGTGAGACAGACGAGAATAGATGGTCGACATCCGGATTCATGTGACTGCAGGCGCTGATAAACAAATCACATGATTGAAGGAGATTGGAAGAGAAAGCTTTTGTACAAGCAAGAGCATCTGAAACTTAGCTCACAAATTCTATTGATTGGTTCCATTTTCCTCTCATGGGAAGGAGACAGTGGCCCTATACGTAGAAGGAATCTGCACCCACTTACGATTTGCCGGTGTTTTAATCTTCCGCTGGAAATCTTGCATTCTTGTCGAGACTCTACTGCTGCTTGCCAGAGTCCAACACGCAGACATGAGTGTCGTAAAGCGTCTTATCCAAGAACGAAACAATGTCACGAGGGTGGCTTTGAGAATCACTGACGTCTCGATCATAATTGCGGCTGTCGTAAAAACGCTCGGCCACAATGCCGACTGACTGTAAACTGCACAGTGCAATAGAAATCCGGTGTATGAAATGTAAACAATACAAAGAAATTAAGAAACAAAAAACAATTTTTATTGATTCCAAAACACCATTGGCGAATTTACTGTAGAAACAAATTTTACAAGAAACACGTCCAGCGAAGTAACAGCAGTAACATGAAACACACACCCATACAGTAATATAGTTCAGAATTCGCCGAATATGATGCCACTAATTTTTAGCATAGCTTGGTGTGCTTTCTCTGGATCTAGTGCCTGGAGTCGCGCTCCAACCATGTTGCCATATGCTTGATACTGGTTGATTGTTTTCGGTTCTTGCTTGGTAATGACTTCAACTAACGCCTCGCTACTTTTGCTCACTTGCGAAACTGTGTGCAAAATGCTTTCCTGTAAGCAACATGCATTTAAAGATGATACGTTCTTAATGAAGAAGCACAAAAAGACGCGAAATTTCGATTATTTAACTTGACATGCCACTCGTCAACTAACAATCTGTAACTCCAATCATGTTAACTTTAGCATTCGTTCTCACGCTCTCAATACTATCGTATATTATGAAACGAAAGAAGAGAATATCAAACGCAGAAAAAAATAACTCAAGTTGTTTACTCGTCCTCTATCTGCAGAAAGAATATAACCATCCATTTATTATCTACCTAATACATATCAGCAAGCTAACTCCTCTTTACTTGGCCTTGATAATACGACTGTACTGTAGCGTACCGTACACGAACACACTCCCTGCATTTCAGTAGTTAACTACGCTTGCTTAGAATACTTACTTTCAAATTTTCTGCCGAACTCTTTCTTTTTTTTCGTGAAGTAAGATTTTCATCTATAAAATATCGTATATTGCTACAGCCTCAAACTACGCAGCTGGGCAAGATCATTCGCAAAACAAAAACATTTTTTTCCCAAACGGGACATTTTCAGAGTCTTGAAACAACACTGCTAGCGATAATTTCACCGAGGCCGGGTTTTTCACATGCAACGCAGCAGTCACAAGTTCGAAAAATGTCCAAGGAAGACCGGCATTAAAAAAGTTAGGAACCGCTGGTGAGGGTAATGTCAAATATTCGAGATAATAAAGTGTTCAAAACTGGTACGGTACGTTCGAGGCACGTTGACAGCAAAAAATAAGCTATTTAAAAAATGAAAAAACAACATGTTTTACGGTCAAAGGATAAAGAACAAGGGTTGTGCATAGTGTGCTCAGACATGAAAAATACATGTACATTGTACATAACCAAATAATTAAGTTTTAAAACTTATAAGCACATAAAATCTGATGTAATGACCTTCAGCATGTACACTTTCAAGTGTACAAGATGATTCTTCTGTTACTTCTATCTCGTTACTTCTCTCTCGTTCATCTGCAGAAGCTTCGCATGAATCCATTGGCGGCATCTCCACAGGATAGTCCGCGTGGAAGTTGCTAATAGTGCTGTAATGGTAGAGCACAGTACAAAACGAGTTGCTTGCTAGGCTTTCAACATTGCAGTAAAGCATACCGGTAGTACTGCTGTAACTACAACCACTGATTTGGTTGGAGTTTAGAATTTAGCAAATCCTAGTACCTTTCTCAAAATAGACACATACACAGATTGGGGAAGCATCGAATGGCCATTACAAAATAAAAAAAAGGAAGTAGTACGTCTATCAACAGTGAAGTGGATGCTCCAACTATCCCCATGCCATTCCTCTCATCGAGCATCGACATTATTTGGTGCATATCTAATTACGTGGCACTTGGGCCAGTATCAAGTATGTGGGACTACCCTTACAAAAAAATTCCCGCCGGTATACCGGGAAAAGATCAGGACTGGTAAATTTCTGGTAAACAGGAAAATGACCGGGTTGCCAGTAATCAGGACCGGTAAAATCCTGGTTAACTGGCATCCTGGTTGAAGAGCACTTGACCGTTCCTGATCATTCCCAGTTTACTGGGAATTGACTGGCATCCCGGTTTACTAGGATTTGACCAGTCCTGATCATTCCCACTTTACCGGGAATTTACAGCACCCCGCTCAATTCCCAGTTTAGCAGGATTTGACTGGTCCTGATCATTCCCGGTTTACCGGGATGTTACCAGGAATTCCCAGTCAATTCCTGTTCTTTTCCTGGTAAACCGGGAATGATATTTTTGTAAGGGTAGAGCAGCATTATTTGGGGTATATGTCCTAAAGTGGGACTTTCTCTGCTGAATGATTTAAAAATAAGAATTACTAGTATGATATGTAAAATTCAGTACAGCACCTAGGATAACTTTTGTTGTAAGCAGATATCAGTATACACTGCAACTAAAATAATATCACAATCATGATTGCATTGCATAAACTTACCTTCTATGTTTAACGTAATCCTTCAAAAAGGCCATAGAGTCGAAATGTTCCCACAGGGAAACATACAATGCTGCCTGCCCACTTCTTTTTTCTTGTTTTCGCTTCTCTCTGGTGTAGCGATCACGCAGAGAGTTCCATCTTGTGGAGCAGGTGTCTCCTGCAAAAATAATATCATACCTTCAGACAGGGCTACTTTGAACAGTTTTTGCTAATTTTTGATCATAAAATGTTGCATTAATGAGATAAATTTTTCAAAATTAGTCAAAATTGAGGGAAGAGACTTAGGTTTACTATCATAAAAAGATTTTGCTATTAAATCTCAAAGTTAAAGTTTTTTAGCCAAAATTTAAAGTGTTCAAAGTTAGGCGGATTAAACCTATCTTTGAACACTTCGGTTTTTTGTACTGCTCCAAGCTCATACTGACCAAAATAATCAATGCAAAACACTGTATTACACAAATTTAAACAAAACTGCAAGAAAATACCCTTAATTGTTATCAAACATACAAGATTTCAAAATGCATCTATTATCAAACAACAACACACCAATGAAGTGCAAAAAACAAGCAGTTTTTGCTAATTTTTGATCAAAAAATGTTGCATTTATGAGATAAATTTTTCAAAATTGGGGGAAGAGACTTAGGTTTACTATTGTAAAAAGATTTTGCTATTAAATCTCAAAGTTAACGTTTTTTAGCCAAAATTTAAGATGTTCAAAGTTAGGTGGATTAAACCTATCTTTGAACACTTCGGTGTTTTGTACTGCTTTCAGCTCATACTGTCCAAAATTATCAATGAATAACACCGCATTACACAAATTTACACAAACTGCAAGAAAATACCCTTAATTGTGACTGAACATACAAGATTTCAAAACAAATTCTGTGAAATGTATCTATTATCAAACAAAAACTCATTGACAAAGTGACGACACGTGCAAAAAATAAATTTCCCCACTGCAAAATCAATTTTAATCCCAAAGCCAAATTCATTTGATACATTTCAAGTAAAATGATATCAGTATAATTTTCACTGCAGCACCAAGAGCCAAGTATCTAGTAATATGAAATTCAAATATTTTACGGCCTGTAATAGTACCGGTAAACACAGTATCGAAGGCCTGCTTTTGAGTGTGAATCAAAGCAAAGTGCCTTGTAAGGTAAAACATTGAAAAACACTAGAGTTGCAATAAAAAACTAAAATAGAAGTTACCAACAACCGTTGCCAGAATATTCGTTACACGGATATTTCATCACAAATGCATTTTGCGTAACCTCGAATGATAGGGTTAGGTTTAGATGTGGGATTATGCTTTGTGACAAAAAGTCCGTGTGACAAAAATTCTGGCAACCTACTATACTGCTTTTCTCAAGGTTACATTTTTTGCATTTGCACTATTTATTCACCGAGTTGCCTCGACCAGGAGACAGCGAAATGACTATACGGTCTTCAAGTTGCTGCAACCTGTCTACCACACCAGTGAAGCTTCAAACTATCCCTTTAATGCTGAGCGCCAAGCGGGAAGCTGTAAATGACATGTACATCTATTACGACTAAATGACATGTACATCTATTACGACTAAATGACATGTACAAAATGGAAACAGCAAAATTGATGTGTACACAGAATAAGCAGTAAGTCATCTCACACTTCCAGATCTAACTTAGGGCTTTTTGTAATACCGTACTGGATGAACTACATCCTCACAACACTTGAAGCAAAAAATGACTACTTTCTCCCCAGAGTTAATACAGCACAAACTCAAAAATTGCTGATCTATAGTGGAACAAAAATATGGAATCTAATTCCGAAGGAAATCAAAAAGATGAAATTCTTGAGGTTTAAAAAAGAACTAAAGAATTTGGAGTAGGCTACTACTCCATTTAAATATAACAAAAAATTTGAAAAAGGGGGTCCAGCAGTCCAGGGAAACAAGTTTTTGAGCATATGCCATACATTGATATTTTATAAATCATAATCATCAACTTTGATGGTAATAGTTTTTTCTGTAATTATCCAGCAGATGGCTTTGACTGCTGCTCTGTGTTTGTTTATTAGTATATGCTAGGCTACTGTATTTTTAAAGGTTTCCTTTTTTTGGGACAGTAGATGTAGATGACTTACAGTCTTTTTGCTGTCCAAATAAATTGAATTGAAAGGAATTGAAGCCAGGTCTGCTGATTGCGAGCTGGATGCTCTAAACACTACCGGTATGCCACGATGCCGGCCAAAATGTTCGCATGTTGTCAAAACTTTTCATTCAAACTAGCATGTTATACTGTGTAGTGCAGTGTAAGAAAGAAAATAGTCTAGCTGCCTATAGTCACTGTGACTGTGTCAGCAGGTCAGGTAGGCCGGAGGCTATCATACCAGTAATAGAGTTGCCTTTGCTCACAAAACTTACCACTTTCTTGCATTTCTCTGCCGATTGCATTCCAAGCGTTATCTTTTATGTTTCTGTTTTTGAACTCTTTCAGGTTAACATTGAACAAGCAAGGGTGCAGTTTAACTTGCTCAATTAAGAGCTCATTAAAAGCCATGTTATTGTATATACTTAACAAATTCTGAAGTGTAGTTATAAATACACTGAACAGTACAAATTATGGGGACCAGTGTTCCCTCTAAGGTGTGAAAATTGAGAAATTTGAGAAGGTATTGGGCAAATTTCACAAAGTTATAAACTTAATATTGGACAATTTAAGTAAATCTAATGCAAAAAGTTGAAAACTTTAATCTAAAACATTTGCTTATTGTTTCAAAAACCAGTTTTCAAGACAAAATTTTGGGCAAGACTTGTCTAAAGTGGTGAAAATGCTTGGGCGAGTTTTTGTTGAAATTTTCATTTGGGCAATTTCGCGGCTGTCAAATTCTGAGAGGAAACACTGATGGGGACTATCGAAAACACGAACTTTTTGTCCGTGCAAAAGGCACACGGAAAAAAGTCCTTGTTTTTGAAAATTCTCAAATTATGGTAGGCTACATTTGAGATAAAAAAGACCTAGATAAATCAACTTAACTGCTGCAAAAAACATTAAAAAGCTTGATTTGAGTAGGCCTACAAGACAGAAGATGCCACTTCCAGTCTACTACCGATTTCAGTTGCCTATCAGCTGTAGGTTTGTTAACTGATTCCGTGATTAAATTGGCTGCAAGGTTGGTCAGTTCAACTTTGCATTGTTGCACTTAACAGACTAAGCAGTGATAGGAGATTTGTTTGTTAGCAAATCTACACAAATTCAAATTTATTGAGCTGTTGAGACAGTGAAAAAGACCAGCCTATGAAAGTCATCAAAGTTAACTGTCATGATCATGACAGAAAAAACATGAAAACAACAAGCACATCCCACTAGGCTAGTCTATATGAAAAATGGTGTCACAAGTCTCCACACATAGGCTTATAGGCTATTTCATATCACTGCGTTCAATACTGCCAATTAGCAGATTAATCGGGTAAAATTAAAAGAGGGGATGCTAACCCAGTACCACACTAATCGATAGCCTACCAGCCTACAAGTACAGTAAGACAATTCGCTACCAGTATGTTATAGGTTGGATGGCCATACTATGCTTTAATTCATTGAACGGTATATACTGATAAATTGCTAATTGTATGTTAGTATGTTTTTAGCCCTTGGGCTTTGCCTTGTTTTCCTGCCGATGTGTTTAAAGTGCATCGCAAAAATAAATGAACTAAACTAAACTAAGCTTTTGTTTTAACAAGCTACTGGTACTCTGGTCCTAGGTAGCTACCATCAAGACTCAGTGCTGAATTTCGAGCAAAACTGCAATTTCTCAAAAACCAAAGCTTAAAATATCGCCATATCAAGCAATTACGTCAAAAAAATATCATCATACAACACTGCAATTCGCCCACTCACACCTAGTATCCAGTTCCTACACTGCGATTCGCCCACTCACATTTAGTTCTGAGTTGGAATCAGTTCCATTTCCTTTCCGTCATTACGTTCATTACGTTGAGATAAATTTTTTTTATCTCA